>CM032629.1:29259602-29986082 GCA_019097785.1 Fraxinus excelsior
TCTATATAGTGTGCAGTTGCAGCAATGTAACCTCTCTTATTAATCCATTCCCACATATCAGAAGTTAAAGATATCACACCCCCATATTTCTCTAAATCATTTATCAATAGTTGTTTTATATGAAGAAAATATTTAATTGTATCAGCACGGAGAGTATTTCGACTTACCCCAACGTACCTCGGCTGAAGATATGTTTTGACGTAGTTCACGAAATGTTGGTTGTCCGCTATTGCTAGTGGCAACTCGGACGCGGCAACAAACTTCACCATTCTCATTCGAGCTTCCTCCTCTGAATACATCCATGTAAAAATTGGCGTAATACCACTGGCGCCTGGAGAACCAAACTGTAGTTGAGTTTGATCAGTTGGAAGAAACCCATGTTTGGTCACACATGTTTTGTAGTGACGATTGAGATGGGTAGTTCCAATGCCTCTTTGTCATGCCAGTCGTTGTTGGCAGTATTTACATACTGCTTTGGTTTCGGGGATTCCATCGACCAAACGACCGGTTTGAACCAATTTAAAATGGTCCCAACATTTTGCTTTGTTCTTCCCCTTTCTCTTCCCTCTTGCATCGAGAATATTTGACGTAGGCTCTTCATCTTGTTCCAAATCAATTGGAACACTAGGATCAACATCAACGTCATCCAAATCAATTGGATGACTACCTTCATGAACGTCGTAATCTTCAATATTTTTCTGGAAATGGTAATTCATTGAGACCGGAGAATTCATTCCCAAATTGATTTTGGGTAGGTATTTGTGTTTCGTTCTCCATACCGAACAAGTTTTTTGGAACACTAGGATCAACATCAACGTCATCCAAATCAATTGGATGATTACCTTCATGAACGTCGTAATCTTCAATATTTTCTGGAATTGGTAATTCATTGAGACCGGAGAATTCATTCCCAAATTGATTTTGGGTAGGTATTTGTGTTTCGTTCTCCATACCGAACAAGTTTTCAACAAATAATCGCGAATCCATTTGTTATGAATAATAGAAATTGAATGTAGAAATGTGAAGATGATTATAGAATGAATGAATGATATTATTGATAATTGATAAATGGAGAATCGGAGATTGGAGATTGTAAATTGTATAGAGTAGATAATGAGAGAATAGAGATTGATATTGGTGGAAAAAAAATTTGATTTAGGTGGGTATTTATAGAAACCAAAAAAATAAAAAAAAAATAAAAAACGTGGAGGACCAAAACGGTCACTGAATAAATTCAGTGACCAGAATGGTCACTGACTTTTTTTTTTTTTTTTTTTTGGACGAGCCACGAGCCGCTCGGATCATGGCTCGCCCTTTTTATTTTTTAAATATACCCACGAGCCGGCTCATCACTATAGGCTTGGCTCGTCACACGATCTGCCTAGCTCGGCTCGTACTCGGGCTCGTTTTTTTATGAGCCCGAGCAGCTCGTGGGCATGAACAGTATAAGCCGACAAGCCACTCGGCTCAATTGCCACCTCTACTGCATGTTGTTTAAATAATTACCTTTCACATGTTTGCTAAGTGAATATGTAATTTGTTAATTATATCATTTACCTTTTCCATGTTCGAAGTGATATAGTAGGGAAGAACGGAGGCATTTGTCATTGTTTAATGTTGAGTCGTTTTTTTTTTAACCACGATTTATTCCCAAATATAGCAAAACCCACCATTCCAATACAATTCATTCACATTTCGTTCTCCCCCAAAATAAAATTCTCTTGGACTTTAAATCACGCTGGGAAGAAATTGTAATCTAAAATCCACAATCCCCAACATCACGACAGAAAGCCCCGTTGGAATCCACCCCCAAACTTCACTATCGAAGTCTAGTTACCAAAACCCAGAAGGCACGAAGGAAGTCACACGATCCCAACCAAGATTTGTGGTGAAGGTAATTATTGCCCATCCTGAATTTCAATTTAGTGTTTTGTAGAATATCATAGTTGAACATAAACATTTCTCAATTTTTGATTGCACAAAGTCAATTGAATATGTTGAAATTCGTGATGCATGTTGTTTGAATAATTACATTGTTTACCTTTCCCATGTTTGCTAAGTGAATATGTAATTTGTTAATTATAATATTTACCTTTCTATGTTCAAAGTAATATGGTAGGGAAGAATGGAAGCGTTTGTCATTGTTTAATGTTGAGTCGTTTTTTTAACCACGGTTTATTCCCAAATATAGGAAAACCCACCATTCCAATACGATTCATTCACGTTTCGTTCTACCCCAAAATAAAATTCCCCTGGGTCCTAAATCAAGCTTGGAAGAAATTGTAATCCACAATCCACAATCCCTAACATCACGACATAAAGCCCCGTTGGAATCCACCCCCAAACTTCATTATTGAAGTCCAGTTACGAAAACCCGAGAGGCACGAAGAAAGTCACACAATCCTAACCAAGTTTTGCGATGAAGGTAATTATTAACCATCCTGAATTTCAATTTAGTGTTTTGTAGAATATCATAGTTGAATGAACATAAACATTTCTCAATTTATGGCTATACAAAGTCAGTTGAATATGTTGAAATTCATGATGTAGGTTGTTTGAATAATTACATTATTTACATTTCTTATGTTTGCTAACTGAATATGTAATTTGCTAATTACATTATTTACCTTTCCCATGTCCGAAGTGGTATGGTAGGGAAGAATAGAGGCGATTATCATTGTTTAATGTTGCTTGAAGAGGTTGCAAACTGATAGTTGTAGTTTTGATAGGAAATTATCGAAGTATTGTTGTGGATGTTGTTAGTTTGCTAATTACATTGTACACCTTTCCACTCTTTTGAAGTGTAATGGTAGGGAAGAACATAGACATATGTCACAGTTATAGGAAGCTCAGGCACTACTTGTCGGACTGCCTAACAAAGAAACGATGTCCAAAATGTGGTTAGGGATTTGAGAAATGTATGGAGGTGGAGAAAAATACTTCAAAAATTGAGGGGTTGTTCTTATGTTGTACTAGGGAATATGGTCACTTCGAGTGGAAGGATGAAGAACAGTCTGTTGCGAATTCGAGTTATGTTTGTTCGAGTAATTGTAAAGCTAAATAGTCGTGCCCAGACATGTCATGTATGTTGAACACGTGCTTAAATAACTAAAGAAAAAGACATTTAGATATCCATCAACATTACCATGCGCAAAGGAAAGAGGGTTATAGAGGATAATGGAAAGGGAAAGGGGAAAGTTCAGTGAATTTGTTGCAACTATGTGATCGAGTTGAAGACTTTTATTGTATTTTCCAAAATCCATGTTTATGTAATCGTCATTGAACTTGTAGTAAATTATGTATGTTGTAAGACTTGGATATAAGACTTTGATGTAATCGTTTTTTATTGCATTATAAACTAGTTATCAAAGTTCATTTGATAGATGAAATCTCTCTTTTGATATGTATATTTTAATAGGCTGTTTATGGTGGCATTTTGTGGCTTTTACTAGTAACAAAAATATCAATCCACATAAAAGATTGACATAGAAAAGATATGTCATAAAGGGTCCTTACAATTCCCTTCACGAGCATAACAAAAATTCGATTCACAGCTCGTTCCATCACAAAAGATACCATAATGTTCACTTTACTATCCAGAACAAAAAAAAAAAACCCATCAAATTTAGAACAATAAAAATCACAACAGCCAGTCATTCCCTTCATGAACGATTTGCCGATGTACTTGTTGCTGGGCCTTATCTTCCACTATTTGTGTATGTTTGTCTAGCAATCATATGGGTTGGAATGAAACACATAGGCTCTTCTTCATTTGGGTCTTGGGTTGATGACAATCCATAACCTCTTGATGACACAATTTTACCTATAATCCAACAGAAGCCATTATTTATAATAAATAACAAATGTAGTGAATTAACTAAAAAATGAATTTGATATTTACTCACGTATTCGTTATTTGAATCAACTGGTTCTAATTTAGCATTGAACCATTCATGTCCAAAAGTAAATAAGTTAGCATATGACGACATTATCTTACATTAACAGAGAGAAATACATATTTGAATTGGGGCACCATCGCTTGAGTGATATCTTTTATTGTACCCCTTCAATCTACATATCGAGCACGTCATGCGTACTTGTCTTTTCTTCTTGATGTATGACTTTCCCTGACTTTGCACTACCATTACTTTAGCCTGTTTTATTATCTTTTTCTGTTTCTTTCGCCATTGAGGTGTAGTCTACTTAGGTTGGATGATTCTAGGGGTATCCACCTCAGGCCACAACATTTTGCCATTGATTGGGTTCATGATATTATTGTAATAGTTCATATATGTCTCGATCGTGTAACAATTATCAACAAATTCACCTGGTTCATTTTTGTTGTCCCGTATCACTACCACAACATGCATACACAGTATACCCGTAAGCTCTCATTTTCGGCATGCGCAGGTACGTTCTTCGAGATCCACTACAAATGTCTCATAACTGCAATCAACCTGCCACCTGGGGCCTCAAGACAAGTGCAACGTGCATTCTCTTGAAATCTCATTGATCTTTTGCGGTTTTTTGTGATCTTTGGACATTAAACGACGTTCGTATTGTCTCGTTTTTTCTCATCTCTGCTGTATCCATTTCATGAACATTGTCTGCGCTAATGTCAACATATTTAGAATAAATTTCTCTCTATCATCGAACAACGTTTTGTTGAACACTTCGCATATGTTGTTAAGCAAAATGTCGCACTTGGAGTACACTGAAAAGTGTGAACGACTCCACTCTCGAGGGTATCTCTTTATCAGTTATCCATATTCATCTTCACGTACTTCACACGAATTTTTTGCATTCAATGTCTGAATTCAGCAACAGTTGTTGACTTGGAGGTACACTAAAGAAAATATTTCTGTATTTTGCTCTTATGCCATGCATTGAAGAAGTTTGTGTACATATATCTTACGTAGAAGTGATGTTCTGCATTTGGGAATAACTCATCTCATACATTTTGAAGACCCTTTTGTGTCCAATCCCTCCCACTACCAATTTCAATGTCATCTTGGAGGTATTTCATGAACCATCTCCAAGTATATGTGTTCTCCTTCTCGACAACAGCATATACACGGGGTATATACAGTCATTAGCATCTTGTCCCACTGCTTTTAACATAGTTCCCCCAAAATAATCCCGCAAATGGCACCCTTAAACACTTACCACTTTCCTACATCTAGTTTTAAAACTGGTCTTGCAGGCACTGAAACATATATAAATACATTTGAAAACTTTCTCAAGTAGGGCAATCATCACTGTTGATCTTGGATTTGTCCTAAGTACCTCCGCAACATATCTCCTTAGAAGTCTGAACTGTTCTTCCATGGTTCCAAATAACAATTCGTTAGCATATCGCCTCATCTTGTTGGCCACGTTTCTACTTATCTCCATCTTCAAATCATTATTCACAATCAAAATGGACTTTGTTTTCTAATCAAGGTATGCCCTGAACTGTTCAATGTATCTATTTGTCAAGAAGATATAGTTGCAATGTCTATTGTTTTGGCTCCGTGTGCATGTGTACTCAGACTTGTAAGATTTCACTTGAACTGTCTCCATCATACTCAACTTTGAGGCCCATATCCTCCAGTTACACCCCAGTTTGCAAACTCCTTGAGCTCGTTTTCTATCATTACACTTTAACTTCACATTGTTACCATTGAGATAACCATAGTTTCTCACCGCAATCCGAGATTCTTCCATTGATTGAAAGAATTGTCCAACTTCAAACTGCAAATTTATTATATATGTCTCAACCAAAAATTTTGGAAAGCGATAACCAATATCTTCGTCCGATGAACAAGCTAATAATAATTCCTCATATGATGGATACTCCAAGTCATCGTCTCTCACCTTCCTTACACTCATCACTACTCCCTCATTTCTCACTTCATTCATGTCCGGTCCAATTTCGATGCCATCTATCACATTGCGGTCATACAACAAATCATTTTTCTCAGAAGCCATGTCAATCTCGAAATGAACAAAATCAGGGTCTTCCTCATAAATCACATATAATTACTAAATTTTTTTTATATAAAATCACACAAAATGGAGCTGGAAACATTTGTGTAGAAACTAACTACCAGTATGTCTATCTAAGATAGCACCTCAACTTTGTATTTAACTACAAAATTACACTTGTAGTAAAATCATTGCACACAACTCATAGATTCAATCAACTATATACTGAGATTTTTTAAATGCATATAAATCAAATAAACGGTAGGCTTTACCTTCGTGAGCTCCCTCCATGTGTGCAAATTGAAACATCATTCAGATGTGCTGTTGTGTGACCGTTTACGTGAGGTCTTATGTGGGCGAGCTGACTAGTTTTCGGACAACGTTCGTCAGACAAATTATGTTTTAAACTACAGAATGATGGCGGTTGGGAGATTGCGGGTTGAAAATCATCAGAAAGAGATTTGTATTGGAAGTTCTAGGGTTCATTCCGAGGGTGGATTTGGGTTTGGAAATGAATTAGGGTTCGTTCAATTGAAGGTTTTTGGAGGATTTTACTCCACTTCAAGTCGTGTTTTCGAAATTGGAAAGGAAGCAATTTGGGCAAATCAAAATGTAGGGTTCTATTTTCTACTGAATTTGGGTGGGATTTGAATTGGGGATTCCTCTTTCGAGTTAAATGGGTTTTGATTTTGAAGATGAAAGTGTTTTTCCAAGTAGCAAGATCTAACGTGGCAAGAAAAATGACGTCGTCTATTGCCAAATAGGATGTCGTTGTGCCACATTAGCTGCCATTCAAACGAGATCGTGGTGAGTAACGAGTAGAGAGAATGTTTGATAAGTTAGTGACCGCTCAACAGCATATAAAAGTACAGTGACCACAACGTGACAACATTCAAAGTTCATTGATTAATGAAACTTTTTTACTCGATTATGTAAAAGGTTGAGTTAAATTTTTATTTATTGCACTTTATCACTATCCACGTTATAATGAGAGGAATAATAATTTTTTAGATAATGTGTGGTTAAAAAAAATTTAAAAGTTTTTGAGTTTATATGTAATATTATTTTATTACAGAATGTGTGTTTGATACAAAAGGTAGAGAAAAATGAATTATAATTTAATGGGGAATAACGTAAGCTAATATTTATTCATGTTATTCCAATATTAACCTTATATTAAATTCATTCATCAACTAAACATACATACCAAATTTCAATACAAATATCCTCATTTTCTGCCCTCAAAATTTTATGTCTCAATAATTCAAAAGTTATCTGGAAGCCACCATACACTGAGACAAGAATAGGAAAACTATCAATATACTGAACTACACATGGATAAACTAGAGATCTTGATGAATACAAAAAGAAGAAGAAATGCAGCCAATTAAAACAAGCCTATGAGCTACCGTTGTTTTTTACTAAACAATTATTTTATGAAAATCACTTTTTTTTTACAGTGCTTGTCTAGTTTTGGTTCTTCTAGGAAGTTCTAAAAGATAACCTTAATAATCAAAACAAAAACAAATGCATTGAATGGAAATACAAAATTTTAAAAAAAGAAAAGAAAGAATCACGTTAAAGTTGCATACAATCCTCGAATGAATTAAGTACAAAATGGATTTTTTCAGTAGAAAACCCGCTTTTAGAGTGAAAAAATATTCAAAAATTACAATTTTGTGACTACGTGGCTGTTTGCAAAAGCCCAAACTCAGAAAAAGATTAAAACATTTACATAATACTTTGTGCGTTCATGAAAAAAAAATTGCTACAATATTATCATTGGATAATAATTTATTGGGCAGATAAAACATAAAATTTTTAAAAAGCAATGGGACGATTAAATTAGTCTTTACCTAAAGATTTTGGTATGCAATTGAGAGTTGTGATAACAACAGTAATATGGATATATGTTGATGATATGATGAGAAAGTTTCTGATCCCAAAATTTCCTTCTATCTCAACAATTTCCTCCATTGCAAGAAATGGAGATCTTTGCATTGGAATTCGAAGAACCAAGGACAATGGTGGCTTTGGTGGACATGAGACGCCATCATTTGTTAAAAGAACATTTTCTTTACTAGTCATAAGTGGCTGTTTGGCCACCATTTTTTTAGGAAGAATTAGTTTTTGAATAGTGATTGATGGGATAATGTGTAGTGGAAAAGTAATGAAAAGTATTAAATTTGTGTGTAATATTATTTTATTTGAAGAATTCGTGGTTGAAAATGAGTACTGTAGAAAAATGAATGGGAAAAAATGAGAAAGAATGAGGCTCAAACATGGGCTAAGTCTTGGTATGGATGTATAAATATATAAAGTGGCGGTTTCCTACTTTGAAGTAGATAGATTTAGAATGATATATTTTACTTGATTTTATTTTTGTCTATTTAAGTAAATTTACTTGAGATTAAAAATGTAATAGAATTTTTGTTTGAAAAAAAGTGGATGAATATATAAAAATCGTGGATGAAAATAGCTGCTACTTGGTGAAATTTCTATGTGACAATTAATGTTAAACCCATACAAATGTTAAATGAAATGCTAGCTTGGTCGCCAGCTCATCAAAGTTTGTCAACACCCAAACATGCCTTCTAACAAATGAAAAACACGACTTTGTTAATGAAAAAGAAAAATGCTCTTTGGATAGACTCAAAGAAAGGAAAGGAAGTGAAAGGGTAGTGTGGCAGATAATGATTGAGTGTTGTGTCGACACGTTTTCACCCATGTTTTTTAACATGTCATTAAGCCTGTTTGTGTAGTATGATTGAATGAAAAAAAAACCAAAAATTCACCAAAGTGTGGAAAAAAAATAGTTCGTCTCGCATGACCCAAATCCTTCTAAACCTTAACATGAATTCCATTCTACCCTACAATCGATGGCCTCCCAGATCTGATCAACCGAAGATCACAAACCTTGGATTATTGAAGGTGTGCATATGGAGTGTATCACATGAAGGTAATTTCGAAACAATTTATTTATTTATTTATTTATTTATTTTGGTACTAGTAGAGTTGATAGGGTGCTGTGAATTTGCAATGTATGGACATGTATATATAGATTGAGGAATTCGTGAAAAGAAATCCTAAACTTCCTAGCTATATGTTGAAATATACTCTCTTGTGTTTGATTTCCTCAGATTGAATTGTCTTCATTAGTTGAATGTGTGGGCTTGATACATTTGAATTCTTTGGGCTCTTTCTTGAACAGTCACCAATGCTTGCATACTTCACTAAGCATGTTTGAATTGTAAGTATAGCAGTAGGGGCAGAGGGGGGTCCTGGGGGGGACCCGAACCCCCCTCAATTTTGAGAAAAAAAATTAATTAATTAATTTTTTTTATTTACCAATTTTTTAAAATTTATATAGAACAGCCCAGCCCAATCCCCAAATGAAACCTCCCCCCCCCCCCCCCGGTTTCAAACTATCATTTCGCCCCGTCTAAGCCTCATCTTCCCCCATTTCAATTTCTCGCCCCTGCTCGCCGTCCTCCTCTCCGCCGCCTGCTCTTCTCCGTCGCCTGATTCCTCCAACCGAGTGTAAGTCATTCCTTCACGGCTTCACCAACTCACTCTAATTGTAGACGATATGCTGAATTTTTGAAGTTTCAACATTGGTAATTTTCTTATTCCTTTCTTCAGTTTACTGCTTTCCTCGGTTTAAGCATTACTAAGCAATTACTTCGTAAATTCTAATACAGGAAATCGTCCTAGGCTCCTAGCTGGTTGACTGGTTCAGTGGTTCGGAAATCCCCTTACATTTGCCCCTGCCTGACTGCCTCTGGTGAGTCTCTCTGTCTCTACTTGTTCAGTTGTTTGGCTTTGCAAATTAGTGTGGTGAATTTGCAAATTGATTTGGCTTTGCTAATTAGAAGTGACTGAAGTGTAATCCCTGGCGGTGGCAATTGATTTGGCTTTGTTTCAGTGTTTGTAATTTGGCTTTGTTTCAGTGTTTTAATTTTGTATAGTTGTATTGTTTATCAATTATCTCACTCGCAGGTCAGTGATGGAGAAGTTTTTCAAAAGAGTGTGTAAATTTCATCCATCTTCGATTGAAGAAAACATTGATAAAAGGAACGTTATTGATATTGTGGATGAAGGAGATGAAAGTGATGATATTGATGTTGGGATTGGGAATGAAAGTGATGAAAATGAAATTGAAGATATTGATGAAATTGGTATTGGGGATGATGGGGGAAGAAAGTGATGAGATTAATGTGGAACATTTGCCTTCATACCCTGGACTACGAATTCCAATTAATCATTATAATGTTAATGTTCAGGATGTTGTTCGAAGGGAATATGTGCAAAGAGGTCCTTGTCAGCCTCGTAATCATGAGTTTGTGGTGTCAAAAAAGAGAAATAAAGATAGATGATTTGGTACTAATTGGTATGATGAATGTCCTACTTTGCTAGAATATAGTATAGCAAAAAATGCAGTATTTTGCTTGTATTGCTATCTGTTTAGTTCAAGTCGCGTTTCTTTTGTTGTCGGTGGATTCTCAAATTGGAAAAAGAAAAGTAGTCTAAAAAAACATGTTGGAAATGCTAGTAGCACACACAACCTAGCTCGAGTTAAGTTTGAATCATTCAATCAACAAGAACAAAGTATTGGGGCTTGTCTCTTCAAGCAATCAAAACAAACAAGAAGTGCATATCGAGCTCGTCTGGGTGCATCAGTAGATTGTGTTCGATATCTTCTACGACAAGGGCTTGCTTTTCGTGGAAGTGATGAGTATGAAGATTCAAGCAATCAAGGAAATTTTCTGGAACTACTAAAATGGTTGTGTAATCATGATCCTTGGGTCAATGCTGTTTGTTTGGAGAATGCTCCTGCTAATTTCAAATTAACCTCACCAGATATTCAAAAGGATATTGTTAGTGCTTTCGCCTTTGAAATGAACAAGGTCATTATCAGTGAGATTGGTGATGGGTTTTTTGCTATTCTAGTTGATGAATCCCGTGATATTTCAACTAAGGAGCAAATGTCTGTTGTTTTGCGATATGTGAAGAATGGGCATTAATTGAACGTTTTATTGGCATCCAACATGTTTCAAGTACTACGGCTATCTCACTTAAGCTTGCTATTGACGACATGTTCTCTAGATATGGCTTAGCATGTCTAATTTGAGAGGTCAAGGTTATGATGGAGCTAGTAATATGAGGGGTGAGTATAATGGTCTCAAAACACTTATCTTGAAGGAAAACCCAAGTGCATACTACATTCATTGCTTTGCTCATCAACTTCAACTAGCTCTTTTAGCAGTTGCAAAAAAACATGGTGATATCCAATCTTTCTTTTATTTGGCTGATAGTGTGGTGAATGTTGTTGGAGGATCGGCTAAGAGGTGTGATCTTATTCGCGAGATGCAAAGAATCAAGATTTGTGAAGTATTAAATGCTGGTGAAATATCAAGTAGACTAATATCCAGCGTTCCGACGATATACGTTGGGGCTCGCACTACAAATGTTTATGTAACCTGATGCTCATGTTTTCAAGTACAATTGATGTTATTGAGATAATTGCTACTGATAATATAGTTTGTGGGAAAAAAGGTGAAGCAAGGGTTTTGTTGGCATCAATTCGTACATTTGAGTTTGCATTTGGCCTACATCTAATGAAAAAGATATTAAGAATTTCAAATGAGTTGTCGAAGACATTACAAAAAAAAGACCTAGATATTGGTAATGCCATGTGTTTGGTAAAAATATGTAAACAACAGCTCCAAAAGTTCAGAGATGATGGCTGGGATTCTTTTTCGGCAATGGTTAATTCCTTTTGTGGAAATCACAGCATTATCGTCCCTAACATGGATGATATGTATACACCTCTTGGCCGTTCACGATGTATTACTGTGACAAATTTGCATCACTTCCGTGTGGATTTATTTTATTATGTCGTTGATATGCAAACTTCAAGAGTTGAATAATCGGTTTTCTGAAGTAAATAGCGACTTACTTCTTTGTGTAGCGTGCTTGTGTCCAGATAATTCATTTGCAGCTTTTGACAAGAGCAAATTAATTCACATGTGTACATTTTATCCGAAAGATTTTCAAGGATCAGACGTGATGGAACTTGATGATCAAATTGACACGTACATCATTGATATGCGCACTAATGAAGAATTTGGAGGATTACAAGGCCTTGGTGAACTTGCACAAAAGTTGGTTGCGACAAAAAAACATGAAGTATACCCGTTATTATACAAGCTTTTGACATTGGTATTAATTCTTCCAGTTGCTACTACTCGGTAGAGAGGGTATTTTCTGTAATGAATTATGTCAAGAATCGATTGCGCAATCGAATGAATGATAAATGGTTAAATGATAGCTTGCTTGTGTATATTGAGAAGAATGTATTCGACATGATTGGTGATGATGTAGTTATACAACGTTATCAAATTATGAGACCTCGAAAGGAACGCTTGTAATAAGGTATGCTTTTGTTAAATTAAATATTAGTACTTTCTTTTATACGTTTGTTGATTTTTCTGTTAAGTCTTTGTACATTAGTTTATGTTCATTTGTTTAATTTCTCCATCACAAAGTATCAACATCTCTCATTTTAACAAATAAGGTGTCAAAAAAAATTTGTTGTTGAAAAAGACAAAACTTTACTTTTAATGACTGGACCGTTGTGTTTGGTTGTGGATAAAATGGTTTCTTGGTCAAGTGAACTATGCTTTCTGAAATTCTGTAAAGAAAATGTGTAACTCAGTCGGAAAAAGGAACCTATATGCAAAAAATGTCCCTGTGAGACTATAATAAGGCATCTTGTAAAGCTGATTTTTGGAAGTTTGTAGCTTATTAAGCTAGATATTCACTGAAATATATTTGTTTTCTAGGTAGAACACAAGGCATGCTGTTTCAAGTGCAATATTTGCTATGCTTAAATTCCGATATCATGAATCTCTACCCAAACCAGTGGGTTTTGCCTGTTAAGTTCTACTGGGGTTAAATATTCATTGTATTTCATGGCAAAGATAAGAATCTTGCATAATATATTTTCATCAAGATTTTGACAGTTGTGTTCAATCTGTTGGATTTACAGGTGCAGGAGCTTTTATTCTTGCAGTCCTATGGTTTGTTTCGTTTGGGCTGGCTCTTGTGGTGCATCATCTATGTCGATGGAAAATAAACATGAAAGGAAAAGAATCAAGCTGGTCTTTGAGGATTTGTCTGATAATGCTTATTATCTTTACAAGTGCTGCAGCGTAAAGCCTAAACTCATAGCCTTCCTTATTAAATGTCTCTATAGTTCAATGTATCTTCCATGATCATTTAGTGATTTTCGACTAGAGTTTTTCTCAATTAATGTTCATTATGATTACGATGTTTTCTCAATTAATATTCATTGTGATTACGTGTATATGAATTTCATTACCCTTGTTTTATTGCTACCATTTTGAAAAGCAAATGAATTCAGAATGATAACCAATTCAGAAAAAAAAAAATCGGGGGCCTCGAACCCTTCAACTCTGGGACCCCCTACATTGGAGGGCTAGCTCCGCCCCTGTATAGCAGTAATCTATTTTCTTACCATATCCCCTCTAACCAATGCCTACAACTTCACCAAGCCTTTCAGTGCATTCAAAGATTTTGTTGCCGGGAAAAGAACTGATATGGAGAAGATGATTCCAAAAATGATTATCCAGAGAAACAATTAGAGTGAAATAATTGAACACTTTGACTTGCGGTGTAAATTTTATATTCGTGCAAATACCGAGTGAATTTTATTATACTTGAATTTTATGACAAGTTATAAGGACGATTCAGACTTCATAGAATCTAAGAACGACTTTGTGTTTGAGCAAGACAACATCTTGTACGATAGGGATGTCATTGATGGGATTGAAGGCCCATAAAAGTGAAGTTGAAAATGAATAGAGGTAGTTGAGATTCATGATTTGACTTAACTTTCGCATAATCCAATTTCTCAACAAACAATTTAACAAAAGACCCATTAAATATGTTAGATTCAATTTTCCTATTTTAACTAATTATCTCTCTCAAGCGAAATTAATCCTAATCGATTGGTTTAACCTATTATATCTGTATGTCGATTAAAACATAACAAATTGAATTAAATTTTGTGAAAATAACTCAATGGGTCACCTAGAGTTAGGAGTATATCATTACCTCTTACAAGAACCTAGAGTATTTACTATTTAGTCTAAAATGCACGATAATTTCTAAAAAAATGGAAAAATTAATGTATTCATTTAATGGTAAAATAAATTAAAAGCATTAAATACAATAATAAATACACTTAAAAATAAGTATTTTAACATTAAAGAACAAATATTGAAATTAATAAATGTAGATTCAGCTACATCAACCATCACAATATTAAAAAACTTAGCTCATTGTAATAAATGATAAAAAGGAAAAGAGTTAGAAAAATACATTACAAGTTAGAGAAAATAGTAGATAAAATACAAGACAAAAGATAAAATTCATCTTTTGGTTGGATTCTTTGAAGTGATAATGAACTTGGTCTTAATTTTCCCCAAAATTTCTCTACTTTTCTCCTCCTCTTCTTGCCCTTTATGCCCTAGTTCTTGCCACTTTTTTTTTTCCTTTCTTGTGCATTGAATGAAGGGATAATGAATGGGGCAATTAATGGCTGCAATTAAGTATTTAAATGGCCTAAAACGAGTTGTGAAAAAAAAAAAAAAAAAAAACACCAAAAACTCGTAGAAAATTACAAAACGGGGGCAAACATTTTTACTCACAAAATGCCCACATGCACGTGCCAGCCAGCGCCTTTGGCTTGTTGACCAAGTGTTGGTCCAACGTGCAACTCGCGCGGACCAGCTTTCGCACCCATTTTGCAGTTTCAGTATTCCATTATTTGTACGTTAGGTCCATCGACTTTGATCTTGCACATTTTAGTCCTCAAATTTTAATTATTATTTCAATCATGCGCTTGATAAATTGCATCCAAGGTCTTTCAACTTTCAACATTTGTGCACTCTGATCCCCAAATTCATGTTTTTGTACACTTTTAATCATTTCTTTTCCTTTTGCCTTGTTATCCTTTAATTGGGAGATTTTGCCTACAAAGATAATAATTACATAATTGTGAATACAAATTCGCTCAATTTATCAATAATAAACCCTTTTAGACATCCAATAAGTGTGTCAAAATACACATCATCTTACAAGGCAATTCTATTGCACAATCATAAAAAATTAACTCTAGGAAACATAAATTTAACAGTATAAGCTAATGCCATTATTCTTTAACATAAAAACAATCAACTATAACCCATTGTCATTGGACACCTGCTGAATCATTTCAAGATTATAAAAGTAGTAGTAAAACAAAAATATTCCATCACATAATTGCAAACACCAGTGCATCCAACTTATATTGAATCGAAAAACAAAAGTTATTGTTGACATATAATTGATTATAACCTTAACGTTTTGATTATAACAAATAAGTTAGACTTGTTTACTAACTAGTTGAATTTAATTGATTATAGTTGTCCATAGCATACGATGGAAAATTGATCGATGGTCGTCAAAAAGATCAAAAGCTATCATCACAAATCAGACTCACGAACAAGATTAAGATTGAAGTCACACATTCAAATACTTAAGAGCCAAACTTTGGATCAAGATCAAAAACTTGGTTTCTTAGATAAAGTATAAAGGTACTAACACTTTGATATTTGACAATTAATGGTTAAGTTCAAAATCCTTCTATGCATAAAAAAACAATTTTATGCATTAAAAATCATTCTAATGCCATATTTTTATCAAATATAAAAATGACTTTTAAAATGATATTTGAACTTGAAAATAGATTTTATCTTGAAAAGTTAGTTAAAAATACTTTCCAAAAGTCCATGTCCTTCAAAACCTTCGAATCAGATCAAATAGGACCAAAATGTAAAAAGATCGAAATTGCTGAGCAATCGACTGGAAGTTTCCAACAGTCCAAAATTTGACCGTTCTGACCTCTAGTTTGTAATGTACAAATAACTATATTGGTCGTTCAGACAAAAAGCGGTCAACCAGACGAGTCATCCGAACTCACATATTTTTTTGACATTTTAAACTCTATAAATACTTCTACTTCTTGCATTCATTAAAACATTCTTCAAGAGCATCAAAATGAGATCTTTTGAGAGATTTCTTTAAACTTACATTTGTACTCATTTCATTTATTTTTACATATCAAAAAACTTGATTGATTTAAACTATTTAATCATCATCTTTATCAAAAAAATTCATCTCTCTTTTCGTACTTAACTTATTTCTATTACTCATAAAAGAGAGACGTGTTTTGAAAAATAACTTTGAAATTACATGGAATATATTTCTTCTACTTTTTAATATTGAAACCTTTGATAAATTGAATCAATTTCGTAAAATTGTCATATTCATCAAGATTTCTCATCTCTTTTTTGGTACTTAATTTCTTCTTCATCTTCTCATTGAAAAACTTTGATTGAATGAATCAAATTTCTAATTATCATATATATATAAAAGTTTTTTCATCTAACACTTGAGCTATCATTTATTGTTATTCATTGAAGTTTTAGCTTTTTTAAATACTTAATCATTTGTATCATTTATCAAGAGAGTTTTTATTGTAAAATCATTTACTCTAAATTTGTGGGTCATATTGATGTCTTGTGAAAGCTCAATAGTATAAGGATCGGTGCTCCTTATTGTAAGTCGTCGTGTGTGTTGTATTGAGATCCTGTAAAACTCAATAGTATGGTTCATATTGATGTCTCATAGCTCAATATTATATAAGAAACAACGTTCCTTGTTTGTAAGTTACCGAAAGTGTTGTAAATGGTTGAATTGCATCATAAGTTAATCAATATAGTGAAAAGACTTTGCTCGTGTTGAAGAGCTTGGTAACGGAAGACGTGGATCACTGATTTGGATTGAACCTCCACAATTATATCGTTTTCATCTTTTCTTCCTTTTTACTTAAAGCTTTCATATTTATGCTTATTATTTGAATTAATTTATTTAGTTCTTAATTGCTTGAATTTAGATTAACTCTTCGAAAAAGTTTTAAAAAAACCATTTAACCCCCCCACCCACCCCTCCCCTCCCTCTTGGTTAGTTATTCTTGTGCTATCAGTTATACCAAATCTAGTGTTGATTACATAAACATGACAATTACAAGATAAGTCTTTTATTGATTACATAGT
Source organism: Fraxinus excelsior (assembly GCA_019097785.1). Lineage (NCBI taxonomy): Eukaryota > Viridiplantae > Streptophyta > Magnoliopsida > Lamiales > Oleaceae > Fraxinus > Fraxinus excelsior. The sequence continues at coordinate 29,276,753 of CM032629.1, forward strand.
TGGAACGGATCTCTTCCCTTTCCTTTCCCATTCTCTTTCGTATCTCATTTTCCTTTGCAGATAGTTACATTGAGGATGTCTCCTTGTCATCTTATTCGGAAATTTAAGCAAAATTCTTGAATAAATGTAACAAATCTTCAATAAGCTCTTTAGGCTTAGATTTACCCAACAAACACATCTCGATTCTTGTTGTACTCAACTTCAAATTGCAAAGGTTCTTTTCCGCGGACAAAACATCACTTGAAATACTACAATCTTTACTATACATAAGAATAACTACCCTATGTTTGGAGTCTTATTTTCACCTCCATACATTTCACGAGCCAAGCTCGTGGCTCGTTAGAGACGAGCGGAGCTTTAGCTCGGCTAATCCCATTTTAGGCGAGCTCGGCTCGTGCCCGGAGCTCGCCCAAAATGGGTACTCGGCGAGCCCGAGCGGCTTGACTTGTTTTTTTTTATAGGATATTAGCCTTTTTGAAAATAATAATAATAATAATAATAATTTAGGGCAAGCTCACGAGCCGGCTCGTAGCTCGTCACCACGAGCAGAGCAGGCTCGGCTCGAGCTCGTCTAAGTCAATTATAAATATGCCCAACTCGACCTGCCTACTTTAATCTTTGTTGACAAGTTGTCCAAAATCGATCAACCCGACTGATATTTGATTGGGTTGGATTGGGTTGAGTTTCAACTTTTACACAGGTTCAGTTGAGTTAAATTATGATCAAACCGATCATGTTGGGTTTAGGTTGATGCAAAAATAGACTTGACCCAACCCATGCCTATCCCTAACTTCAATGAGTATCCCATGACAAGGTTCAAAATTTGATAAGTGTTGAAACATTTAACTTGTGAAGAATTTGCACTACATCGATGCTTTTCTTGTTTGCTTACCGGAAGTGAGTTCGAAAATTATTAATGGCATTTTTGACATGCTTTTGCTTTTGCCTTTTTTTTTTTTTGCTTTATTTATTTATTTGTTTTCCGTAAAGAATTTTAAATTTTATTTTCTTTGATTAGGTTTTTTTAAGTTCTTCTAATCAAATAAAATACTTTTAAAATTTTATTTTAAAAAGTTCAAAAGTAACTTTTTGAACAAAAATAATTTCTTATTTTTCAAAAAGCTTACCTCAAGTCCTAAAATTAGTTAGAGCATCTTCAAGATGCTTTATATTTTTAAAGAACATATTTTACAATTTGGAGAGTATCTATAAATTTAGAAAGTTAAAAAATTTTAAATACTAACACTTAATTTAACTGCTCCCAATAAGTATTTATTATTTTTCCCATTCTTTTATTTTGACTAGCTTCCTCTAAATTAATATATTATTTCCTCCATTTTCTTTGTATATACTATTTAATTGGGTAAATATGTGGAGGATTGAAAAATAGAATATTTTGAAAGCATTTTTAAATAAACAGTAAATTTGGCTCTCCAAATTTGAAAAATCAAACACGGTCTCTATTTGAAAATATTAATTTAAAAAGTCTTTTAAACATAATTTCAAGGGCTAACTCTTTAAAATATAAAATATTTCACTTTTATATAATCTCTTGAAGATGTTCTTACCTTGTAGTTTTCTTTTACTTAAACCGTTGTTTGTAGGGGTAAACACGGTTCGATTTGGACGGTTTGGAGTATATTTTCAACTCAAACCATTTAATGCAGTTCGAAATGTTTCCAAACCAAACCATTATTTGCGGTTTGGTTCGATTTCAATCCACGGTTTACTTATCGATATTATAGTAATATGTTTAAAACGCATTAACATATAAATTTAAACGAGAACTACTAATGTTAAATGTTAAATAACATTCATATTTGTCTAAAATTCGACTTATAAACAAAAGGGCAAAAAAATTAGCATCTAGCAATAGGAACTTCACTCAAACTTTTACAAGCAACAACATCAAAATGAGTACAAGAGTACTAACCTATCATTTGATAAAAATTGGAGTAATATACATGATTCGGCCTCTGTATAATATGTAAATATCAAAATATTTATTAGTCCTTATTAATAATATTAACAAGCAACTAAGAAACAATATGCATAAAAATATGAAAATTGATAATAGAAAATAAATGTCACCTTCTATAGCTTTCTCCGAGCATCCAATGCTTCAACCTCATCCAAATATTGACGAAGCACTATAGATTTATTACTGCTATGCAACCAATTCTTCATGCATATTAAAGTCTCAATCATCTTTGCACCCAATGAACTCCTAAAGGAGTTAAGAATCCGACCACTCGTGGAAAATGTCGACTCCGAAGCGACCGTAGATATTTGAATACATCTTTAGCAATCTTGGAGACAATTGTGTACTTGTGCGCATTCAATTTCCACCAGCCCAAAATATCAAAATTGGGATCGGTCAAATCTTCACAACGATCAGACAAATAATCAATCAAATCATTCTTCTCATATTGCAGGTTTTGCATAAGTTTAACTTTAAAAATAGAAGGAATATGTGTAGAAAGACCGAAACTAGGTTGTAAAGGTCTTGGACTACTATTTTTGGTAGTCCCATTTGATGAAGTTGATGGTTGAGTGCTTTGGATCACCATTTCTTTATAACATGCATACAACCTGTAGAGTGTCTCTTCAACTCTTTTTAATAACATCTTTGTAATTTCTACATCGTAAATAAGTTCAAACCCGACTTTAAGAAGTTCCAACATGCATCTTTGGCCAAGAACTGTTGCAATGAACAATAACTGATTAAACTTTTCAACGTTGCCCTAATACTTATCATATTTTTTCCGCATACTAATCGCCATGAATCCCATCAAAGTATTAGGCTCCTTAGCTAATTCACTTAACTCTCCATGAATTTCACATACTTCTTGAAAGAAAGTGTTAGAAGTTACATACTTGGAGCCACTAAATTTTAAACTCATTTCATAGAAAGTCCTCAAGAACTTAACGAATACTTCTGCTCGATCCCAATCGACGTGTGTTGGTGGTCCATTTGTATTTTTTCCATCGGATCTGTCTTCATTAAAATAATTTGTATAGTTTGCATCACTTTCCAAAACAACAAATATTTTCTTAAACTTCATAGCAGCTTGCAACATCAAGTACGTGGAATTCCATCTAGTGGTGACATCCAAACATAGCAAAGCTCGAGATTCAATATTTGCTTCCTTGCAACTCTCCTTGAACCTTTTTAGTCATTCTGGGAAAGATCTAACAAATCTCACTGCATTACGAATAGCTGAAATAGCAGGACTTATCTCTTTCAAGCCATCACAAACAATTAGATTGAGCATATGAGCACAACACCTCATATGAAGCATTTCTCCGCCCAGTACTAGACCATTCTTTTTCTCCTCAAAACAACTCATCAATCTCAATAATGCTACATCGTTGGAAGAGGCATGATCAACAGTCACACAAAAAATCTTATTGATTCCCCAGTCTTTAAGACAAGAAATTAACTCATTTCCCACCATATCTCCCTTATGGGTTTGGGACCTGAATGAAACTTATAATCCTTTTTATGAAGTTTCCAATCATTATCAACCCAACGAGTAGTTAAACATAAATAACTAACATTCTGTATTGACGTCTACTTGAAGGAAATACAAATTTTGGGAAAAAATAATTTGTATAACCCTGAAAACCTTCATCTTCCACATGTCAAAAAGGTAACTCAGAAAATACAAAGTACCTTGTTATCTATTCTCTAACTTCTTTTGGAACAAACTTGACAGGTTCTCCACAATTATTATTATCCTTAGAAAGCTCACCAGTTTTAAACATACTATAACCAGTCATTCTCTTTTGCTTTTTGTCTTCAACTCTATATGGATACTTCTTGCACACATGCGTGAGATGATTCCACAATGTACTAGTTCCACAATTTTTTGCATGATGTTTATATGTTTGTCCACAATAATTACATTCTGCCTTTTCATCTCCTCGAATTTTAAAATGATCCCACACCTCGGACCTTTTGTTTCCCTTTTTGCATTTCCCATCTATTTTCATATCTTCAGGGTCATCTTCTAATGGAATTGCTTCACCGGCTTCTTCTAGAATTGGATCCATATCTGAAAAAATAAATAACAGCAATGTAGATCTTCCTAAAGTTAGCATAAAAAAACACAGATTTGTAAATGAAAACAAAACTCTTGCAGTAATTTAAATGTGAAATGGAACAAATATTTCAAGTTTTGGACTATATTCATTAATTCATTTATACTAAGCCTTTGGCCTTCAAATTGTTGTCACAAGTTCAAGCAGGCCTGCTATACAAATCATTAGTAACAAAATTATATTATGCATCAAAAAGGGAAAGAAAAGTTAGCAGCTATACCCAATAAACAAGCTGGAATATGTGTCTCAAGAAGAATGATATTCTATGCACATATAACAGTACATAAACATCAAAACAGAATAATAAACTTTTACACCATCAAAACATAAAGAAACACAAGGATATCTAACTGTCTTGGACAAGAATCGCAATCCAGATATTTTAACGCATATGCTCATGCAAATTGCAATCCAGATATTTTATACGATAAAGCAAATAAAATCAATAAGCTGTTGGAATCATTTAATAATAGTTGCAAATAAAGCAAAAAAACATATTACCTTGTCCAATAAATTAGTATAGGCGTTTGAGAATCCGTGACTGAGGTAGAGGAAAACTGGAAACAAAGGAGATTGAGAAGAGAGAGTGAGAGACGACACGCACCGTTCGGAAAGTTGGGATTTGGGAATATTATTAGGGGGGTACTTTTTAAATTACCCTTGTCAAACGTGTCTTTTGTCAGTTTACCCAATTTTTTTTGACATTCACCACAATAGCCGTTCAAGACTTAAAAGACAAAAATATCCTTAAAATGTTATACAATTACATAAAAGTGGTATTGTTTAAAAGACAAAAATGTCCTTTTTAACTTATAAAGAATTTCAAACATTCCCAATTAAATTTAAAAACAAAATCACTTTCTTTGTATGTTTACTCCAACACAGATAAAAATTGTTTCATTTTTTATCTGCTTCAAACTTGAAAACAGATAAATTTATCAAACGCTATACAAGAAGATATTATTTACAACAATCAGTGGAATTGATTTACGTATTTTTAAATTCGCTTCGGTTAAATTAGTAATTTTTTTTAATATTTAAATTTTATTTCGATATAGATATATAAAAAATTTATAATTTTAAATGGATCTAAAATCATTTTTAACAAAAACGAGAAAAAATTTATCTACATGTATAATTATAGACAAATTTACGTATGTAAAATGCCAAGACTTATATGGAAAAAATCGTGCCCGGACGGCCCACTCGTCCGGGCAGTCTGGGAAGGGTGCGCTTGACAGCGTTTTTAGGCCATAACTTTCTCTCCTAATATCCGATTAAGGTGATTCAAAATGCGTTGAAAAGCCAACTCAAAGGGCTACAACTTTGATTCAGATACCATCTTCGAATTCGATCGTTTTCCATGTCAAAAAATGGTCTCAATATGAAGCTGAAAATCGGTGCAAAACTTTTCAGCTTGAAAGTTGATATATGATAATGTTTTGGTTATATTTCATCCATTTGACTCATTTCTTCATCCAATTGATCTCCAACACTCTCGAATCTTCATCACAAGGTTAGAAACAAGTTTATAATATTTTCACTTAGTCCCTGAATTATCACTTTCCTCCATATTGGTCTTTTTCGCTCTTTTCTTCTAATTTCCATCGTGTTCATCCATTGCATCCTAAACCAAAATACAAGTGTACTTAGAACACTTAGACGCCAATAAATTATGAAAATGCAATTGTTATTGGATGAAAAATGTGATAATTGATCTGGATCTTTATTCTTAGAATCGAGTGACCTTCAGACTCTGAATATGCAAATTGTTCCCTTCAACGACCTCTTACCTTAATGGGATCTTTTCTATTTCAACCTCTTGCCTTTACTGTATCGTTTCCAAGGACAAAGTCCCTAAATTTGGATTAAATAAAAACTGTATTGGTTGTTAAAATAAGAAGAAGTTTCTTCTTAGATCTATCAAAAATCTATGAGAATGGAAATTTAGAAACTCGTTCTTCTATAAAAAAAATGGAATATTATTGATATTCTGAAATTGGTACAAGAATTATATCAAAAGACAGAAATATTTTGATTTTCTTACAGTCTGAGAGCTCAAGTATTTTTCTAACTCATTCTGCCTCTATCTTAACCCAAAGACTTCTATTTATACAACTCATGATGCTCGATTATTGGCCTATTACATCATTCATTATTCCATACTCCACTAATGGAATTCTATTATTACAACAGTATATTCACTACATAATTGCAGTTCTATAACTCTTTTAGGACTTGATTGATCTTTTCTTAAAATTATAATGACTTAGTTTACTTTAATCGTTTATTTCATGCTTTATAAACAAATTAAATAAGTAATTTAAAATAAATATTTTAATTGTTTACTTAATATATCATTGTAAAAAAAGAATTTACAATTCATTTCCTTATTTTAATTATTTATATAATACTTAATTATAATTAATAGAATATTAAATAAATAATCAAAATTTAAAATTTAAATAAACAATTCAAAGAAAACAATTTATTTTATTTATTTAATATTTTAATATTTGTTTATATAATATTTAAATATAATTAAATTTATTATCTTAATTGTTAATTGATTAATTCATTATTTCCTAATTTAATTTTTAATTGAATAATAAATTATTTATCGTTTATGTAATAGTTTATTGAAATTAATAGTTTATTAAATAAACAATCGAATATTTACTATTTTATTATTTATAAATAAATAATATTTTAGTATTTACAACTAAATAATGTTTAATTATTTATTATTTTAATTGGTAATTGATTAATAAAATATTTATCGTTTATGTAATAGTTTATTGAAATTAATAGATTATTAAATAAACAATCAAATATTTAATTATTTTATTATTTATAACTAAATAATATTTTAGTATTTATAACTAAATAATATTTAATTATTTATTATTTTAATTGTTAATAGATTAATAAATTATTTATCGTTTATGTAATAGTTTATTGAAATTAATAGATTATTAAATAAACAATTGAATATTGAATATTTTATTATTTGTAACTGAATAATATTTTAGTATTTATAACTAAATAATATTTAATTATTCATTTTTTTTAATTTTTAATTGATTAATAAATTATTTATCGTTTATGTAATAGTTTATTGAAATTAATAGATTATTAAATAAACCATCGAATATTTAATATTTTATTATTTATAACTGAATAATATTGTAGTATTTATAACTAAATAATATTTTATTATTTATTATTTTAATTGTTAATTGATTAATAAATTTTTTATCGTTTATTTAATAGTTTATTGAAATTAATAGATTATTAAATAAACAATCGACTATTTACTATTTTATTATTTATAACTAAATAATATTTTAGTATTTATTATTTTAATTGTTAATTGATTAATAAATTATTTATCGTTTATGTAATAGTTTATTGAAATTAATAGATTATTAAATAAACAATCGCATATTTAATATTTATTATTTATAACTAAATAATATTTTATTATTTATTATTTTAATTGTTAATTGATTAATTTTTTATTTATCATTTATGTAATAGTTTATAGAAATTAATGGATTATTAAATAAACAATTGAATATTGAATATTTTATTATTTATAACTAAATAATATTTAATTATTTATTATTTTAATTGTTAATTGATTAATAAATTATTTATCGTTTATGTAATATTTTATTGAAATTAATAGATTATTAAATAAACAATGGAATATTTATTATTTATTATTTATAACTAAATAATATTTTATTATTTATAACTAAATAGTATTTAATTATTTATTATTTTAATTGGTAATTGATTAATTTGTTATTTCCTATTTTAATTTTTAATTTAAAATTAAATAATTTATCGTTTATGTAATAGTTAATTGATTTTAATAGAGTATAAAATAAACAATCGAATATTTAATAATTTATTATTTGTAACTAAGTAATATTTAATTACTATACTCTTTTTTGTAACTAAATATTAAACAAACTATTGAATACTAAACAAACTAAATAATTAATAAATAGATTATTAACTAAACCATCGAGTAATTAATATTTTATTATTTATAACTAAATAATATTTTATTATTTTTGATTTTAATTGTTAATTGATTATCTCATTATTTCTTATTTTAATTGTTAATTGAATATTTTATATAATATTTAATTATAATTAATATAATATTAAATAAACAATTGAATATTGAATATTTTTTTATTTACAACTAAATAAAATTTTTTTATTTTAATTTTAATTTTTAGTTGAATATTTCATTATTTATTAATTTAATTGTTAATTGAATATTAATTTATTTAATATTTTATATAATATTTAATTATACTTAATAGAATATTAAATAAATACTTGAAAAATAAAATTTAAACAAACAATTCAAAGAAACAATTTATTTTGTTTATTTATTATTTTATTATTTATAAATATTTTACTTTGAAATAAATTACTTCTTGTAACTAAATAGTAATCAAACTATTAAAATAAACAAATTAAATAAACTATTAAAAGAAATAATTTATTTTAATTGTTCATTTAATGTTTTATAAACAATTTCAAAAAGTAATTTAAAATAAATATTTTACTTGTTCACTTAATATTTCGTTGTAAAAGAAAAATTTATAATTAAATTCCTTATTTTAATTGTTTATATAATATTTAATTATTATTAATAAAATATTAAACAAACAATCGAAATATAAGATTTAAATAAACAATTTATTTAATACTTTATTATTTGTAATTAAATAATATTTCATTTTTAAATAAACTCTTTTTTTGTAACTAAATATTAGACAAACTATTAAAATATACAAATTAAATAAAAAATTATATGAAATCGTTTATTTAATTGTTCATTTTTGTTCTTTGTAAACAAATTAAATAAGTAATTTAAAATAAATTTTTTTATTGATTACTTAAATATTTCATTGTAAAAAAATAATTTATAATTGTTTATAAATATTAATCATAATTAATAGAATATTAAATAAATAAACGAATATTTAATAATTTATACTTTACAAACTCTTTTTTCGTAAATTTTTCAAGTTGTTTACAAAATAAATTTAATTTTTTATTTAAATTAAATATTAAATAAATAATTAAAAATTCACGACAAAATTAAACTATAATTAATATTAAATAATAAAATTAGAAATTAATTTTAAATAAAATATATAGTATATACAATATTTATATAAAATAATACGAAAAAAAAAAACCATCTGGGCCATTATGGGGGCATCTGGGCCCAGATGCCCCCAGAATCTGGGGGCACAATGCCCCCAGACTCTGGGGGCCCCCAGATGCTGGGCATCTGGGCCCAGACGCAAATCGGGGAGTCGTCGCCCTCATGCAGAATCGTCGGAAAATGCCATTTTCAACGATCTCCACCTTCCAAAACTCACCCAAATCACATTTCATCCTTAATAAAATATCTACAATAATTTCTTCAAAGATAATCAACAAAAATTTGAAAACTTGTTTTATTTATTTAATGATTTCAACCATGCTTTGTAATCAAATTACTGAATTTTTGTCGATTTTTTGGTCGTCAATCTTGCTCCTCATTAGTGAATATTTTTTTTCTCCTCTTCCAAGTCACGTGTGAGGGTAAAAATGGGAAAATGCTTGACTTTTAAGTTTCATTAGTTTTTTCCTTTTTTTTTTTATAAAAAATACTAGTCAACGGCTATTTTGGAAAATGGGCCGGGTCACCCGAGTATTTTCAACTATTTCCTCTATTGTTAGGTCACATACGTTTCAAAGTTGGGTTGGGTTAATGGATTATGGATATTTGGAATATGGTATGGATGTATCAATTGAATTTGGGCTTTAAGCTGTGGGTTGCTCCTAGGTTACTAAAGTGTAAAATGTTAGATAAAAAAATCCAAAATTTTGATGAAATATATACGAGAATTTATAATTTAATAAAATATTTTTTAATTAAAAAAATGTGGTTCGGTTCGGTTTTGTGTGGTTTTTGAAAATCGAAACCTAAACCAAATCATTTTGAAACAGTTTGGTTCGGTTTGAGGGAAAAAAATCGCGGGTCTATGTAGACCCAAACCAACCGTTTCAGTTCGATTTGTGGTTTCGCAATTTTTTTGTGCAGCCCTAGTTGTTTGACTCCATTTTCTAAAACTTGTTTTCTCTTAAAATCATTTTCTATTACATGTATTATAAGATCCACAATTTTTATCAATTTTTCAAAAATATATTTTATCGATTTTATCTAAATCTATTGAATATTAATTTTTTAGCTAAATCAAACATGGGCTTAACAATATTTACAATTTTTTAAAGTAAGTTTTGAGTTATTATTCAACCTTTAATTCTGATATAGGTAATGGTAACGTTATTAAAATTAGTCCATGCAAATACACTACAGTTTAAACGGTTCATAAGTGTTTCATGGCTCAACTCACTTGATACTATCTTTTCGAAGTAAACTAAGAAGAGTGTATTCAATTAAATTTTTTATAAAAGATGGAGATTCAATCTCACTATCACATTCCCCTCCACTATATAATGAAAAATATTTTTAAAAGAATAAAAAATCTAAACCATCCTAATTAATTAAATAAATAATCAAAATACAATAAATATAATATATTTCATTATTCCTTGATAGAAAAAACTTTTCTTCAGTATTATCAAAATCTCATACATCTAAAAAGTAAACACCTAATCAATGTATTTCAAATTTAATTATAAATTAGTTTTTAAAATAAAAATTAATCACAAATTGATTTGTTTCATTAAAGAAATTTGAATGAAAAAAAGGGAAATTTGTTAAAATTTATAGAATCTAATTACAAATTGATATTTTTCACATACATACATACATAAACACACTATTTTCATTGAAAATGGGAAAATGATAGAGAGAGAGAGAGAGAGAGAGAGAGAGAGAGAGAGAGAGAGAGAGAGCAAATCTAATCGGTAGAAAAAAATAACTCTTTCATTGGAGGGAGAGGAATTAGAGTTTTTTTAAAAGTTTTTAAAGTTATTGATATTTTGAATATCACATTACCATGTTTTGGGCACATTTTTTGATAGAAATTGAACGTTGGAATACTAAAGTATTTGACAATCACTGTTCAAAATTTGACAATGCAAGAAGACATTTCTCTATTCTACCCTACCACCATTTTCCAACAACTACTTTCCCAATTCATTTTCTCCCTCATCTGAATGCTCCCTCGTTGAAAGTTGCTTGACGTCGAACTTGCCCATGCCCATTGACCAGCCGCCTTAGACTTCCCTTGTCGGATATACAATCCAGTCGTTGACCCCTCTTCAGTCTGTATGCTCGAAGCCACATTTACCATTACACTAGCACCCAAAGGAGTAAGTTGTCAGATTTATCACTAGAAGCAACTGTTTTCTTATTTCCCCAATCCGGCTTAGCCGTACAAGTGCAGCGCCCAAGGAGCTCTCTGTCGTGCAACGCCATTCACCGTCCACCGGCAATTTCCTCCGTAGGAAATCCAACTTCGCCTCAAGTCACATATCCATATACATACATACATATATACATTTTTTGCACATTTGTAGATAAAAATTGAACGTTAGAACACTAAAGTATCTGACAATCACTGTTCAAAATTTGACAATGCAAGAAGACATTTCTCCATTCTACCCTTCCACCATTTTCCAACAACTGCTTTCCTAATTCGTTTTCTCCCTCATCTGAACACCCCCTCGTTGAAAGCTGTTTGACGTCGAACCTGCCCATGCCCGTTGACCAGCCTCCTTAGACTTCCCTTGTCGGATATGCAATCCAGTCGTTGACCCCTCTTCAGTCTGTACGCTCGAAGCCACATTTACCATTACACTAGTACCTAAAGGAGTAAGTTGTGAGATTTATCACCGGAAGCAACTGTTTTCTTATTTCTCCAATTCGGTTCAGCCGCATCCGCAGTGGCACAAGTACAGCGCCCAGGGAGCTCTCTGTCGTGCAGCGCCATTCACCGTCCACCGACAATTTCCTCCGTAGGAAATCCAACTTTGCCTCAAGTCACATATGTTCTGCCCATTTCTTATGTGCTACGTTTTTCTATTTGCTAAGTCGACCATGGCAGTGACGAACTCGATCTGACGACGAACGCACATACCAGTGCGGGACACGAGCGGTGTTCGTAAGTTTTGCTAGAAGCTGGGTAACGTCAACAACATCATTTTTTTTCGAATTCATTATTCGAAATCCATGGAGCCATTCTCAAATCAGGCAACAAATTGGAGCCATCAACAGTGTGTTGATGATTGTTGGGCGTTTTCCATATATAGCATTTACTCTAACATTTAGCAGTGGCAATAAGTTGTGAGAAGTGATTGTACTTGTTTGTATAGCATTTGTAACGAATATGTCATCAACATTCCGTCTTCATGCCTTTATAATCAATTTATGTTAAGAAAATGTCCAAACTTAGCTCACTTCGTTCTCACAAAAATACACAATCGGTTAACATTTCCACAAATATCAACACATTTTCATTTGCGTTATTGTGTAACCGCTATTGTAGGAGAACAAGTAGTACAAATATTTTAAAGATAAAGATGTCGGTGAGATCTACATCCGATATCGTCAAATTTTTGGCGACAGTCATGATGGTGACATGTACTCAATGACCCTGACGAAATTATGTCGAACGAGATTCACATTGTTCGAGGAAAGTGCAGTTGGAGACCACATGGATGCAATCATTGTCAATGGAGAGAGTACTATTTCGAGTGATGATGGAGATTAAGAGAAGTGTAACTCCAGCGTAAATGCTTCCAATGCTTGAAGCGACGAAAAAAAAAAGTCGGATGACTTCGCAAAAGGGGGATAATTTCTACTTGAGAGTTGTCAATTTCTGTTGATCGGGTAAACAGTGATGTCGAGGAAGTGGCAGCGAAGATAAATATCATCATGGCGTCTAAGGAAAAGCTGGACTTCGAAGAGTTGCTTACCGCTGGGAAACTCCAGCAACGAACCCCATTGTACTTTGCATGTACGCTTCTTGCACAGAAGCGTTATCGAGATATGTTGGTGTGATGATCGATGCTGATGAGAAATTTGAGTGGATTGAGTGACAGTTTAATGAGTGCAACAAATCACTCCATTAGTGCACTACAAGCTCTATTACTCGCGTGATTCTCTTTTTTCCCTTTTTTCCTGTGACAATTACAACTTTTCGTAACTGTACCTATGTATGTTATGATTCTCTTCTGTTTCATATGTTATTGTGCTTTGTAGGTTTGTGTTTAAAATTATTTACTATATCTCTTACCATAAATAGTACATGCATGGTAGACAAAAGTTGCAAGTAATGCATATTTTTTAGGGAATCTTTCAGCATTAATTGGAAAAAGTTAATCGTGTACAATGTGATGTAGATTTTTTTTTTTAAAAAATTTGTACAACCTGCAGTGAAAGATAAATTAAAGAAAATAACTTACATGCCACATTTACTACTCTATAAATTTAGTTGCTTCAAACAAGGAATTATAATAGGTGCAGTCACAAGTTTAGTAGCACAAATTTGTAATGTTCAAAAACAATTCTTCGACTTGCTTAAAAGAAATTTAACAATTTCTTAAATATCCGTAACACAATTGATGATCTTAACTTCAATTGTGTGCTTTTTATAAAGCTCCGTTGAGGAAGATGAATTCGAAGATGATGAGTTTTTTAGCCAATTGGCGGAAGACGTAATGAACTGGGTTACATATTGTAGGATTGCATATCGCGACTTAAGAATCTACTATCATAAACAGCGACATCGTATTCAAAGATTTCCTTTTTCTAGAAATGGCCACGTGTTTATGAAAAAAGTAATGAAAGAGAACAGACATATGTGCTATCGAGAATTCCGAATGTACAAATGTTGCGACATTTTGCACATATTTTGCGTGATGAATATGGCTTATGCAGTAGCCAGAAGGTAGATATCTACGAGCAAGTTGGAATGTTGTTGTGCATAATAGTACATGGAAATGGATACCGATAGGTGATAACGATATTCAACCATTCTTTGCAAACAATATGCCATTAGTTCAAAGAGGTTCGTCGTGTCGTCGTTTCACTATTGGCACGTCTCATAAAACTCAGTTTGAACTATAACCAGTGAGAAGACCCTTATAGGCCAGACCCAACTAAGCATCCAATCTTTCAGGATTGCATTGGAGATATTGATGGAACACATGTGAAAGTTGTGCTACCGCGTCATGAGCGTGTGAATTTCATAGGTTGAAAAGGAGTACCAACTAGAAATGTGATGGCCACATGTGATTTCAATTTATGTTTTCACGTTTGTACTTGCTAGCACCACTGGGAATATGCATGATGCTTGAATACTGGCTCGTGCTACATACAATCCAGAAATTTACTTTCTGCAACCGGCCCCGGGTAAGTATTATTTGGCTGACTTCGATTTTGCTCATTGACTGGGATATATGACCACATACAAAGGATAAGATATATTGTACCATTTTCAAGAGTTCCGCGACGATGGAATGGGTCGTTGTCAATGTTTCTGAAATGCTCGTGAAAGATTTAACTATAGACACTCTTCATGTAGAAACGTGATTGAACATGCCTTTGGTGTGTGGAAGCAAATATGACAAATCATTAACTGTATGCCTAGCTATTCGTTTAAAACACAAGTAATAGTAGTCGTCGCAACGATGTGTATTCATAATTTCTTACGTTGTAATGAATTTGTTGACGAGACGAGAGCAGAGGCAGATGATGATGCATTCGAGGTGGAGCTACCTAATGCTGAAGATGAAATGCATGTCGAAATGAATGCACATGAAATACAGCGAAGTGAGTGGGACAAACTTCACGATTATATGACACAACAACAATTACGCTATGATTTTTTTAGGAAGTGCAATGTTTTCCACGTGTGTAGTGTAATAAGAACATAGAAAATAAAATGATATGGAGTGTTCGATGCACATTATTGAGGGAAGAATGTATTTTACATAGTTATGTGATCGAAATATGCGGTTAAAAAGAAGGAAAAAATTTGGAAGAGATGAAAAATATTATTTTATTTAAAAAATGTGTAATTGAAAATTAGTTTTGAAATAATGGGTTTTGAAAGAATATGGATCAAACATATATGTAAAAGCAAGTGAGTAATGTTATTTAGCACCACTAATGTCAAAACATCAATCTAATTGGTACTAATAAGAAATAAAATTAAATGAATAATTTAATTCTACATTTCATTAAGCATAAGATCCACCTAAATTGGTATTGTAGCTCCAATGGTGCTTGATAGCATTATTCAAAACAAAAACATACTACCATTTCATGGAAGTTTGTGTCAAACTCAAATAAAAAGAGTAATGTTATTTATCATAGGTGATTGTAATAGTCATTGTTAGCCTCATTTTTAGGCTC
This sequence comes from Fraxinus excelsior, assembly GCA_019097785.1. NCBI lineage: Eukaryota > Viridiplantae > Streptophyta > Magnoliopsida > Lamiales > Oleaceae > Fraxinus > Fraxinus excelsior. Next base: position 29,292,267 of record CM032629.1, read on the forward strand.
TAGAAAGAGACGTCACGTAGCAAGACACGTAAGCAAAAAGTCAAATAAAGATCATATGAGGTCAAAATATGAAGAAATCAAAACAAAAACGAGGCTTCTCAAGTGCCTAACCTAGGCTCCTCAAGTATCTAGCCGAGGTGCCTAAAGAGGTGCAATCGAGGCTCTCCAAATGGCTAGCTGAAGTGTCTAGTCGAGGTACCTGAAGAGGTACAACCGACGCTCCCCAAATGGCTAGCCAAAGTGCCTAAAATCGAGGTCCTTGCACCTCAAGGCCGAAGTCCATGCTGAGGCACTGACTCTCCTAGGCTCTCAACTCATTCGAAGTTCATGAAGCCGACACTGTCTCTTATAATAGATTTGGAGATCTTTCAGAAATGATTAATGTGACGTCTGTAATAAAGTTTGTTAATATGTCAGCCTATTGTATAGAGTGGCCGACCTCATATCAATGTATTAATTGCACGAATGGACAATGATGTGACGTCCTAACAAAGGAGATGATGTCACGTGGTTCTGATCCAATGGTCATCACCTCGGTCAAGATAGCATAAATAGCTCTTTTTTGTATAAAAAAAGGGGTTGGGATCTTTGTAATCAAACAATTATATACAAAATACATTCATTCTTGTGAAATACACAAATTGAAGAAGATTTACATACTTTGTTATTCACATATTTTGCAAACACAATGACAAATATATCAAGATTCCAACACAAAAATAACATTTTATTATATCTATCATTCCAAATATTCCACTACAAAGAAGAGATTTATTTTTGATTATTTTGGTTTGACGATCATTGATAGCGTGATTGCCTTCAAATCATACCGTCGAAGTTCGAACATTTTTGTCTCTTGCCGAAAAGTGCCTCCCGCGTCCATTCCAGTCAAACTACCGATTCCATTCATGTAGAAACGCGCTGAATCCGTACTTGACGTGACAGAGTGGACCCGGTATCTGTTGAGTTCATTTTTTGGGGTCAACAGTCATCATATGTGGCAATTTGTTTTTTGGGGCAACTAAATTACAGGAAATTAATGTTTCAAATAACAAGCTACCATATAAATAACTACTATAGTAGTTGATTATGAATAGTATTACTCAATAAGAAAAGTAGAAAAAAACAAAATAATAGACTTCAATTAAAACACATACCTCATATTCAATTAAAACTGTAAACACAATTAGAAAAATAAGTTTCCAAATAACATAACAACAAAGAAAACACTCAACCATAGAACTAATAAGATACTCAACCTTTTGTGTAATCAGCGTGGAGCAAATCAAGGTACGTATCTCATTTGTTACTAATTACCTAGCAAAACCATGAAAATTTTGATATTTTCTTTTAAAAAAATTATTAGAGTGAATTTATCCACCTTCTCACAAGTAAAGCAACAGACTTGAATGATAATCTTTGCTCGCTAGTGTTTCGTTTACTACACAGAACTCAATAGAATATTTGAAAAACACAGACTTCCATAGCCATAAAAGTTCTAGACCTGCAAAAATTTGAATTTAAAAATGATTATAGAAGCATATAGACGAAATTTTGGTTTATTCTTCATACGAAGTCTAGGCTCGGATGAGCAACAAGGATGTTTGGGCGTAGGCTTCGGGGTGGTGACAACCACAACGAGGTGGTGAATGAATAGAGTGGCGTCTTCAAGAGTTTGAAAGTGTGGAGAGAGAGTGAACAAAAGCCACTTTATGGGAAGATAGATATTTAAAAACTAGTTTGTGAACAGTATCAAACAATAATCCAAAAACGTCTCTTTTAAGAGAGTAGATTTATGGATTGTGCAATTTTCTTTTTCCAAATACATTTTCTTGGAATCTATCCATACTACTCATTTATTCATTTCAATTTCTTCTTAAAAAACTTATTTTCAATTACATATTTTATAAATTTCATGACTTTAATTAATTTTCATATTTTTTCAACTTTCTAAGTAATTTTTGATAAAATCAAATCAAACAAAACCAAAAAGCGGCTTAATAACTTGCCATCGTCATCGTGAATGTGGGGGACTTCACTTACATCTGCAATCTTGTAATATATAAAATGAATAATGTAAAGTCGAGACTCGAGATAGAGAAAATGCTGAATCTCGTTCCCCACTTTTACCTTTCTTCTGTACAAATAATTCTCACAATCACGCCTAATAATTACTGCTCATAATATACAATCCCCGAATCTCTCTCTCTCTCTCTCTCTCTCTCTTCCGTCCATCTCGTCGGTCGCTAGAATCTTCTCTTTCAGAATATTTTCTTTGATGGCTTCACAGTCTCAAGCTATCCTTCTCCTTCAAAAGCAGCTCAAAGGTATCGATTAATAAAGACCCATTATTTTCTTGGATTGTTTTTGGAAACTGGGTTTTATCCCTTTGGATTTTTCGTTAATTTTAGGTGTTAATGTTTTTTCTTTGCAGATCTGTGTAAAAACCCAGTGGATGGATTTTCAGCGGGTTTGCTGGATGAAGAAAACCTGTTCGAATGGAGCGTGACAATTATTGGGCCACCTGATACACTATAGTGAGCGTCTCTACTTATTATCTCGAGCAAATATTGGATTACAGAAATTTATCTTATATATAATATGTATCTATTATTGCAGTAATTGCAAAATCTACTTAGATTTATTTTGATTCCGGTTTGTCTTGAGAAGGTTGTGCGTTTGCAATCCCCATTGTTATTAGATTTCGGGTTTCTAGTCAAACACAAGAAAATTAGGTGCTTGATTTTCATCAATCCAATGTGAATTTAGTCAATAATGACTGTTGTAATATTTAATTTTATGTGGGAGTTTTTGGATTTTTCCTAGAAATTAATTAGTTATTATATATCAAGACTTGAAGCTCATTGGCATTTTGTCTAGTAATTGAGGATTTAATGGATGAAGTTGTTTCTTGAGGAGTTCAAGAAATTAAAACTTAAAAATTAATTCACATTGCACTGTTCAATTTGGAGAGAACTTGTTTAGAGTCTGTTTGAGATTAAAACAAAATGGATCTTGAGGCCTGTTAAAATTGTTTTGTTTCTGAAGAATAGCTTTTTATTAGAATTGGCTTTAGCCTTGAGGCATGTTAAAATCCCCAATCAGTTAATCTATCCCATGCTATGAAAGGGACAGCATTGTTTTACAAAGGCATTTACGTACAATATAACCAAAATAAATTGTCAAGGTTCATGTGTTGTAAAGACATTTGAACAGTTGAGCACTATTGAGTATTGAAATCACAAAATTGGACAAAAAGACGGGAAAAAGAATAATTAGAAAACTCAGCATGATGTGCTATTAAAAATGATTCCATGGAATGACCTTTAGAACAGCATTCATGGTGTACATTGCTATAGGTGTGAATATATCATATATGTTTATTTCTATCCCTAATAGAAAGCTACAACTCAAAATAATGGTAGTAAGTATATTTATTAGATTCATTGTACATATATGTGCAATTTATCTTTGAGAACATGATTAGACCCTGTCTTATGTTTTGTCTTTGCAAATGGCCAAAGTATAAACAACAATGGTTGCGTAGACATGTAAGAACACTTTGAAGAAAGTCATTTTTCTTATTATGTTATTTGGATAAACATAGGAAACTACTACAGTTTTTTAATCTAAATGTTGACCTTACGGGCTCACACAGAATCAGAACTTTACAACTATGATCTTGCGAAGGTTTGTCTTTGTCTTTGTCTTTGGGACGTTCATAGCTTTATTCACTCTTTGAGCTATATTTTATCCTTCTACCATAGAAATGAAATAAGACATGAACTAATATGAACATCTGATTATGTTTTACCTTCTTGAATCATCTCCAAAATGTATTATCTTCATGGTGAAGTTAGGATTTCTTACTTGAGTGGTTTGATTTAATTTCACGAGTCATAACAAGGAGTCTTCAAGTATATTACAGATCCAATTTAGGTTTTCATGCAGCTAAGATAAATGAGGTAAACTTTGATTTTTTGGGTTGGGGTGTTAATCCATTTGTAAGTTCATTAGTTAATCCATGAGAGAGTGAGACTTATTAAATGAAATGCTGGCTCTTCCCCTATAATAACTCGAGAAGTGTATTATGAAAGAAATGGCTGTCATGTTGACCTTTCCTCTAGTTGCATATGTGGCAGAATGATTAGACTGTTCTGTTTTAAAATTTAGATGATTCTGCCTGTATAGTTACAATAGTTCTATGGTTTGAAAGATGCTTCATAATTTATCTTCTAATCATTATTGTTTTAAAATCTCAAATGCAGTGAGGGTGGTTTCTTCAATGCTATTATGAGCTTCCCCCAAAATTACCCGAACAGTCCTCCAACAGTGAGATTTACATCAGAGATGTGGCATCCTAATGGTTTATATTTTCACCTATAAGAATGCTTTGGTGCCTTCATTACTGTTGTTCTGTATTTTCTAGCGCGCACATTTATTTGGAACTTAAACATGATATGCAGTTTATTCAGACGGGAAGGTTTGTATTTCTATTCTTCATCCTCCTGGTGATGATCCAAATGGCTATGAGCTTGCTAGCGAGCGCTGGTCACCTGTCCATACGGTATGATAGAAAATAATTCCTTCATCTTACATGTGGTGTATAATTAAACTAGTTGGATCTTGTCAGCTATTTACATTTTTAGTCATTTGTAATCGAAGTGCCATTTTGGGTCATAGTCATGTCTTACATTATTTCACCTTTGAAGATACTATATGCAATTAACTTGCCTATTTTGCTTGAAAATAGTTATCAGATTAAATTCAACAACGTTCTTTCATTTGAAATTAAGCTGATACTAAACACGTCGTAGACTTTTTTCTGCTTTCCAATCCTTTAAGCATTGGCATTTCTCTTGTAGTGTTGACAAGAAAGGTCTAAGAGACTAAAATTGGTTTTATGAAAATAATTTGGCCACATTAAAAGATCAAGAATTATAGTGGTAGCCACAAATGAAATAATTGAAAGAATCAATTATATAAGTTGTCAGTTTTCAAGAGATTAGTGAGATATGCGAGGAAACTTTTTTACTTTTGTTTTCACCATATTATGTTAACTGAGGAATCTTATAATGCTACTTGTACTGTTTTTGTTTGGCATGAATTTTAGAAACTTATCGGGAGCTTATGAGAAACCTATACACTTGTACACTCATCTAGGAAGATGAGGATTGAGCTTTTCACAAGATATCTCGTCAAAAGATGACCACAGTTGTAAATTATGTGTATTGAGGATTAAAATATAATAGTTTTGATTCATAGAAATGAGATCTTAGAGAGGTAGATGAGTTAGTTCCACAAGTTATGTAATTGAAGAAATTGTGCTTCTTGGGAATCTTTAAATTTTTGAAAATATAAATGTTTATTATCCTACATAGATCTTAAAAACGAGAGTTGCCAAGTGAATAATGACAAAAAGAAAAATAATTGAATTGAAGTATAGTGAGGTTATTTGTGGCTAATGGAATTATCATGGAGACGTTGATGTGTAATAAAATGCATGATGAATAGGGAAAGAATGTTGTAGGTTCTATATACAAGAATAAGGGAGACATACCATGTTGCATGAACTATATAGGTCTTAATTTATGATTACCATGGGATTTTATTAGGATAAGGTGATCCACTAAAGAATAATGACAAATAGAAGCTAGTGGAGAAATAGTATGGTTTTATGGTTGGAAGATCTACTTTGGAAGCCATCCACTGCTATGGAGATTGATGGGAAAGTATAGAAAACACTAGGACCTATATTGTCAGAATCAGACTGGACCGGATTGGTCGGTTCAGGAAAACCTGGAACTGTTTTGGAAGCCAGATTGGTTACATGCTTAAAATCGTTTATTTAAAAGTCTGTGCTAAACCTAGTCAACCAGGAATCGGGTACGGTTTTGCCAGTTCTGCAGTTAGATTTTATATTGAAAAATGGAAAAAATAATGTTGAAGATTTGAGATTCAAAACTCAGAGACTTGGGCTAACTTAGTGGATTTAGGAATCTTCTTCATCGCCATCGACCTATTTGGATACTGTCTTTTTCCATAGCTTCTAGTGGTGTGGTTGTGCTTTTAGCATTCAGTAGTTGTGTGGGTTTAATTCATAGAGAGAGAAGCAAGAAGAGAGAAAATAATGTATGTGTATATAAATGAGGGGAGAGAATGAGGGAGAAATGGAGAGGGAGGGGGTGGTAGGGAATTGGGATATTGGTTCACCAAGTGGTAGTTAAAATATAAAATACAATGGGACTTAAATGCAATGTTTAAGAAGGCGTAATAGAATACAGAGGCATATTTCCTTCATGAAGGGATGCATAAGCCTTACAGAAAATCAAAAAAATGTAAAAAAATTGTTAAAATGAAAAATAAGCTCATACTACATCATAATCAATCTTTAAAATTCACGATAGAACAATTTAAAGCGTGCAAACAAACAAACAAGAACGCCTATAATGAAACTATTATTTTAGTTAGTCAGATGGTGGACTACTCCCAAAGGATCTATGAGAAACATAATTTTTTAATACTTTAGTAGGCAGTGCCACTGTGGGAAAGAACTGCCTTACAATCATGAAGGGAGGCATAAGCCTTACAGTAAATCAAAAAAATGTAAAAAAATTGGTAAAATGAAGAATAAGCTCATACTACATCATAATCAATCTTTAGAATTCATGATAGAACAATTTAAAGCATGCAAACAAACAAGCAAAAACTCCTACAATGAAACTATTATTTTAGTTAGTCAGATGGTGGACTACTCCCAAAGGATCTATGAGAAATGTAATTTTTTTAATACTTTAATAGGCAGTGCCACAGTGGGAAAGAACTGCCTTACAATTAGCGCAATGAGGCCTTTTTTGCACCTTTCACTCTGAGGAAGCCTCAAGGCAGGTTTCAATTTTTTAAAACCATGGTTAAATGTAAAGATGTAAACAAAAAGGCATGGGGGAGGGTAGTTGGAGGTATTAATTGCTCTGCCTAGGTTTTTATGTGTGTACAAATATATTTTATTTTAGTAGTTATTTATTTTTAACATCGGTTCAACCACGGTTCAAATACTTGACCCTTTCCGCGTTGACATCCTGTTTGGTTTTGAAAACATAGAGTAGGTCTTTCTTAAGGTTTTTAATGATTACAAAACAAAAGCACGTCATAAGGTTCCTAGGGAAGTGGGTATGTGCTGCTGCTATTATATATATATATATATATATATATATATATATATATATATATATATAGAGATATATTCTGAAGGGTAGTAAAGACTCTGCCCGCTGTGAAGTTTACTGCTCCTTCGATTCTATGTGATTTGGTCAAGTTAGCTTGCTCGCTTTTGCGTGAGTAAGAAGTCACGATTGAGAATTAAAGGAGATGTTACTAGGAATTTTTTATTGCAATTGATTTGTATCAAAATTGTGCTTTACTCGTTGATGTGATTACTAGACATATACAAGATGAGGCCCTTTTCTCCATGTTATTTGCTGAGTTTTAATCCATGTTGCTAATATAGTTCCAGTTCCTTTAGTCGTAGTAGGAACAACGATGGTGTGGTGTGGAGTCAAAATAGAGTAGTATGCTGTCTTAAAGGTGATTGTTTAGGTCCTCTAGTTCGAGTATTTGTAAGAAAGAACCAATTGGAGGGATTGTAATTGTAATGTGTAAGATTATATTGCTTGTTAGATGAAACCAAATAAATTCTTTAAAAGACTAAAAGATTTGATTTTCTTGGACCTCTTAAAAGAGAGTTTTGGATTTAGCACTGCTGATAAGTTTCTCTCTGTTATCAATGGTTGATAGCACAGATAAATTTTTAAGTACAGTGAATGAAGTGGAATTTTTCCATAGACATGTATTTGGTAATGATTCTGCTTTTCAGAAGCATCTTCCAACGTTTGGTCAGGGGTTCTGAAATAATCCTATCACATGGGCTTGGTTTAGGGATGTTCTTTGTTCTTCTAGATATTCTGAGTAATTATTTGTGTCTTTTGTCACTGACTGCGGGGCACCCTAACAAATTGCTTCCAGCTTTAATTATTATTCCTTCTGTGTCGTAGTCAACTGACACTAGTTTTGTAGGACTTCATATCACAATGTAATACTTCCCTTTTTAATGTTGACCATGCATCTATAGAATATAAGTTGATCTGGAGAATTTTAATTTCAGGTGGAAAGTATAGTTCTAAGCATCATATCGATGCTTTCAAGTCCTAATGATGAATCTCCTGCAAACGTCGAAGCCGCTGTAAGTGTCAATGCATCTGATGATTGCTCTATGAAATATCAATGTTAGTGGCGTACAATTTTTTTGTTTAATTTTTTTGAAGAATCTTAAGAAACTACAGAATAGGAATTGCAACTTTTAAGATGTTCAGAGATGTTGCTTTATCTTGAAAGTAGTTGGTCGTCTTACCACTGGTTTGGCACGTGTTTAAATTATAATCACTTTCAATCAAACTTACTTTTTATCCACACATTTCATGATGCCTACAAGGACTATCCACTTATCCACCCCTCATTTAAATCTATTTATAATTAAACCGATTATAATCAACTCCCATACGTGCTTTTAGTCTCTTGACTCTCTTTAAAATGGACTTCTTTGTTGGGAAATAATGTAGTCTGGTTTGGTCTAGAAATTGTTAAGTCATTTGAACTATTAACATTTTTTTATTGATGCATGTTGGATCTGATTTAACTTGAAAGCAAGTTCACGAAACATACCTCCTCTCATGACCATTGGAGTTCCTTTTTGTGATATTTGGAGATTCATGGCCTTTTGCATGTTTATTTGTATTGTGTGGTTTGACAATCCAGTGTAGGTCTCTTTCATGTTTAGTCAATAGCTTCTCTCTCTCGGATTTTTTTTTGACAAGTTGCTTCTCTCTCGCTTTATTAATGAAATATGTCGGTAGCGGCATGATTGTTAGTCGACATGCACATTTCCTCCTTCCAGGCCTACTTCGCAAGTGGATCACTGATTTCCTGTTTTCTGATTGGTTATTGCAGAAGGAATGGAGAGAACAAAGGGACAACTTCAAGAAAAAAGTCAGTCGATGTGTAAGACGGTCACAGGAAATGATGTAAACTTTTACCCCGATGCTGCTCCGTTATTTTGCTAAAAAACATGTGAACTGAAAGAACTGGTTTCCTTTTTTGGGTACCAATTGGTACAAACATGAAATTCTCTAATGATAATATCTCATGTTTTCTCAATGCCTTAGTCTGTTTATCACACATCTTTTGGCACACAATGATATATTAGCTCGACCAGGGATTTGTTTCGACTAACTGGCTTGTTTGCTGCCTGATGTTTGCCTGTTAAATTTGCAGTTATCAATTGTCATTAGTGAACCCCTATCGACTTCATGTACTATATGGAGGCATAGCTAATAATAATAAAAAAAAAAAAAATTCGTAGCTATTTACTTCCTTGCTGGGGAGATCTAAGGGTACTTTTAAAATTGGCTGGGTCAAACTCTTTAATTTTCATTTTGAATTGTCAACTATTGCATATTTCCATAGTAAAAAACAAAGATGCTCTAACTAAACAATACAATTATAAAATATTGTTTTAGTTAAAAGAGAATACTACATTTTTAGTTAATAAGTAAAAATCATACTTCCCACTTAGAATTTCAAAACTATTTAAGATGTGTTTGATTGCATTTATTTTTCATGAAAAATGTTAGTTTTTCAGGTCCGTTTGATTGCAAAAGTAGAAAATGGATGAAAAGAAAATGAATTTTAGGGAATTGAATTGTATAGAAATTGTTTTATTGGGAATTATAATTAATTTTGTTTGATTGATGTAATTTTTCACCTGAAAAATGTTGAAAGTTTAGTGTCTGTTTGTTTTTGTTTTTTTTATGAAAATTGTCCATTAAAGTGATAATTTCTTTTACCATTGAATCTAGAATTTGTTTCACTTGTTAAAAAAAAAAAAAAATTATCATACCGAATACTATTCATTTGACTTTATTTTTCATGAAAATTATCAATAAAAGTGATGAATTTTTTTACCATTATATCTAGAAATTTTTTCAATTGTTTAAAAAAAATGAAATGGTGGGAATTGATTTTCCACAAAACCAAGGAATTGATAAGCATGTGAGCTAGATGTGGAAATTTTTTTCCATGAAAAAATAAAGTGCATCAAACAAGGTAAAAGTTAAAGTTGAAATTTATTTTCCATTTTTCATGAAAATAATGGCATATCAAAAACACCCTTGGGGTCCGTTTGATTGCAAGAGTGAGAAAATTGGTGGAAATAAAATGATTTCTAGGGAAAATAATTGCATAGAACTTATTTTTCAAGGAATTGTGAATTAAGTGTGTTTGATCATTATAATTTTTTACCTGGAAAATTTTTAAATTTTGGATCTTTTTGTGTTCGTTTGTTTATCTTTGTTTTACATAAAAATTGTTTGTTAAAGTGATAATTTTTTCTACAATTGGTTATCAAATTTGTTTCCATTACTAAAAAGTAAAAAAAAAAAAACGATTTTTTTTTCGTAAAAAAATATTTTTTCATCAAAGTTTTTACATAGAAATTGTCCATTAAAGTGATTTTTTTTTTTTTTTACAATTGATTATGAAATTTGTTTCTATTGCAAAAATAAAAATAAAAAAATCCTGGAAAATCACAACCCACCTAAAGGGTGGGAAATGATTTTCATCCATTTCCAAGAAAGTGTGCACGTGCAGGGCAAAGTGAGAAAACATTTTACATGGAAAACTTCTCTAATCAAACATAAAAAAAAAAGTAAGAAAGTGGAAAACATTTTCTTAATTTTAGGGAAAATATCACCTATCAAACAGGGTCTTAGGGTATGTTTGATTCCCCAAACTTTTCCATGAAAAATGGGAAACATTTTTCACTTCCCACTTTTATATAGTTTGATACAACATTTTTTTCCTTAAAATCTATTTTCTAGCTTTGGCTTCACACGTGTATTTTCCTTTAAATTGTGGAAAATCAATTCCCACCACTTTGGTGGGAAAATGATTTCCACCTTCTTTTTTCTTTTCCTTTTTTTTATTTGTTATGTTTTTTGTTTTTTTAGCAATGACAACAAATTTTATTCACAAATGTTAAAAAAAATTCCTTTAATGGACAATTTATATGAAAAACAAAGTCAAATGAATACAAAAAGATTTAAAATTTCAACATTTTTCAAGTGAAAAATTATATCAATCAAACATAATTAATTACAATTCTTAGTAAAACAATTTCTACACAATTCATTTTCTTTCCACATAAATTCCACATTTGCAAATGTGAAAAACAGGTGGAAAGAAAATGAATTTAGGGAATTGAGTTGCCTAGAATTTGTTTTACTGAAAATTATATTAATTGTATTTGATTAATATAATTTTTCATCTGGAAAATGTTGAAAATTTAGTGTCCATTTGACTTTGTTTTCATGGAAATTGTACATTAAAGTGATAATTTATTTTATCATTGGGTCTAGAATTTGTTTCAATTGCCAAATTTTTTTTTTACAAAAATATCATACCGAATATCATTCGTTTGACTATGTTTTGTATGGAAATTATCAATAAAAATGACAATTTTTTTTACCGTTGTATCTAGAATTTTTTCAAATTTCCAACAAAAAAATAAAAGTCGGAAAACCATTTACTATACAAACCATGGGAAAATGAATTCCACAAAAACCAAAAAATTGTGCACATGTGAGTGGAAACCAAGAAAAACAATTCTAGGGAAAACTTTGCAATAAAACAAGCCAAAACTTGGAAAATTGAACACAAGTTCTTACTTCTACGGAAATTTTTTCATATCAACACACGTCATTAAACTCTTATTTTGAAGTGCTTGATTGCTATTTTTTTTTAGTATGAAAAATATTTTCCAACTTTTAAAAATATGTCTAATTTTTCTTGTTTTTAAGGTAAACATTTTCTTTGGGAGTATTAGGTTTTTGTTTTCCTCAAAATAAGAAAAAAAAAATTCTTTCATATGATATATTTCTCATGCCAATCAAATCCACTTTTAACTTATTTTTATCTAATTAATCCAAAAAAGATAAAAACTCCGTCATTTTTCATCTACTTTAACCTCAAAATCTCAAAAATTGATCAAATGCTTAACAATTTTTTTTTACGTCTATCACTTTGAATCGATAAAATATTTGTGTATGTATAATTTCGTTTTCGTTAAATTAGTAAACGTTTTTAATCGATAAATCTTATTTCGATATAGATTAACATGTAGATATTGTTTTTTAACAGATCTATAATTTTTTAAGTATAAACAAGAAAAAAATCATTTGCATATATATCATGGTCATAACAGCCTAACTGCTAACCGTAATAGCCGACCAATTGTTAAGCTTAGAGGTGGCAATTGGGTCGAGCGGCTCGTCGGTTCGAGTGCTCGGCTCGTACTATTCATACACACGAGCCACTCGGACTCGTAAAAAAACGAGCCCGAGTACGAGCCGAGCAGACTCGGCTTGTCAAACCAACTAGCCGCTCGGCGAGCGGTTCGTTAAGAAAACCCACGAGCCGGCTCATGGGCTCGCCTTTTAACGAGCCACTCGACTCGTGGGTCGTGTATATTATAAAAAAATTAAAAACAAAAAAGTTTAGTGACCGTTTGTTCCTTCAATTTTTTTTTCAATTTCACATATATTTTTCCTCTATAAATACCAATCATAATCAACCATTTTTTTTTCATCAATATCAATATCTCATTATTTACTGTACAATACTATCTACAATTTATATTCTACATTTATCAATTATCAACAATATCGTTCTCATTCATTTTCATTCATTCTATAATCATCTTCTACTTTTTTTACATTATTTCTTACTATTTTACAATTACGTTCGACAACTACTACATAATCTTCATTCACTTCTCAATTCTACATTTCTAAATTCAATTTCTATTATTCATAACAAATGGATTCACGATCATTTCTTGAAAACTTGTTCGGTATGGAGAACGAAACACAAACACCTGCCCAAAATTAATTTGGGAATGAATTCTTCCATCTCAATGAATTACCCATCCCAGAAAATATTGAAGATTTCAACGTTTGTGATAGTCATCTAATTGATTTAGATGACATTGATGTTGCAGCTAGTGTTCCAATTGATTTGGAACAAGATGAAGAACCGACATTAAATATTCTCGATGCAAGCGGGAAGAGAAAGGGAAAGAAGCGGGCAAAATGTTGGGACCATTTCAAATTGGTTCCCACTGGTCGTGTGGTCGATGGATTTCGAGAAACCAAAGCAGTATGTAAATACTGCCAACAACGACTAGCATGGCAAAAAGGCAGTGGAACCACCCACCTCAACCGTCACTACAAATCATGTTCGGCCAAACATGGGCTTCTTCCAGTTGGTCAAATGCAACTACAATTTGGTACTCCAAAAGTCGGTGCTACTATTACGCCACTTTCTACATGGATGTTTTCGGAGGAGGAAGCTCGAACGGGAATGATGAAGTTCGTTGTCGCGGCAGAGTTGCCACTAGAAATAGCGAACAACTAATGTTTCGTTAACTACGTCAAAAGATATCTTCGACCGAGGTACCAAGGGATAAGTCGAAATACTCTTCGTTATGATACAATTACAGATTTTCTTAATGCAAAGCAACTATTGACTTAAGATTTGAAAAATATAGGGGTGTGATATCTTTAACTTCATATATGTGGGAAATGATTAATAAAATAGATTATATGGCTGCAACAGCACACTATATAGACCCACTTTGGGTCATGCATAAAAAAAGTATTGCTTTTAAAATTATCGAGTATCCGCACAATGCTCAAACTATATTTAATACTATTATGTTAATAATTCGAGAATATAAATGTGAGAGTAAAATTCGTTCTTTTACGTTCGACAACACTATTGTAAATAAAGTTGTTATCGATAAATTGCATAGAATTCTTAATTCTGATTTCGGTGGCTACTTATTTCATATTCGATGTGTATGCCATATTTTTAATTTAATAGTACAAGACGGTTTAAAACATGTTAAGAATGAAATTAATCGAATTAGGAATGCACTTATGTATATCACGTGTACACCTAGTAGAAAACAAATATTTGAAGATTTTTGTGCAGAATTTGGGATGACGGATACAAAAACCTTTATTACTGACGTAGACCATAGATGAAACTCCACGTACTTATTACTAAAATCATGTGAAGGTTATGAAGCGTATATTACTGAATTTTATAATAATAGGCATATTAGAGACTAAGACGATACTATCTTGAGTGAATCCGATTGGAATATAGTTTTTAAAATAAAAAAAAATTTGACAAGTTTTTATGAGTCTACAAATATATTGTCTGGTGTTTATTATCCCACTAGTTGTATGGTTCTTGAACGTCTTTATATAACTGTTAGAGCTTTTGCTAGATTTCAAAATGACCCCAATTTTCATACTGTTATATATTCCATGGAATTGAGATTTAGAAAATATTGGGAAGAATTACCTATATTATTTCCTTTAGCATGTGTCATAGACCCATGATATAATTTATCGGGTACTAAATTTATAATTGATCAAATGTCAAATGCTTTAACTTTTACTACACATATTACTTATAGAAATTTGAAAACGACGTTTCGTGAAATATATGAATTATATGCTTCACGAATGGGTGCGCATATTAATCGTGTACCTGCACACACTCCTACTAATATAACAGATGACGACGCTAAAATTTTGAATTTATTTGAAAGTATGTACTCGTATAGATTTGATGCAATTGCATATGCATGTGGTTCCTCGAGTAGTAGTAATAGTTTGGCTTCCACTGCATGTACTCAAACTTCCAGTCATAGTCAAAATCCAAATGCGTTGCCATATGAATTAATTGATTACTTTAGTCAACTTTTGCCTACTAACAAAGCAACTAGTAAAAGTTCAGAATATGTCATTGAATTCTGGCGAAATAACGAACGCCGATGGCCAGTAGTTTCTGCAATGGCAAAAGATCTACTAACACCTCCGGTTAGCATTGTAGCTTCAGAATCTGCTTTTAGTGCAAAGAAGATGGTTCTCTCTGAGGTCGGGAGTCGACTAAAAGAAGATATTTTAGAGGCGTTAATGTGCGTGAAGGACTGGGAAGACGTTAATTATTGAATTCAAGATATATATGCTGAAATTGCATATAACCAAGTGATATTTAATTTCACCACATTCATCACATTATTTTATTTGCATACCTTTATAAAAAAATTTTTAAAAAAAAATTGTACACGTAACAAATTATTCGTGTACAATTTTTAACTCCGCCTACTCGAAATTGAAGTAACCGGTCCCAAACCCGGATAAAGGAATAAGGTTAATCTTTTTTTTTATTTAATTGTAAAAAATAAAAAAGTTTTGAAAAAAGTATATTTAAAAAATTGTTTGCAAAACGTGTTTATATATATTTTTCTTTAGATTTTCATTTCTTAACAAATAAAATTTTGTTCTTATTATTTTAAAAATTAAATTTGTTTTGAAAAATGTGTATTTTTAAAAAAATTAGATAATGTTTGTGTATATATATATATATATATTTAAGTTTAGTGATTTAATAGTTATAAATTTATAATGTTATACTTGTGTATATATATAAAACTGAGCCGGCTCGGCTCGCAACTCGTCTCATCTTGGGCGAGCTCGGGCACGGGCCGAGCTCGTCCGAGCATGGGTCGAGCCTAGTTAGCTGTTTTTTTCTATTTTTTAAAATACTGTTGTCCAATGGTTGAGCCGATTTTCGACTATTTTTTAATAATTAAAAATTATGTTTCGTCATGCAGATATGGTTGTAATTCCATTTTGTACTTTGGTAATTTCGAATTGGATGAGAAAAAACGATGTGTAAGAAAATGGACGAGTGATATATGTGGTGGTATTCCATAACATCGAGCACAACATATGCGTAAATGTATCATGATTTACAAAACAAGTTGAAAATCGATATCTCTCAATACGACATGAAACTGAAATTCCAATTCAACGGCATTCATCCATTCCGATTCCACCCATAAATGTTGTTTCTAATGCTGAAGCGAATTATCTATTTGAATTGAACAAAATGCACACGAATGTTGTCGAAGGTGAATACGAAAATTCAAATGGAGGGTCACAATTCCAATGATTTTTGAGACACAGTGGAGATTGCTCGTGAGAGTGATTTGGTTATTCTCGAAACAATTGTTCAACATCGTGATCTCGCTGTTACACACAGAACTCCAACTGATAGTTTACGACAACGAGAATGATAATGAATTTACAAATGAGGACTTGATTGTTTTATCATATTAGAGACATGAGTAAGGCATGAGAGTATGAGATGGATCGAGTGGACCGTCATCTAATTCTTCGCGTGTGTTTCTTGATGATGAAGATTTATATGTCGAACAATTATTTGAAACAAAGAAAGATTTGCAGGAAGATATGCACTGAATTGCACTGAAATATAACTTTGAGTTCAAAGTGAGGAAATCAAACAAGTTATTGTTGACGATTGTCTGCGTCGATAACAGTTGGCGTTGGCGTTTACAAGCAATGTAGATTGACACAAATGCATTATATAGTTCGCAAGTATACACAGGAACATCTCGAAGTGAGAATTCGTCAAAATGATCACATGTAAGCCCAGACATGGTTTATTAGTCGACGGATAATGCACAAGTATCAGGACCCACAGACGATCTGCAGACCCTTGGACATCATTAACGATGTCCGTCGAGAGTACGTAGTGCTCATGAACTACTAGAAAACATGTAAGGCCAAAGATTGTGCATTGGGAGACTTAATGGGTTCGATCGAGAAAAGCTATGACAAATTGGCCAGGTATTACCATAACATGGATACAACTAATCATGACTCTACATTTTTTATTGAGACGGAGAGCGATAATTACTTTAAGTTTTTTTTTTCATGGCTTTTAAACAATGCATTTAGGGATTTCGAAATGCGATGCGACCCATAATTTTAGTCGATGGTACAACTCTAAAAGCTAGATACGGAAGCAAGTTAATTATTGCTATGTGTCAAGATACCAACATCCAAATTTATCATTTTGCATGCGACGTAGTCAATAGTAAGAATGACATGTCGATACGTTGATTCTTCACAAAGTTGAGGGAAGTAATCGGAAAAGTCGAGCACCTTGCATTTGTAACTCATTGAGGACCATCTATAATAAATGGTATCACTAAGGTTTTTCTCGTGGCACATCGTGGGTATTGCGTGTACCATATACAAGGCAACCCGAAGATCGAGTATCGGGGCAAATGCATCGTTTCATTGTTTAGGAGAGCGGCCGAAACTTATAGTGTTAAAGAGTGCACTAAATTTATGGTGGAAATAAGAAGTAAGTCATTTCCGGCATGTGAGTATATAACAAAAATTAGAAATGAACATTGGGGTGTGATCACATTTTCCAGGATGTCGATGCAACATGATGCGTCAAACAATGCGAAGTTTCTCAATGCATTATTCAAGAAAGATCGAGAGTTACCAATCATCACAATGATTGAGAACATTCATAACAAGCTGCAGTAATTGTTTCATGACTGACATATAAAATCATATAGTTGCATGAGCGTGCTAGCCCCGACTCCGGAGGATAAACTCTTTAAGGTTGCAGAGCTTGTAAGAAAGTTGAACGTGAAACCACTGGATGAGTTATGCTTCTTCGTGAAATGTGCACATAATATGGCATACATGGTGGACTTGACTGATAACATCTGCACTTGTAGTCGATTTCAGTTGGAAAGTTTTCTATGTGAGTATACAATTGCGGTAGCTATATATGGACGCTTTGCAGCGAGAATCTTATGCTCTCCTTATTACACGACTGATTATTGGAAAGCAGCATATGCTAAGACTCTTTTTTCTCTATCTATGAAGCCGAGTGAGAAGTTCTCAACTATATTCTCCCACTTAATAGTTTGTTGCCACCCGAAGTTGAACCTCGTGGTCCTGTACATTCACATATGTCTAGAATATCATCTACTGAATAGTTTCATCGACTGTGTAAGTGCAGAGCAACATTGCATACTCAGCAATTTTGTGCAAGTCAAATTCTTTTAAATGATAATTAGACGGATGTGTAATGGTATCGCCGATAATTGAACAATATTTACATTTTTTTTTACAATATTTACAATTATTTCATAAATAAATAAACAAATAAATATACAATATTTACAATTATGTCATAAATAAATAAACAATGAAATATACAATATTTACATTTTTTACAATATTTAAAATTATTTCAAAAATAAATAAACAATTAAATTTACAATATTTCACAAATAAATAAATAAATATATAATATTTACATTTTTTACAATGTTTACAATTATTTTCCAAATAAATAAGCAATTAAATTTACAATATTTACAACTTTTTTTTACAATATTTATAATTATTTCACAAATAAATATACAATATTCACGAATCACAATTGAATTCATACAAATCTCACGCTAACTTATTTATCCATGAACCTTATGTGTTATACTCAAAAATTCGATTCACTTTATTCCAAACATGCCACAATCGCCCTTGCAAATAAATAATAATTTGTTAGTTCGATACTGTGTAGCTAAAAATTAAATTCTCAAATTAAAAAAATTATAAGTATTTACGATTTTGACTTGCTCGTTGTCGTCGCATCTCACACGATGACTAATTTGTCCTGCACAATCACCCAGTTCGTCTTGCCATCAAAAGAACGATCACAACCACCAGGTATATGTGAAGCTCGAGCTGATCACGTGTCGACAAGAATGATCAGAGTCATACACATATATAGTGGAATCATCAAAGACAATCTCTACGGCAAAGCAACGATGATTCACGATCATTGGAATGTACATATGCATACAACCCTCTCATGAATTTTGACACTCGACCACATCCTTATGACCCACTCGAGCATGTAGTCGGGTATCATGTACTTATTACCCATAAGTTGGAGTGACTGAATGTAATTTATTATTATTATTTTTCTTCATTTCTTTGTCTGTTGTTCTTGTCTTCGAATTTTTAAAAAATTGGATCGAGATTACAAAAAATGAAAGGTTATTCACGACCTGTATCTTGACGACAATAGATGCACGTACTATATTTTGATATTTGGTTATTTTAACTTTGCTAAATAGTGACACTACAACAAAAACAACATACGGCAACGTTTGGACGTGTGTTGCAAATTGAGGTGTTGTCGTAAAGTAGAGGGCTACGACAACGTTTGTCAAATGTTTCCATAGCCGTAGTTTTTTTTTTTACACTACAATTTATGAAAATTGATTGGCAAAATTGAAAACGACTCCTTATGAATAAATTTTGAAATTGTATAAAAATTTGATAATTTCATTAGAAATTTTTGAATCCATACAGTTGAATATTAGAATGTGATACACACCACTTAAATAAAAAGGAGCTTCAAAATGAAATAAAATGATAATGGAAAAACTCTTTTCAGATGCTTTCACGGCTGCAACACGTTCTTCAACAAACTTCTTCTCTTCCTCAATCTCCTCACCAAACAAATCCACATCATAATCATCATCGTCATCATCCTCGACCGCAGAGGCCTGAAATTCAAATTTTGTGCTATTTATAAGGTGAAGATCAAATGATAAATTCAAAAATCTCAGAATTTTAGGAAACTAGAAATTCATTTTAAGATATTAGCCAAATTCATTGATAAAAGTAATTTTTTTTAAAACATAAGATATCAAACTTAGCAATAAAAAGTAGTAATAGTAAAAATTATCTGAAGTTTAAAAACAGTAGTTGACAACTAAAATTTACGTAAACATAATTACATTGCTAGGAGTCGGATTTGTAAAGAGATATTTACCTGCTCAAAACCAAGAACAAGATTGACCCATTCTATATCACTAGTAATCAAAATATTGGCTCTTGCAATAAGAAGTGGAACCTTAGACTGAAAAATAAAAACAATTGAAAAGAGTAACCATCTTTGCATAGTTAAATGATGCTTATGTTTTCACTTTCAATCACAACTGACATTAGTCTTTCAAGTTAGAATGATAAAATCTCATGCTATGACATAAAGCATATGGATTTGACTTGTGCTATGACTAATTACACGCCAAGTTTTATTGGAAAGGTAGAAGTGTGATCCTAGAACAAGGCAGCTGAAAAGGACTCGACAAGAAGATTATCGAACATGTGCATGTAAACGAGAGAGAGAGAGAGAGGCTTATGACTAAGAATGCTGAAATGTGGAGGTGAATTTGACTCTCAATAGAAAGTTAAACAAAAGGACTAAGAACAAAAGCATCATAAGAACATAAACCAATTGCAATCAACAAGAACGGTTAGATCACATGTATATCCAAGACATATTGCCTAATGATGAACTACCTCATGATGATGCATCATTTATACAATTATAGTTACTGGTATAGTGATTACCAGACTCATATGTAAGGTCTTGCCCATAAATGTGAAGCCAGTAAATGTGAAGCAACAAAAAACATAATTCACACATTATTACAATCTAAAAATTCCTACCTGTTATCACTTAGACCAAATCAAAACCATAATTACATTCAAAACTAACCTTCACCAAAGAGATAAAACAAGTCAATTACACTTACAGAATAATCCCTCCATAATTAACCAAAAAGCCTCGAACCAACTCGCTAAATGTTTCACAGCTCACCATTTAATCGAATTCTAAGCAAAAATAAAATAAAATTGTACATACAAGTTGAAATCTTAAGTAGATCAGGGGAAAAGGGTAAAACTGGAGTCACATTATCAAAAGATTTGATGGCAATTGCAGGAAATGCATTAAAGCAAACATCACAACATTAGGTCCACTTGTTCTTCCAATCAGTGAACAATTCCTTTTTTTTATAACCCTAATTGCACGAAAATTCTTCAATCCCAAAATTAAACCCTACACACCTGATTTCAAACCCGAATTCAATCATTTCTGCATACACGCTGGCGAGTGGGTAGTGATTGATGAACGAGAAGAATTTGCAGCAAGATCCAGTTCACATGGAGGCTTCTCAAATGACTCTACACATATTTGGTAATACTTCATCGAGTTCGATTTGGTATGAATTGGCGTATAATAAGGTAAAACGGAGGATCCAAAAAAGGCATCAAATTTGGTAAACGTCTGCAAGTTGAAATCTTAAGTAGATCAGTGTGACAAGACCCTCGACGTTGGAGGTGCCCTTGAGGACCTGATGGCCTTCTTGGTGGCGGAGATGGCAATGGCGGAGGCGAAGAAGGACAAGTATTTTGGTTTGCGGAGGCGGAGATGGACATGTTTTGCTTAACAAAGCAGTGCTGTCTAGGGGAAAGCGAGAGAGATTAGAGATGAGAGATTGGTGTTGGCGATTTGAGGATTTCAGGGGAAAAAGAGACCGCGAGAGAGATTGGAGATGAGGGAAAGCGAGACCGAGATAGAGATGAGGGATTGGGCTTTAGGGATGCTATTCAGTTAGCATTTTTTTTTCCAAGTGGGTCGGTTCGGGTTGGGGGGTTATGGATTGGGTATTTTGTGGGTTGTTGGATTGTAATTGAAATGAGGTCTATCGCAACGTTTGTCAAACGTTGCGAAAACACTTAACAAACATTGCAAAATGGGGGTCTATTGCAACATTTTTTTTAAAAACGTTGTCAAAACTCATTTATACTAACCAATAACAATATTCACTTACTAAAATGTTGCCAAAAGACCATTTTAGCAACATTTATCAATAACAATAAATGTTGCATTTTTAGTGTTGCGAATGACCCTTTTTGTTGTAATGTGAAGCCATCAAATAATGCACACATATAAACAATAAATTCATTTGATTCAAGTTGCACGACGACATTAGCTTAAAGGTATCAGGGTAGAGGTCTCAAAAAGCAAGTCGTCTAGAGTGACTATGATCTCTATAGTTTTACTTTTCAAAAAATTAATTCGATCATCGTGTTAGCAGAGACGGATATAGGGGGGCTGGGCTATGTAAGGTGTTTTTTTTTTTTTTTTTTTTTTCAAACAGTTTTTCATGTGTAATTTTTTTTTTTTTGCGTATTAGCCTGGTTTGAAATTTTGTAGCCCGGTCATGGATCCAATCCTGGATCCGTCCCTACGTGTTAGTACAAAAGGATCAAAGTCCAAATGTTATAAACTTACTAGATAAAAAAGTTTCAATAAAATAGTTACAGGAAGTATAGAGAAGCAGACTAAACAAAAAAATAAAATAAAATGGATCAACTTAGAAAAAACATTTGACATAAAAAATTGATAGGGAAGATGGAAAATTTCTTTTACAATGACAATATTTATCTATTAAATTGTTTTTTTTTTTTTTTGTGAAATAAATATTAAAAACCATAATAAATAATTTTATTGGTCAAAATAAATATATAAGAAGTGAAGGAGAGTATTTGCATAACTAGAGCTAGAGGTGTGCATGACTCGATTTTTTGAGATGATCCATTTTTAGTCCAACATGACTCGCTTTTAGCCATGCCCCAATATCAAAGTAGTATCAAGTCTATATGTTCGTATACAATTTTTGCAGTCTTTTTCTTTTGTTTAAACTATAAACTTGTGTTGATCGGTACGGAATAGCTCACACCACCTTTGTATCATGTTTGGTTGTGCTTCAATAGTGTGAGATTGAGTGAGCCAGTACACTACGATGTATGTCGAAATCGTTTTTCTTTATTGTATTTAACTTGACTAGGAGAAGATATAATTGAAAATAATGTTGGTCAAGAGCTTCTAGAAAATCGATTTAGATGACTTCCATGCAATTTTTAGGGTTTCGTGGTAGAAAAGTAACAAATTAAAATAGATTGATTCATGATAGAAACTGGTGCACCACTTTTAGGCTGTTTCTATGGACACAGTATATATGTATAATTCTACAAAAAAAATCTGTTTAGTAATATTATTTTCAGTATTAAACAATTAATTATTTTAAGTTTTTTATATTTAACACTCATACGTAAAGAGTCATAATCTCTACTCTAATATTAGTAGTGCTTAACATCAATTTATATAATGTGGAGTCTTGTACTTTACACTTGATCACAAATCGCAGATCTTAAGACTTCACTGTCATATAGACCGGTCACCGGTGTAATCAATCACTCGTGCAAGATAACATTATTCATTTGTAAAATAGGTTGGAATCAATACTTGATTGTAATTATCTTATCATGCCATACCGTAGTGCGTGTTTGTTTCTCATTATTGTAGAAAAAATGAAGTTATGAATAGTATTTTTTGAAAAACGTGCTGTTGAAATTTAAAGTAACTTTTTGGTTTGTATGTAGAACATTTTTATTGGGTGAATGTGTGGTGAAGAATCTTCATGTAGCAAACAATATTTTGAAATAATGGAAGATAAACGGGGCCTTATCCCTTATTTGAGCCACATTAAAATTTTCATTATCATTCTTCAACTCATTTTCAATCATATTTTTCAATAAAATAATATTTTCAATCACATCAATAATTTTTTCTTCTTTTTCAACCACATATTCTTCATCAATCTATTATTCCAGAATATATTTTTCCAAAAATAATGTGGTTCAAATATACCCTTAATCTAACACGCTCAAATATGCCCCGAACTTGTTGTCCTCTTTCGGTACATTACAACTCTACACATTACATTTTCTTAGCAAATGAAAAGGTGCAAAGGTTTAATTTGCCAAGGAGTCAAATAATGTATGAAAGACAACGAATTAAAGACAATAGATCTCAACTCGTACGAGTGTAAGTATAAAGCAGTCAAACCAAATAACCCAACCTACAAATATGATGGGCTGGGCCAGGCCGGGCTGGGCTGGGCTTCGACACAGAATACGTATAAGAAAACAGTAGATTACCATCCGCACCTACTTGAAACTCCAAATTAGAAAAGATGGCATGCAGGAACGTGAGTTGATTAGTAAAAGCAGGCGTGTAGATATTAGATTAGGAAATGTAGGTCACCTCTCATATCTATCCTTCTCCACAATTCTTCTATTTCCCATTTAACAAAACACCAAATAATCCAACCAAATAAACCCTCCCCTGTGTCGATTTATACATTATAAAAACACGCAGACCGAGCACAAGTAACCTACTTGTAACCTGCAACTTGCCATGGATTTCCTTTAAACCTTTCTCTTTCTGATTGTCTCTTCAAATCGATTGTCTTTCAATATATACACACGCAAAGAAAAAAATCTTGCATATAGATATAAATATATATTATTCGTTGAAAATTATTAATATATAAAAGGGATGTCAAGAGTAGTTGTACACAATTTTTCCCCTTCACCGGTGAGAGATAGTGTGCCGTTTTTTGACAGGAGGGAGGCTATGGAGATGGAAGGAGTTGGTGCAGCTACATCGCCGACGTTGGGACATCTTTTGAAAGTTTTTGGAGATATGCGGAAGGAGGTTACCGGCGATGAGACACCGGTACACCAGGTGGTTGAAATGAGAGGAAATGGGATGGAGCCACGGCCACTTCCGTTTGTTCTGTCGTTCAGTAATCTCACCTACAGCGTCAAAGTTCGCCGCAAGATGACGTGGCCCAGTTTATTCCAGGGTCGGAACGCCGCAACCGCCGCCGACCCAGTTGCTGGAGAGACGTTTTTTACGAGAACGAAGGTTCTTCTCAATGATATTTCCGGTGAGGCTCGGGACGGGGAAATCATGGCCGTCATGGGGGCCTCCGGTTCGGGAAAATCAACTTTGATCGATGCTTTGGCGAATCGCATGGCCAAAGAAAGCTTACAAGGTACTGTCACACTCAACGGCGAGCAATTGGAATCCAGTTTACTGAAAGTCATATCTGCATATGTAATGCAAGATGATCTTTTGTTCCCGATGCTCACTGTTGAAGAAACTCTAATGTTTGCTGCTGAATTCAGACTCCCAAGAACTCTCTCCAAATCCAAGAAAAAAATGCGAGTCCAAGCTTTAATTGATCAGTTAGGCATCCGAAATGCCGCAAAAACTGTCATAGGAGATGAAGGCCACCGTGGAGTCTCCGGTGGAGAACGCCGGCGAGTTTCCATCGGAACTGATATTATTCATGACCCCATTTTGCTGTTTCTTGATGAACCAACTTCAGGGCTTGATTCAACCAGTGCTTACATGGTGGTGAAGGTTTTACAGAGAATTGCTCAGAGTGGAAGCATAGTAGTCATGTCGATACACCAGCCCAGTTATCGGATTCTTGGATTGTTGGATCGAATGATCTTTTTGTCACGAGGACACACTGTTTACAGTGGATCTCCATCAAATCTGCCACTGTTTTTCTCAGATTTTGGGCACCCGATACCAGATAACGAGAATCGGACAGAGTTTGCACTTGATTTGATTCGAGAACTCGAAGGCTCCCCGGGAGGAACCAAAAGTTTGGTTGAATTCAATAAAACTTGGCAAACGAAAAGCTCAGGCAATCCTAATTCAGAAACAACGATGTTAATGTCTACAAATGGTTTATCATTAAAAGAAGCAATCAGTGCAAGTATTTCCAGAGGTAAGTTGGTTCCTGGTGCTACAAATGATGCCGCTTCAACATCTCTTGTTCCGACATTTGCAAACCCGTTATGGATCGAAATGGCTGTCTTGTCGAACAGATCCTTCAGAAACTCTCGCAGGATGCCTGAGCTTTTTGGGGTCCGACTTGGGGCGGTTTTAGTCACCGGATTTATTCTAGCCACCATGTTTTGGCACCTCGATAATTCACCAAAAGGGGTTCAAGAAAGGCTTGGATTCTTCGCATTTGCCATGTCTACAACATTCTACACTTGCGCAGATGCTTTGCCTGTTTTCCTCCAAGAAAGGTACATTTTCATGAGAGAAACTGCATACAATGCTTACAGAAGATCCTCCTACGTTTTATCCCATTCATTAGTTGCATTGCCTTCTCTATTATTCCTCTCTTTAACCTTCTCTGTAACCACTTTTTGGGCCGTCGGCCTTGACGGTGGATCATCAGGTTTCTTGTTCTACTTCTTGATAATCTTTGCCTCGTTCTGGGCCGGAAGTTCTTTTGTCACTTTCCTCTCCGGTGTTGTTCCTCACGTAATGCTCGGTTACACCATTGTCGTCGCAATCTTAGCCTATTTTCTTCTATTCAGTGGCTTCTTCATAACCCGGGATAGAATCCCACCTTACTGGATTTGGTTTCACTACATCTCCCTCGTCAAATACCCCTATGAAGCAGTTCTACAGAACGAATTCCAAGATCCCACAAAATGTTTCGTCCGGGGAGTTCAGATTTTCGACAACACACCGTTAGCCGCAGTGCCATTAGCTTTGAAGGAGAAGCTTCTGAATGGCTTAAGCAGTTCTCTAGGGATGAAGATTACGAGCACGACCTGTGTAACTACAGGTACTGATATATTGCATCAGGAAGGAGTTACTGATTTGAGCAAATGGGATTGTTTGTGGATTACAATTGCGTGGGGATTCTTCTTTAGGATTCTCTTCTACTTCTCTTTGTTGCTGGGAAGCAAGAACAAGAGAAGGTAATTAACTGCAACAAAAGGATACACACTTTGACGGGAAATTAAGCATGTTGCTTTGTGTTTTTACTTTTTATTTGTACTCCTATGTTACTTGTAATGCAATGTACTTTGCTACTTTTTCGATGTTGGATTGACTCAACTCGACAGTATTAACAAACCAGTTAAAATCTTGTATACTCTGCGTTCGATCATATCCTTTTGAGTTTGGAATTTTGATGTAAATTTTTTCTCATCTAAATATAAATATTCAAATAATTTCTCAACGTAGCATCCTATCAGATTATACGTCTTAAATTTTGTCATTTCCCTGAAGATTATGTTAAATTTACTGAAAGTAAACTTTCGATATTGGCATAAAAATGTGTTTCCTTCTTACAATGCTTAAACCGATATTCTTTACTAATTAGTCCCTGTTTGGTACATATTATTTTTTTCATTAACATTCTTCTACTCATTTTCAACCACACATTTTTTAATAAAATAATATTTTCAATCACATCGATAACTTTTTTTTTTCAATCATATATTATCCATCTCAGAATACATTCTTCCAAAATAATGTGGCTCAGTGTATGACATTCATTCTACAGGCACTGGTTTATAATATATGTGTTTTAGGGTTTTTGCCTCGACAAAGTGATGCATATGTATTCAAAGAATAAAGCTATTTGTACAATGTTTGGTTAATTTTAAAAACAATTTTTAAATTGAATGGTGTGAATTTTGTCAACTCATGATTGTCAACAAAAGTTGTCAACCATAATTGTACATACAGCATGATTGGTATTCAAAAAGTTGTCTTCATGACTTATAGCAAAGGGACTAGCTAGCTAGGGCGAGATGATCGATAATTAATAATTTCATGAGGTGCAAACCTCAAAGGGTAACGATCGATGCAATGCACATATATATTGATTTATATGGTTTAACAATAAACTTCGTCTCAAGACTGACTTTACACTTACTTTTAAGTTTTGAATTTTTTATGACATTAGAGGATATTTGGACAAGGCTAAAAATTACTTTGCTAAAAAGTAAGTTTCCGAGTAAAACTCAAAAAATTTCAAAATTATGTTTGATAAGATATCAAAAAAATAAGTGTGACTTAAGCACATCCTCACTTAGGGTGACTCAAGGACTATCATGATTAATGTCAGCAATGGAACAATGTTGGCTCCTCGAAGCTTGCTATTTACTCACTTATCGTAAGAGTATTTTGTCTTGCATACATACTATGTTTGGTACGCAATATTAATTTAACATAATATGATACTATGATAAATAAAACATTTTTTAATATCGTCTAGTAGTATACTATACATGTGACTAACAAACAGGCCCATAGTGTTTTGAAAGGTAGATACTATAAGGCTCCGTTTGACTACACATTTTCTATGAAAAATAGAAAATATTTTCCAACTTTCCTAATTTTTCATCTTTTTGAGGAAAATAATTCTTGATGTTTTGGTTGGTAAATATTTTTCAAGATTTTTTTTTTTTAACAATTGGAAAAAATTCTAGACACAATGGTAAAAAAAAAAATCACTTTCATTGACAATTTTCATACAAAACAAAAAAAGAACGAATGGTAATCGGTATGGTTATTTTTTTTTTAGTAATTGGAACAAATTCTAGACCAAATGGTAGAAAATATTATTACTTTAATGAACAATTTCCATAAAAAAACGAAATCAAACGGACACCAAACTTTCAACATTTTCCATGAAAAATTATATCAATCAAACACAATTAATTACAATTCTCAGTAAAACAATTTCTAGACAAATTAATTCCCTGTAAAAACATTTTTTTTCCACCCATTTTTCACATTTGCAATCAAACAGACCCTAAGCGTTACATCTTTTCTTAAAGCAAATATATGAAATGTTTCGTGTGTTGGGAGATTTTCTTACTTAGCTGATTGAACTTTGTGTTTGTTTTCCATATTAGACAAACCCCATGTCTTAAGCTACCACACAAATTTCAACAAATATATTAATTATTAATTGCCCTTTACCTTAACGACAAAAAGCTAGCTGAGCGTGTAGTGGTTTCGTGTTTGTCTGAAAATTTGGACTTTAAAGGAAATTTAATCTTCTCATTTTTATGTAATTTTTGAAACTGTCCTTTTACAGATTTAAAACTCTCGCTTCATCATATCGCGTTGATATTGGTTAAATTGTACAATCAAATAGTCAAATGGAGTCCCATTCAAGTTTTTGAGGAGCTTTATCCAACCATTTGATTTGAACAAAATCGAGTCTTCACACTACGTACATTTCACTATAGTATAACTTTTTTTTTTTTTTTTGGTAAATCGATTCACATCAAGTGATTGAGACTGGAGCGTTGCACAAAATCAATCGAATTTATATTGTATATGCAACATGCACCGAAATAAGTGAAAGCATCACTTGAAGTCTTGAAGGAAATATAGATCATTAAATCATACCAACTAAGCAAGGAGGAAGAAGAAACCACCCCAAAACCAGCACTTAGATTAGTGCATCGCCAAACACCACAACCAACGGCTACACCAACAAAGACCCATTCAATACCAATAACACAACCGTAAACACCACACCACCGTATCGTTGCTGCTTTGTGCACAACGACGAAGCATTCATTGCTGCTTCATGCATGCAGTGCCCCATTTGTCGTTGCAGTTTGTACGCAACGACACCGCTCGATACTGCTATTTTGTAGTGCATCGTCAGAGACTTGGTAGGTAAAGATGCGTTTGGAATTGAAGCAGGTGAAAAGATATATATGTGAAAATGAATTAGGGTTTGTGGGGTACGTGGAATGGAGATGGTAGATTAATTACATTTAATAATGTTATTATTAATATTAAAATGTTGACTTATGACATGATTTTTGAATAAATAAACTGTAAATCTAATTTCTAGATAAGAAGTTAAAAATCAGGTGCGGATGTAATTTTCACAAAATTTAAGTATCTTTCCATGATTATTACATATTGAGTCCAACAAACAAAAATTGAGATACCCATTTCGGGTGTGTGTGTGTGTGGGGTGGGGGAGGGGGGTGAAGACGAGTTCTTTTTATACTTGAGTAAAAATAAGTAACTTATCTAAAAATACTTCGAAAATAAATTTGTTACTTAAAATTAGTCAAACAAGGCTGTTCTATATATAGAAATGAAGTGTGGGGTGACCAACCTACTCCTACAGCATGGGGTAAATACTACCTAAATTCACCTACCTGCGACCTACTAAAGTTAAGTCCAAAAATCAGACAGATCAATGTTGGCCAACCTACTTGAGTTACGGATTTTGTTGTTTTATTAAAATTTAAATAATGGAACATTTGACCTGTAAATTTTTTTCTTTTATTCCCTTCGAGATTTTAATATTTTCTCAGCATCGCAGTTCGCAAACCTCGATCATTTTCAATCATGCTACATGTACAATAGTAGATGACAATAGAGGATGACCAACACTCAGAGTAGAGGGACCCACTTTTTTTTTTGGAGTTTTTTAATCACGCGAGATCCACACGTATGTGAGAGGTTGTCAACTTCCATTGTCATCCATTTATGTACAAATGGAATTGTCCTATTGCCTATTAATTGTTGGCCTTAATTTCCTTTATATAGGCGAGCGCCCTCTTCTCCTTGAGGCGTAAATCTAGCCAGGCCGCCTATGAACCAACATATTCCCAACTAAGAAAATTGATACTAACTCCATCTTTCCCTTCCCAGATTGGAGTATAAGGTCTTATGTACGCTTGATATTGTGATTGAATCTTTCTTTGACTCCTTTTTTTTTATTTTCTTCCAACTTCTCCAGGAATCTGTACTGAATTCTCCATTTTGTTCCGAGCACGATGCTTCCAACAATGTATCTTATATGCTGTGTATTTTCTGATTTGTGATAATCTTGCTAACTCAAAAATCGACAATCTCGACTTGTATCTCCCAATTGATAAGAAGATTTGATGGATTTATGTCACGATGAACAATCCCTTTACCACGGAGATAGTTGAATCCCATTAATGACCGATATACTATGAGGGTGATTGTCGTGGATTAAAATCAGATTTTTAGAAAGATTGTAATAGAAGTTTTCGAAAAGTATGGTTGAAAAGATGCGGGACTCATGAATGATGTGGTTGATATTGATTATTTGTTTGCAATAATAGTTTTAGGGTCCGTTTGATTGCAAATGTGGAAAATGGGTGGAAAGAAAATGTTTTACTGGGAATTGAATTGCCTAGAATTTGTTTTACTGAGAATTGTAATTAATTGTGTTTGATTGGTATAATTTTCTACCTGAAAAATGATGAAAGTTTGGTGTCCGTTTGACTTCGTTTTTTTATAAAAATTGTCCATTAAAGTGATAATTTTTTCTAACAATACGTCTAGAATTTGTTTCAATTACCAAAAAGATTTTTTTTTTTTTAAACAATTAGAAAAAATTACCATATTCGTTTGATTTTGTTTTGCATAGAAATTGTCAACAAAAATGAAAATTCTTTTTACAATGGTCGATAGAATTGGTTGTCATTGCTAAAAAAGAAAAAGAAAAAATAATCAAATGGTTGTACCTAGGAAAAGGAAAGAAAACATTTTCCGTAGAAAATTTAGCCTATCAAACAATCAAAAAGTACTTCCATGGAAAATTTCGCCAAATCAAACGGACCCTTAGAGAATGAATTAATATTCTTGGCAAGAACATCCAAGGAACCGCCTTCATGTTCAACTGATTATCATTTTTGGCAAGTAAATATATGGTTTTGATATTCTCACCGATGAGAACACGAATCAACTTCAATCTTCCGAAGTGAACGAACGGATCCCACTCAAAAATTTGCCAAAACAGCCCAACAAACCTTTTTCTTTCCCCCAACACTATATAGACTTTAGGACTCTTCTCGTAACGAACCTGATAGACAGTCTCGCCATTTCCAGAGCCAAGGCCTTGTAGTATCTCAAGATCAGAGACGTGTCCAACATCCTGCGTAGGTAGGATCGATAGAATAGTGACGAATTGTGGGATTTTGACTAGTTTCAGCAACTGAAGATGCAGCTTCACATGGCATGGGAACATTATGTCGACAAAGCCATTTTTTGTAAGTTTCTGGGTGATTTTGAAGCAACAAAAAGATTGAGGAATGCTTAGAAATATAATAATGTAGAAAGAAGAAAAAATAATTGTATTGAAGGCTGATAATTTAAAGAATACAGTTCAATAAATCATCTTCTGTATACGTAGATTAATGAAAATAAAAGAAATCCTGCTGAGTGGTAAAAGGAAATTAACCACATGAAGAAAGTTACCATAATTGAAGTTGGAAATTCAATGACTGATTGGAAATTTCCATACAAGAACAATAAGTTCAGGGAAACAAAGATTTTACCATCCCTTAAAAGTAATACATATTTTACTGAATTCATGCTATCCTTTTGTCAAAATTTTGTTCTATCATATACATCATGAAAGGCCCAGTATTACACGATATTAAAACAAGATTCCAGAAATCAATACCAAAATGTGAATGATAAGGCAGAAAACAAGAATAGAACACAAGATATGTTTTTGGCCTAAGCCCCGAAGGTTCGGCGACCAGATCTAACGCCTACATCCCCCGTTGAGCATTCAAATAATATGGACATTGCTCGGTTGCACTAATAGCCAAAAATGGCACAAAACAAATACAATCAGTTCAAGATTACAGCAGTAAGTCACAGAGACTTATCTTTACATAGACTGAAGAAACGACCACAGTATTAAGGCACAAGAACAGGAAGATCACAAAGATCTGCCAAATCTCTCAAACAACAGCCAGAATCACAAAAATTCAGATCACCCCACTCTCAATGTAACAACACTTCACAACGACAAAAGTAAATCTAGAGATGTTACTCATTTACAGGATCAACACTCACAAAGAACCAAAACACTAGAAAATGAGATATTTCTCTAACAGAGAGAGTCGACCAGAGAGAATGAAAAGCCAGAGCCCTAGAATGAATCAAATGAGTCAGCCCAAAGGCCACAGGCGTGTTAATAGCCAGAAGGGTCTAGAACGTTCAGCCAACGGTTAGGATAAAGACACGTGTCAGCAATCCAGCCAATGTCACAATAATAAAAGTGTCAAACCAAGGAAACACGATTTCCCTTAAAATGTTGGAAGCAACCCAATTATATCATCAGTGCAGGGTTCGAAACCCAACACATCATTGTTTTGCTTTAAAGATTATAGAGATTTAACCACATTGGTTAAAAGATAGGATAATGCTATTCGTACATTCAAATGGTACATTTTTGTTGACATAATGTGATATGTAAAAAATTTGACAATTGAATTGAATAATTATTATTCAAATAAATGGTCTGATTGTTTGCCACATCACACCGTGTGAATAAAGATGTCAATAACAGTGTAAATGTAGCATGATTGTAAAAGATAACATGGTAATTGGATCATCGTTATTTTACATAACGCGCGCTCCTTTGCTCGCTCAACGTTACACTATCTTTAGCTTATATTTGGTAGAGATTAAAATAATATTTTTAGTAAATTTTGATAAAAGTTGATGACATGTGTGTTTGAAAAGTTGTGTGTTACAAGAAATATGTGATTAAAATTAATTGTTGACTTTGATTTGAAATTTTATTTCAAACCAAACAGGGGCTTAAGGTGTATATCATTTATTAACCAAAACCAACTTAATGATCACATCAATTAACAATTAAGAGGACCTTAACCACTGGATTTAATTTTTCTTAAAATAGTGATATAGAACGAGCCTTTGTTTAGTAGCAATTTCTCAAACTCATTTTCAACTACAATTTTTATCAATTTTTCAGTGCACACGTTTCTTCAAGTTTCACCAAAATTTACTGAAAATCTACATTTTACCAAAACAAAAATGGGACTAAGTTTTATCAACACAGATTTTTCATTACAAGGCCCACTTGTAATTTTTGCAAAACAAAAGCCAACAATATTCATAATGGGCTTTCTATTTCAGCCCATTATGCAAGACGCTAGAAGCCCATTAGTATCTAAGTAAATAATATAAAAATGGATAATTGCAGTAAAAGCTCCAAAAATCTTTGAAACATTAACAGACTTTTCCCAAATCTTTGATTTGTTGCAACCATCACCTCTAACTTTTTCAAACGTTGCAAGTTGATGCCCTTTTAGATAGTTTCCGTCCATAATTCCATCGTTGACAAAAAATTTAATTTTGACCACATTTTTAATATTTTTAGTAGGGACAAAAGAATAACGTTTCATTTATCACATTAAATAATTAAATAAAAAATAAAATAAAATAAAAACACACCCATCCACCCGTGTCTTCTTTCTCTACAATATGATTAAAGTTTCAAGCAAAGGCAAAAATATTGAAACTATGTTTTGTTTTTGAGAGACTTCCTTAGCCTTTCTCAACTTGTGTCTGTTCATCTTCTTCTTCCTTTTCTTCTTCACACTATCAGCCCAGATAATGCGAGAACTCTTAGCAATGGTTTCGTCATAGGGTTCAGATCCCAAGCCCCTAACTTGAATATGTGTAACTCTATTGCCATAATCAAATATATGTGGCCAGCTTGGAGGCCAACACGGGTTATCATCATTTGCAGGCCAATTCAAAAGCTCAAGATTTTCCAAACCTTTTCTCAATTGATTTAATACAGCAGGGTCATTAGGGACTATAGCGCAATAAACAACTGAAATACAAAAGAGGGAGAGTGTTGCAGCAATTCTTATCTAAATATTAGCCTTCATCGTAGATCTCTTTGAAGCCAGGCGTCACTGTACATATGTTTATAGCTCAAGAAAAGCTAAATGTGCACTCTCAAGCTACTTCTTGAACCCAATCTCAAAATCATAAAAAAACTTGAAGTGGAGTTTTGGAAAAACATGGGTTTCTTGTATCTCAGATTAAAAGAAAAAGAGTGATGATTGGAATGAGAAATTATTAGATACTAGTGCTGGGAGTTCTCACACTGCTATTAGAGGAAAAAGACACGGTTGGAGGTAGAGGAAGAAGACATCAGTAGGTGGGTGTGTTTTTCTTTTTGTTTATTTCTTATTTTTTATTTAATTATTTAATGTGTTAAATGGAAAGTTACTCTTTTGTCTCTTCTTAAAATATTAAAAATGTAGTCAAAGTTAAATTTATGGTGAATTGACGGCATTATGTAAGGAAACCATCCAAAAGGGTCTCACTTGCAACGTTTGCAAAGGTTAGGGCGACGATTACAACAAATCAAAAGTTTGGAGAAAGTCTGCTAATATTTTAAAAATTTGGGACTTTTGCTTCAATTTCCTAAAAAAATACTCATTTCTCACCTCTTCTGCAAGTGACCCAAAAGTCAGACTAGGGTTGTTACATCGGATCAGGTACGGCTTTCTCTCTCAATTTCACCCGTCAATTATTACTCGATTCTTCCTTTTATCGTCTCGAAAGATTTGCCTGTAGGTATAGGTTTTCACATGCATACAGATTTTCCAATGTTTTGTGCTTTTGCATTAATTTATTCCAGTTCTTGAGAATTCAGCTCAATTGATTTGAGTATTAAAAGAGGGTTAATGCCATAATTTTATATCAGAAAATCCCGTCGAGTGCATAAACTTGCTTTTAATTTTCGTTCATTTTCCACTTTTTAGCTTAATTCATAAATATGGAGTATTGTTTCTCTGATACGCGGTTAATAATAAGGGGAAGCTGATGGATTTATGCACTTTAGGATTAATTTCCGTTGATTTTAGTGGAATAATTTTATATTAAATTGCAACGTTTATTAAGTCAGGAATGTTAGAGCTTAATTTGCATCATTGTTTGTTCACAGGCTGGGGCTTTGGAAAATTCGTTGTACCCCTTTGTTCACATAGGTATTCATGTATTTAAATGCACTACGCTCATGCTTTGATTTCTCGTCGACGCACATTTGGCAGGTGTTAGATGAAACTGGACTTTTTTTCTTGTCTGTTTCAGAGAATAACAAGTGAAAATGCCGCGTCATGACGACCGCTATGGTGACACAACACGTCTCTATGTTGGCCATTTATCTTCAAGGACCCGATCTCGTGATCTAGAGGACGTCTTTCGCAGATATGGGAGGTAATTAAGTAAGCGTAGACTTACTTATTTGATAATTTTTGTTTGTGCTGAACGAGGTTGCAACTGTGCTTTACTGCAAGTACCCTGTGTTGTATATGTGAGTTCTTGGTTTTTGATTTAGATGCAACTCTTTGCTATCTTTAGCCCTTGTCTAGTTGGCTGTGGTCTCTGTCCTTGGATGAGCCTACGTCAAGGTGTTGTTGGGAAATAAGTGCCATTATAACAACCTTTATTCTGACATTAATAATTTTAACTTCTATGTTCAAAATCAAAGAAAAAAGTCCTCGTGTCTAAATAATTTTAACCTGATCTTTCTGAAGGTCTCTGGGATTTTTAGCCAACCTGGAGGTCTGGTGAAAGGTGTTCTTGGTGGTTGATATTCGTGCAGTGTGTCTAGGCGACTTTGGCAATTCTTTTGATAGTGTTATTGTGTGTTTTTGATAGAAATGCCCAACAACCAAAAACTGGTGTTTAGTTCATCTTTGAGATGACGAAGTATCAACCATTTGGTTCTATTGTCTTGATGGCCTTATTGTTTCTGGCATCCATTTACGCAGAGTACGTGATGTAGATATGAAGCGTGACTATGCATTTGTGGTACACATTTCTGCTCTTTATTTGTTTACATTACATTGCAACAATTTAATCTCATGTTTGTTTTATGTATTTGTGGATGCAATCTTCTCTTCCTCTTTTGGTCTTATCCTGATCATAGGAATTTAGTGATCCTCGAGATGCTGATGATGCACGGTATGGCTTAAATGGACGGGAAGTTGATGGGAGTCGCATTATAGTTGAACATGCGAAGGGTGTAAGTTTCAGGGTTTATGCCTTCTCTCACTTGATCATGGACATAGTTTCATATATGAATTTTATCATTTATACGTATTCGTGTGTTCGATGTCGAATGACGTGCGGCCTACTTCATAGTATACTTGATTTATGAAAAACATGAGAAGTTTATGTCATTGGCAAGTTATACAACATTATACATACATGTGGCACTGTTATTATTTAGTTTTTTTTTTTTTTTAATATGCTGCTGTGTTTCTTGTGCAATATTCATTTGGACATGGTTGTGGAAATTCATCTTGATAAAAAAAAAGTTTTGTTCTCCCGTGTTTTGAGGGGATGAAATTTGCGTGGTGCATACACTGAACGAGGTTTTGACTTGTAATTTAGGTTCCACGTGGTCCAGGCAGCTCGCGTGAATATCTTGGCAGAGGCCCTACACCAGGAACAGGACGCTGCTTCAACTGTGGAAATGAAGGACACTGGGCTCGAGACTGCAAGGCGGGAGACTGGAAGAACAAGTGTTATCGCTGTGGAGAGCGGGGTCATATAGAAAAAAACTGTCAAAATAGTCCCAAGAAAATTGGGTACGGTCTAGATGACTTTGTGGTCTTCTTTAGTATCTTCGTTGCAAGAATTTCAATATTCTTTATGTAACAAAAAGTTTTGTGGCACAGACGTAGACGGAGTTACTCCCGCTCACCTTCTCCTCATCATGGCAGAATCCGACGCCGTAGCTATAGCCGGAGTCCTAGCCATAGGTTCACACCTTCCTCCATTGCCCCTTTCTTAAATATTTTTTATATTTATCTCTTAGCTGGAACAATATTATACTCTTATATTTCCCTCCCTTTTCAAATTTCCTAGCTAAGTGGGCTTGGTTTCGATGAAGTTGTTAAAATATGTCTAGTCCTTCATATATATTATGCTAACCCTGAATCATGGGGCAAGAGACATAGGATCAGCATGTGAACTTTTTCTTTGCAGCCGATCCAGGTCACCTCTGAAGAGGGAGCGTAGCATCGAGCATGGAGAAAGATCAAGGAGTGCCTCACCACTCCCATCCAAGGGAAAGAAGCACAGCCCAATGCCTGTGAGAAATTCGAGGGAGAGGGTTTCACCATCCCTGAGTGACGGTAGGGAAGCCAACGAGTTAGAGTATGACTCGAGTCCAAATGAAAGGATCGGGAGCCCAAAGGATGATGTAGAACAGGATCAAAGACCCAATGAGAGAAGTCCTGTTGAAGAAAATGGTCGCAGCCACAGCATTAGCCCTAGGGACAATGGGAGTCCTATTGATGATGGTTCTCCAAGGGGCAGCGATTAGCTTAAGATTTGTTGAAGTATGTCTGAATTTTGTAATCTATGTCATTTTGAATTAATACGATTTGCAGAACTGTCTTTGACACTGTTGTGAGACCAATGAATCTTTATCTTTGGACTTCTGAATTGAAATACTATTTTGTTTTCCTATGTTTGTGATTTCCAGTGAATTCTGGGAATGCATTGCTTTTGCAGTTTTTCTAAATTGCTCAAGGCGAATTCATTCGTTTGTTATTTTCTACTAAAGGGAGTTTGTATCTGACTACAGGTTGAAGGCAAAAAGTGTTAGGTTATGAGGGACAACAGAGTGCAAGTTTATCTGGATTCAACTCGTCCTCTCTTCCAATGGCGAATTCACAAGATTTTGAGTTGAAATGTACTTGGAAATTGGAATATTTCCTATACTGGAATCAATTGCAATGGTCAGATGCAGAATTGTTGTTATCAGTACATTGAACACTATTGCATGTAATAGCAAAACCACCATGAATAATAACCCAAAGGCCAGAAGTGGACAGATCTACCGCCACAGATTCCCTCCAATAGGGGGGTGCCACATCATTTGGGCACCCCCGTTTTGTCAACCAACTTGGGCAAAATAGCATTACCCTTGCAAATATAGCCTTGCTAGTTCAATCGCATCATGTCTGGTTAAGGAGCTGAGACATCTGCCTATGGAGGTCAAAGAAATTTGGTGTTGTCAAAATTTGTGCCGTTAATTTAAAATAGTTTTTACCATGAATGAATGTGACGTTGTCAAGTGTGAAAGTATCGATCAAGGTTGTACAAGTAACATAATTCATTTTTATCATGAAACTGCAAATGCGTTTCTCATGTCAACGGTTTGGAAGAAACTCGGGTGGTAAAACTTGGCCTTGTATCAATATAGTCTTAAAATAGGAAAACCAACAAAGGGAGCTAAAAGAAAGACGAGCATCATAATTAACAGAGCAGATGTAACAAGAGACGATGGAGACTTTGAACTCCCATCTGGCTATGCTGGCTTTATGGTCCAAAAGTACTAATTACCTATTTGATTTTGTTTTAAAAAATAGATAAAAATTTAAATTATATTAATTTTAATTTCATATTTATGATATCGATAGTTTTTATCTATTTTTAAATAATTGATTTTTATCCATCCAAAAATACATTTTTTTTTCTTTGTTATTTTCAATCACACATTCTCCAAAATATTACTATTCAAAAATACATTTTCTCCCGAAATGCATTTGGGTTAAATGTCTCCTGAATAAATAATATATTTATTACCTTTTACGTGCAAAATGGAAATTATATGACCGGCAAATAAACCTTCAATTCGATTAAAACGAAAGGAACTTGCATTGCCATTTGGATGTACAATTTTCTACTTCTAATATTGATTGCTACATCAATTATGAAATCTAAAACAACTATAACATGAAAGTTTTATAGGTTCTTATCTCTTCTAACATGTTCAACTGAAATTGCAGGACTCACATAAGCCTCTTTAGTTGACACTGTTAAGGTTTATTAGCATTCAAAATGAAACAGTTTTGATATTAGACCGAAATGGACACAGCTTCAGCAACCTGATCACTAATCTTGTCCCCAAATCCAACTTCAAAGAGACCCCAAACGAACTTGCCAAAATTTCTTTGTTTCAGCTGTTCGGGTTCACATCTTACTACTCTGCAATGATAATTTCTTCCAGGTTTTTAACATGCAGAGCAAGTTCGCTGCACACAGCTGCAAGATTGACCATAACACTTTTAACTTCTATTTCTTCCTTAATTTTCGATACACAACAAGGCTGCATGAATGAGACAAAACACTTTTAACTTCTATTTCATCCTTAATTTTCGATACACAACAAGGCTGCATGAATGAGACAAAACACTTTTAACTTCTATTTCTTCCTTAATTATGTCCAGTACTATTCAATCAACCATACCAAACATATAATCAACAGGACATGGTATGGTTTCTAAGCCATTTCAATCCTATTTGAAACGGGCCTATGAAAAATTGATTGTGTTTCAGTTACCACATCAAATAACTAGGATACAAAAATTGAAGAAGATAAAACATCCTTAAAATACTACAAATGAAGCCATCCAGAACATCCAGGCCATCTATTATATCAATAGGAAATACAAAGGGCAAACATAGAAGGACAAGCTTTTTACCTCTTTTAACTTTGAGAGGATTTAGATGCTGCCAACCGTGAGCTTCAGCCGAACTTAATCTTTCATCGCCATTATTCCTCAATATCCTCGCTCAACTGTCTTGCATTATCTTGATTTTTGGCCATAGCGTGTTTTTTATGTTTCTTGCCTTTTGCTTTCTTAGCCTTTATTCTACGTTTTTTCTCATTGGCATCAACCCATGCATAGTCAGATGGTATGTGGAAAGGGTCGATCTCATCTCGAAAGCTGCGACTTTCACTATCACTTGATTGAGCTCCGCCATTTCCTCTCATCCATGAAATCCATGATGAAGAACCCTCCGACTCCTTCAACTTTGCATCTTGGAAATGCACAGGACTTGAGAGAGGGGTCGAGAACTCCTCTGTTGGCTGAAGCTCCTCAAACTTTGTAAATGTTACCAGAACCCGTATCGTTGGGACAATTGGGATGGCAATCTGTGTAGTACCCCATTCATGTGTCAGTTTAGCGCCACAAGATACAAGAAAACTATGAGAATTGAGCCGGCAAAGTAAATACTTCACATGCCCATTTGAAGTTGAGGTGATGACTTGTGAAGGCATGGATCATCTTTAATTTTGACCCGAGACCTATTTTTTTCCCTTTTTGTCCTGCTCTTGACACGGGATTTAATATATTTGGATTCGCTTTGAAATTAAGATGATAGTATACATAATGCTAATATTGCAAAAAGGTACAAACACATGGAATTAGGTCAAATCCATAAAGACATTTTCTTACAGAAATCAGGTTCAATCCACATTGAAGAGGCTCTAATAATTATGCACGTGTCTATTAATTAATTTCAGTTCAGCATTTTAATTATATTATTATAAGATGATGTGATGTATGTCATGTGTGGATTTTTACGACTTTGATCCCTTGGGAATACGATGATCGTCAATGATGAGTTTAATTGATATAGGTGCTTTTAGGTGGAATTCATTGTTACGATTTTGGTTTTCTGGTTTTAGTCATAGTGTTGAAATTGGATGTTATTGCACTAGATATAATCTGATTATAAGTATGGGTAGGACCCCCAAGTGCAACGAAATATGAATTTTCTAGCGATCTCCACTTGTATCAATGTCACTTGACACTACTACTTCCACACAGCTACACAAGTGTCCAACCTTCACCTTTCTTACACTTCTCTGCAGATAATGCCATCATCCTGAAACACCCAATTTCTAATACTAATTTCCAGCAGTTATGAGCCTTCTCGAGGTGATTTAAGTACAGAACTCAGGGGATTTCACCCCGTTGATTTTGTATTAAAAGGGGGGAGATCTACTAGACCGTGGGGGATCCCACCATGGAGATCCACAATGTTTGGGTTGCAAAATCAAAGGAAATTAAATATCCATGAAACTGTTTAGAGTACGAGATTATCATGAAATTGTCCATCTCAGATTTGGGTATTTTTTTTCTGTTTGTTGAACTAGTATTACACCACTACTGCCAAGGATCGTAGTCGAATCAGAGGCTGTCGCTGCTGTTTTGTTTGCAGTGATTTTTTTAGTTTTGTGGTTGTAGTTGTCAGCGGTGGTTTTGAATTTGAGTAATGCTATTCATCCCCACTGGGGTTACAA
The DNA here is from genome assembly GCA_019097785.1 of Fraxinus excelsior. Lineage (NCBI taxonomy): Eukaryota > Viridiplantae > Streptophyta > Magnoliopsida > Lamiales > Oleaceae > Fraxinus > Fraxinus excelsior. Next base: position 29,333,791 of record CM032629.1, read on the forward strand.
CCTCAGTTTGGGTGGTGTTAATGTGAGATTAAATGATATGTGAAATTAAATAGTCACATTTTATTTAACATATCATTTAGAGTCACCTAAACTGACTCTAGTGGGGATGAATAGCATTATTCTTTGAATTTGGGTTTAGTTGTCAACAGTGATTAGGTGGGTGTGTGGGGGGTGGGGATGAGGAAGCTGAATAGTTTTTTTTTTTAATTATCTTCCTTTTTCTTTGTTTTTTATTGCTCTTCTTTTTTAATTAATTTAATCGTTTAAGTGGGAAAATGTGAAGAGTTGCTATTGTCCTCCTTAAAAATGGTCACATTTGAGTCAATAGTTGAATTAACTGACTTTTGGATGGAAATTGTCCAAAAGTCCTTCAACTGTTTATTTATTTATAATGTTTGGGCGCTACCAGAGAGGATCAGTACCCATTTAGTGACTCTGGATGCACTTTTCCCTATTTACATTGAACAAATGTATAGAAAAGGGTACAAATGACATTGTATCCAAAAATGGCCATTCTTTCGAAAATTTCAAAATAGGAAATATTTCAATTCTACTACTGATTTTGGCTACTTACATAATTACCCTAAAGTTTTAGAATTCTCTAAGATTGTTTACTTGAATTTTTCAGTAGGGAAAGGAAAAATACGTGTCGTAACTCAAATGTGAGATGAGAGAACATAAAATTTTAGTAATCAGTTAGTAAAACTAATTGTAATTAGTTATTAGGACTTGTACGTCATGGACTTAGGAGTTAGTGCTTTGCATAGAATTCTACTCAACAAGAACACGGAAATAAAACATTAAATCAAAATCCACAGGATGACCAAACAACTCCATCAGATTATCAAGTACACAACAAAAGCAAAACATAAGCATAGGCCAGTTGCAGATATAAAAGAAAGCAATAGAGATGAGAGCTTATGCACATAAGACGGTAATATCATATTAAGAACAGAATAATAGATACCATAATGAACCGATGAACAGAAAAATAACAAGCAACGTCAAAGAAGAGGAGCAAAAGCACCTTGACAGGAAAGGTTCCAGGAGGAAGTTTAGTTGTCAAAAGCTCCCTTAGTCTCCTGACAGCTTTTACCTTGTTAGCCAGTATGTCAAGCAAAGGCAATAGTTCTTCTGTTTTCAAAGGGAAATCGTGTGTCAACCATACAACAGGTCTTAGACCTTTCTTATACTCACTTTCACTTTTCGGCTCACTTGTAGCCCCTTTCTTATTTTTCTTCTTGCTGCTTTTATCTTTGGACTTTTTAAGGTCACCAGTATCTTCCCTAGGAAACTCAGAAAATGATCTGCGGCTGTCATTGTGTCGCTGCTTGCTATCATCAGGTGCCAACTTCGAGAACTTATTCAGAATCTTTGAATCCTCAGGATCATCTCCAGAGTTCTTTGAACCTTTTTTATTCCAGCCAAACCAACTTTTCTTCTCTTTTGTCACACCATTGGATTCACAACTTTCATATGAACCCCTATCATAATTTTCATGGCAATATATAACCTTGGGCTCCTCATCCTCACCATGATCATCAGAGTTTCCCATGCGAAGAGCAGAATCTAACTGCATTCTTTCATCAGCAGTCAAGACATCATCATACTCATCATGTTCACCCCCTTTCGCAATTCTATCATCATCATTCCCTGAAAAGAGCTCTTCATCAGTCAAAGCACCAGGAACTCTCCTTGACTTCACGCTTACCATTACATGAAGCATATCGTAAACTCTGGCCTTCCAAGCTCCAACCATCTCAGTCCTCTCTTGTCTTCTCCAATTCAAATGGGGAACAAGCTCAGCCTGAGTAACGTCAATTCCTGGTCTATACATATTAGTTTGGGACATCAAGGCCACTTCATGAGCAACTTCAGCTTCCGATGGTTGAACACCAGCTCCCTCTAAAGCATTTGAGATTTCTTTCTCCTTATGGGCGAGCACTATCAAAGAGCCAGGAGCCAAACTTACATTGCCATCTTCTGAAGAATACCCCTCTCCAAGGAAGAGAAATGTTTGATCAGACCGTTGGATACGAAACCCATCAAACCCTGCAAGCGTCATATCTGCACGGAGATTAGAACCCCGTTTCCATATTCGATAAGTGTCTGATGGTGCAATTCTCCCAATAAATGGTATAACTGAGCTCTCAAAGTGGAAGGTTATCTCCATATAAAAGTCACGAATCCTGGATGCTGATGCCACAATCCTAGGAAGTCTACGACACCATTTGGCCCAAGCAAGAGGCTGGTAGTGCCGGGCAATGATCATAGAGATGTTCTCCTCCCTATTACAAACTGCCTCTTGGAGAGCACTCCATCCGTTCTCATTCTGAAGGCTCCAATCAGCACCTGCCATCATCAAAATCTCAGCTGAAGTTGCATCATGAAGGCGCACTGCGAGGTGCAAAGGAGTTTCCCTGCCTGGAACATCCCGTCTATCAATCACTGCAGACACAGCATCAGCATCCTGTTCAGCAGCCAACGACTCAGCCTCAGTAGCCACGTCTCCCACCTTAGCCAGCATAGGAAGGGCAGCAATAATCCGTTTCAATGTGGCATAGTCACGCTGCACTATGGCCAAATGGGCAGGACTATTTGCATATTTTGACCAATCTTCCATAGAATTTTCCTCCGCTCCCACTTTCCTTAAAATTGCAACTCAAACTTTGCACGATCTTATTCTTAAAAATACCAAAAATCATATGGGGTTTCAGCTCCTAAAAGGTCCAGAAATATTGCAAAGAGCTACTTCTAAATTCTAAACCAAAATTCCAAAATTTTTATTATACATCTTCTTCAACATTGCACAGCTTTAAGCTAAGTTTCGTAACAACAAAACCCCAGCAAATCTCGATCTCAATTTCCACTGTCTACCACAGCTGAATATAACTAAAAAGGAAAAAAAAAAAAATAGCGAGTGATTAACATTCAAATAAAACTACGAAAAAACACGTGTTATTCCGTGATTTCTTAAAAGTAAAAGAGAACAGAAAATAAAAAAATTACCCGTAAAAACTACAAAATTGAGCTGATTTGGAGAGAGAAAGGAAGCTGTTAAGCTTAGATCTCTCTTTCTCTCTCTCAAAACGAATATACATGCAGGAGGCTGTATGTATAGCTCCGGCGGTGATTTTTATTATTTATCTGTTCACTTTTGATTTGGATTTGCTCTGTAAATGAATTTTCTGCTGGCTGCTAATAGCGCGAGTTACTGTTTAGCTGTAGGTGGGAGTACCTCTGAGAGAGATTATGAATCTGCCACCGGGAAATACGTGCATTGGACCCAAATAAAATGTCATATTTCCAATCTTTGACTTGTAAATAGGATAATTGTCGTAAAACATCTCTATCTATGACGAGTCTTGTGGAAAACGTCCATGTTTTTAATTTTTTGGTGCAGAACGTCCCTACATTTGCATTTTCTTGCGCAAAACGTCATTTTCACCAATTTTTAACTTAAAATGACAATTATACCCTCCTATATAAAAAAAAAATAAAGAATACATTGTAATATGCTCTTCAACTTTTTTTTTAAATGCAAATCAATCCAAGATAATTGCAAAAAAATGGCTCACTTTGTCATAATTGCACCCAAGCACCAGTCTCCATCATTTCGAACCTACAGAACCTTCCCATCTCTGATTTTCCTCCTCAAAATCAACCATAATCACCACCACCACCACCAGTCGTAAGCCACATCATCGACGCCTATATCCACCATCAATAGACAGCAAATTCGAACTTCAACAGAAGAAAAAATATGGCAGATTTTATGTCAAATGACTAAAAATTGGGCAGATTTTAATTCAAAAAATTGGAGCAAGTAATGGATCAATCAATTCAATTGAGGAGTTACTCGATATCGTATTGACCCGCTAAAGGCTTTACTGGGTCCAATTTGTAGAAATAACATTACTTTGCCCGTCAATTGGAGGTGGATTCAAACGTATGAACGTTTTCCACAAAACCCGTCATATGTATGGACGTTTTGTGCCAATTACTCATTGTAAAAAAAAATCTTAAAGTATAACTTTAGACAAGTAAAAGCCAAAAATGTCTCCACTTTCTCTAACGCCGGACAGAATAGCGATTATTCTGCAGACTGGGATCAATAGACAAAAATAGGGAATAAAGTAATAGAAATATCAAAGGAAACGATAAGAAATCTTTATTATTCAACAACTGAATGAAAAATAATTCACAAGCCGGGTTATATAGCCGAATATGTGAAATTAGTGAAAATTTACCAAAAATGGTAAATTCTAATTTTACTTCCAAAATAACATGTTTAATAAAAATAATAATATCACTAAAATTCGGCTCAAATTGAGCTCTTATTCTATGTCAAAAAGGTAATCGAAATATTACCATAAACGGAAAAAAAATAACTTAAATTGATGATTCGGAAAGGAAAACAGCTGAATTCGGCTTCGAAATCAATGCCCACGTCGTGCGCGCCGAAAAGACCTTTTCGGGTTGGTGTTATAGGCGTGATTCTGACAACCGTAGCAAAAGTTATGGTCAAAATACCGAAACATGCCCGTAAATGGCCCCAATTAGGAAATATCACCAATTACTTGCCAATCTTGCGCTGATCTACCAACTCATGGTATCTCAGCGCCATTAATGTACTATCAGACAGCTCGGTCTCGTCGACTCAGATCCTCACGCATCACTCTCCCTCCACCTTTTTTAACGTGTGCCAGCTTTTATGTATTTTTTATTATTTTGTAATTAGATAATATTTGTATTCTTTAAGTTTAGAAATTTTCTTTTATTTTAATTTTTATATAAGAAATGAAATAAATAATTTTAAATTGATAATTACGAAAATAAAATATTATTTTTAAAATTCTTATTTTTTTCCTTTTAATATCATTAGTTTAAAAGTCTTTAAGTAAATGTAATTTGTAAACTAATCTTTCATTTTTCAAATATAATTAAATAAATATATTTTGTTTACATAATTTAAAATTTTCCTTTTATTTTAGTTTTTGTATAAAAAATGAAATAAATAATTTTAAAAAATGAAATATTATTTTTTAACGTGTTAGCAAATTCTTATTTTTTTCCTTTTAATATTTTAATTGATATAAAATTCTTTAATTAAATATAATTTGTAAGCAAATCTTTCATTTTTCAAATGCAATTAATTAAATATATATTGCTTATTTAATTTAAAAAATACCTTTTGCTTTAATTTTGATATAAAAAATGAAATAAATAATTTTAAATTGATAATTACGAAAATGAAATGTTATTTTTTAACGTGTTAGCAAATTCTTATTTTTTTTCCTTTTAATGTTTTAGTTAATTTAAAATCATTTAATTAAATATAATTTCTAAACTAATCTTTCCTTTCTCAAATGTAATTAAATAAATATATATTGTTTACATAATTTTAAAATTTCTTTTGGTTTTAATTTTTGTATAAAAAATGAAATAAAAATTTTTAAAATTGATAAATATATATTATTCATTTAATTTAAATAATTTCATTTTGTTTTTTTTATATATATATCATTAAATAAAGAATTTGAAATTCATAATTATCAAAATGACATATTATTTTTTGACGAATTAACTAATTCTTTTTTTCATTTTTTCATTTAAATTTTTTTAATTAAATATTAATTGTAAACAAATCTTTACTTTTTTCAATTTTAATTAAATAATATTTCTTTTTTTACTTTTTTTTTAACTTTTTTGTCGTTTTTTAATTTTTTTAATTTAAAAATCGACTGTATACAGTCGAAAAGTATACAGTCGTGTTTCCGGCTGTATATAGTCGATTCTGTACAGCTGGTTGTACAACTGGCTGTATACAGTCGAAAATCCGATGTTTTCGTTGTTTCACTATGCTTTTGTTTCAGTATTTTCGTCATGACGTTTTATCCTGATATCGGATTAAGGTGATTCAAAATGTATTGGAAAGATAACTCAAAGGGCTACAATTTCAATAGAGATAGCTTCTTCTCAATTCGAACATTTACTGGTTCAAAAATGGAGTCGAAAAGTCCGGCTGTTTTGGCTGTTCTACTATGCATCTATTCCAGTATTTTCATCATAACTATTTATCCCGATATCTGTTTAAGATGATTCAAAATGCGTCGAAAGGATAACGCGATGGGCTACAACTTTTCTAGAAATAGCTCCTTCTCAATTCAAATGTTTACTGGTCCAAACATGGATCCGAAAAGTCGGTTGTTTACGACTGTTTGGATGTTCCACTATGCATTTGTTCCAGTATTTTCATCATAACTTTTTACCCTGATATCCGATTAAGGTGATTCAGAATGCTTTGAAAATATAACTTAAAGGGCTACAACTGTTCTAGAGATAACTCCTTCTCAATTCGAACTTTTACTAGTCCAATAATGGATCCGAAAAGTCGATTGTTTTTGCTATTCCACTATGCGTCTGTTTTAGTATTTTCGTCATAACCATTTATCTCGATATCCAATTAAGGTTATTCAAAATGTGTTTAAAATATAACTCAAAGGGCTACAACTTTAATTGAAATATTTTTTTCTCAATTCGAACGTTTACTGGTCCAAAAATGGAGCCTAAAAGTCGACTGTAAATGTTGAACAAAACGTAAATGGTTCAAGAGCTTCGGCGTCATTTACGTTTTGTTCAACTCAAACAAATAACTCACTTCAATATCAAAATGTAACCTTCATATGTGGAATTGAAAATGGCAAATGCTCTTGAATAGAATTCTCAGTACCATATCTTATTGAGGTGACTCCACGTTCAACTTGTTCCGTATATCAATGTACAATTCCTCGTATGATGTAATCTCTGTCATATGTGTTAGCATACTACCTTGTATGTCATTCGTCCATTTTCATCCCCATCAATTATTTTCATTCAATTCAAAATCACCATAATACCAAATCAGTAGTACAATCTTCACATATTTGCATGACAAAACGGAGTTTGTAAATATTCATTCAAAAATTCGACTTACAGTGGGAACATAAATTTCTTAAAAACAAAATAGACGACTTTTTGTTTGATAAGTGTATTTTATACACTTATTCGGGTTCTAAAATATTTATATTTCGTAATTCTTTTAAAGTAATTATAGCCTAATTTATTATATAATGTGTTATTAGGTGAAACTCGATGAATGAAAGTGAAAATTGAAAGAAAAAACGAAAATGGCAAGATTCAAATTTGAGGCTAGAGTGAAAATATTCAAAAATTGTGTCGAAACTCACGATAAAGATTCGAGAATGTTAAGGGCCAAATGGATACAACTAAAGATCAAAAGGAGTGAAAATAAATCAATTTTCAACCGCATAAGGATGTCTAAATTTTTAGTTGGAGATTAATATCCATTTTTGGACTAGTAAACGTTCAAATTTAGAAGGAGCTATTTCTATTAAAGTTTTAGATATTTGGGTTATCTTTTCAAAACATTTTGAATCACCTTAATCGGATATCGGGATAAAACTCTATGACAATAATACTGGAACAGACGAATAGTGGAACAGCCAAAACCAAAAACAGCTGACTTTTCGGCTCCATTTTTGGACCAGTAAATATTCGAATTGAGAAAAAGCTATCTCTAGAAAGGTTGTAGCCCTTTGAATTATTTTTCCAATGCATTTTGAATCACTTTAATCGGATATCAAGATAAAAAGTTATGACGAAAATACTGAAACAGAAGCATAGTATTTCGGTTGTACAGTCGAAAACTTCGCTGTATAAAGTCGATTTTCCCGGCTGTATACAGCCGATTTGATTTAAGGGTGTTTTTGTCTTATTCACTTAAGGGCGTTTTTGTCTTTTGAACACCCTTAGGTCATTTTGGAAATATTGATTTATGAAAAAGTCAAAATGGAATTTGGGCCATTTGACTATGTCATTTTAAAAGGAACCCCATCTGTCACCGCATTACATTGCCTGGAACCGATGTTGGGCGGATTTGGCAGTGGGCTGCAATGGGATGTAGCCCACTGCTCCCAAGTCTAGGTCCAATAAAAATAGTACAAATTAATGGAAATTTGTTTTAATTTGGGAAAATTACACAAAATCGGTCTTTTCAAAATTCAATTTCAAATTACAGATATTAAGTTTCATTTTTCAAAAATCTGACATTTCATTTTTATACAAACCCTAATTATACAATCTCTCCATTTCTCCATCTTTCTCTCCTTAGTCTCGACTCTCTCGTCTATATCCTCTTCTTTCGGCGGCTCGTCAACAAGTAGAAGACTGCTCCTGCTTCGACTCCGACGATCACTCAGACGATGCCTCGCAGTTGCAGCAGCACTGCTATGCACGTTCGTCGCGCAACATCGCGAACTACCACGTCGGCACCATCCTTTGTGCGACGGCGTTGCAACTACTCTCCCTCTCCTCTCCTCTCCTCTCCCGCCTCCCTTCTCATGTTTTGCTGCGATTTTTTAGGTGTTGGTGGTATAGGGGGTGATAGTGTAATGTGGTGGTGGTGATGTGTTGTAGGTGGTGCGTTGTACGGTGGTGGTACGTTTTGAACGTGGTGGTAGATCTGTGCTGGGATTGGAGGCTTATTAGAGGTACGATTTGACAGTGTTGAGAAAATTCGAAATAGTAGCTAGCTGAAAAGCAAAGAAATCGACAACGGTGTTAGCTGGCGACGAAAACGGAGTTAGGGTTGCAGGAAGTTGAAGATGATGAATAAGGTTTTGAGCTTAATTGGGTTTTTTGTGATAGTGGACTGTAGATTGTGAGTTGGGTCGGGTATTGAGTGTAAATGGCTAATTATGGAGTACTGTAATTATGCTGGCGTAGTGGTAGATCTGTGGTGGTCAGTGTGTTGATAGTGGTCTGTAAGATCCGCGAGAAGCGAAGCAAATCTGTGAGATGAGACGATGGTTGTTCTGTGGTTGTGTGCAGTTGTTTTGTTGGTGGTGGATCTTGGTGTTCGTGATGGTGATGTTGAGATGTTTGTGGCAATTGGCCTATCGAGATGGTGGTGGATCAGTGCGAGGATGTGGTGGTATTTTTTACATGGTGTTGCTGTTGGGAAGTGGTGGTGGTGGTGGTTTTGGCAGCAACGATGACAGTTGTGCTGCTCCTCGTAGCGAGGTGGTGGTCACAAGTTGGTGGTTAGTGGTGGTGACAGATTATTTGGTTGTTTGTAATCATTAAATTGGTTAATATATGACCAATAAATAATATGTGATCAATGAAAAAATAAATCATGACAAAAAAATAATGTGTGACCTAGAAAATTGTTAATTTGTTACGGATAATTTGACAGTTTGTGACCATCTACTAAGTTGTAATTTATAATATTTGTGATTTGTGACCTATAAATAAATTGTGACGTTTCAATTTTGATTTGTGATCAATGAAGAAATTATTACATTTTTTTTTTAATTGTAATCGTAAAATAATTTGTGACGTATAAAATTCATGATTTGTCACCAATGAGTTATATGTGACTTATAAAATTTCTGATTTGTGACCGATGAACAAATTGTGACATATAAATTTTTTGAATTGTGACCATAAAATAATTTATGAGGCTTTAATTTTTGATTTGTGACTGATGAATAAATTATGACCTATAAAATTTTGGAATTGTGACCATAAAATAATTTGTGACATAAAAATTGTGATTTTTGACCAATTAATAATATGCGACCAATTATATGAAATTTGTGACCAAATTATATGAAATTGTAACCTTGATATATTTAATTAATAAAATATGTGTTTATTAAATAATTTATAAATAAAATTTTAAAAAACCTAAAATTTTGAATTTTAAACCTAGTTTCAATTTGAAATTGGTGACACTTAATCCCATAGTTATGAAATCTTCCCTTTTAATTTTAGAGTATAGCCCACCAACAATTAATATCACTTGACAAGCCCAACCCAATTCTTAAAACTAATTTTTTCTTTTAATTCTTTGCCAAATTTTTAAAACTAACTTTGTTAATTTTAGTTTGAATCCATCCCAAGCTCATTTGATTCCTCTCTTTTATTCTTTCTTCAAAATTCTACCCCAGGCGTCATTTGAAATTTTTGAAAACCAAATTGAAATTCCCAATTTTTTTTTAACCTTAAATCTTTTCCTATCCGCGGTCCACCTATCGTCGGAGCCGTCGATTGCCGATTGTTGATTGTCAACCACAAGTCACAGCTATTAACGAAATATATAAGTGAAGAATTTTTGGGAAGAAACTGTATGTACAATTGTTTTTGCTTTGTGAAACTTCCATTTTAAATGATATTATTCCCTATCCCTAGTAGTGGCAAATGGGCCTAGCAGCTCAACTGCCCAGTAGCTCGTGACGAGCTCGAGCATAAGTCGAGCAGCTTGTGGGCGAGCCAACGAACCCACCTACGAGCTAGTGTTAGGCAAGCCACAAGCTCAGGCTCGTGACTCACCTAACACACTAACTGAAATGGTCACTAAAAAAATTTAGTGATCTTTTGCACGATCACTGAACTTTAAAAGTGGCCGTTCTGACGACTTTTATTTTACTTTATTTTTTTCCCTATAAATACTCATCTCATTCCTTTTTTTTTTCTTTTTTCGAACAACTCACTCTCACTCTTTACTCTCTAATCTCTTATACATTTTACATTCTAATCTTAATTCTACAAACTATCTACTAGACAACTGCATAGTTTACATTCATTTCTCAATTCTACTTTTACATTCAATTTCAATTATTCAATATCAATTATCACACTACAAATTTACAATTAAAATCTTACAAGTCAAACAAGGGCTAAATTGATTCAAACTGGTCTTGTGGTCGATGTAGTTGCAGAATCTAAAGTAGTATATAAATACTGTCAACAACGATTGACACAACAAAAGACATTGGAACCACCCACCTCAATCGTCCTACAAAGTATGTGCGGCCAAACACGAGCTTCTTCTTGCCAGTCAAACGTAAATGCAATTTGGTAGTTAAAACACCGATTCTACTACTACTCTACTTTCTACGTGGATGTATTCTGAGGAGAAAGCTCGAACGAGAATGGTGAAGATCATTGTCGTTGCTAAGTTGCCTGCAGCAATAGTGGACAACCAACATTTCATCTCGTGCGTAAAAGAATATCTTCAACCGAAGTATGTTGGGGTAAGTCGAAATACTTTTCGTTCAAATACAATAGAATATTTCCTTCATACAAAGAAACTATTGATTGCTAATTTAGAAAAATATGAAGGTGTTATATCTTTAACTTCTAATATATAATAAGAGATTAATAAAATATGTTATATAGCTGCAACTGCACACTACATAGACCCACTTTGGTGTATGTATAAAAAATTATTGTTTTAAAAATTATTGAGTTCTCTCACAACACTAACAACATATATAACGCTATTATGAACATTATTAGAGATTATCGTTGCGAGAGTAAAATTCATTCATTTACATTCGACAATGCTATTGTTAATGAGGTAGTTATTGATAAATTGTGCAAAGTACTGCAGCCCGATTTAGGTGGTTATTTATTTTATATTCGATGTGTGTGCCATATTTTTAATTTAATAGTACAGACGGCTTGAAACATATTAAGAATGAAATTCAAAGAATTAGAGATGCACTAATGTATATCATGATTTCACCTAGTGACAATAAGCATTTGAGAAATTTTGTGATGAATCTAAAGCGATGAATACGAAAACATTTATTAGTGATATATGACATAGATAGAACTCCACTTACTTATTATTAAAATCATGCGAATGTTTTGAACATTTAATAATTGAATTTTATAACAATAGGCATATTAGAAACGATTATGATGCTATTTTGAATCAATCTGATTGGATTTTAGCTTTTAAAATTTAAAAATCTTTTGACAAGTTTTTATGATTCGAAAAATATGTTGTCTAAAGTTTACTAGTTGTATGGTACTTGAATGTCTTTATATAATTGCTAAGGTTTTTCATAGATATAAAAATGACCCCGATTTTAATGGAATTATATATTCCATAGAATTAAAGTTTACAAAATATTTTAATGACCCCAATTTTATGTTTTTTAGTTTTGTATTTTAATATAGAAGAAAATCGACCTTCTGCCAAGAAAGAACCATGTTATCTTTCTTTTCAAAGAACAAAAAATCTAAAAGTACAATTCTAATAGGTAATATTATATTACGATTATTTTTGTTATATATGAGTTTTATTCGTACATTAAGCCCTCGTTTGAGTCCCATTTTTATATTAAAATGAATTTTTGAACTATGATTTGATCGCATTTCAATCACATTACTCAATAAAATAATATTACATACAAATTGAAAAAAAAAATCTTATTTTTTAACAACACATTCTCCACCATAACACTATTATAAAATACATTTTTTGAAAGAAAAAAAAAATGGAACTCAAACAAGTCTCACACTTTATTGGTTTTTATTTTGCTCTTGTTTGATCTCCATTATTTTCAAAATACATTTTTCTCTCTTTTCTTTTCAACTATTCATTCTTCAATAAAATAATATTACACGCAAACTAAACAATTTTCCTTTATTTTTAACTACACATTCTCCATCAATCTACTATTCCAAAAATGCATTCTGAGGAAAAAAAATGGGACTCAAACAAGCTCTTTATTTTTCTATTGCTTTATTATTATTTATATTTATATAATGAGCCCTTGTTTGAGTCCATCAATCACTATTCTAAAATGCATTTTTCGCCAAATAATGAGGCTCAAACAAATATATTCATAAACAAATAATCCAACAAAAAGAATAAAACTAGTGAATTAAGTGAACATGGAAAAATAAAATATTATCACTTACGTCCAATTACTTTTGGCATTTGATTCGAAATTTTCATACATTTTTCCTGTCTTGAAACCTTGTTTTGTCTAAAAATAAAAAAGTCTTAGGTGATGAAATATTACAAATAAATATGTATTTAGTTAATTTAATGAGTTAATTATTCAAAAAATCATTGTATAATGAAAGCATTACTAAACTTCAAAACGCTTCTTAATCATCACTCAATTTTCAAAAAATTATTTTTCATCTTAATATTAGCAAATGGTCTTAATTTTTAAATGTTAAATTGATATTGTTCAAGCATAAGATTGAAAATTGAGCTCAAGAAAACGGCTCGACACAAAGTAGGCATTCGCGTAAGGAGGGATTAATTGTAGATATATCTTACATAAATTCAACGATAATTTCAAGTTAAAAAGTGCATATTCAGTACTTGACAATAGTGTAGAGGGAGCCAAAATGATATGTCCATCGCTACATATCTTCTCATACGTAGAACCCTGTCTCATCGTAAAGTTGAATGCGTATGTATATTATATATTTTTCTTTAATCGTGTATCGACCTAATATTTGAAAAATTCGTACGTATATTAGATGATGAAGCTAGGATTGGACTAAAAAAAATTTAGCTAGTGAGTATATATATATATATATATATATATATATATATATATATATATATATATATATATTAAATGTAAAAAGAAAATGAACGATGACAGAAACTGCATTATGACACTCTTCGCACGGATTAGATAACTTTGAGTTATAATCTTTTAGAAGTTAACATAGGCAACAAGCAAGCAAGCAATCAAGGGAAAGTTTAATGTTAATGATTCTACGAGTAAGTTGGTTAAAACTTCTAAAATAATTAGGCTATGTCTAAAAGTTCTTTCTGGTGGGAAAATATATTTCTCATTGTTATAGAATAATTAAGTCCTTGTTTGATGCACATTAAAAAAAGATTTATTTTATTTTATTTTTTGAAAAAAATGAATTTTTGAATAGTGATTTTTTGAAAAAATTGTGGTTAAAAATTAGGGATTTTTTTTTTTTTTACATGCAAAATATTTTAGTCCGAGAATGTGAGGTTAAAAATAAGTTTAAAAAAAAAAATTGGAGAATGGTAGACAAATAGGGGCTAAGGGATTCTCTAGTAAAAACTATGAGATTTTGTATGTAGCACAACATACTTGGTCCCATTTATGGGATCGAATGAGTACAAAGCATGTTTGGGAAGTGTTTAGAAACAATTTGAATTATAAATAGAAATAAATGAATGGTTGATAATGTGTACTGATTTATGGAACCCTTGAAATATCAAAAATCCGGAGCAATTTTATTCAGTTGAGATTTACAAAAAGTATCTATTGATTTATGAGTTCAATACATGCTATCAACACGAATTGTTAACTATTCACCAGTTAACTGTCGGCCCGTTCTTTCCGATCCTTTAATATCCTACTCTAAATTCCTATGACCTGAACAGTTCTTTAGCACGGGAAAGCTCAAAATTTCACTCTTCAAACATATAATTTTGGGGACAAAATGCAGACTGCTGAATTCCATTGGACAGCTTTTCCCACAATGTTACTACATACAGCTTGATACAAAGAATTCTTCATAGACACCTGAATATAATAAATCGTGGAAACTAATGAGGATAAATATTGAAGAGCACAGAGAACAAAATATTCAGGACAGGAACCATAACAAACCCCATTTACTTTCTCATATTGGCATTAGCAACTGCATCTTAGTAGAAGATGAAACAGTCATCTCATCACTGAGAGGAAAAGCACACACGAGACAGGCATGTGAGGATAGTACCCCCTTCGTTTGGACAGTCGAGTGAAAATGTTAAATGGTTCTTACTAATTGAAGAAATCACTTAAACAATCTTCACATTGGATTCTCAATTTAAGCCTAGAGAAGTGTTGACTCCTATTGTCATATGCTTGGGAAAAAAGGAAAATTTCTACCGCAAGTAGATGGTTTTGTTGAGAAATACATTATCTAGCCTCTCAATATATTTGATGCCTTTGTTCACAACTCCTATTACAGTTGCAGAGAGATTAAAAAATTTCAAAGAGATCTTCTTTCTAAAGGCAAAGAGGATGAGAGGAAATAACATTTGGTGAGTGAAACTTATGAAAGGTCCTATTGAAGTGGGAAGTCTTGGAATGAGGGATCTGATCTCTTCTAGTAGGGCTTGGTTGAGAAAAGGTGCTTGAAGTAATTTCTAGAAATTCCTTGGTTTCCTTGCTGGTAATGAACAGAGTGAGATTTTCCTTCGATATGTGGGGTGGGGTGGTGGTGCTAGAGGATAAATTTCCTCTTTCTTCTAAACTTGCAGCAAATAGAAGCAAAATCAGGGCTGATGTAATGTTGCTTTCAGATGGGGATGACGTTGAGGTGGAGTTGCACTTGGAAGGAAGATGCAAAATATTGGTATATTTTGGAAAGAAGCCAGTTATTATTTGCAAAGAGCACAGTTTGAACGTTTGAGTGCTGAGGGAGGATATCACATGTTGGAAAGATACAAAATATTGGTATATCTTTCTACTTTCGTTTGGTGAACAATAAGAGGAAGTCTTTTCATTGGAAGGCAATGTGGAATGGCCTTTCTCCTAAACTAGTGTCCTTTATTCTGTGACGACGAGGGAGGCAAGTTGTAGTAGGAATAACTGGAAAGTGGCAACTCATTGCATAACATGGCCCCGCAGAGGGAGAGAAATCAATGGTTTTGAAGTCTGCACTTCTATTTACCTTTCTTTATGATATTCTTGGAGCTCCTACTCTGTTCCAAAATTTATAGATTCTTGGGTGGACTTCTATACTGATTTGCGATATACTTCTTTTCCACAGATTGATTTTTGTGATAAATGAATAAAATCCTGGCTATTGGAAAAAAAAATGTCAACTGAATTTAGATGCAATGTACAAAAGATTACTACTGAAAGGTAGCTAAAGTGCAACCGGAACTTCTTTCTATTGATAAGCTGCACTACTGAGATTTTTTGCATCTCCATAGGCATCCTTGGAGCTAAAGTAAAACCAAAACTTTAAGAATCTTCTAGCTGAATTAAACAATCGGCCATGATACAAGGCACTAAAGAGAACTTTTTTGAAGTGTAGCAAAGTAGATTACCTTCCCTTTTAAATAAATAAAGAAACAAAATTACTTAGTTCAAGAAACAGAGATCATTCTTTACTCTCTGGTGTCTAATGCAGCATCAGTTCTAAGTAGTCAAGACTTGTGGTAGAGCAAATTAAAACTACATTTATTTACTATTTCCTCCTTTTTAAAAAAAAATTAATAAGTGAAGATATCCACATGTAAAATTCAAGAGAACCTAACCGACCATGTCCAGCCTAACATGGAAACACATAAAATTCAATTATTCTTACCACATGAGCATTGTCAATCACAATAAAAGTGTGTTGATGCATTAATCTAAATCAAACAGTTGGTCAATTAAATGAAATCTGAACGGCTGAAAAGGAAGTAACTGATAATATAAACAAATACCTCACCAATCATCATCAAGCTCTGCATCATCCGAAGATCCATCCCAGTAAATACTTCCACTAGAGACATTGTCCGTGGAAAGTAAAATATATTCTCTGTGTGCAAAGTGGTCCCACTCGGTCCAATTTGGATTCTCACGTGCCTTTGTGGAGATAAAGAAAGAGAAAAAAGATAGTAAGTCTGAGGAACCTTTCTATGCATATCCAAAATCATAGCATCGTTAAACATTAATTAAATAAATAAACTTGCACCTAATACCTGACTAATTAGAACTGAATTATGCCCTTTTTCAAAATCCACGAACTTTTTGGTGTTAAAAAGGATATTGAAAACACTCCCAGAGAGTTTGCTGTCCTTTATGTCGCGTAAAGTAAAGTAGCTCTTATCCTACACATAAAATAATTTTAATGTCAGAAAATGTTATAACAAGAAAATGCTCACTGCAGACGTAAGTCATTTAGCGTGCATCAATGTTCATGGGCGTTAATGTGGAAGCACCACTCAAATCTAAGACTTTAACACAGATATCTTATCAAAATAGAAGCAGCTTCTCCAGCCATAGTGGTTAGGGAGATGTACATTTTTTTCTCCAGAAATATCAACGGCGGAGATTATGGAAGAGATTTAGTTTAGGGGTATTAGATTTTTAGAGACCTCTATAAGTATTGTTGAGATATTCAAATATTAATGATTTTAAGAGACTTTTATAAAAGTCTTCATAGTACTAACTTTTAAGCAGAATGTATTAAAATAAAATTTCAAAATTTATCTTTCACTAATCATAAAATTTTGGGAGACTCATAAAAAATATAGAAATAAATTAATATGTTTTATTCTTTCAATATTTCTCTTTTCTTTTCTGTTCTACGAACATTAGAATTATGATTAAAATTTATTTTCTTCTATTCATTATATTAATTTCTATTTTTCTTTTTTTTCTCCCTTACTGTTTATTTCTATTTTCTAGGAAAAAAACGAAATTTTATTCTTATAATTTTTATCTTTCATTCATTTTTTTGTGAAAAATATTTATTTTTATAAAATTATAAAATTTTATATAGACTAATTTATAATTAAATCTAAGTATTTTTTTTTTATCTATTTTTATATGTATCATCATTATTATTTATTTAATTAAGGATTTAAATTTTTTTTCTTTTGAATATTTTTTTATTATAAGTGTGGGAAAGGAGAATTGTGAGAACCACAATTTCGTAGTGATAATTCCACACTATTGCATCTACATGAATTCTATTTCAAGTGAAAGTTTTCGAAAATCTTTTGAATTTTACAAAAGTTTATAAAAGTTTTAAAATGCAAGTCTATAAAAATCTACAAAAAAAAAAACTTCCACTAATTCTATATATAGATATGTTTACCTGTGGATTAATCATGTCAACTATCTGGCATAAAAAAAATTCAAAAGGCACAGGCACTCGGCCCAGGTGTTCCATTCTTTGCTTCTGATCCTCGTAAAAGTATTGCATTTCATTCCTTGTTATAACTCCATTTGCGTCCAGATCTGTGCACTTAAACCTGATAAACATATTGAGAGTCAAATGCATGCAGAAACAGAATAGAATATACTATGAAAATGAATTAAAGTGCCTATGATGAACTCAAAAGTCAGTTAATCGATCTTCCGTTAATTCCACTTCACAACATGCATGACATATTAATAAAAATATAAAGACAAACAGTCAACATAAAGTATACTCTAAAAACATACTTTGCTTAATTAACTGGAAATCTTACCCTTTTGTCTTCCGAACCATTGGATTTGAAGGATTTCAGAATTGAAAGCTTAATTAAACAGGCTTTCACTTGTTTTGGAAGCATTGAAATTCAAAATGGTATTGTTTGCGATTTGATAGGAAATTTGGATTATAAGTTGCCTCAACTGTTACGTAATTTGAACCTTCGAGGGACAATCCATAGGCGGATTATCCATGCCGCTCTTGCAGAAAATATAGATATATAATTATAAAGGATGTCTCATTTGACACCTTGTCCTTATTTCCCTTAATACATCGAGGGAAAAATGTTAATAGCCAATTTTTGTTTTCTTAAAATTACTTGTAATTTCAAGTGTGCAGACTGGAATCCCAATTCTATCAAAATATAGCTCCAAACTGACTTTAAAACTTCCTCGAGCCTAAATTACAAGAATCCCATCGGCAACAAGAGTTCAACATCTCTGCATTAAAGCTATTCATATATTTCAGATGATTTATCCTCTGAAAGCAATGTGGTAGACATACCAATATTCAAGGCTAGTTTCAGATGATTTATCCTCTTCTGACAATATAAAGTACACAAAATCTTCATAACCCATCTTTCCTTCAACCTTACTGGTGAACTTTCTTGGAACCTTGACAAATTCACAACATAAACTACTTAAAGAGATGAGGAAGGAATCATTAGTTACTTCAACAAAGCAGGCGTACCATAAAACAGAGAAGCAAACCTGAGAAAATATTCTATCTACAATCCTGTTGGTAAGTGCATAGTCACCATACTTAATGAGGTTCTCTTTATTGATCAGAAAATTAACGTCAGGATCCAGCTCCACAAACGTGTTGAAGATCACGTAAAAGTGTTCATAAGAGAAGTATCTGCACAAAATGGTAAAATGGAAGTTAAAGCTAATAGAGATAGGGGCTGGGTGTCTTCTCAGACACAATATGATAAAAATGATAAAAAAAAAATTGTACAATTATATGAACACTATTTTTTTAAGATAAAAGAGTCAATGCATAGAGCTAAATATTGTTATTCTGACAACATATCAGCTAGATAATTATTTTATGAGCAGTGTATGGAGTTAAACTGTTACTCTAATAACATATCTGATATTGACTAAGCTAGAAAATTGTTTCTATTGGTAAGCACAGTAAAAAAGCAATTTTGTTTTCTTTTCCAGAAATTCCAACTTGCAAAATCACACAGACTCAGCAGACAGCAGAAATCAGAAAGTCTCTTGTATAACCTGGTCTTAGCATTTAAAAGATAAAAAATAAAAAAAATACCCTACAACATTTCCTCAAATGTAAAACAAACTACGCAGCTTTGTTTTTACCGTAATACTGTGTTGACATTTAGTTGTTCATCCACATGTTTCATTGCAGCAATTAAGTTCGAACGCTTCAGCTCTCTGAGGGTAATACGACTATTACTCGAGCGGTTGACGTCGTAAAATATTCTGTATATTACAGTTTCAGCTGGTCATTGCAGTAAATTGAACTGTTAGTATTCAGTAATGGAATGTGGCTTCTCTTATTGGTAAACACCTCTATCTTGAAAAGATTAGTCCACATAAAGTCAGTAAAATGTGCATACTAGTGAACAACCAACTTGACACTGACCTCCTGACTTATTGCAAGAAACAACGATCACACTAGAAAGTATGAAAGCAATCATAATCATTGGACTAGATACTGAAAGGCCAGCCAAACATCTGTGATTGTAATCTTGCTTACCAACTAACAGCATGCAACACAGTGACAAAAGAAATAGAAACAAGGAACATTACTGGTATATTTTTTAACCATACTTGTGCCCCAATTTCAAGTGTACAATAGAACTTCATTCTGTCTCAATTGGGCCACTGAATTACTTGTTAGTTATCCATATCAGCAACTAATAATGCACAAGTGACATGATAAGAGAACCAGTAGTGCAGGGGTGGTATCGGTGATTGTGGCGGACTGGCAGTAGATATTAATGTTAACTAGCAACTGAATTATATTATCACAATTGTAATAAGCATCAGAAAAATTAATCAAAACCTTTAGCTATGCAATTCAAACCTAACTGATGAAAATCACCAGAAAAAGTTTAGCAAATGTTTTAGAACATACCATACTTGTCTTGATATTGAGGTGTACTCCGTAAGAACTGCAACCCTGGATGAGTTGCCAAGAGTTCTCTGAGCACAGGTTTAAAGTCATCCTACTATCAAGTTGACTAGTATTAATGATTCAGTGAACTCAATTTTCTATAAACAAAGAAAATTATGGATACTCGTATAACCTGAGTCAAGTATTTGAGATTAGGCTGCTTCAAGATTGTGTATATCTGGGCTGCTATATCTTTCGTCAACATGTTGCCAATAATCCAATAGTAGACAAATGTATCTCTATTTGCGCATCAGAAGACAAAGTAAGAGCCTAAGAGGGGATGCATCAACTCTAAGCAAGATTGGTAAAAAGCATTAATTAATCTAGATATATGTACATGCCAAACCCCCCTAACTTTGAGTGACGCACTAAATGTTAGTGTTTAGCTCCTCAGCTACTATGTCGTCTACTAAAATAGTAGTTACCTATTAGGTTTAACATAGACTACATAGTCTAATAGTAATATTATTATCAGAAGTTTAGTTTGGCAATTATAAATGAGTTGCAGTTGATCCGATATTCAAGAAACATATCTCATTCAATGGGATGAAGCTAGAAGATTG
The DNA here is from genome assembly GCA_019097785.1 of Fraxinus excelsior. NCBI lineage: Eukaryota > Viridiplantae > Streptophyta > Magnoliopsida > Lamiales > Oleaceae > Fraxinus > Fraxinus excelsior. The sequence continues at coordinate 29,354,550 of CM032629.1, forward strand.
AAAGCCACATAACGAAGGGCTTAAAAGACTTCATAAAGTGATTGAAGATCAGTAGTATCTGAAACAATTCTCACAGTTAACCAACCGCTTTCTATCGATTATTATTCTCTACTTTTACACATTAAGTTTATATAAATACTTTATTTGGTTTCCTTTTTAGTTGCTAAAATAATAAGTTGGATAAATAAGTGATGGGTAAGTGGGTATTAGTTGCAGGTGCTACAATGTGATTAAAATTAATGTTTGACTTTGAAAAGTAAATTATAAGCAACTAAAAAGGAAAACCAAACAAAAGCTGACACACCAGATTATGAGAATAAAGAATCGACAGTGTTTTTGGACTCTCATTTATCAAACTAGACTAAAACAAGAAATGTAGCATTTTCCTGGACTTCATAATGATGTATGCGGAACGTGCATGGACGGTTTACTTGAAACGAAAGTGAACAAATTGGAATGAATAACTCTGCAAATGGAAGTGCATATCTATAATTAATGAAAAATCGGAAAAAACATGGCTGTTGGAAAATGTCTATGTCGGAAGACGTGGCTGATCGAAAAGGATAAGTCCAGAAAGACATTCATTTTTGGAAAATCATCAATCAAATAGTTTCTAAAAAATTACAACCTATTATAAATTACATTTCCAACAATTTCTATGTTTCTAATAGTTAACTTTTGATTGTAATTTTTCATTCACTCAATATTTACTTTGAAGTAACTAAATATATATATGCGAAGTACAACATGTTCGACCTAGAATTCTCATATTCGACTGAGAAGTCTCACTTAAATAATTGGTTAAAGTTGGCCAAAACCAACTTATCTTTACCAATTTCAACAGAATTAACAATTTAACCTATGCAAACTTGATTCTTCAATACAAAGTCCTATGCAAAATTTGATTGGTTAAAGTTGGCCAAAATCCTATGCAAAATTTGATTCTTCAATACAAAATAAGTGTGCACAATTGTTTACTATAAACAAATTGATATATACAGTTTCATAGAATTTGACCAATAAAATGCAAGAGTATGTTTTGACCATATATAATAAAAGAGACAAACAAAAATAAGGTCGACTTATCGCAAACATAAGTCCAATAATGTTGGCAATGCCTCTCTCCTTTTTTCACTACTACTTATGGCGCATGCCGAATTCTAAATCAATCAAATTCGAATAATTGCTTTTGCACATACAAATTATTTCCTAATTCAAGGTATTTGAGAAGTTAGAGGGCTAAATGTGATTGAACATGCACTTGACAGAACTACCTAAAAGTTTACAATACTATACAATTGGCTTTCTCAATAAAAAAGATAAAAAAGAAGGTAGTTGCAAAGTTAAGCTTCCATTTGGCAACCAATTTATAAATGGTATATAAATTCAGTTAAACATTAATTTCAACCATAAATTAATAATTACCCATTTATTATCCACACATTTGGTGGGATTCACTATTGTTCCACCTTATAAATGATATATTAATTTGTCAAATGGAGTCTAAGTAGGTTAAGTGTGATTGAACTTATAACTAAGTTAATTGAGCTGTGCGAGTCAATTTTCTCGCTCGGGTACATACAAGAAAGGAAGATTAAATCAACATGGAGTGAATCTTGACAAAAGCAAAGGATAGAAAATAATGAGTAACAAAACACCTACCTGGTCACAATGCCTGTGCAGTTGAAGTCAATCTTGGTAAAAAGTGCAGTGGAGAAAAATGATGGGAGCTTGCAAATTTCCTTCGTAGCTCGTTTAAATTCTGACATCCATGCAAATGTAAATAGCATAAAGACAATGGTACATATTTTCTTTTGACATATTGTATTGTAAGTTTCAGATGTATGAATAGCTAAAAAAACAAATAGCAATGAGATCCTTAAAGTGTGCAAAAAAGTATGTAGCAACTAGCAAGGTCTCACCCTGGATTCGGAGTCCATTACTTTCAGCAGAAAAAAACTGTTTAATTCCAGACAAGCACTCATTTAGCAATTCTTGGGAGGGTGGACGGCCATTTTGAAAATAAAACTGCATTTTCATCACAAGTATCAACATAATGTCAATATTTAAAATTGGAGTTTCAGCAAAAGCAGCACACGAAGAGAGAAAAACCTGGAAAAATTCCCACTACAATATCAAAATATTGACTACTCCGACCTGCGGTATAAGCTCTTTCCCAGGGTCATTCACTAATTTCTTGGGAGAGCCTAAAGCAGGTAGGTCTGCGGCTCCAGAGACATGCAAAGAACGACCTCTCTTTGCTTTATAGATCAAATATTTCACCTGCAATTCACAGATAGTTGTATTGTAAACTATGGGGATAGATTGCGTCGAATCATAGGTAAGATGGTCTTTCTTGCAAACTATGTAGGATAAAAATAAAATAAAATAAATACCGTTTTTGTTTACCGTACAATTGCATGGGCTAAATCTAGATGAAGTTTTATTTTATATATATATATATATATATATATATATTATCTCTATTTTCAATATAATGGACACCAAGCTATAATTTAAGTATTGTTCCTTCACTTCCGAAATTAAACAAGTTTGTGCCCTTCAAACAAAAATCACGATTTAGGCTATGAAATCCCCTGCTTCTCATTTTTTTGTAATTTCCCCTGCTCTCGCCACTCTGCCAAAACAACATTGCATGCCAAATATTATTCATCTTTTAAACGTGTTATTAACTCACACTGTAAATCAACCTAATTGACAAGCCAATCCGTCTTGAAACTCCGATTAATTAAATACGCAGCTTATATACACTAAATGCGTCCATCTCATTAAGAAGAGAGACTAAAATTGAGGGGAGGTGGGTGGGTGGGGGGGGGGGAGTAACAACAATTTTACCTGATTACTTGTTTCCGGAAGCGAAAGCCACTGATCGAAAAGCTTCTCGGCGAAATCACGAATGGCTTGGCTGGTCAGAGGAGATACCTCCGGCTCCGGAAGTTGCAACAGTTCGGCGTCAAGGCTCGCTAAGTCACCATTGAAATGCATATCCATATCTATCAACTCATGAAATCATAAAGTCAGGGATAATATTCGAATCTTTAAACGCTTCGTTAATCATCAAACAGAACCCGTAACTACCTTGTGCAAGAATTCCCTCCAATTTCGATTTTCAAATTTGGCGAAGAATGTTTCGAGAACTAGAGAAGAAGTTGCGTATATATTTTCGTATATTCGAAATCGAAAAGGCGTGCAAGATTCCAGATGTGGTCCAGTATACGCATATAAACGGAAGAACTTCGAAGAGCGGGAAAATGTGTGCCTACGTGGACGAGTTCGTTTACGTGCGTGTTAGAGAGTAGGGTGACAGGCTGTGAAATGAAATGAAGTAACAAATTTATAAAAGAGTGATAATCGAGTCAAATAGCCTCTTCTATAATATAGTTTGAGATTTTAGTCTTTGACCAAAAAAAAATGTTTAAAAAAAATAGTTTAAATTATAATTTATAAACTACCTCATATACTCTTATTTAACAAAACTAAATGTGTAGAAACGTCAACCATACGTTTAAAACGATCAGATGCCGTTTTGGGTCACATGACTCGATTTCACTCAAAAATTAGTCTTATCATAATTTGAAACATCTTAGTAGACTTGTACGTGTTGAATTAACTAATTTATTGAGTATCTTATATGGACACGAGGGAACATAAAGTGAAATGAATATAAATTTTGTTAAAACGGGGTATCTATTTCGCCCTAAAACTAGTAAAACAGGGTTTGAAATATCATACATGACTCGTACACATTGAACGACTACACATGCTATGTTTTTGGATACCGTACTTGCTACTTAGTTTTTCTTTATTGTCAAGTGCAATATAGTTTACTATCATAAAGTGATTTACTATAGTTTATATAAATATAGTCATGGACGTAGCCAAGATTTTAATATTGGGGAGGGCGAAAATACGGGGGGATAGAGGGGGACGGGCCCCTTCTCCGGGGTAGAGACCCCGATTCTTTTTTAACTAAAAGGATTGAAAATAACGATTTTAAGTACCAAAATAGGCAAGTTAAATTGACTGACAAAAAAACAATCAGTTTATCGATACAAAAATAATATGTTTATCTATGTGTCTAACACTGTACAAATTGAAAACATGAACGTTAGATGGATATCAAAAAGACAAAAAGTAAACTGTCCATCTATATAACAGATGGTAGAGATGATTTGGACATATGAAATTAGTCTTTCGTAAGGGTTTTTAATTAGGTTGGCTTGGAAATTGAGTTTTAATTAGTTGTGCCTAGGAATTGGGAACTTAACTTTTAAATTGGATTTGTGTCATTTATTTATTCAAGTAACTATTGAATCTTTTATTAGATCTAAGATTTTTGTATGGTTGAATTTTAAAAGGTAAGTTATTGGGTCAATATTTATTAGTGGAAAAAAATTTTAAATTTTGCAGGGGCGAGTCAAAATTTTTGGGGGGGCGAAACTGAAAAATACATTACAAATTAACTAAGAATAGTGGATCAGCGGACAATGGAGGGGCGGTCGCCCCCTGCCCCCTAGCTCCATCATTGAATGTATCGACCGCAACGTCGAAATATAGTTAAAACTCTCATCCCTAAACTTTCATGTGATTACGGGCATGAATGAACCGAAATGAATATTAAATGAGTAGAAACGTCGCCATATGTTTAAAACGACTAGATTCCGTTTTGGGTAATGGGTATCTTATCTAACAATTGGAATATAGTGAAATTTGTATTACTTACCTTTATTCATAGTGAAGTAGAGTGTAAGTTACTTACAGAACAATAGTGTTGGTCACTATCGGATGAACTTTGTATCTAACTTGTCGTTCATATATGATAAAAACTTGAATTTGTTAATTTTTATATAAATATAAGTGAATATAAAGTGAAATGAACACAAAACTAGTTGAAATAACAACTAGCCATTTAAAATGTCAGCATGTTATTTTGGGTCAAATAGTCTCAATTTTACTTTAAAACTATTCGATCATTTTTTTAACATCTTAAAGACTTACATAAATTAAATAAACTATTTTTTTGAATATCTTATCTATAATTGAAACATAATGAAATTTATGATATTTACCTTAATTCATAGTGAAGAATAATATAGTTTACTCATTGAACAATATTGTTGATCACTATTTGGTGATTTTTTATGTGAGTATGAAAGAATATAAAGTGAAACAAACACAAAATTATTTAAAAGGTTGTCAAATCATTTATAACGATAACATGTCATTTGATTATGAACTCTAAAACATGTTTTTCATTAATTTTTATGTGGATACGATGGAACATAAAGTGAAATAAATATATATAAATATAAGTGAATATAAAGTGAAATGAACACAAAACTAGTTGAAATAACAATTAGCCATTTAAAATGTCAGCATGTTATTTTGGGTCAAATAGTCTCAATTTTACTTTAAAACTATTCGATCATTTTTTTAACATCTTAAAGACTTACATAAATTAAATAAACTATCTTTTTGAATATCTTATCTATAATTGAAACATAATGAAATTTATGATATTTACCTTAATTCATAGTGAAGAATAATATAGTTTACTCATTGAACAATATTGTTGATCACTATTTGGTGATTTTTTATGTGAGTACGAAAGAATATAAAGTGAAACAAACACAAAATTATTTAAAAGGTTGTCAAATCATTTATAACGATAACATGTCATTTGATTACGAACTCTAAAACATGTTTTTCGTTAATTTTTATGTGGATACGATGGAACATAAAGTGAAATAAATATAAAATTTGTTAAAACGACACTTAGTCCTTTAAAAATGCAGCATGCTATTTTGTCATTGATTTTAAATGGGGTATTATGAAAAGCGAGAATGAAAGTGGGAATTCATGTTATGAAATTTTGGTTTGAAATTGGACAATTTAGACATTTCAAATGAATGTTATTTATAACTTTTAAAACATGATAAAATAGGCTAAATGTTATTTTACCAAACATTATTGAAAGAGACTATTTTACCAAACAACATTGTTGACTAGGCTTTTTAACCAAAAACCTCTTTATAAGAATATGTAATTATCACCTAACATTTTCACATTTCATTATTATTGTGCAAAACGTTTTTATCTTCCATTTTTTTTTTTTTGATGTTTTCACATTTATTTCTATCTTTCATTACGTAAAGGTCATTGTCATCCTTTTTCCAATTAAAATTTGTGAAATGACAAATAAACTCTTCTATTTAAATTAAAAAAAAAAAGAAAAAAAATAATTGTAATTATAGTCTCATTTTTTCTTTAAAAAAGAAAATGAGTCCCAAATAAATCAATAAAAAGGTAATTAACATATAATGTTCATATCTTTAATTATTATTGCAAAAAAGTCCCTAATTTTAATTTTTTTTAACATTTTCTCCCTTAATTACACATTTAATTGCTTAAATCATCATTTAAATCTAGTTTTCATTTAATTTCTCAATAAAGAGTTGTAAAATTATGAATATACCTTCCTCTTTAAAAAAATATTAAAGAAATTTAATTTTCTTAATTGCGAATTTTTTAATAATTTATTTGGGTCTCATTTGTACTTTTTAGTTTTTTTTATAAATTTATAATTTTTTAATAATTTTAACCGAGACTTGTTTGCATTTTTTTTAAAAATAAAATAATTTCTAATTTTTTAATAATTTATTTAGGACTCATTTGCACTTTTTATTTTTATTATTATTTTTTAAAAAAAAACTAATTTTCTAATAATTTATTTGAAACTCATTTGCACTTTTTAAAAAAATTGGAACTATGGTTTCAATTAGTTCTAGGGTTGTACATTGTTCAATTTAGTTCGTTTTCGAAGAGAACCGAATCGAACCAAACTAAAACTTTCGGATATCTAGTAAATAGAACCGTTCGGGTTCAGTTCTATTCAGTTTCATATCATAATTAATTTTTTTAATATTTACAGCAACACTACATAAATACAACTAATGACATGTTCATTTGTGTCTTGAATGGGCAGTTGGAGATGTGAAGTCGGACTCAACAGTCGGCGGCTTCGATTTGGGCATGTAGATGTAAATTTTCAATTTATCAAATGATTTGGGGTTAGTTGACCCGTGCTTACCAAATGAAAGTATGAAATTGGAAATTGAAAGATAAAATTTTAAAGGGGAAAATTTCATAACTAAGAGTTTTAGTTTTACCCATTTCAAATTTAAGATATAAAGTGTAATATTTCAAATTTTTTAAGTTTTAAATTTTCAAATCTCAGATTTTTTTTAAAATTTTATTTATAAATTAATTAATTAAACATATATTTTATTAATTAAATATATTCACAATTCAAAAATTTTATAGGTCAAAATTTGTTCATCGATCACAATTCAAAAACTGAAACGCCATAAATTATTTTACGGTCACAATTCAAAAAATTTATTGATCACAATTTGTTCATCGGTTACAATTCAAAAATTGAAACGTCACAAATTATTTTACAGTCACAATTCAAAAAAATTTATATGTCACAAACTATCTTACGATAGAGGTAAACACGGTTCGATTTGAGCGGTTTGTGTTATATTTTCAACTCAAACAATTTCATGCGGTTTGGAATTTTTCCAAACCAAACCAAACCAAATGTGGTTTGGTTCGATTTTAATCCTCAATTTACCTATCCACATTATAGTTATATGTTTAAAACAAGTTAACATATACATTTAAACAAGAACTAATAATGTTAAATGTTAAATTACATTCATATTTGTTTAAAATTCGATATATAAACAAAAAGACAAAAAAATAGTATCAAATTAGCATCTAACAACAAGCTGTCCAGATTTTACAAGCAATAATATCAGAATAAGTACAAAAGTACTAACATCTCATTTGAAACAATATGCATAAAATATCAAAATTGATAATAGAAAATAAATGTCACATTCCATAGTTTTCTTAGAGTCATCCAATGCTTCTACATTGCTGCTATGCAACTAGATCTTCGTGCATATTAAGAACTCAACCATTTTTTCACTCAATGAACTCTTAAAGGAGTTAAGAATCCGACCACTCATGAAAAATGTCGACTCTAAAGCGATCGTATGTATTTGAATTGCTAATACATCTTTGACAATTTTAGAGACATTTTGTACTTGTGCGCATTCAATTTCCATCAAATTAATATGTCAAATTGGGATCGGTCAAATTTTTACAACGATCAGACAAATAATCAATCAATCAATCATTTTTCTCAAATTGCATGTTCTGCATAAATTTAGTTTTAAAAATAGAAGAAATCTATTTAGAAAGACCGAAAGCAGGTTGTGAAAGATTTGTACTACTATTTTTGATAGTCTCCGTTGATGAAGCTGATGGTGAAGTGATTAAAGTCGTCATTTTTTCATAGCATATCTCCCTTATGGGCTCGTTCGGTAGAGATTAAAATTGAAAAATTAGTCGTTATTGTTGACTTTTATTAGACGGGTGGAACCCAATAACGACTATATTTTCAATTTTAATTGGCTTTTAAGTCATACCGAACAGCCCCTATGACTTGGGACTTGAATGAAACTTATAATCCTTTTTTGAAGTGTCCTATCATTATTAACCCAATGAGCAGTTAAACTCAAATAACTAACATTTTGTATTGATGTCCAACAATTAGTAGTCAAAGAAACTCTATGCTGACCCAACTCTTTCTTCAATTTCGTCTTCTCGTTTAGGAACAAATTATATATATCTCTTGATATACTTTCATCCTTGAAGGAAACACAAATTTTGGGAAAAAATATCTTGTATAACCTTAAAAACCTTCATCATCCACATGTCGAAACGATAACTCAGACAATATGAAGTACCATGATCTCTAACTTCTTTTTGAATAAATTTGATAACTTTGGTTTGCTTGTGTTTTTTCAAAAGCGTTATTGCATAAATGGATGGGTAACATTCACAATTTCACATTCAATTCATTATTGGCCTGATTTTTTTTTTTTTTTTTTAACGAATGCCCAACTAAATACTAATGACAATGACATACTAACTTGTTTGTTATGCATGAGTTAGATTAATTAAATTTGTACCCTTCAAGAAAGTATACTTTAAATCCTAAAAACTATACTTTAAATAAAATTTATAATTTAATAAAAATATTTTTTTAATTAAAAAAAATGTTGTTCGGTTTGATTTTTTGCGGTTTTTAAAATTTGAAACCTAAATCAAACCATTTTGAAACGGTTTGGTTCGATTTGAGAGAAAAAAAAATCACGGATCCACGTGGACCCAAACCAACGACTTCGATTTGGTTTGCGGTTTCGCGATTTTTTGTGTGCAACCTTATCTTACGGTCACAATTCAAAAATTTCATAGGCCACAATTTGTTCATTGGTCACAAATCACAAATATTAAACTCACAATTCAAAATTTTAGGTCACATATTATTTATTGATCACAAAATATCCAATTTATTAGCCACAATATCAATTTATCGGTCACAAATCACAAATGTTGAAGTCGCAATTCAAAATTTTAGGTCACATATTATTTATTGGTCACAAAATATACTATTTATTGATCACAAATACCCCACCCCCTGCGCATCCCACCTACAACCAACGCACCACCGCCATGACCACCATTATCATCACTAACCGCCATCGTTAGCAACTTCACCTACACCATCAACAACAATTAACCCAAACCCCCAACACCACCAAAATATGGAAACCACCACCACCACCACTTGTAACACCATCGTTACAACCTATACCAACGCGACACATCACTGCACCAACATCGTAGCTCCTTGGAGACCCTACCACCACCATCCTCACCGTTGCCACCACAACCAGACCAGTCACTGCCGCTAGCACCTCCACCTACACAACCAACAAAAACCATTCAAAACCTCCCAACAACACTAAAACCACTCCAAACCACCACCACCACCACCGGTACAAGCAGCACCAACACTACTACCACACCCCAAGCAAGTTCACCATCGCCACCAACATCTCCCACCGTAACACCTCATCTCTACTACGATTGCTGCATGAAAACCCCCGACGCGCCACCACTGCCAACAAACGTAAAACACCACCACACATAAAAACCACCAACTATAGTGGGCCTAGTAGACTCGAGTTGTTGTCACAAACAAACACCACCAACAACTCCGGCTGCAATGACGATGGTTGTAGCTGTCACAAACAAGCATTAACAATGTCAATGCTCCACCACAATCCCCAGTCATGAACCACCAGTCCTCGCCACAATCAACACCATTGAACTGCCACCACCATTTTAAAAATGCCTAGATTTTGGGCTAATGATTAAATTAATAATTGGGCCAAAAAATTAGAACAAAAAATTGAGTTTAAAAATTTGGTTGAAATGGGCCAGCTAGGCATGAGCTTGGCTTGAGAGTTGGAGCATTAATAATTAAATTAGTTAATTTGCTAATTTGTTTAGAAAAAATTAAATTAAATTAATTAATTCAATATCAAAAATTTAAAAAGCTATTTAGATTCAGTTCTTAATCTAAAATCGAGAATCAGACCGAACCCATCGGTTCTCAATTCAAATACCCGTTTGGGTATTTAACTTATGAAGAACCGCTCGATTCAGTTCAGTTGGTTACGATTTGGGTTAATTCGGAGGTTTTGTCCAACCTTAATTAGTTCTTTAGTTTTTTTATTTAAGTAGGAATGCATGTTCGTCACTTCACAACTTTTTATTAAAAAACTGGATGAAAATGGATATAAAGGATAATTTGTGCAATCAAATATGTAATTAAGGGTGAAAATGTCAAAAATGAAATGTATTGTTTCGCGCGAAAAGTCGGGCCTCGCTAATAATTTAAAAAAAACTCATACGATTGTGTAAGGAACGGACCTCTTGAGACAAAGTCCCAAAAGGGGTGTTTTATTGAAGATTTACAAGGGAGAGAACGAAATGCCTCCAAAGGGTGCAAGCACGCAGAACAATTGAAGGTTAAATGCGATGAAAAAAAAGATAATGAAAATTACTTAGTTTCTATTCGAGAGTGTTTCATTTATACTCCTCGAACAGTTGTCGTAGAATCGTCTGAAACTGCTAGTCGTCGTGTAACTATCCACGTTCTTCATCATAGCTGACTTGTTGTAGAACTTCCATTTCTAACTGACGTCGCCTCCACCTTTGAACTAATGATAACTGGGGTTTCCTAGATCGTGGGAACATGATGAGAACGCTATTTAACTGCCTTGATAATCGTTACTTGAAATATCCATGTATCCAAATTTTGGACGTTCCAAATTCTGGACGATAACAATGTCATCGCCCTGGGTATCAATAAGATGATGTACTCCCCCAGAGTTTGGGCGTCTTATAGGCTTCGACGATGATGGGTCTCTATTGCACAGCTCTATCTTGGGTCTTTTACATGGTTTTTCTTAGGCCTATCCTTCGGATCTCTTATTTGAGGTTTCACTTCTTGGGCCATTTAATTGAGCCGCATTTTTATGTCGTCAACAATTACCCCCCAATATGGAAGGATTCATATCGATTATTAATCTTATGCCATATTCATTATTTGTACATTTCCACAATACTTAAATTCCTAAGGAAAATAGGAAGAATCCTAGTCATAATTTTATTTGGCGGTGTCCTTATATATTCCAACAAGTGAAATTACTGCTCATCTCCTTGCTTCTTTCCTCAAGCGTTTGTACTCTAACATTTTTAAGAAACTTGTGATAAATGGCGACGTTACAGAGCTCTTTTAGTTTCAAAGATTATCGAGAACTTCTCACCAAACCCTACGTAACTCCAACTTTCCTATCGTCATCAAACTCTGATCTTAATGAGTTTTATTTGGGCCCATCATTTAATGATACTGATTCTGTAGGGCAAGCCACAGTGGGCCAGTTGTTTCCCTGCACTCAAGATCCCCCATTTCTGAATCCCTTTCCATTAAAGCCAATATAGGATAAAGGTATTCGTACTTGGCCCAAATCTGATGTTACTTTTCATTTTTGGTATGCACGTATGATAAAGGATGGCCCCACTAAAATAATTTTTTTGATCATACTAAAATTTTTGATTTGTCAGAAATCGTACTTCACCCTCCAACTTTTGACTCTGTGCTTTTTCCCATTGCTTAGAGCTTCTGGTCTTCTGAGTATAATGGTTTTATTTTTCCTCTTGGCCCAATGTCCATTACTTTAAGAGATATTGGGGCTTAAGTTAACCTTTCACCTTTGGGCGACACCATCTCTCCTAATATTATGGTCATTGGTGCTGCCCCAAAATTTGACAAGAAACTTACTGACTTTTATTTGGCTATGCAGGAAATTTATAAGAACACTACCACTGGACCCACTCACACTGAGCGTGTAGCCTTCCTTCAAATTTGGCTATGTAAATATGTCATGTGTGTACCCAGCATGAAGCCTTCTATGTATTACTTACACATAGCACACGAACTAGCTCGTGGTAGGCCCCTGAACTTTTGTTAGCTTTTCCTAGCTGCCTTTTATAGAGGCATGACTTCCCTTCAATCTCAGCTGCGAAATGGTACATCTTCTACTGGTAGTGGGGGCTTGATCAATTGTGGTTGAGAGTATATCCTCCACAACTTGGTGTCCTCCCAACTCCTCCTAGATCGGTTAGCTGTTATGGGCTGCTTGTCAATCAAGTGAGCCCTGTGAGAATGTCCAGTAGGGAGATTTTCGCATTCTTTTATACTTTAGACTCCATTCCTTCTTTCTTTCCTTTCTATGTTCATCAATTCCTATTTACATATAGCCTCCCTCCACCATGACTAATGTGAGTGTTGTTTTGTCTGTTTGGGTTCAATTTTTGATTGGGAGGGAACTCTTCCATGATATCTTGCCTGGCACCAATGCCAAAGTAGGGGTTGAGATATACGCTCCCCAATTCTTTGCTCGCCAGTTGGGTTTTGGCCAGACTTGGCCTGTTCCTTTGTGTTTCTCCAAGAAGCACAAGTTGTTTGCAACTGATGTTAATCACGCCTTCCACTTGCTGGAGAGTCCTGGAGCCTCTTCTGTTTTTCCTATTCTTGCTATTCTTCTACCTTCCAAGAATCCCATTTCTCCCTCACGGCCTTCTCATGTTGGCGTTAAACGTTTCATGTTCGCGTTAAACATTCTGCAACCAATCATACTTTGTCTAGTTTTTCTTCTATTCCAACTGACACCACCAAGGATACCTCCAATCGTAAAAGGCCAGCTTCTGCTTTTCCAAGGCTGCCTGATGATGATGATGATATTTCCCTTATAGTCAAAAGAAAGGTATTAGATTTTGCACCTTCATGTAAAGCTTATTCACTCGTAGAGATCCTTCGTAGTTTAATGCGTTGCTTGGACTTTGTAGAAAAGTGATGCTTCTCCTTTGAAGGCCCTGCCTTCCTCTAATCTTGCTCTTCCAATTTCTACTAAGGTTTTTTCATCCAAATCGTTTGGAAAAGGGACTTTAGCTTCCAGTCAAGCTGGAGAAACTCCACTTTCCCAAGATGTTGACCCCCCGCGCATTGAACCAGCAGGTAGTGCAGAGTGTAGGGTATCTTCCTTTGTCTGTATTGTTGAATTATGACTCATCGCAACTTGATTTTTGTAAGAAGTCCTGTAGATTTTCCCGTGGCGGGAGAAACGGCTAGTTCGGATAAATGGAAGTCTCCTCGAGTGGTTGGAGCGTTGGATAATGTGCCCCAAGCTACCCAAACTGTCAATGTGATATTCTTTGCTTCGTTTTTCATCTTTAACTTGTGCATTGTAGTGGGATCGCTGACTGCTTGCCTTTTCTTTGTAGGGAGCTGACTATATTTTACGCTCTATTCAAGACGTGCTTACCTCTTGGGAGCAAGCGAAAACAAGCATGGCTTTTTGCTCCTCTTCAGCTATCCATCCTGCTACCTTATCAGAAGAAAACATGGAGGCTCTTAGGCAATCTTTACTTGAATATGTTGCCTTCATGTACATGGATGTCCACCGAGCAAGGGCTTCTGGCCAAAAGGGTAAGTTCGAGCAGTTGAGTGCCAAAATGGCTCGCACGCTTGAGCTTCATTCGCTCGCTATTTCGACTGATTTATGACTGGCATTGAAGATTACTCATTCAGAAATTAGCTCTTTGATAGCCAGGAACATCGAATTGAAAGCTGAACAAGTTCAGTATCTTCGTGCTTCCAATGAAAAGACATCTCTGTTCCAAGAGCTTGAGAAGATCAAGGTTCATTTGAACGAACTTTATTCTGAGGTAATGGGTGAAGATTCCTTGATGACAAAGTTGGCTGCAGAGATTAAGGAACTTCAAGCCATAATGGATGACTAGAGGGCCAGGCTGGCTGCAAAGAAATATGCTGCTGCTCAAGAGATTGAATGGCACAAGCCCTTGCTTGAGCGTTACACGAAGTTAGAGGTTGATGAGGATAATGTAATCATGCTATCCAACATCTCCAATAAGCAGGGCGATGAGCGGGGAAGTTTAGAGAAAAGATGCGCTCTATGTGGGGCAAGTTGTAATTATGACATTAATTAGTGACATTCTTTTGTAGGACGTTTCCGTCCTATATTTTGTCCTTGTAATCGTGGATAGCAGTCTTAATCGGTTGAAACTTGTAATAGCAGCCATTTTTATTAATGAAGTAATATTCTCTTCACTTGTGTGACAATTTTTCGTATATACTCTGAGATGGCATAATTGACGTATTCTGTCATCATCAATATTTTCCATTTTTAATTACTAACCTCGTATCCCGTCCTTGTGCATTTCTTTTAGTGCACTTTTATGTAGAGTAAGACTTTTGATTCTGACATCTCTTCAAAATTTGTTTTCTTTCAATTACAATTACTGCACATTTGGCTATTCGTATTCTGCATCTTCGCATTCAGACCTCTATAAAATTGTGTATTTGTTATGTGTTCACCATCTTTGCCCTTATTTTCCAGCAAATCACTCTCCTGCTATTCTCCAAAATATCCAAAATGATGGATCTTCTGTATCTAGGAGATCATCTGCTTTCTTTTAGGATAACACTCTTTTTTTGAGTTTGTTATCTGTTGTTAATATGCCATATGGTGTGGGAGGAATAGGAAATGTTCTTGGATCAATGAATGTCTTCTCAGCGCCTTTTCCATTTATGATCTTCAGTGGGAGATCTGGATATGAAAACAATGGTCTGCTGATGACCTTTTTGGCTATCATTTGCTTGTTGAGAGTGCTTCTCAGTCTCTCTGCATGTCACTGCAACAATGTATTTAGTTAGGCGAGGAAGGCCAGTTTCTCTCTTTCTGTTGTAGTTGACAGAAAAATAACTATGACCTGCTTCCAGTTGCGACTAATCATATTTTGACTATTTTGTCTTTCTGAATTTGTGAGAAACATTATAGAGAATCGTCTAGGAGTACGATGAAGTCCGGTTTACCTTTTCATGTTGTAGTTGATAAGAAAAATAATAGTCTGCTTTGAACTGCGGCTTATGTAATATTTTTACTTATTTTTGTTTCCTTTGATTTGTAAGAAACATTTGATAATAAGAGATCTTATTCGTACGTATTTCGCTCTTGTTTATTCGAACGTAATCGCCCACTTTACTTTTATGGTGCGTACCTATATTTGTTCACTTTTCCATATGGAAGGAACATATTTTTTTAAGTACTTACCATTAATGAATCTTACATGCTTCGTACCATCTAAATCCTTCAAGTGGTAAGCTCTATTAAGTAATACGCTTTTACCTTATATGGTCCCTCCCAATTGGAAGACCACTTGTCATACTCCGGATCTTTATTATACAAAGGGAGTATTGTTTTCCACACCAAATCGTTTAAGTTAAAGGACTGGGCTACGATTTTTTGTTATAAAACTTAGCCATCTTTCGTTTTTGGACCTGCAGTCTATCTAGGACGTCCAATCTTAATTCGTCAAACTCTAACAGACCTTGGTTTAATGATTCTGTATAATCACTATCACTTAGATTGTTTTGCAAACTTACTCTAATTGGCTGCACATTGATTTCCATAAACAATATTGCTTCTTGTCCATAGGTAAGTTGAAAAGGAGTTACTTGGGTACTTGAGTGTGGTAACGTCCTATAGGCTTACAAAGCTTTATTTAAACATTCGTGATACCTTATGACGTTTTCATCTATCATCTTTCTTATAATATTTTTCAGAATCTTATAGAAAGATTCTGCCTGTCTGTTTGATTGAGTGTAATAAAGTGTAGAGTTTACTAATTTGACTCCAAATTTGCTCAAGAATTTTTTCACTTGATCTCCATTTAAAGAAGTTCCATGATCCATCATTAAAGTTTGCGATATCCCAAACATATAGATGATATGATCACGAATAAAGTCTATAATGCTCTTCTGCGAGATCTTTCTTAAAGGTATAGCTTCCACCTACTTAAAGGTATAGTGGTCCCCTGCATGCGACCGCATTGGTCCATGCAGGGAATTCCAGAGCACAAACAGGCCCTTCTATGCGACCGCATTCATTCCTTCTATGCGGTCGCATAGAAGGAAAAAGTGGCGAGATTCCGAGTTTCCTATTTCGAATCCAACACTTATGGTAATGACTTGGGGACTCCTATATAAGGCGAATAATGTCCAGAGCTAGGGTTACGCCTTTCTAGAGAGAATTTCATCCTTTTGAGGCAAGAACAAAGGCTAGGGCAAGGATTTTCACATCAAGACCAAGGATTTCAAGCTTTATTTCTACGAATTGGGTGATGTCTTCCCTTATTTATTTATTTCTTTATTTTAATTCAGTTATGCTGGGCTAGTTTCATTTGTGCTAGGTGAACGATGAACCTCGTATTGTAAACTTCTAATTTCTTATTTTGCAATTTGATTCTAAACATATTTGTTGGGTGTTGAATGGTTTGTATTCACGTTATCGTCTCCATAATTATATGCGCAATGATTATGTGAGTTTGGGTGATCTATTTCATGCATTCGAGAGAAGGGGAATAGATTCTACAAGATACAAATCATCGTAGGGTTCGATAGGGGATAGAGATATACCGCTATGCTTTACGTGAGTCTTTAAGTGTTCACAAAAATCCATGCATTCTTGTATATTTGCATTTGTCATAGAGATATAGTCAAATGGTATGCGAGAATAGGTTCAACTCTACTCGAGAGAGATTGTTGAATAAAATAGGAGCATTGATTCTTCAACCGACGCATTGTGTCATCAAGTTGTGAAATAGGGATTAGAGGTGAGCTTACGAGGGGATTCGGGAACCTAGTACGCTTTTCATACATATATTTTCATCAAACATTCACATTTGGCATTCCATTAGTTAATTTGCATTCAATTTCATAATTTTAGTTCAATTTAGTAAAAATTCACAATTTCATAAAAATCTCTTTGGATTCGTTTACTTTAGGTTAGGGTCGAGATAAATAATATCTAAACTACTCAATCTTCGTGGGAACGATACTTGGACTTTAAAACCCATTTTTATTACTTGAACGATCCGTACACTTGCGGTAATCAAAGTCGAACACTTTTTCGACCTGTCAGCAGACTCACGCAGTTTAGCAACACATAGTCTGGACGTTTCTTGAATAATTCATCGTCTATTAGTGCATAATTTAATGAATGTAATTTCATTTTCTTGTTTTTTTCTTTGTTGGGTTCTTTTAAAAACATTCTTATGTCTTGCCTTTCCATCTTCTATGCAATGAATGTTGATCTTCCTCGCCCTCCTTTGTGCTACAAGCAATATTACCACATACTTGCAAGTGAATTCTACATTTAGAATCTTTGAGTAACCCGAAGCCATTTGGACTAACTCGTTTGCCAAGTCATTATATATCATACTAACATATTGAGACTCCATTTGATCAAATTCCTCTAATAACTCTTGGGCGATTTCGTACTCATTTATGACAGAGTCACTTTGGCATTTAAAATCATCAATTAATTGGTAATGATTACATTCTTTACTCCTAATTCTAGTAGTAATTCCAATCCCACAATCAGAGCTTCATACTCAGCCTGATTATTGGTGTACATTCTATCCAACGTAAAAGCGAATTTATAATAAACCCCTAAAGGATTTATTAAAACGATTCCTACCCCTGCCTCTCTGGAAGTTTTTGACCCATCAAAGTATAATACACAATGTCTTAACTTGAATGAATTCACTTCCAGTTTAGCTTTTTTGGGCATATCAAGGCATGGATGATCGGCCAAGAAGTTAGCTAATGCTTGATTTTTAACTGCCTTTTATGGTATGTGTTGTATTCCAAATTCTGATAGTGTCAAAGTCCACGGGCCTATCCTTTGATATAAAATAGGGTGAGAAAACATATACTTAACTAGATTAACATTAAAAATTAAGTAAACAATCACAGGCCGTAAATTGGCCCTCAATTTTATAATGTGAAGTACAAAGTCAAACATAATTTTTCAATAGCAGAGTAATTACATTCACATTTTGTTAACTGTCTATTCAAATAATAGATCGCCATTTCTTCACCAAACTGGTCTTCCTGCGCGACCATTTCGGCTATTGATTTTTGTTCAGCTGATATGTACACTTTCATTGGTCATTCTTGAATAGTTGATACCAACACTGGAGGATTTGACATATATAACTTCATACTACCAAAAGCCTTTTGATGTTCCTCCTTCTAGATGAATTTGTCCTCTTTTTTCAATTTTAAGAGAGGCGAAAAAGTTTTTGTTCACCCTGCATAGTTGAAAATAAAACGTCTTACGAAATTTATTTGACTTAAGAACCTTTGCAATTCTTTTTTGTTACTAGGTGGTTTAGCCTCTAGAATGGCCTTTGCTTTGTTTTTATCGAATTCGATCCCTCTTTTGTGCACAAAAAATCCAAGGAAATTCCCTACTTTCACACCAAATGAACATTTTAAAGGATTCAACCTTAGTTTGTGTTGCCTCATTCGCTCAAATGAGCTTCTTAGTTGTTCAAAATCGTCTTCCTCTTTAACAGATTTAACCACTTTATCATCTACATATACTTCGACAAATTGGCCTATCATATCATGAAAAATCAAGTTTATTGCTTTTTGATAAGTTGCCCATGTATTCTTTAGGCCGAAGGGCATAACTACCCATTCGAAGCATTCTAAAGATCCAAGACACCTAAAGACGATTTTATATATATCTTCCTCAGCTATGTAGATTTGTTATAACCCGAGTATCCATCCATAAATGAATAATAACATGCTCGGCAGTTGAGTTTACTAAAGAATCTACCGTAGGCATTGGATATTCATATTTGGGTGTTGTTAAGTTTAGATTCCTGAAATCTATACACACCCTGATCTTGCCATTCTTTTTTAACACAGCATAATGTTAGACAACCATTCAACATACCTGGCTGTTCTAATGAAACATGCTTTTAACAATCGTTCTATCTCTTTCTTTACTTCCGGCAACACATTATGGGCAAAACACCTAGGAGGTTGTTTATGAGGTTTAAAACTTAGCTTAGTTGGTAACCTATGTTCAACCAATCTTTATATTCTTTTAATAAATCTATTAACTTGGTACTACATCTTGATTGAGCATCTGCCTGACGAATGTTGGACGATCTTCCCCTTCGTCGCTAATGTTCACCTTTACCAAAAGATCTTGTGCTTGAACGTGCCCAGGCTTCACAATTCCAATCACCTCTTCATATGAGTTCTTCATTGCTGCTTCTTCTTTTGTTTTTTCCTGACACTATTTATTAAAAGCCATTAATTTGGCTTTGAAGGCCTGAATATCGGCCATATCCTTTTGCTAATGAAAATCCATTCAACTTCTTTGGTTATCTTTTTGTTAATTACTGGCTCCTCAAGAGTTTGGCCTCATTTGATTGAAGATTTCAGTAAGTGCATCTATCGAAAATGGTTCCTCACTCTGTGCGACAATCTGATTCTCTTCTCCATCTTGAACTACTCTTACAGGTCTATAATTTCCTTCGTACATGAACCTTTCCACTGAATTTGCTTCTGCAACGAAAGGTCTGTGGTCCGCTTGTACCACTTTCGCTTGGCCTTTATCGTTCCAGAAAATCAGACATTGATGTAGTGAGGAAGGTATGCAACGAATTCCATGAATCCAATCTCTTCCCAACAACACATTGTAACTAGTTAGACCATCGATTACGAAGAAGAATGTGGTCCTAGTAGTTGTTCCAATAGTTATATCAAAGGGTATGACTCTTTTGGCTGAAGTTGCTCATCCGTTGAAGTTGGTAAGACTAACTTCTGTTGGGATCATATCACTATTTGCCTTTGCAAATTTCATCACCATCCTAGATAAGATGGTGTTGATGGTTGCTCTATTATCAATTAGAACTTTCGCTACTGGTATGCCATTAACCAAGACATTCACATACAATGGCCTCAAATGTTTGGTCAACTTCATAACTGGTCTCTTGAAGACAACTTTCTCAGCTGTACCTATTTTTACTTTCTGTTTATCATCTATTGATTTGTTTTCGTGCGACAAGTCCACGTACAATACTTTGTCCTGGTTTTCTATTTTACTGACACATTCATTGCCTTCTTCCAACACTTCTTCTCCAATTATCCAACCAGTAGGAGGAGGTAGGATTCTCGGAGGTGACCCATATTTCATAGCCTAAGGTACTCTCATCCTCCTCTTTGGCGTTCCATATAATACATAGAAGTCAAAGGAACGCCCAGATGGTTATTCCAATAGATCCACCTTGCGCATCCCTTCCTGATGTTGTTGTTTTAACAATGTGTTGCGTGATACTCCTATTCTTCCTCTTTCTGCTTCCAAGTCAATTTTCTCTTCCTTATCTGTCATGTCATCATCCTCTTCTTCACTGTGTGCTGCCCGAGATGTTTGACCTTCTTCACATTCCAGCACGCATGCATCTTCCTCATTTGCTTCCCTTTCATCATCTTCATTCTGCTTGCTTTTGAACTCGTTGGCTAATAAATAATTGTTAGCCACAACAGGAGGTAAGGTGCCAAATTGCATGGTGAGGGATTGACCTGGATCCTCTTCATCTTCAGGCTTCCTCTCTCGTTCAAACTTCGATCTTTCAGATGAACTTTCTGGGAATTCTTCCACTAATTCGCCCTTACTGGCCTCTTTATCACCCTTGAGGTTTTTTTGGTTAGCCACCTTAAACCATTTAGACGACTTAGGATGTGATGATCCCTGCTGCCGCCTCATCATTCGTCCATAGTTATGTTGGAAATGCCTTTGCTATGTTCTAGTCATTTTGTTAAAGAGTAATGACTTTTCCTGCATTATACTGGAAGGAATGCCATACATTTGGTTGGCGAAGAAACGGCCTGAATGTTCTCCCACTGTTTATTGGCCTGAATTGCCTCTCAAAGGGTGGTTTCTCATAAAATGATGTGTTCTGTCTTCCACCAGATTGGAAGTTCTGTCTTTCTGATACATCCACATTTTCTTTTATTTCTCTATTATACATGTCGCATAACATACTCTCGTCCTTTCTAGATTCTCTTCTTATGATTCGTTCAAAGACACTGAGATGTGACCCAGAATATTCTTCTCCATCGTCTAAGACTAATTTGAACTTCGGCAACCTGCATTTGAGGCCAGACGTCACCATATTCACTCTAAATGGCCGTGGGAAAGGATTCTCATCCATTGCCATCTTCTTCTTAGCTTCGAACGTAATTCGCACTGACTCAATGGCATCATGTAATACATAATGAAAAACCAAACAATTATTAGTCATGTGTGACCACGCATTGTGCCATTTACAATATTTTCTACCCTTGATTTGTTCAGGGTTTGGCAACTTGTGTTTATCGCTCAGGTTGATTTGATTATCCTTATATAACTTGTCAAATATAAGGTCAACCTTGGTCACGTCAAATGAGAATACCCTAGCCTTTTTCTTTTCATCTTTTATAAGTTCACTCTTTTCTATCATTTTAGATTTGGCCATTATAGGACAAGCATATACTTTTTCTTTAACCAATTCGGCCAATCATATCTCGGTTTGATCATATTGTTCATTACCAACTACATGAACATCAAAGTTTGGATCTTTGTAATAAGTCCATTTGCTATAGTTTTTCATTGTTCCTCTTCTCTCATTAGGCGTTCATACATAATCACGTTAGCACTTAACTGGAAAAAATCAGGAAATTCTCTGTCTTGGAATTTCTTTTTCAAATCAGAGCTTAAATAGCTTTGAGCAATTCTAACAAATTCTTTTTCGGGCAAAGGCACAAAACACTTATTTCTGGCTATCTTAAACCTCTAGATGAAGCTTTCCGCCCGTTCATTTGGTAATTGACGTAAGTTCACCAAATCAGCCAAGGTAACTTCAAACTTAGTTTTGTAAAACTGGGCGTGAAACAATTGTTCTAATTGTTGCCATGTTTGGACAGAATTTACTGGCAAGTTAATGAACCGCGAAAAAGCTACCCCTGTTAATGAACTAGGGAACAGTCTCATCTTATGATAATCAGTTACCTCGCCACAATGTAATGTGAATCGTCCTACATATTCTAAGGTAAAAACTTCTCCCATACCAGTAAATAATGAGAATTCTGGCACCTTATACCCTCTAGGCCAATGATATGCTTGGTCTACCCAATCAGGATATAACTTAGTGTAAGTCGGCCTGGTAAACGATCGCATTCCAAAAGCCATTTGATCTTGTACTATTTCTGTAATTTGATTCATCAACATAACGTTGGGATCATATGGGAATCCTACAGGTTGATTCATTGGTGGGATCGCTTGTAGCCTAACGTTTGGTATTTGGTTTGCGACAGGAATGCCATTACTTAAACCATTGTTAGCGTTAATTTGGGCATTCCCACCATCATTAGCCCGCAGAGTGTTCTGTCCATTGATTTGGACATTATCTCTTACATTTGGGTTACCCCCCAAATTTGATATTTCATTACCGGCATTTAAGTTAGTCATTCCACCACCCCCTGGTTTGAAGTAGATGGTCCAAAGGGCGGTTCTATTCCTTGATTGGGACTTAAGGCCGAGGAATCATGACCTACAATCGTTCTAAATTGGAAATAATTTTTATATTTGGCATAACTTGTTGACACATTTGGCCTACTAATTTATTCATGACTTCATTCAAATTGTTTAATTTTTGGTCATGTTATCATAATGTGCATTTCCACTTTGGATAAACATTTTCATGTCATGAACATTTCGTAAGTTTACTTGTTCGACGACATCTTGTGTGAGTTTACTTAACAATGTGCGCATGGTCCGAGGACTCAATTCCGTCATTACTGTATAACAACTTTGACTTAGTCCATTTGTTCCGGAGAGTTCTGCTGCTCCTCATATCGCTCAATCACAGACTGGACCAAACAGTTTGCTGGCTCTTTATCAGAGTTTGTATGAAACATGCTGCTTTCATTTTTGTATCTTCAACACCAAATTGTTCCATTGGGCATGCCAAGTTGTTTCGCGCGGAAAGTCGGGTCTCGCTAACAATTAAAGAAAAACTCAAACGATTGTGTAAGGAATATACCTCTTGAGACAAAGTCCCAAAAAAAGGGGTATTTTATTGAAGATTTACAAGGGGGGAAAACGAAATGCCTCCAAAGGGCACACGCACATAGAACAATTGAAGGCTAAATGCGATGAAAGTAAAGATAATGAAAATTACATAGTCTCTATTCGAGAGTGTTTGGTTCAGGATCCTTTCTTCTATGCCTTCTCCTCGTTTTTATACTCCTCGGACGGTTTTTGTAGAACTGTCTGAAATTGCTGGTTGTCCTATAACTATCCACATTCTTCATCATGGCTGACTTGTCGTAGAACTTTCATTTCTAACTGATGTCGCCTCCTCCTTTGAACTGATGATAACTGGGATTTCCTGGATCGTGGGACATGATGAGAACGTTCTTTAACTGCCTTGGTAATCAATACTTGAAATATTCATGTATCCAAATTCTGAACGTTCTGAATTCTGGGCGATAACAATGTCGTCGCCCTGGGTATCAATAAGATGATGTACTCGCTCAGAGTTTGGGCGTCTTATAGGCTTGGGTGATGATGGATCTCTATTGCACAGCTCTATCTTGAGCCTTTTACATGATTTTCCTTAGGCTTATCATTCGAATTTCTTATTTGGGGCTTCACTTCTTGGACCATTTAATTGGACTGCATTTTTATGTCGTCAACAGATATAAACGTTTTTGTTACAATCATAATGAAAGGTAGGGAGATTATGTGCTAATTACCCTTTTAATAATTTATTTGAGATTTGTTTACAATTTTTTTAAAAAATTAGGACTATAATTGCAATTAGAGTGTTTTTATTTTATTTTATTTAACATAAGGGTATATTCATCATTTCACAATTTTTCATTGAGAAAATGAATGAAAATGATTTTTTTGCACAATGAAATGTGCAAATAAGGGTAAAAATGTCAAAAAAAAAAAAAAAAAAAAAGGTAAGAACGTTACATGTTAATTACCCTAATAATAATCTTGTAATTGCAAGATTTATAAACAATTTATAACAAATTTTATTTTTAACTAGATCTTTTGATGGACTTTGATAAGTGTATTTTATACACTTATTCGAGTTCTAAAATATTAACATTTTGTAATTCTTTTAATGGAATTATAGTCTAATTAATTATATTACGTGTTATTAGGTGAAACTCAATTAATAGAAGTTAAATTGAAAGAATGAAGCAAAAAATGGCAAGATCTAAAGTTTGGGGCTAAAGTGCAAATACTCAAAAGTTGTGTCGAAACTCATGATGAAGGTTCAAGAATGCTATGGGTCAAATGGATACAACTAAATATCAAAAGGAATGCAAATATATCAATTTTCAACCGCACAAGGATGTCCAAATTCTTGATTGGGGACTGAGATCCATTTTTGGCCCAGTAAACGTTCGAATTGAAAAATAGCTATATCTATCAAAGTTGTAGCCCTTTGAATTATCTTTCCAAAGCATTTTGAGTTGCCTTTAATCGAATATCGAGAAAAAAAAGTTGTGACAAAATACTAAAGCAGACAGAATTTATTTATTTTTATATGAAAAAATAAAATTAATTTTTTATATGTATAATTATTATTATTATTTATTTAATTAAGGTCTTAAATTTTTATTTTTTTTAATTTTTATTTTATTGTGTGGGAATGGTTTAGGGTCACAACCTTGTATGTAATAATTACACAATATTGCACTAAATTTACATAAATTCTATCTCAAATAAAAGTCTTCAAAAATATTTTAAATTTTACAAGTCTCTAAAAGTTTTATAATGAAAATTTATAAGTTTACAAAGAACTTCCACTAATTCCATACAAATCTCTAAAAAATCCACAAAATTTACAAAAATCATCACTTTAAAAATGTCTCAAAAATCTCAATTGAATACACCTCCCTAAGATTCCTTTATAAATATATAAATTACTCATCTTAAGAAACGGGTTAATTTCACAAATGGTCATTGAAGTTACCTGAAAATTTCAAAACGGTCACTGAAGTTTCAAAATTTTAGAAACGGTCACTGAAGTTTGAAATTTCTTTCAAAACGATCACTGAATTTTCAGATTTTTTGGCTAAGTTTGAAGCAATTTTTCGGCAACTTCCGACCACCAAAATCGTCGATTTCAGATACCGTTGGAAAGCCCACAATGTCCTCTTCAAATACCACCAAAAATCTCCCCAAAACTCCAAGTGATTCAACCGGAATAAACCCACGAAGTCGGCAACCGAAAATTATAAAAATCTGCCCAAATTTTCAGATTTTTTGGGCAAGTTTGAGGTAATGTTTCGGCAACTTCCGACCACCAAAACTGTCGATTTAGGATACCGTTGGAAAGCCCACGATGTCATCTTCAATTATCACCAAAAATCTTCCCAAAGTTTCAAGTGATTTGACCGGAATAAACTCACAAAGTCAGCTACCCAAACTGGACAGATTTTCAGACTTTTTTTCCCAGTTTGGGTAGCTGACTTCGTGGGTTTATTCCGGCCAAATCACTTAGAGTTTTGAGGAGATTTTTGGTGGTAATTGAAGAGGACATTGTGGGATTTCCAATGGTATCCGAAGTCGACAGTTTTAGTGGTTGGAAATTGCCGAAAAATTGCCTCAAACTTGCCTAAAAATTTTGAAAATCTGGGCAAATTTTCACAATTTTCGATTGCCGACTTCGTGGGTTTATTCCGGCCGATTCACTTGGAATTTTGGGGAGATTTTTGGTGATAATTCAAGAGGACATTGTGGGCTTTCCAACGGTATCCGAATCGACGGTTTTGATAGTCGGAAGTTGCCGAAAAATTGCCTCAAACTTGACCAAAAAATCTGAAAATTCAGTGACCGTTTTGAAAGAAATTTCAAACTTCAGTAACTGTTTCTGAAATTTTGAAACTTCAGTGACCGTTTTGAAATTTTCAGGTAACTTCAGTGACCATTTTTGAAATTAACCCCTTAAGAAACTGAAAACCACACCAAGATTTAATTTTATACTAACCAACCTATTTGAGGTCTATTCTCCTAGCCTCTTAGTATCAAAATCAAAATCACTCCTTGAGAGAGGGCGCTCTATCGCTGTAGTCCGATTCTTTCTATATTGATTGTTTTTGTTATATTTTAATAAACGTAAGCTTTTACTCTTAAATTTTCTTTACAAGATATATCGTTAATGACACTGACCTCCCAATTTGATTGCTCATTTTAAATTTTCAAGCTTCAATATTAAATTCCAGGCAGGGCAGATTTTGTATTATTTTGAATAATAAATAGTCGATGCATAACTTGTTTGTAGGATGTAAAATAGCATATCGTGGAATTTTTCGGTAGCACGTAACAAATTTATTAAAGGAAAGAAAAAGAATTTATATAACGTATTTTTATTTATCTTTTACTGCAACATTAGGAGCTATACAAATGATAGCAAAATCTATTATGATTTAAAGGTAAACATCAAACGGATACAAAACACAACATATATCGAATGACAACCGAACTTGTAACCTGTATCGAGCATCACCACAGAGACGAGGTGAGATGATTATAACACAAAACACTGCTAAACAGCATATAACACCTAGTTCAGAAATTTCACGTGCTCAATCAACTTCCTCGATCTTAGGGCCTGGACCATTGCCACCAGCAGAAGCAGAAGGGCCGTCCTCATCCATGCCTCCGCCCATGTCAGGGCCACCAGCACCACCTTGATACATTTTTGCAATAATTGGGTTGCAAACGCTCTCCAGTTCTTTCATCTTGTCTTCAAATTCATCAACTTCTGCTAGTTGATTCCCTTCTAACCATTGAATGGCCGACTCAACAGCGTCTTCAATTTTCATTTTGTCAGCAGCAGGAAGCTTGGAAGCAATCTTCTCGTCCTTGATAGTGTTTCTCATGTTGTAGGCATAATTCTCCAATGAATTTTTGGCCTCAATCTTTTTCTTGAGGTCCTCGTCCTCAGCCTTGTATTTCTCGGCATCTTGTACCATCTTTTCGATCTCTTCCTTGGACAGTCTCCCCTTATCATTTGTAATGGTAATCTTATTCTTCTGACCTGTAGTCTTGTCCTCGGCCGAAACATTTAAGATACCATTGGCATCAATATCAAAACAGACATTGATCTGAGGAACACCCCGGGGTGCTGGTGGAATTCCCGAAAGCTCAAATTTCCCGAGCAAATTGTTATCTCTGGTTCGTGTTCTCTCACCTTCGTACACTTGTATCAAGACACCTGGCTGATTGTCCGAATAAGTGGAGAAAACTTGTTCCTTCTTAGTTGGGATTGTTGTATTCCTTGGAATAAGAACTGTCATGACACCTCCTGCAGTCTCCAAACCAAGAGATAAAGGAGTCACGTCCAATAACAACAAATCTTGCACCTTCTCATTGCCCTCACCACTCAAAATTGCAGCTTGAACAGCTGCGCCATACGCAACAGCCTCATCAGGATTGATGCTCTTGCAGAGTTCCTTTCCGTTGAAGAAGTCTTGCAACAATTGTTGAACTTTTGGAATACGAGTAGAGCCACCAACAAGTACAACATCATGGACACTGCTCTTGTCAATCTTAGCATCCCTCAAACACTTCTCAACCGGCTCCATACACTTCCTAAACAAATCCATATTAAGCTCCTCAAATCTAGCACGAGTGATAGTCGTGTAGAAATCAATACCCTCATACAAAGAATCAATCTCAATAGTAGTCTGAGCAGTTGACGAGAGAGTTCTCTTTGCCCTCTCACATGCAGTTCTCAATCTCCGAAGCGCTCTCGGGTTGCCACTAATGTCTTTTTTGTGTTTCCTCTTGAACTCCTGTACAAAGTGATTCACCATCCGATTATCAAAATCCTCTCCCCCAAGATGTGTATCACCAGCTGTCGCCTTCACTTCAAAAATACCTTCTTCAATTGTGAGAAGAGAAACATCAAAAGTACCACCTCCAAGATCAAATATCAACACATTCTTCTCAGATGAGCTGCCAGACTTCTTGTCAAGACCATAAGCAATGGCAGCAGCCGTAGGCTCGTTAATTATACGCATCACATTCAGACCAGAAATAACACCAGCATCCTTTGTCGCCTGACGTTGAGAATCGTTGAAATAGGCCGGTACAGTCACAACAGCATTCTTAACTGTCGATCCAAGATAAGCCTCCGCAATCTCCTTCATCTTGATGAGGACCATGGATGAGATTTCCTCAGCTGAAAATTGCTTCTCCTCACCTTTGTATGTGACAACAATCATAGGTTTGTCACCAGGCCCAGCAATAACCTTGAATGGCCAGTGTATCATGTCACTCTGAACCGACGGATCACTGAACCTTCTACCAATCAACCTCTTGGCATCTGTATTTAGGAATGGACATATGTAAGCAACAGAGAATTCATGAAGCATACACCCAAAATAAAATAGATATTATGAATTAATGAGCTAATCATTACATTAGAGAGCGATATGAACAAAGTGAAAATCAGAAACACACTAAAATTCACTCTCAATGTAAGAGCACCAAAGTACACACTATTCCAGATTGAACAATTTAATGGATTAATTCTAATTGCTTGTGTATCAAACTCTCCCCTGATTTAAAAG
Source organism: Fraxinus excelsior (assembly GCA_019097785.1). Lineage (NCBI taxonomy): Eukaryota > Viridiplantae > Streptophyta > Magnoliopsida > Lamiales > Oleaceae > Fraxinus > Fraxinus excelsior. The sequence goes on from CM032629.1 coordinate 29,383,585, forward strand.
AATCGAGAGACTAAAATAGCTAAAATAATTCTTTATTTCAATATGCATACACACCAGATATGCACTTGCATGAAGTAATGGACATGTTTTACATAAAAAAATCTTAACTAATCAAACTTCCATTGAGAAAAGTACAAAAAAACGATGATGTATTTTGCTTTAAAGCTAAAATCTCAGATAGCAGCTACTATTTAACATGATTCCAAAACTCCTATACTATGATATGATGCACCGACGACGACACAACGTGTCACACGTTAACATGCAATTTATCCGCGAACCCTAACCGAAGTGTAGTATTAAATCCTACTTTTGGAGTTTGAATTTTTAAAGTATCAATGCTTCGATTTAAATTCTTTTAAATATGAATACTTATTTATTATTTAATAATAAATTTTTGAATTAAAAATGACCATAATAGAGTGCTTTGTCTATATCCAACACAGTAAACAGTTTGATTTTAACTTTTAAGTGATTTTTAAAACACTCTTAACTCACAATAAGGAGATCAGTATCCAATTCTAAAAGTATTTTATAATAAAATTGAAATATTAATTTGTAAATTCTTGTATGAATATTTTTGTTTTACTTATAGTTAATTTTTTACGTTTAACTTAAAAAGCGAAATATTTACTTATTATTAAAATTGTAAGTATATAAATAATTTTGGTACACATATAAATTTTTTACTTATATATTACTTTATAAGTGATCATTCTATTAGTATATTTTTTACTTTATACGCAATTTTTTTACAAAAATTAATTTTTATTTTATATGTAATTTTTCACTTACAACTCAATTTTTTAATTATAAAATATTTTTTATGCTCATAAATAGTTTTTTGAATTATATTTTAATTAAAGTTAGTATTTTTTTAAATAAAATATATGAATCAAAAATAATTATTTATAAGGAAAAAAAATGGTTTGATTTATTGAGAAATATGTCCCAAATTACACTATACTAATTTTGAATGATTTTTCTAAAAACTAGCCAGCGCCAATTTCCCGCCACCCAAAGTGTCAAAACCAGTGGAAAAACTCCCAAACAGGCCCTTAAGACGATCGCGCCCAAAATTAACAAAACTGAGCAATTTCCTTTTAACTGTTCGAAATTTCAGGGATGCTGAATTTCTACAATTCAAATTTCAGGATGTCATTTCTAAATTCAGATGTCTCAATTGAAAATTTAATGAATTTTGTGAGATTTTAATTTGATTTCAATAAAATATATTATATCCTCTATAAATTTATAAGATTTGAATTCTAAAATATTTGGATGAATTTCAAGCTTAAAAATACACCAGACTAACTCTTCTGAAATTTCAGTATATTTAATAAAAATTGTGAAAATAATTCAAATTCAGGAAATTCATTAAAATTTATAATTTATTAAAATATTGATCATTTAGTTAAAAAAAAAATAGGACTCTTAATGTTTATGAAAGGAGAAAGAATTGAAATTGAAAAACTTACCAAAGACGGTGTTAACAGGATTCATGGCGACCTGGTTCTTGGCCGCATCTCCGATTAGACGCTCCGTATCAGTAAAAGCTACATAAGACGGCGTCGTCCGATTACCCTGATCATTCGCTATGATCTCAACCCGATCGTGCTGCCAAACACCCACGCAAGAATACGTGGTTCCTAAATCAATTCCAATCGCTGGTCCTTCACCCTTTCCGGCCATTGTTTAAGATAACAAACAGTAAAGCAAAAAATCTTCAAAAAAAACAACTAACAAAAGAGAATTCTTTGAAAAGTTCCGTAAAGCAGTGATTCGGTATATCTCAAAGCTAGGGAAGATGTGTTTGAGAATGCATTTAAATAGTATGGAGTTAGGAAGGCCTAGAAAATTCGTAGGGTAGTCGGTTTGGCCTCCAGCCATTGGATTGGCTACCTTTTTTTTTTGGCTTTCTGGGTTCCTCTAGAAATTTCTTGAGGATAGATACGTCTGTTTCTGAAATGCCGAATTTGCATGTTAAGACCTTCAAAATTCAAAAATTTCAAGCAATTTGCACCATTGGCTCCTAAATTATTTTTCTAATAGCAAGTTGGTCCTCAATTTAACATTAAAAAGACAACTTGATTCTATATCTTCCATTATCATATAATTTTATAAACAGCAGAATTGACTCTTGCCATTAATTTTCTTGGCTTGGGTGGGAAATGCACTATTTATGGTGAGCTCACCTTCTTTGAGGTTTGAGGTAAAGCCACTGTCTGACACTAATAACATGTAAATTTTTTTAAAAAATTATTTAAAAAAAATCTACATCAAAATGACTTTAAAATGAAGATGGAAAATAGTTTCAATTAGTTTTGTTAAATAAAATATCATATCGTAAAAGTCGTAAAGAATGAAGCTGCTACACGTACATGAATTTTCTGCCAGCATACTAACAATAGGTGGGAGGGTGGTTTGTTTTTTTGAATATAAAACTCACACGGGATCCATCCCCATGTAAGACAATAATTGAAATCCTGTAAAAAAATCTATAATTTCTTTCCTGCACTTCAAGAATTTTCCATTGCCCTGACCATCCCATTACTACTACCACCACCGAAAATTTATTGGATTTTTTTTGTTTTACGTAAAAACTCGCAGCCGCTACCCATGAGTGCGCACTGGGTAAATCTCGCTCCATGTGCAGTAGTAGCCTGCAAAACCACATAGAAAAGATAAACCGCAATAGGCAAGTTCGATGCGACGAACTCGACCGAAAAAGTGTTGACAAGATATTTGAAAGTCAAGAGGGAGTGATTTACGCTTCTTCTTTTCCCTTTCCTATTCAAGTTTCTTCCTTGTATTGGCTATGTTGTTGAAAAATCCGACGAACAAATTGCAAGTGCAAATATTATAAGTAATGATATTTAACATTGATTTAGGTGTCATTACTTGTATTATAAGATTATAGGTTCAATTGAATGCAAAGATTTATAACTCATTTATTACGAGTCACGGCCTATCACAAACTTATACCTAGACCAGTGTTTTAACACCACTAATACTAGATAACATTATTCAAATATTAAATACTAATTGTAAAATGGAGTCTAGTGGTAGTAGTAATGAGGTTGGGATGTTTGAGGCTGGATTTTATTTTTAATTTTGTTCATAAAAGGGCCTACTAGTCATTGTAAAAAAAACTTTCCATTTTCTAACCATCAAAGCAAGGGCGAACCCATTAAGGATCCAGTGAGTCTTGAAAAAAGCTCACCCAACTACCAAGTCCAAGTCATTTAACATTTTGAAAAAATGGCCCACACATTGCAAGTGTAGTCGTTTCCCTTCCCTGTTGGCTACAAACTCCTTTCCCTCAATTCTCTTGAACTCGTTCCCTTCCCTAGTTCCATGTCAGCCTGCTCCCAATTCTCAAGCCCTGCGAACTCATTAGGCGACGGTGGGAAACGTGGGATTTCAAATTCCAATAATCCATTTTTGAAAAATGAAGAAGAAGAAGACCGGATTGAAAATTGAAGAAAGTTTTTGTGGGCTTAATGGTTCACATAACTTGTTGGGCGACCCGGTTGTACCATTTTGAATCATTTGTGGCCATTAGATTTTTTGGAGGGCTAGGATTAGGCCTTGTGAGATATTTTCACTTGACCATGACTTTTGAAATATGAGACTTCCTCCATACGTTTCAAACTCTCTCTCTCTCTCTCTCACTATAATTGACCGTCCCCTTTCATTTCACTTGGCAGAGAGTTGGTCCACCTTTCCTCCATTATTCTTCTTCTTCCTTACACCAAGAAATTAATCCTTTAAGCCAACAGAAAGGGAGAAAAACCTGGGTATAGCTTAGACCTGAAATAGGGTTGAGTTTGTTGGTGTTTTCTCGAAGGTCTTGGGTCTGGTTTTGGTGGTTTGATCTCGACTATTTTTGGTAGATCATTTGGATCGATGACCCTAGTCAAGTGGAGTGTTCTTGGCCGGTTCTAATCTCTTTCTGGAAGGTGATTTCCATAAACATGGAAGCTGTTCCTGAGCCTAGTCACTCCTCCATTTTCGGCCAGTGAAGGAACGTTGATTTCAGGACGATAAAAGGGAAGAAAAAAACTCCATTTTATTTACTGTCATTTTCGGCTTTCATGTTCTGTCTATGATTTCTCTATGCATTGTAAATGTTTAGTTTTACAGTGTGATTATTGTGAGCTAGGTATATTTTGTTATTGTGGTTTGGTAATTATAATATGCTATTTTTCCCAACAAAACTGGTATCAAAGGCTAGTTTAGGTCTAGGGCTTTTTTATCCTTCATTGATTTGGGCATTTTGAAACTGTTGTTTTTTAACTTGCTATTTGGGTTAGTTTCTGTTTGTGGCATTCTAGGGTTTCCAATTCGATACTATTATTTGAAACTTTCTGTTGTGTATGTTGATTGGCTGGATTGGGTGATTCTGGAAACTGGCTGGCTTGTTCGACCTCGAGGGTTGGTGGTATATTGTTACTGTTTTTCAACAGTGGTTTGGTAAGATTATTCCAAAACTCTCTGATATGTTAGGTTTGGTATCCTTACCAGTTTATGCATGATTGCTTGGTTGCATATTTGTGAATTCTGAAAAGCATACTTACTTGAATTATATATACTTGTATATTGCATGAGCTTTTGATCACACTTGCACACACATCGCACTGAGGTTTCGTGATTTGATTGGTTTTAACTCTGTGCTTTCAACCTTATATTGATCATCTGGAAAATATTTTTCAAAACTTTTTCTGTTGTGTCCATGAGTACGGGTCACTCTTTTATAGAATCTGGAATGGGTTCGAGGGTCGAATTATCGCAATTCGATGGAAAAGGGGGCTACTCAATTTGGAAATAGAAAATGAGGGTCATTTTGGTCCAACAGATAGTTGCTAAAGCTCTCGATGATCCTGATAAATATTTTGATGAGTTAAAAGTTAAACCTGATGAAATTGAAGAAAAGAATGAGATTGCATAAAGTTCTATAATTTTTCACTTATCTAATAATGTTGTTAGATAACTTGATAGTGTTAAAGATGCTAGAACTTTATGGACTGCCTTAGATGCTTTATTCTTGACTAAGACTTTGCCGAACAAGATATATTTGTTGGAAAAGCTGTTTAGTTTTAAGATAGACATGGGGAAGGATATTGAATGGAATTTGAATGATTATAGCATAATTGTTAAGAGTCTGGCTCACAATGATAAGAAATTCGATGATGAGGATTTAGCTGTCATACTGTTAAATTCATTGCCCGAATTTTATAAAGAAATCAGAAATGCCATAAAATATGGTAGGGACGCTCTTTCACAGGCTATTGTGGTAGATGCTTTAAAATCAAGAGAACTGGAACTAAAATGATATAACAGAACTAATCCGAGAGAGGAAAGCCTATTTGTTAGGGGAAGACCTGAAAAGAAAGAATTTAACTTCCAAAACAAAAAAGAAAGGGAAAAATCGAAAATGAGATCCAAATCAAAAGACAGAAGTGGTATGAAATATTATAGCTGTAGAAAGTTAAGACATTTCAAAAGAGACTGCTTTGACTAGAAAAAGAAACAAAAAGACTTGAATAACATGAACAAATCAATGCTGCTATTATTTCTGAATTCGATAATTTACATGTCCTAAATGTGTCTGAGGAAGAATTTGACAAAAATTGGATCCTAGACACAAGGTGTACCTTTCACATACGCCCTGAAATGTCTTAATTCTATAACTACAGAGAGATTGAATCTAAGAAAGTTTACATAGGGGATAATAATTCTTAGAATGTGGTTGGGATTGGTGACATAGCCATCAGGATGTATGATGGGGCTGTCGGCAACTTAGAAATGTAAGATATATCCTTAATTTGAAGAGGAACCTCATTTCCTTGGGTACTCTTGAAGATGAGGGTTATACTTTCAAATCTGGAAATAAAATTCTGAAAATCATGATGGGGTCTCTGGTAGTTATGAAAGAACCTAAGAGGAATGGACTGTACTATCTGGAGGGTAAAACTGGAACGCCACCTGATTCTAGTCTTCTTACAGTGAGTAAAGACAAAACTGAACTTTGGCATAACTGAATGGGTCACATTGGGTTTAAAGGGCTAAAATCTTTAAGTAATCAGAAATTACTTGGAAAAGATGACATTGAAACTTTGGATTTCTGTGAGACTTGTGTTTTGGATGAGTTCCATAAGGTAAGCTTTGAAACTAGCTCTCATAAGACCAGCAGACCATTGGACTATGTCCATACTGATCTATGGGGCCGGGAGAAGCATTCCACGTTTGGTGGAAGTAAGTACTTCTTGTCCTTAGTGGATGATTACTCAAGAAAAGTTTGGATTTATCCTTTGAAGGCTAAGTCGGAAACTTTTGAAAAATTCAGAATTTGGTTTAAGTCTGTTGAGAATCAGTTAGACAAGAAACTTAAAATATTGAGAACTGATGATGGGCTTGAATTCTGTAATTTCGAATTTGACAACTTTTGTAAAGAGAAAGGGATAACAAGACGCAGAATAGTTAAATACACACCGGAGCAGAATGAGGTCACTGAGATAATGAACATGACCATAATGAACAAGGTTAAGTGTATGTTAATTAGCTCTGGCATTGCCAAAGGTTTTTGGGCTGAAGCTGCAAGTACTACAGCTTATCTGATTAATAGGTCTCCTTTCAGCAGTATAGACTTTAAGACTCCACAGGAATTGTGGACATGGGAGCCTCCAAATCTAAATCACTTAAGGGTGTTTGGATGTGTTGCATATACACATCAGTCTAAAGGGAAACTTGAGCCTAGAGCTGTCGAGTGTGTGATGTTAGGGTATCCCGAGGGTGTGAAGGGCTATATGTTATGGGTTTTAGGGGTTCAAGGCATTAAGATTATTAACAGCAGGAATGTAGTCTTTAATGAATCTGAAATGCCATGTCTAAAACAGAAAACTGATGAAACTAACAAATCTGAAACTGAGAGGAGTATTCAGACTGAGGTGAAGCTAACTAAGCTTGATTCACCTACACCTGGGAATGATGATAATGACCCTACACATCATGAACCTGAAACTGAAATTGAACCTGAAGAGGTGACTGAACTTCGAGATAACAATGAACTAGTTGAAGTTGAACATTTTAATGATCAGCTACCTAATCAAGATTATCAGCTTACTAGAGATAGGGCGAAAAGGCAAATCAGGCCTAATCCTAGATATGAATCCCTAAACTTGACCGATTTTGCCTTAGTTTCAGGTGAAGTCCTTGAACAAATAGAATCTGCCACTTATGAAGAAGCTATTAATGGAAATTATTCTGAAAATTAGATAAAAGCCATGCAAGAAGAAATGAAATCTTTGAGTCATAACAAAACTTGGAAACTTGTTAAGAAACCTAAAGATCAGAAATTGGTTCCATGTAGATGGATTTACAAGTTAAAAGAAGGTTTGAGTCCTAATGATCCCGTGAGGTTTAAGGCGAGGTTAGTGGGTAAGGGTTATACTCAAAGAGAGGGTGTGGACTATAATGAGATATTTTCACCCGTGGTTAAGTACAAGATAATCAGATTGATGTTGGCTCTTGTGGTTCAATTCAATTGGGAACTTGAACAACTCAATGTAAAAACTGCATTTTTACAGGGGAGTTGGAAGAGGATATTTTCATGAGCCAACCACAAGGTTTTGTAGCTAGAGGCAAATCTGATTATGTGTTCAAGTTAGAGAAATCCTTGTACGGGCTGAAACAGAGCCCAAGACAATGGTACAAGAGATTTGATGCTTATGTGCTAAAGATAGGGTTTAAAAGAAGTGAATTTGATGCTTGCTTGTATTATAATGACATGAAGAGTGATTGTGAAGTCTACTTGCTGCTTTATGTTGATGATCTGCTTTTGGATGGACCTAGCAAGTCTCAAATTAATAAACTGAAAGATCTTTTAAAATCCGAATTTGACATAAAGGATTTAGGAAATGCTAGAAAAATTCTAGGAATGGTTATAATAAGGGACATGACTAAACATAGGTTAACTATTTCACAAGAATCTTATTTGAACAAAGTTGTAACAAATTTTGGAATGAAAGACAATAAAATTGTGAATGTGCCTCTTGCTAGTCATATAAATTTTTCACGAGATCATTCGCCTAAATCTGAGTCTGAATTGAAAGAGATGGAAAATGTTCCTTATGCTAATGCCATAGGTTCTGTCATGTTTTCTATGATTACTACCAGACCCGATCTTGCTTTTTCCATCAGCCTCCTAAGTAGATTTATGTCCAATCCTGGTAAGCCACACTGGGCTGGTATGAAATGGCTATTAAGGTATTTGGTTGGGACTTCAAATCTGGGCTTAGTGTATGAAAAAAGATCTGAAAAGTTAACTCTTAAAGGTTGTGTTGATTCTGACTTTGCTGGTGATAAAGACAGTAGGAAATCAACCATGGCATACTTCTTTACCCTAGGTGATAACTACATAACATGGAAATCTCAGTTACAACCTTTAGTTACTTTGTCTAGTACTGAGGCGGAGTATGTTGCCATAACCGAAGCGGTTAATGAATGTATTTGGTTAAAAGGAATCTTAAAAGAACTGAACTTCATGCATGATACACCTATTATGTTTACTGATTGTCAAAGTGCATTGTCACTTAGTAAGAATCCTGTTTATCATGAGAGATCTAAACATATTGAGATGAAGTATCATTTCATTCGTGAGAAATTGTCTCAAGGTGAAGTCGAACTTGTTAAGATTCATCCTGATAGGAATCCCTCTGATGTGGGAACTAAAATTCTGCCTGTAGGAAAATTTAAATTGTACTTATCTTTGTTACATATTGACACTGGTTAATTTTTTCTTGCAGGTAGTGAGCGATGATGATGAGCAGTCCTTCCATGTGCAAATTCGCAACCGAGAGAGTATGTTATGAGAATCAAGGTGAAGAATGTGGGCTTAATGATTCACATAACTTGTTGGGCTTGACCCGGTTGTACCATTTTGAATCATTTGTGGCCATTAGATTTTTTGGAGGGCTAGGATTAGGCCTTGTGAGATATTTTCACTTGACCACGACTTTTGAAATATGAGACTTCATCCATACGTTTCAAACTCTCTCTCTCTCTCTCTCTCTCTAATTGACCGTCCCCTTTCATTTCACTTGGCAGAGAGTTGGTCCACCTTTCCTCCATTATTCTTCTTCTTCCTTGCACCAAGAAATTAATCCTTTAAGCCAACAGAAAGGGGGAAAAACCTAGGTATAGCTTAGACCTGAAATAGGGTTGAGTTTGTTGGTGTTTTCTCGAAGGTCTTGGGTCTGGTTTTGGTGGTTTGATCTTGACTATTTTTGGTAGATCATTTGGGTCGATGACCCTAGTCAATTGGAGTGTTCTTGGCCGGTTCTAATCTCTCTTTGGAAGGTGATTTGTATAAACATGGAAGCTGTTCCTGAGCCTAGTCACTCTTCCATTTTCGGCCAGTGAAGGAACGTTGATTTCAGGACGATAAAAGGGAAGCAAAAAACTCCATTTTATTTACTGTCATTTTCGGCTTTCATGTTCTGTCTATGATTTCTCTATGCATTGTAAATGTTTAGTTTTACAGTGTGATTATTGTGAGCTAGATATATTTTCTTATTGTGGTTTGGTAATTATAATATGCTATTTTTCCCAACAGTTTTGTAAGTTGAATCAATTTCGAAATGATTTCGTTATCCATGCTACCTCGCATCTTGCATACGTCTTGCCTAAGTTGCCTTTCAAGTTTTAATTCCTCTGATTTAATGGCGCCCACCAGGTGTTCGATTTTTTGCTTGATATATAATGAGATGATTTAGAGTTTGGACTTTGTTCTCTCTCTTTAGCTGTCTTTTCTGAATGCCGATGGTATATAACTTATTGATTAATTTGATGCATAGGAACTGAACTGATATATTTCCAAATCAATATATACTTCCCTGGTAGCTGTATGGAATATGAATATTCTGATTTCTTTATCCTTTCAATAATGAGACGATAAATAATTGAGAAAAATTATGTGTTTGTTGGAGGGTAAAGAGTTGCATTTTCTTTTGAGAGGAATAATTTATTATTCACATAGAGTGGGAGCTCCACTGAAATTTCTTAACTAAATTGCTATCTGCTATACTTCGGATGCAAGGGAAAATGGAGTTTACAGTAGAGCTGGAGACGTAGGAGGGGCAATGGCTATGAGAAGAGTAAAGATTCAAAAACGATGAAAGTATAGTTTCGGCAAGATCATATAATGGAAGTATTTAGCTAAAAACGATGTTTTTAAGGGAGGGAAGTTCAGTATAGTTTGTATATTTTTGGCGCAAATGTTCCGAAAAAACATATATAAAACGGTCTTAGTTGTTGTCTTTCATATCAAATGAGAGCTAAAGATCTGGAAGATTGTAAGGTAATTTACATACTAACCATTTTGTTTCCTGAATAAGTACTAATGTATGTTCTTAGTGTGGTGCTTTGACATTTGGCTTGTATATTCTACATTTAGGACTGGCGATTGAGTTCTACCATATGCATAATAAATTTTGATAGAATAATTAACACTGTGAAATGCCATTTTTTTCAATTGAATTCATGTAATCTACAATCAATATTAGACTTTAAGTCAACTTAAATAATCCCAAATGTTGTGTTGGTGCTCAAATTTATGGAGAATGAGGCTCAGTTTTTTGTTGTTTAGGTGGAATAATTTTGGTCACGTCCTTCAATTTTATTAACTGTAAGATGTTCACGTGAAGTTTTAATTTACTGAAGTAGTCCTCTATTGATCCTCGAACCCAAAACTGTATTGACTTGTAGTTATTACATTTTGAATATTATATTTATTGTCTAATTTAAAATTATTTTTTACATAATTATATCTCGCCCCTCCGAACGATAATCCTGGGTCCGCCCCTACATCAAAGTAACGGATTCCATCACGGGGAGACCCAATTCCACATGCATAGGCCGGCACACTGTTGGGAGAATCCAACCCTAATTTTCCCAAGCTATAATAATTTAAAGCCCCATTTCAAGCTTCAACACTGCTGCAATGACAACATACTCAATACTAGTGATGTCAAAACGGTTGGACCGGCCCCAGCCCAGCCAGACCGCCCATGAAAAGCTCGTTCCATCTAACAAAGTTGAATCATTATTTCAAAACTTGTTCACACAAGAAGAATAATATGTACCTATTGATGATGATGAAACCAATAGCATATCAAGAAAGAATTCTGAAGCTTTCTCATGGTTGCTAGGCAATGATTATTCATTATTGTACGCAGTAACAGGAATTGATTGACAAACCCCGTCTACCAATATGGGGAAAAACGAAAGAAAATCATTAACAAATTTATCTTACTGGCTCAAACAAGACCCCTCTGCTTGAAAACTTCAAGCATTGCAGTGCCAATCTTTGCAGGTGACTCAACTACAGTAACCCCAGCTTCTCTGAGGGTCTTAATTTTGTCTTGAGCTGTACCTTTACCTCCTGATACGATAGCTGCAAATTCAAGGGAGTAGCAGCTTTTAATTTGATTCTGGCTTCCATGAGGAAAATATTTAGCTATGATCTTTAAATATCGTTTTTTGATTTACTAGCGATATCATATATATCGAGATTGGATATTCAAATCCACAAAGAATTCATTAAAAGAAGAAGGAAACAGTGAACTACAGCTGGACACTATGTGATTAAATTGCAGTGAAACATTTTCTCCCGGTTCTTTTAATTGAAATGCAAATTCATGTAAAAAATATGAATGTACAGAAGGAAAAAGGAAAATCTATTTGGTCGTGATAAAAACGTTATGGCATGATAAACTCTAATTACATAGACACAAATAGAAAATATCCATATATTTTTGTAAGACGTCAAACGAAAAAGAAAAAGGAAAGCAACAAGTCCTCTCTCATTTACATGTGTTTTACTCTAAGGTTAATCAGAAACCAGATAAAACGTGATACCAAGAATAGAAGAGTTGAATATTAGAGAATTGACAAATATACAGTACCTCCTGCATGACCCATTCGCCGACCAGGTGGAGCAGTAAGTCCAGCTATAAAAGCAACAATAGGCTTTGTGGTTCCACTTTCCTGTTTTAGTTGAACAAATATTTTCAACACAGAAACCAATGAGATATCAAACATTAAATAGTCAAAAGTTCAAAACCTTTTCTAAATCCAACTACAAGTAAAATAGTTGAACAAAGATTTTTAAATTAATAATCTGCCAAACATTATGCATAGTTCTTAGTTAACATGGTGTATTAGAATAACATGAAATTGACTAGATAATTTCTTTTCCACGATGGTTTTAGGAAAATAAAAATCCTTCATCATAATTGCTTGATATTACTGACACAATCAACCCCCCCACCCCCACAAAAAAAAAAAAAAAAACTCCCTAAGAGTTAACGTGTCACCGTCTTGAGTGTGCTCATAATCTTTGATAAATGGATTCTCTCTAATATATTATCCTTTCTTAAGAGGTCCATAATTTATAGATATGGTGCAACCAATGTTTATTTACTATGTGTACACAACAATGTAACATAGAAAGTGTTCCATAAAAAAAAGCAGAATATTTATAAGAATCCCATTTTAGCGCATTCTACTAGGTAAAACATGAATACCTCCTTATTTCATTCAGAACAGAAATGGTCCTAATGAATTATATCATATCATCTCATTCAAGAGAAATACTTTGGCCTGTCTTTATAAAAGAATATCGTTTAAGACAGCACCAAAAAGAGCACATTTTCCCTTAAAAATTTTGAGAAACAATACAACTTTTTGGCTACCAAAATAAAAATATTCCAGAAAGCCAACAACTAAATTTAAAATTCAATCCATATTAAACATTTACGTGCTACTTCCTTTCTTCATATTTGCATTCTCTCATTTTTATCTATTTTACCACAAGTAATATTTTCCCTCTTATTGAAGCAACACATTTGCTTGTTCATTATAATATTTCTTCTTATTTCTTCAAGACTAAATACCATTATGTATTAAATTGTACAATTTAGTACACCAAACAATATTTGATATTTCCAAAAACGTAGAATCTGAACAGACCTATATGTAGCCCTTGTTTGAGTCCCATTTTTTTTGAGTTAATAGTTTTTGGAATAGTGATTTTTTTTTTTTTAGAATGTGATTAAAAAGTAAGAAAAGTTTTGAATTTACATGTAAAATTATTTTATTGGAAGAATGTGTGATTGAAAATGAGTTTTGGAAAAATGGGGCTCAAACAAGGGCTTATTCTTCATTTCATTGAACAAATAAGCCATAAAATAAGTAAAAAATTGCAACAATTATAAAGATAAAATCTTCATCTTTGTCATATCTCTGATGGCATTTGGGCTTCCAACCTTTAATTTTAGCATTTGCTTTTATCATCGTTGTCCTACTTCTATGCCATATTTGGAAACTAGTTTTGTAGGACAACTTTTGTTGAGACAGGAAAGAAGCTATTCCCAAAATAAAGGTGAAGTTCGATGAGAAAGAAAAGTAGAAATGAAGGCCTGGAAACACCCCTAGGATCCAAAGGCAACTCACATCAAATCACGATAGCATCACAGGGGTTCAAAAAAAGCTTCAAAAACTTGATAATAACTCAAAAATCATGTCACTGATAGTGAATTATATACCATACTGACAGTGGTCTACTGACCTTAAAACTAAAGAACAATTATTTATAAGGATTTCAAATCCTAAACTAGAAGGATTCTAATTGTTAGGGACCTTATTATATATCGAAATTAAAACTAATGACTGCTGGCACTGAATTGAAAAGAAAAAAAAATGATCCATAAGTAGAGACAAAATGTAAGTTCCAATTCATCGCACGATTCCGAGAAAGATATTGTCCTAACCTTTATAAGGGCTGCAGCATCCTCTTCAGCTGTACCACCTATCTCGCCAATTAGAACGATGCCTGAAATGCAATATGCAAATAATAATTGAGTATAGCATCTATTTTGTCAGCGATGAACCTGAGCAATAGATTTGACTTTTGAGTAATGAGAAAAGTGATGACAAGACTAAACAGAGTAAAGATAACATCCTTGCACTTTTGGGAAAAAGGACAGCAAGGAGTAAGACCACCATCAGTAGAGATCCAAATTCTACACAAATTAAAGGTTGGAAGCCCAAATGCCAAGAAATTTTAATCTAAGGAGCACCGATACTTGTAAACTTGTTACATACCCGTATCCAAACTCCAATACCCTCTGATACGTACCGGATACTTTTTTTAATATTTTTTATATTTTTAAAATTTTTGATACGTATCCGATATGTATTTTTAAATTATTTTATATTTTTGTATGATTTTCGATATGTATCCGATACTTCATGGTTCACATGCACCTTTACTACAAAACATTGCTTTGAAACTTCTTGTGCAACATTTTTCTTCATCTTGTGCTGAAACAAATTGGAGTACGTACTTTTTTGTGCACTCCACAAAAAGGAATAAAATAATCTACACCTAACTGAAGAATTAATTTTTATTCATAGCAATTTGCGTCTTTTGTTAAGAAAATTAAATCCATTCAAAAGAAAAATCAAAAGTATGGGACATTGCCGGATACTTATTTGATACTCTTGAAGCACTCCTTGAGGTTGTTAATCTATCATTAGATGAGCCAGAGTTGGAGAGTGTTATTTTTTATTATTATTAAGAAATTGATGTTCAAGAAAATGAAGTTTCAAAAACTAATGGTTAAAATAAAGTGCTTTAGTATTTTATTTTATTTTTATTATCATGCTTCTGTATTAAATTTTTTATATTATTAAAATTATGTTAAATTTTATAAAGCGTATCGACGTATCCTAATTTTTTTCAAAAAAGTCGTATCGGCGTATCCGTATCCGTGCTTCTTAGATTTTAATAGGGGCTCAAGTGCTTGCTTAAGTATAGAATGGAGATTGTACATGGAAATGTTCCCCAAAAACAATATTTATACTTTCTTTGGAGTATTATAGACCTCTAATGCGAATGTAACTATCTTTATGCATGAATGAAGCATGCTATTTTCAAGTCAGAAAATGTCTTCCTGGCGAATATCTTAGGTGGCAACTGAGATTAAGCATTTCCTGGCAAAGAGTTACCTTCTGTCTGTGGATCCACAAGAAATTTTTCTACGCAGTCGACAAAATTTGTTCCATTAAAAGGATCCCCACCAATTCCTACACATGTAGACTGCCCAAGACCAACAGCAGTGGTTTGGAAAACCTAACAAATTCACGTTTGACATGAGTAATCCACAATTAAAAAAACCATCACACTTAGAAACAGATACATGCTGAATTTCGAGTGCGATGCACCAAATATAAAAAAATACACAACAGAAATAGAGTGCAAAAGAGGAGATACAAAAGTACCTCTCTACTTAAAATCAGTTATAAAAGATTATTAACCACCAAAATCAGCTATCCACGTGATATTAATTTTCTTAATTTAGTTTTAGGTGGAGAACTCCCATGATTGAAAGATAGAAAGATTAGAAAATTGAATTTGAATACTCAATTTTTTTAACAATTGTAAACCAAAGAATTTGCTATATCCTAGAACAGCATCCTGATTTGAATCCTAAATGCTACCACAAACTCAAACAGTATATGCACCTGTCATGTTCTCTGATTTGATCCTTTCCTAGATGTAACTGTTGAAGTCCTTTTAATCAATGATTTAAAATCTGTAAGTGAAAAACGTACCCTCTTCCAACAAAAAAATTGAGAATATTGTCAATATAATACTTCAAACAGTTAATCAAATTTGCCTGATGCAGAGGCAACGTTGAAAGCTGCAAAAATGAATCCATAACCTACAAAAAAGTGGACAAATCCAACTTCTTCATCCAGTGAACTCTCCAGTCCTACGATTTCTATCAATAGTTTTGATGTTCTGAATTAAAACCCTAAAGTGCTAGGCATAAAAAAGGACCTTCCAAGATGATGCCTTAACCTTTTACAAAATAATATTACTTATTACTTGTGTTGCAGCATCCAACCTCAGTGAAAAATCCAAATTCATTTAATGTCATAAAACCTAAATGGTGGAAATCAATGTGATCCAATGGAAATAAACTTTGTTATTTAGTTAAATTTTAGATTTTTGACACAAGGAGTGAAGATAATTTGTTGATGGGAGGTTTACGATGCATGTTGAGCTACAATGTGGCGGATGGAAGTTTGAAGAATGGAACAGAGCTTGCATGATGTAGAAATATGAGTTATGGACGGTTAGGTCCAACGAGATTGGGTTGGTTGTTGAGTTATACCACATTCGTCCCATAAAGATAGACTTGTTTCTATTTTTCCTAATATACCCCTACATTAAATGATGGTTTAAATAGGATTAGTTTATAGCTGTTGATAACAGGTTATATTAAACAGGGGCATATTAGAAAACTAGAAAATATCTATAAGTTCAATGAGGAAAATGGACTGTAATTTGGGACAAAAGAAAAAAGAAACCAAGCCTATCTTTATGGGATGGAGGTAGTAGAAGACAACAGCCATAGTAAAGTTAGAACATGAGATGTAACTATGACTTCACTCGCAAAAACTCTCTGTTCGAAAACTTGTTAGGTTTCACAAAAGCTACCACCCAAAACTAGTAGCATAAAACTGTTTGCATCATGATTTAATGGAAATTGAGAAAAGTGGAAAAGAACATATGGTACTCCTTTACATAGTGGTATTTGAATATTGAAATGTGCTATATCGTGTCAACTCTCCCCTGAATAAATTTGAAAAATATTAATGGATTGAACCTTTAATTGATGTTTAAGACAAAAGGATTGCAATGGATGCTACCAGTGGTAAAAATGATTCTGGAAGTTCAAAAGGTTTAAAGGTCGTATCCATGAAGTTTGTCAACTATCACAGGATATAAGATTTTGAGTAATTGCATAAGCTTTGACCGTTGACCCATGAAAGTGAGTCACAATTTGCAGGTGTTGATTAGACTGGAGCTTAAGGCTATTGGATGGTCTACGAAAATAAGAAGTATAGCACCAAAGTAAAGTTAGGCTCACCAAGGTGACCACCTCCAAGCACACTACCAAAGTTCCGTAGTCCATTCAGCAAACAGTTATATATATATATATAT
This sequence comes from Fraxinus excelsior, assembly GCA_019097785.1. Classification (NCBI taxonomy): domain Eukaryota; kingdom Viridiplantae; phylum Streptophyta; class Magnoliopsida; order Lamiales; family Oleaceae; genus Fraxinus; species Fraxinus excelsior. Next base: position 29,400,662 of record CM032629.1, read on the forward strand.
ATATATATATATAGAGAGAGAGAGAGAGAGAGAGAGAGAGAGAGAGGAGCATAAAATCTCAAAAACATGTCTTTGAAACATGGATTAATTTATTTAAATGAAATATCTGGAGCCACACAGCAGAACAGAATGACTAAGCACCAATCTCAACAACTAATAGGATTTTCTAACTGCTGCTAGTATAGAATTTATCACCCAATATTCCATTAATTTTTGCTGTATAAAGGTCCCATATAAAAGAAAAAATAAACAAATAATACGGAGTCTCTTTTCTTAAAGAGCTATAGATTCTAAACGCTTGAATCATACTCCCTCCGTCCCATTTATATAGGTTTGTTTTGTTTTTCACACGGATTAATATATCTTATTTAATGTTATTGGAAAAGCAATTTTAGCCAAAAACTTACTAGTTTACTCTCATTTAATTATCAATAACTAGTAAATTATTATTGAAAATAGTAAAGAAACAAGGGTATATTAGTAAACGAGCAAAACAAAGCATTCTTAATAAAGAAACAAGACTATATAATTGGGACAAAAAAATAGGGAAAGTAAGCCTATATAAATGGGACGGAGGGAGTAAGAGATATAAGACATGACAAAAATTTAAGATGCAAGATAATAAAAGCATCTCACCGCTTCATAAGTCAATGTTCCAGATCGTGAAACAATTCCGATACGTCCTGGTTTGTGAATGTAGCCAGGCATAATTCCAATTTTGCATTCTCCAGGCTTGATAATGCCAGGACAATTTGGTCCAATGAGTCGAGTTTTTGACTGCTGGTTGAGAGCAGCCTTGACACGAACCTGCAATTGAGGAGGCAGGACATTTACAGAACTAGACAATAAAGACAATTATGAGCTATGTAAAGGGTTTCATCTCCATGTAGAATCGTAGATGAGTTATGCCCCACTTTGGATTTTCTAATGATAACCAAATATTAACATAAACTCCAGGAAAAACTGAACGAAGAATATAGGCATTTGAGATATGCAACTGGTCAAAAGTATAATATGGGGAAGTTTTGTTGCCATCACCAAAATGTTTTGTAGGTTAAATATCTCAAATCTAAATCCTGATTTTGCACCCTCTCCCCAAATCCCTTCATCAGCCTAGCAGACAAGCTATGACATGTTTGTGATTCATGCAACTTTTGAGGGCACATGGACAAATCAGAAGTCATAAACTTACAGGACACCAACCTTTTCATGAGCCACCAGAGCAGGAAATATATCCAGTAGCTAATCTAATTAGACCTAGAAGAGAAATCGGGAAATAACAACAGTAGATGCATTTGTTTCTATCACTGGTGAGAGGCGTCCCATTATTCTCTTAAAATAGAAGTCAAATAAATCTTAATTAAGTGAAGCTTCATAATTGGAGTTAGCTCCATACTCGTAAATTGTATATTCTTTGGTGAGGAAAGAAAGGTAAGTTATATATTTCTACTAAATTATATGATACCATGTCATGTTGAGGGATGCCCTCCGTGATGCAAACGACCAAATCTAGTTCCGCCTCCACTCCCTCCAAAATGGCTCTAGCCGCAAAAGGTGGAGGAACGTAAATCACTGATGCATTAGCTTTTGTTTCAGCTTTTGCTTCTGCTACAGAGTTGAAAACAGGAAGTCCCAAGTGCTCTGTTCCACCCTTTTTTGGGGTAACTCCTCCAACCTATGTAAAGCAGACATGAAATGTGAAGAAAATACAAGAAAACCATTCAATATAAGGTTCGAACAGAACTTGGAAGCGTAAAAGTGAGGGGGAGAGGGAAAGATAGAGGGAGGGTGATGGAGGAACATTGTTTCCCACCCCCACCCCCCCCCCCCCACCCCCCCAAAACTCCTTCACCAATTTTGGGCTACAAAAAAGAGAAAATATGTTGCTTCGTATTTCTTCTCTGGAACCAACAAACAGTTCTTCAATTGAAATATAAATATGTCTCCTATACTTCTGGAAATTTGAAATGGCAGCCATATATTCAATGTGTAGCCACTTCCCCCTCCACTTTGGCTAATGAGCATTGAATGCTACCTTAGTACCTCAGCAACTACCCTTGATCGCTTTAATATCAAGATAGAGACGTATATTCTTTGTAAATGAATTTTATTTCTAGTTTCAATCAATAGTCAAGATCTATAAGAAATATGAATATACAACCAAACCATATAATCCATGGATTCAATATCCAAGCTACCAAGGCATCTAGCAAGAGCACATCATACAACATGATGTACTATCATACCGTTTCCTTCCAAAAAAACTTCTATTTGATTCATGTTCGCATGAACACTCTCATAAATGATCTGTTTGTATATTAATGGTAATTTTGCTAAGCACCCGATACAAGAGATTACATCCAGTATACTGTCTGATATATTATGATTTCCCTATGGATCCAGAAAACACTAACTGAAACCAAAAACATTAGAAAATTGCACAGAGAAACAAAACAAAAATCCACAATCGCATACAAATAAACGCAATAAAATAATTTGATACCATATGTTTACACAAATATGCTACTGATTATGCGTGCTCTGTGTTAAGCTTTGATCAGAAAATATGAGCCCGGCCTACACATGAGGGGGCGCATAGAAGACAAGATTAAATTGAAAATATGTGTCCCCATAACGTACAAGCTTGTAGACGAGATGGTTAACAATATTATAATGGAAATGATAGTAAAGAGTAAAGACCATATTTGTGCCATATTCAATGGCCTGTTCTGTGTGGAAAGTGCCATTCTTTCCGGTGATGCCTTGGCAAATGACCCGGGTGTTCTTGTCCACAAACACCGCTGCAGGAGGCGGTGCCGATCCGAGGTTGCGGTACTGCTGGAGCTGCCTAGAGTATAAGATCTTTGACGTTACGTTGCTAATCAGTCTAGTGGCTTGTCGAGTCATTGGTTCAATTGATTGCTGTGGCGGCACTGATGCGGGTGGTGCGGCGGCGGCGGTCGGAACGTGGGTTTGCTAAAAAGAATTTACGGATTGTTACTTGCAAGAGTCAGAAAAGGACCAAAAACAGTGTATTGGGGAAAATTGCATTTCAATTATGCATAAATGAAATTTTGAAATGCTAAAAAAAATGAAATTTTGAAAATAGCATGTGATTAAAATTAGATTTTTACCAAATTTTTATAGAGGTTGGTGAAATATATGGTTGAAAATTTATGGGATCCATGATTAAAATTAATTATTTACTTTAATTTTAATTAAAACTTAATTTTTAATTTCTACCAAATATGGATTTAATTTTTCCATAACGGAATGGACTTGGATTGTGATTACTTATAAAAAATCATTTTTTATAAAATTAATTAATTTTACCTTTTAAAAAAAGTTTTAAGCACGAGCCATTATAATCGTATTTCTTTCAAAATACAATTAAGATATTTTTACATTAAGTTTGGCACCATTGTTGACGATTGGTGAAGTCGTAAGATTGTGATGGTTGAATTAAATGTATGAGACGTGAAAGATAGTGCGATATTATGCCAAATGTAAATTTGATAAGTTGGGATGTAAACCAAGATGTATATGTAGCAAAATTGTTCAAAATAATCACTTAACTGACAAGTGAACTTTAAACGACTATGTTATATATATATATTCTCGTGCACATCTTCCTAGGCACCATCGTCCCCTTGATTTCCCTCAACAATCTTTCTCTTTCTTACCTAGATTATAACACATAGGAAGAGTGTAAGGCTACATATATACAAGAATGTACATCTAGTATAATTGAACTTTAAATTAAAAAGTTAAAAATTAGACGAGGTTAATTTTCACTCAAATTATTCAATAAAATGAATCATCAATTTTAATCTTTACAATAATAAGGTTCGAAATGTATAATCTTTTACTTTTATTTCGGACTACTTATTTCCGATCTCCTCTTTCCCTTCATCCTCCTCTTCTTTCTACCTTCAACCATCCATATGACAAATAGTTTTGACAGTTCAAAAACTTTTGTTTATCCTCATAAAATTAGATTCACGTGTAGATAACAAATAAATGTAAAACTTGACGAAAAGAAAGTATAACCTAATGAAAACACGTGACATTATTCTTTAACCGGTATTGAGAGAAGTAAAAAGTTCTATGAACGAAATAAGAAAAATTTTAGAAACAGAAGAATATCTTCTGTTGCTACCAAAATTCATACCTGGGTCAACCCAAACCGAATGAAAGAACTCCACGGATCTGGCCTTCAATACCTGAAACAAAGGCGTCGAGGTGTGTCCTCGTCGCCTCTCCGATGCTTAAGTAAGTTAAGTATTCAAGAGAAATTTTATGCTGAATGCCGTTAAAACGTACCTGAATGATGAAGAAGGGTTGCACATTTATACAGGGTAGTGGTGGAGTTCTAGAAGGATTAATCTTCCCATAGTCAATTTGAGTCCTATTAGGATTGTACAATCTGAGTGATGAGTTTGTGTTTAAGTAGGACTGACATTCCTAGGTAAGTTCGAAGGGGATAAAAGACCCGACCTAATTATTGAGCCCGACCTTGGAAATGGCGCAGCAATAGTGGGCTGAGGTTGGGCCATTGAGGTAGAGGTCGTGTTCAACCTTGGATCTAGCCCAACGAGAGTGGGTTGAGGTCGGGCCAACAAGGTCGAGTTCGGGTGCTACTACATTTATACGCATCACAGGCCCCCGTGCATCTAGGTCGCAGTTGAAAACCCCATGTTAGAGCTGCGGGATAAGATGCACTAAGGTGAACGTATCGAGTTGAATGTATTGCTTATGCTTATTAAGTATGTTGTCCGAGCTTGTTGACCAATGCTTGACCAATAAGCTCGAGTTTTGCATCAAATAAGGAGGTAGAGCCTATTATTTAGCCAATTCTTGGCCAAGTAAGCTCGAGTTTTATATGAAATAAGGAGGTCGAGCTCGTTACTTGGCCAATTTTTAACCAGTGAGCTCGAGTTTGATATGAAATAAGGGGCTCGAACTCGTTACTAGGCCAATTTTTTACCAGTGAGCTCGAGTTTGATATGAAATAAGGAGCTCGAGCTCGTTACTTGGCCAATTTTTTGCCAGTGAGCTCGAGCTCGTTGCTTGGCCAATTTTTGACCCGTGAGCTCGAGTTTGATATGAAATAAGGAGCTCGAGCTCGTTACTTGGCCAATTTTTGACTAGCGAGCTCGATTTTGATATGAAAAAAGGAGTTTGAGCTCGTTACTTGGCCAATTTTTTTGCTAGTGAACTCGAGTATGCATGAAATAAGGAGGTCGGGCTCGTTGCTTGGCCAATTTTTGACCAGTGAGCTCGAGTTTGATATGAAATAACGAGCTCGAGCTCGTTACTTGACCAAATTTTGACCAGTGAGCTCGAGTTTGATATGAAATAAGGAGATCGAGCTCGTTACTTGGCCAATTTTTGACCAGTGAGCTCGAGTTTGATATGAAATAGAGAGCTCAAGCTCGTTACTTGGCCAATTTTTGACCAGTAAGCTCGAGTTTGATATGAAATAAGGAGCTCGAGTGTTGCTTGGTCAATTTTTTACCAGTGAGCTCGAGCTTTGTATGAAATAAGGAGCTCGATCTCGTTACTTGGCCAGTTTTTGGCCAGTGAGCTCGAGTTTTGTACTGGTGATTAACCTTGAGCTCGAGACCCAAAAAATCTTTTGTCGCGAAAAGTATTTGGTATTCGAGGTTGGGGTAATGCGGTCGTGTACTAGCTGCAAGCGCGGAGCACGACCTTATGCTAGGTTTGATGTACTAGCTGCATGTGCAGAGCACGACCTTATGCTAGGTTTGATGTACTAGTTGCATGTGCAGAGCACGACCTTATGCTAGATTGAATGTACTAGCTACATGCGCGGAGCAAGGCCTTAAGCTAGATTGAATGTACTAGCTATATGCGCGGAGCACGGCCTTATGCTAGGTTTTATGTACTAGCTGTATGCGCGGAGCATAGTGATGGCAACGGAACAGGGCGCCCCGCCCCGCCTTTGACGGGGCGGGGGGGATTTTTGCCCCGTTTAATGCCCCATTTAGTTTTTTTTTTTTTTTTTACCAAAAATTTCCAATTAAACATAATTCAAAATTTTATAATCCAAAGCAAATAATACTTAAAATAATTACATCGATATTCAAACCAAACAATGAAAACAAACAATGTCCAAAATTAAACAAACAACGTTCAATTTTATTTTTTTTTTAACTAGGCGGGGCGGGGCAGCAATCCCCGCCCCGCCCCGCCAACCCGTCGAGACGGGTTTTTTTGCCATCTCTAGCAGAGCATGACCTTAAGCTAGATTGAATGTACTAGCTGCATGTGCGAGGCACGGCCTTATGCTAGATTTGATGTACTGGCTGCATGCGGGGAGCACGACCTTATGCTAGATTTTATGTACTAGCTACATGTGTAGAGCATCGCCTTATGCTAGTTTAAATGTACTAGCTGCATGCGCGGAGCACGGCCTTATGCTAGATTTAATGTACTAGCTGCATGCACGAAGCATGACCTTATGCTAGATTTTATGTACTAGTTGCATGCGCAGAACACGGCCTTATGCTAGTTTAATATAAATTCTAAATAGAGTTGTTCGAGCTGAGTTTTTAATGTCTCATAAAATAATGTAAAGGTACATGGGGGCGTAGGCCCTTGGAAGGAAAACAATTTAGGGGCATGTAAGCTCGAGCTAGAAACTACCAAAAGAATTTGGACCTGACATAATGCAAATTGAAAAAAGATTATCGAAAAAAAACTAAGCAACCTAGATACCTGGAGGCGTAGTCAACTATTTTTCGACCGTGGTTGTAGCATCAAGATCTTAGCCAATGGTAACTTTTGTACCAGGCTCGAGCTCGACGTCATCCATCCCCTCTACTGAAGTAAACCTTCCACGGTGCTTGAGGTCGAGCTCGACTTTCGAAAGTTGCATGATGTCAGTCTTGATCTCCCGGACGTTGGTAACATAACATTGCCTAGCCAGTGCTTGGCTTCCTCGAACTACCCCAATCCCGTTACTTGTAGGGAATCTCACTGCCAGGTGATACGTTGAGACAATGACCTTGATCTCATTCAACAAGGGCCTTCCAAGTATGATGTTATTGGCCATAATAGCATGAACTACTTGAAAAGTTGTGACCTGCGTTACCTGCTTCCCTCTTGATCCCAAGGTGAGAGGCCTTCTGAAATCACGACACCGCCTCCGAACCCCTGAAGGGAGGTTTTGACCGGCTTGAGCTGCTCAGCTGAAATGCCCATATGGACAAAAGCCTCATGTGACAGCACGTTAGCTGCACTTCCATTATCCACTAGAATTCGCCTCACCTCAAAATTAGCAATGATTGCCGTTATAACTGAGGCGTCATCATAAGGAAAAGACACGCATTCTAAGTCATTTAATCTGAAAGTGATGTCTATGATACTGAGATCCATGCTTGAGATCAATGGGTATTGCTAGAGTCTCCTCCTGAGGTTGTCCATCCAACAATGATATTGATAGTACTAGTAGTTACTTACTTATCTCTCCCATCTTCAGGAACCTTACCTTTATTCTGGTTGTTCCGCTGACGCTTGTCTTGACTCACGTAAGTGCCCAGGAAACCCTTTTTGATTAAGACCCTCTATTTCCCGCTTTAGGGCGAAACATTCTTTGGTCATGTGTCTATGATCTTGATGAAAATCGCAGTACTTGCTTTTATCACGGGCTTCGGGAGGAGCATGTAGTCTAGGAGGCCACTTCAACTCTTTAAGGTCTTTGATTTCCATCAAAATGTTAGACCTTGTGGTGTTCAATCGAGTAAAAGATGTTGGAGATGGGTCTTGCCTTGGCTTACCCCGAAAAGAATCCGGACGAATGTTAGACTCATACGGCCTTTTAAGTTCGGGCTTACTTGATGGCTGTGTATCTCTCCTTGGGAACATGGTCTCCTCCATGTTGATGTATTTCTCAGCTCGTGTAAATAGGTCGGTTATCTACTTCAGAGGTGTCTTTGATAAAGACATCTTGAACGCCTCATACCTCACGGCATATGTCAGGGCAGATATCGTAGCCGTAAGTTCGGTATCAAAAGTCTCACCTTATTCAACCTGGTTATAAAACTACGAAGAGTCTCATTAGGTCCTTGACGCATCTGCATGAGTGATGCTACGGTCTTCCTGATACGCTTGCTATTTGCAAAGAACGTAGAGAACTTGTCGGCTAAGTCCGCAAAAGATGATATAGAGTTGGGCTCCAATGTGGAAAACCAATCTCGGGCGGCGTTAGTCAATGTCTGAGGAAAGGTTTTGCACATGACAGTGTTGGGTGCAGCTTGTAGATTCATGATGTCGGTGTATACGTTGAAGTGATTGATAGGGTCAGTGGTCACATCATATTCTTTCACCCGAGGGTACTTGAACCGATCTAGTAGAGGGTACGACAAAACTTCGGGGGTGAAAGGAGTGTTCGGGGTAAATCATGTTGTTGCTTGGGATTTCTGAAGCATCCCGGCCGTTATTCCTTCTTGAATAATCCTTGCTAGGTCGGTCGAATCTAGTGCAATTGATCTCGAACCAACGGGTGGCTGAGGTTGTCCTGATGTGCCGGCTTCACCATGGCTAGGGATCGGGATGTCCGTATCGGCAGGTTGGTTAGGTGCAGATGAGCTAGCTGGAAGATGTCCTGAGCGTGTGTTAACCATGGCTTTTGGTAGCGTTTCCCACAGACGGCGCCAATGTTTCTACCAAAATTCGTACCTGGGTCAACCCGAATCGAATGAAAGAACTCCACGGATCTGGCCTTCAATACCTGAAACAAAGCCTCGACGCCCCTCCGATGCTTAAGTCAGTTAAGTATTCAAGAGAAACTTTATGTTGAATGCCGTTAAAACGTACCTGAATGACGAAGAAGGGTTGCACATTTATATAGGGTGGTGGTGGAGTTCTAGAAGAATTAATATTCCCATAGTCAATTTGAGTCCTATTAGGATTGTACAATCTAAGTGATGAGTTTGTGTTTAAGTGAAACTGACATTCATAGGAGACGTGTGGTAAGTTCGAAGAGGATAAAAGACCCGACCTAATTATTGGGCCCGACCTTGGAAATGGCGCAGCAATAGTGGGCTGAGGTCGGGCCATTGAGGTCGAGGTCGTGTTCAACCTTGGATTTAGCCCAACGAGAATGGGTTGAGGTCGGGCCAACAGGTCGAGTTCGGGTGCTACTACATTTATACGCATCATCTTCAAATCGGTTGTCAAATAAAAAAAATGGAATGAGTATTCTACGTTGCTGATGCTAGGGTGTACAAATATCTCAACAATACAATACCACACCGAAATAAAACCATTCTATTGACTAGAATTTGGCCCCATATTTGACAATCATTATTTGCAAACTTTTTTTTATATACTTAGTATGTTTCAGTCACATTATTTTGAAATAATGTATTCTGGAATAGTAGATTAATGGAGAATGTGTGGTTGAAAAAGAAGAAAAAGTTATTGATATAATGAAAAATATTATTTTATTGAAAAATGTGTAGTTGAAAATGAGTAAAAGAATGAAAATGAGAAAATTAATGTTGCTCAAACATGGGTTTAAAATTTATATAATAAAATATTCTGTACGTAAATCCAAATTTTTTCCTACATTTTAAGTACAAAGTTTTTAAAAACCACTATTCAAAACTTATTTTGGTCAAATAATGGTCATCAAACGTATAAGTACAATAAGGGCTCAATTTGGTCCAATCATATGCCAACACGACCCATCCCAGCTCAGCCAATAGAGTTAATTATTCCAATGGTCACTCAACTTATGTCCACATCTTCAATTGTTCACTGAGATGTCAATTTTTGACCACTAAACTTTAAAAAATGTAAGACGTTACTTACCAATGTAACTTCCATTTAAAATCTCTAACGGAATAGATGACGTGATCGACAAAATGTACACGTGGCGTCTAGTCGCATCGTTATACTTTGAGATAGTCGAGTCTTGGTCACTAAACTTTGGAAAATTTCTCTGTTTGCTCACTAAATTTTGAAAAACATATTGTCCTGCTCGTTGAACTTTAAAGTGGTCGAATTTTGGTCGCTAAACTTTGAGATAGTTGAATTTTGGCTACTAAACTTTGAGATAGTCGAATTTTGGTTACTAAATTTTAAAACAGCTTTCGATTGTTCACTAAACTTTAAAAAACATCTTCTATTGCTTACTAAACTTTGAGATGGTCGAATTTTGACAATTAAATTTTGAAAAACGTCTTCTATTACTCATAATAAAATTTGGATTTAATTAAAATTCGTTGTTAAATTTTGGATTAAAATTTTAATTTAATTTAATTCTAATAACAAATTTAGTTCGTGTTTGGTAGGAGTTAAAATCTAAATTTTTATCAAACTCAAATTCAACAATTAATTTTAACCACGTATTTATAGGACCCACAACTTTTCAAAACACATTTCATCAATGTTTATCAAAATTTGCTAAAAATCTGATTTTAATCCAGACCAAACACGAACTTATTGTGTATTTCTTTGTAAAATTTAATTTGATTGTAATAACAAATTTATTGTGTATTTCATTGCAATTAGTAGTCACTTCATTTGCACATCATTACAAGCGTTGTCTATCATAATATTTGAATCTTGCAACGAAATATATAATAAATTTGTTATTAAAATTAAATTTTAATATTTGAATTTACAATGAAATACATAATAGATAGAATTATATTAAATTCTAATTCTAATCTAAATTTTAACAATGAATTTTAATTAAATTCAAAGTTACAGTGTGAATAGAAGACATTTTTTCAAAGTTTAGTGATCAAAATTCAACCATCTCAAAGTTTAGTGGTCAAAATTCGATCACCTCAAAATTCAGTGAGTAATAGAAGATGTTTTTCAAAATTTAATGAGCAATCAAAGACGTTTTTCAAAATTTAGTGGTCAAAATTCAACCATCTCAAAAATTTAATAGCGTGACGTGGCGCCATGTGTACATGCTATCAACCATGTCACCAATTCGTTAAAGATTTTAAACAGAAGTTAAATCAACGATTTAACGTCCAACGTTTTTAAAGTTCAATGGTCAAAACTCGACATTTTAAACTTCAATAAGTAATTGAAGACATAGACATAAGTTCAGTGACCATTGGAACAATTAACTCTAGACAATGTAAAAAGGAATTGCTCCATTGGTCCTCAATTCACACGATCATAATTTCCATCCCTAAGGTACGTTTCTTGGTAGTACGGTCCCCAGCCTATCTATTCTGGTGTGTTGGTGTTCAAGCATTCATTCCATCCATTTGACAAGCCAACAATTGCCTAAAATTCCAACCTTGCAGCTTAAACCACCATTTGGGGGGGTAAATTAACCACCAACTCGACTAACCGAATCAACTCGGGATGATTGAAACAGTTTTCCCTAGTAAGTCAGTTTGAGTCGGGTTCTTACGACTCGTTTAGATCACGAGCTGAACAAAAAAAAGAAGCAAGAAAACTGCTTTCCAAACTCATGTCGAGGGTAGAATCGATCCTACTCAAGGTCAATCCTAGTGAATTTCTTTTTAAATCATTTAAGTTATTGCCCGGAGCATAAAGTTACTATCTTCCAATAAAAACGATGAAAAAAAATAAAATAATGTGTTTCTCAATAATATTGAAACAGTAAAAACCTCATTTTGTATATCTTCAGTTTCAAACAGCGGCGGACCCAGCACCCGGCGAGGGGGCACGACCGCGCGTGCTGGGCTCCATCGGAGCGGTCCACAGGGATGAGGAAGAAAAAGACCAACGTGCAGGAGCAGTGGCGAGGTGAAAATCGAAGTTACAGAATCGACGCTATGAAGATATGGAAGAAGGAGAGATGAAAACGATGAGTTGTTGGACTTTTTTTTTAGGGAAAAATTCACATATCATGTATTATCTATCACGAAATCAATATTCAGGCCTCAAGTTTAAAAATGGCAGAAATCAGGTTTCTTGTTAATTAATTAATTATATTTCTCAATTATTCTGTTAAATTATGTTCCTTAAATTAAGCGTACAGTCAAGACTCCATAATATACCAAATCACATCCTTAAAATACAGACTCAGCTTCAGCTCAGATGGATTTCAATCATGTGGACAAAATTGACAATAGTATGAACGAGATTTCCGATCACAAATCAAAGGTCATCATCTCCAGTCACATGGTTCCATATTGTTGAGAGTTGACGCAGAATTGCAATAGATCCCAGTTATCAGTGATTTTGTTGGATCGTAATTGCACTTATACGAAGCTTGTGGATACAGTAATGACAAAGTTCAATTTGGATCATAAAAAGGATTATTTGGAGTTGGAGAGTTAATTATACATAATGTCAAACTGTGACCATCAGATTGCAATGTGTGACATATACTCAGACATGTGACATGTGAACATTGTTTGTGTGACCAATGCACTATTCACTATAGGTAAAAAAAAAGAATATGTTCATATTCTTGAAAAATGTGACTCAATACCAATGAACTAAATAACTTGTATTTATAGCCTATGACTTTTGCAGATTGACAACAAATGTTCTAGAAACTTGTGTGACCAATGCACTACTCTCTGTGACCATCAGATAGCAATGTGTGACACATACTAAGACATGTAACTTGTGAACACTTATTGTGTGACCATTGCACTATTCACTATAGGAAAAAAAATGATTTAATATTTGTGGAAAATGTGACCCCAATGACCTAAATGAATTGCATTCATATTCTGTGACCTTTGCAGATTGCCTGCAAATGTCTCAGAAACTTCTGTTGCTATCTGTGTCCATATGAGCACAAACAATTACCTATTGTGTTATATGTGACCTGATTTAACATTATGTAATTAGTAGTATCCCTGTGACCTACATACTCTATAAATATTATGAAATGTGACATGGTGGAAATCATGTATTACAATGTGTGACCAATGCATTACTCTCTATGACCAGTAGATAGCAATGTGTGACATATACTAAGACCCGTGACCTGTGAACACTTATTGTATAACCATTGCACTATTTACTGTAGGGAAAAAATGGGTTAATATTTGTGAAAAATGTGACCCAATGACCTAAATGAATTGCATTCGTATTATGTGACCTTTGCAGATTGCCTACAAATGTTTCGTAAACCTGTGTTGCTATCTATCTCCATATGAACACAAACAATTACATATTGTGTTATATGTGACCTGGTGTAACATTATGTCACTAGTAATATCTCTGTGACCTACATACTCCATAAATATTATGAAATGTGACCTGGTGGAAATCCTGTATTACAAATTGTGACATGTGTATATACATATACACATGTCACTGTGACCATCAGATTGCAATGTGTGATATATAGAGGGTGTTGTAACCTCTGAACGATTATTGTGTGACCAATGCCATATCATCAAACACAATTCCGCTCAAAATGAAAATGACACCATTAATTATCCAAAATTCAATGTACATTTTGTTCCATTCACAAAAACTATAGCAAATCTAAACTGACAATGACACCAAAAATTATCCAATGTTCAATTTACAACTACTCCAAAAGAAATATAGAGAGGTGGACAATCAGAAACTTTACATAATATGTTCATCATTTTAAACTAAAAATAAAATCACAGCCATCACTCAATGAGAATCTCTTCCTTTTGTTTGTTCGAACCAGCGTTTGCACCGTCTTCTTTCCCTTCTTTTCATCCTTTGTTTTCGTCATTGGTAATCACTGTCAAATGAAGATTTATCCTTTGTTTTTACCATTGGCTATTTATCACAGTTGTTTTTAGAAAAGTGGTGGAGATTGAAGAGGGTTAGTGCTTGAGAGAAAATAGGGCTTGAATAAAAATGAAAGTTGGAATATTAACAAATTTGAAACCCTCAATTAACGGGATATGCGCATCAATAAATTAAAAGATTAATTATTTAATTAAAATGATAAAAACCTGAGAAATGAAAAAATAAGGTCCAAACCTGATTTTTAAAAACGTTAAACTAAAGGCATGGTTTTATGTAATTTCCACTTTTTTTTTATTTTTTAAGATCCTGGGGCTTTTCTTTAGTTGGGCTCCTTTTTTAAATAATGGCCCATTAAGTGAATTCAACTGAGACAAATCGCATTGACATTGCTAATTGCACGACATTTCTGATTTCACACCCATAGAAGCCAAACCCCCAATTCCAAACCCTATATTCTATCTCTCGTCCCGAGTCCTATTACCTCCCACTATTGCAGCCGCAGGTCCGACAATTACACACCGCCGCTATCGATAAGCATTTCTTTACAAATTACTATGTGACTTTTTATGTGGAATGCTTTAGCCAAGATGAACAAGTTTTCACCATTTCGAGTTGAGAGAAGTAGATTGTGGTGGAAATTTGAAAATGATAGTTGGAAAATTATGTTTATGGCTACAATCAAAGATTGTATTGTTTTCGCCAAATTGGAATGATTGAGATTTGAGATGTAAATCTTAGGTGAAAATCAGAGGAGTTTGTAACAATTGATAAGACTTGAGATTGAATAAATTATTTAATTGAATCTACCATAAAATTAATAGCATTTAGCAAATGCTAAGAAGAACACGAAATCAGGGGTTTCAAATGGCTTGGAGATGAATTTAGCATATGCAAATTGCAATGTGAATTTGTTTGTAGTGTAAGTTAATGTTTATTATCTATATTAACTTAAAATATTTTTTGCGTTGTTGAAGATAACCATTACCTTCAATGACTAATGCTTGGGTTGTTTCGTCCATTAATTTTGTTGGTTTTTGCAGGGTGGGTGTGTCATTTTTATGTGGCCTAATTCACAATGGGATTTCCTCCTTGAAGCAGCCTAGAGATCAACATTTGGACTTGATAAAGTGAGTTGCAATTTCTTATACAATGCAATTTCAAGGGCAATTAAGTTTTAAACTTCTTGAGTTCGCAATGCACAATACTAATAATCATATTTATTTATTCTTACGATTTCTGCTGAACAGAAGTCACAATGACCATAACCAAGGATATTATGCTTCTTTAAAATGAGAAAATAAATTGCAAAAATAAATATTGGCTGGATTATCTTATGCCAAGAAACAGAACAAAGAGTAGATTAGACTTCACAAGGTGAATTTCTACGACATTTTAGTATGATTCTAAAATTGCATATGCTGACAATGATATTTTGAATATTCTACTTTAAAAGTATTTTTAATGTTAAGACAATAAAGTATGAAATTAGATTAGACAATAAGTTCATAAACTCTTCAAAACTAATATAATAGTACAGACATCGCTATTACAACCATTGACTGTCGGCGGTCAATAGTCAAAGGTCCCCACTGGTTTCAAAAACTAAAAATCAAATATATACCATCACAATTAACAGGGTTAGGGACAAAATAAAAACATATTTGAAATATTCTTTAAAACAAAAATATCTAATTTGTAAATTAACACACACAAAAAAGATAATACCAGATTTTTCATAGCGAAAACTTAAAAGCATAATTTTCTCCCAAAAAAAAATAAAAAAAATCTACATTTTGAGCCCAAGCCAAACCAATTCGATTTGCGTCAATTCCAGTATTAATTTATAAGCGATCCAGTCGATTTCAATTTCAAGTGTGATAGAAAATCGACACAAACTGATCCCAAAAAGAATAGAGAGGTTTTGTGCCAATTACCTAAAAGAAACATTCAAACTCAATCAAAATCTAGTTTTATCTTTTATGCCCAAAGTAAATTAGAAGAATCTCATAATGTTGTCATTTCTTTTCCTTCACATCTAAACCGGTAGTGTAATTATGCCTTAGAAAGGGAAAAACAAGTACAGAACACAAGGTAACAAAAATATGATCGCACACAAATGAAGGGTCAAATAAATAGTCGAACAAGCGTATTCACAAATAAAAAAGATAAAAAATAAAATAAAATATAAACTTCTAATACATAGAAGCAAGAAGAAAGACAATAAAATGATGAGGCAGTTGAAATATGGCCAAACAATTTTTATCCCCAACAGTTATACACCTTATAATGCTCTGAATATAGTTGTCAATTCTCATATTATGAACCACAGCAAGCAGACTTTTGTGCAGCTGCACCACCTGAAGTTGGCTGATCTGATTGGTTGATCCTAATGGCCTGAGGCTGCAATCACCAACCAAACGTTGTGCATTCGTAGAAATACCAAGGCAATGAAAAAGAGAATATACGCAAGATCTAAAAGCTTATGCTGCTAGATGACACATTTATTTATTTAAATGTAATTGTCAACAAGCCTCTCACATGCAGACTGAACTCATTTTTTCATCAAACTCTCAAGACACAATTTTCATAAATGGATAGAGGCGAGACCTGAACTCACAACTTGTATATGCTTTCATACCATGTTAAACCACTTTGTCTAAAATCTTGAGCTCTTACAAAGAATTTAATTAAATTTTGCCTTCAAAATGTACACTCCAGGTCCCATTCTAGTAGCCATAGGAACTAAAAAAGGAGGGGGGTCTAACACAATTCTGCTTCTTGGTATCCGAATACTGATAGAATAACATTTTTTATATAACTCGTGTTGAATAATTTTCTCATTTCCAATTCTTAAATAAGAGGATATAACAAATAAGAAAAAACTTGTACCTCGATCTTAGAGTCAGTTTCCGAAAGCCGTTGTTTTATATCTCTAGCAATCGAAAAGAAAACCTCCTCCACATTCATGTTTGTCTTTGCACTCTATAGTAGAATATCATTCAGAAGTTATGACATAAACCAAATAGCTAGGCTAGACATACAATCGAGAAAGATGGAGTTCTACTTACAGTTTCAAAGAACTTTATACCATACTCATCGGCAAGAGCTTGACCTTTGGAGGTAGGAACAGCCTAGCAAATGTAAGAAGATAAAAATATCAATAACCATGGCACATGAAAAGATACTTTGTGCAAGAACCTTTATCGGACCACATGGAGGAAAAATTATATGATCTTCAGTTTCAGATCAGGGATGCAACCATTTATAAAAGGGAAACAGCATGCTCCATCAACTTGGATCACATCAGAAAAGAAAGTAAAATGTCTCGTGTCAAAGTCTAAAAACACAACCACCTACCCTCTTGCTTTCATCCATGTCAGCCTTGTTTCCCACCAATACTTTGTTAACATTATCAGAAGCATGTTGCTCAATGTTGCGAATCCAATTCCTAATATCTGAACAACAAAAACGATCAAATAAAATTGAACATAGCCAAAAATATAATTAATTCTTCCAGTCAAAACACAGTAAATGATAGCAGTGCAATATTGACATGCTAAAATAACACAAGGATGAATGAATGACCTAGATGGATTCTCAAATTAGAAAAAATTAGCCAAAGCAAGACATCTGAGATTGGATATGAAAAATGTATTCTATGTAAAAGAGAATTTACTATTGAAAGATGATTCATCAGTGACATCATACACCAGCAAGATACCCATAGCTCCTCTGTAGTAAGCTGCAAAAAAGCAGATTATTCGTAACAACTTTTAAACGGAAATGATAGAAAGTTGAAAGAGAGAATAAAAGATAAATGCCATATTATTGGTAACAACTATAAATGGAAAATATCACAATACCTTTCGTCCTCAATAGGTTTATAAACTAGCAGAAATGTTGAATTCTTATTGCCTCCTTGTCAAAATGAGTATATATTTATTTGACTTCAATTAATTTCTAAGCTGAGGTCTTTCATTAGTGTAACGATTCATTTTCATCTTGCACAAGTGAGATAACACGGTTCTTTAAAAACTAAAGCAAGGACATGCACCTCTTATTTTTATCTTCGGTTCTCAAACCCCCTCTTTGCCTAGTAGTCCAGAAATCCTCCCACACGCGCAGGGGGGTTGGGGTGCAAAAACTTCTTGCGAAACACTATCATCTAACCCCCAAACCACCAACTAGCATGGTTATATAGATAGATGGAGAGAGAGACGATAAAACAAACGCATGTATAACATCACCACATCTTAAAGCCAAAAAGTACAAACGAAAACAACAGACATCAACCCCACTGACCAAAAATCTACCATCAAAGACAGCCATATCACAATCAATGGAACTCTACAACACCCACTAGATATAATACCCTAAAATCTTTTATAGTTGTTTCATTTATAGTTGTTAATTATGAAACATAGGATCTTAGTGCAAGAAGATGAAAGTTAGGAGATTAAATTGCATATTGGCCAATAGTTGAGGGACTACAAGTGTAATTTCCTGAACTATATATACATATACATATGATATAAATATTTATGGTATAAGTGTGTGTGTTTGTATGTGTGTGTATATATATATATATATATATATATATATATATGGAAAATTGGATGGAATTAAGTATTCCTAATATGTGAAAAGCTAAATTAGGAAGATTCATTCCTAAATAAAATAAGTAAACTATATATAATTATGATTGATTGATTTCAAATATAATATCTATGTATGTATAATTATCTATAATTATGATTTATCGATTTTAAATTATATAATTACTATAATTACGTGCATCTATATATAATTATGACTGAATAATTTAAATTATGTGATTACTATAATTACGTATCTTATGTGTGTCTATAATTATATATAATTATGACCGATTAATTTAAATTATGTGATTACTATAATTACGTGCGTTTATACATATAATTATGGTTAATTTTGGAAATTAAGTTAATTTCCATATATACACATGTTAGTGTAAATAATTACAGCATATAGGAGATTATATAGAGGCTAAAATATATTCCTTCCTAATATAGATTTCTCTCTTTGTATATAATGACGCGAACCCGGGTACGGGATCAACGTGGAAATCGCGGAATTAATTGAAAACGTCGGAAAAACCCAAATTCAGGTTGTAGACGATAGAATCCTGACTCAAGCCTCACGAATCAAGAACCTAAGGTATATTAAACCATAGACCCGTTGATGTGCGGAAACAAGAACCATGATTTTGCGAACGCACAAAGGGTGTATAATCATTTGATAAGTTTTAAGGGTTGAACGTCATAAATATAAAAATATATTAGATAAGTTCGGAAGTTGATTCAAGAATCAAATGAGAGAAAAATCTCGTTAATTCATTATCAAAAGTCTTGATTTTACAATGAAATAAATCTCATATTTATACTAATGCTAGAAAACCTAGTAAAAACATAATTAGGTTACAAAATATTATAAAATTGGAAATAAAATAGAATTCTAGTCTAACAAGGAAATTCGCGTCAATACAGTTTTTCTGGATCCGAACAACTTTCAGTATTTTGGTCACATCTTCATCTCCAGATATCCGATTGAGGAGATTCAAAATGCGTTGGAAAGCTTACTTCAAGGGCTACAAATCTTCTAGAATACAAATCTTCAAATTCGAACGTATTCTATGCCAAAAATGGGTCTCAAATTGAGACTGAAAATTCGAATGCTTTCCAAACCGTTTCAGCTTCCATCCCCAACATGTTACTTAACCATTGGTTTGTTTTCTTCAATATTATGGACTCCGTTGCTCGAACATGTAAATGACCAGATTTATCAACTCTTTGAAGTCTCGAATTTGGCTCTACTTTCCCTCCAACAATCATCAAAATCTTGATAATTGCTGACACATCCTGGATCATATCATATATGTACTTCTCTTATGAATAATATAACATCAAGAGATTATTTTCTCTCCTAATTACATGGTATCAGAGCCGATCTATCAATTAAAATCCAATTTCTAGAATTGTGGGCCTAATTTCTGATCGGCATCTTCTACGGTGACTAGAATTTTTTCCTGTAAATCGGCAGTACATTAACAGTTTCTCCCGGGCTTCCTCTTCGTCGTTTTCCGATAGCGATTCCGTGCATCTGACAGAATTCGTTTGTGAAGTTTCTAGGCAACTGTGTTCCGTGTTCCAGTTACTCTTTGGCCGGCACTCTCTGTAGTGACTGACGCTTGCTTGGGTCTTCTCTGGGTGGTCGACGCTTGCTTGGGTAACCTTCCGGCGTCTTCAGTAGAGGTACGAGACGGTGTATCGTCTCTTGGGCTGCCTAAATCCTTTTGTATTGGGCCTATAATTGTTAATTGGGCCTGTTTCATAGAATTTATTTGGGCCCTAATATTGTACTGTGGCATATTAACTTGAGCTGCCTTTTGTGATTTCAGTGGGCTACTGGAATTTTTTTTTTTTTTTGGTATAAATATGTATTTCATTTGAATTCCAATCTAGTTTTTAATCATTATAAAAAAAGCGTACACAACAGACGAAAATAAACACACACAAAAAGAAAGAAAGGGGGAAAAAAGCTCTACTTTTATGATCTTTTCAATAAGCAGAACTTATAAATGAGATTTCTAGCAGTATGGATGAGAAGTTTTCGTTTAAATCTACAAGGGCATGAGGCCATGCTTCAATGCAGCCTTCCACACAACGTCAATCTGATCAACATCAATAGCCCTAACCTCATTGTGTTCCCAACCTTCAAGAAGACGAAATACGCCCCGGCATGGCAAGCATGAACTACACCTCTTTCCATTGTATACTCATAGGATCCTAAACCCTCCACATCTTCTGGGAGTTTCATTGCTGCTAGCTTCCCGTAAGTACAATCTCGTCTGAATGGAATGATAGGAGGAACCACAAACTGGTCAAAGTGTGTTCCTGAAGGAGCCCAACTTTGTTCTCGAGGTGTCATCCACTTGCCAATAATCCACGTCTTACAGTGCTTGGCTGCTTGATACTTTGTAACTTGAACTAAACAATTTTGGCAGTCGACTAGTGCTTCTTTCTAGATCTTTATGAATCTCTCACGGGATTGGGTCAACATCAAAACCTTGACCCTTCGTCATGCAAGATAGAAAGCAATGGCCATTCCTAGCTTAGAAGTAGCTCATGTTAAGAAAACCACATCAACATCTTCAGGTACCTCGTGTAGGATCACCGCAGCAGTCAAGGTGTTTCCGTGAACAACTCCGACCTGTTGTGTATGTTGATGATATTGTTATTACAGGCAGTAATATTGTGGGAATTTCATATCTGAAGTCCTTCCTTCACACCCAATTTCACACCAAAGATTTAGGAATGTTGAAGTATTTATTGGAAGTTGAGGTGACAAGAAGCAAGAAATGCATCTTCTTATCTCAAAGAAAATACGTGCTTGACTTGCTAACTGAGACAGAAAAGTTGGGAGCTAAGCCAAGCAGTGTCCCAATGCTTCCTAATTTGCAACTTACCAAAGATGGTGACTTATTTGAAGATCCTGAGAAGTATAGAAGATTGGTTGGGAAATTGAACTATCTTGCAGTAACTCGTCCTGATATTGCGTATTATGTCAGTATTGTAAGTCAGTTCATGTCTTCCCCAACAGTTCACCATTGGGCAGCTTTAGAACAGATCTTGCACTATCTAAAGGGAGCTCCTGAACGTGGGATACTGTACGAAAATCATGGACATACTCACATCGAATTTTCTCAGATGCAGATTGAGCAGGTTCCAAGACTGACCGAAGATCCACTACTGGCTACTGTGCTTTTGTTGGAGGAAATTTGATATCATGGAAAAGTAAGAAGCAAATTGTTGTGTCCCGATCTAGTGCAGAATCATAATATAGAGCTATTGCACAGTGTGTGTGTGAGGTAATGTGGATATATCAGCTCTTAACTGACGTTGGTCTTAAGGCTTCTATACCAGCAAAGTTGTGGTGTGACAATCAAGCTGCTCTTCATATTGCTTCTAATCTCGTGTTCCATGACCGAACTAAGCATATTGAGATTGACTGTCATTTTGTTCGTGAGAAGATACAACAGAATTTAAACTGGAGAACAATTAATAGATATTTTCACAAAAAGCTCTAAACGAAACTTGAATTGATTATATTTGTAACAAGTTGGGCATGATTAATTTATATGCTCCAACTTGAGAGGAAGTGTTAGTGTAAATAATTACAGCCTATAGGAGATTATATAGAGGGATTATATAGAGGCTAAAATATATTCCTTCCTAATACAGATTTCTCTCTTTGTTTATATATATGTACTTCTCTTATGAATAATATAACATCAAGAGATTATTCTCTCCTAATTACAACACGAGAGATAAGTTAGAAAGATTCATTTCTAAATTAGTAAACTACCATATATGTGTGAATATATATGTATAATTTTTATACTCTATAACATATTGTCTTATTTAGTGCACAATTATAGGAATACTATTATGACATATTCCTTTTGGTACTCCTAAATGTACCTATAAATACCACACGTAAATCACACCTATAGAGATATAACTTATCGCTTTGTTGAAGAAGTTAAATTCTCTTCTAAGTATTTACTACGATTCTCTTCAAATTATCAAAGTAAGTGTAGTTATATTGTATGTTAAATCATTTTTCATACTTTAAAATGCAAAAAAAATCGATTTATGAATATGATGTGTCCTGTATGTTTAAGTTCAATGGACACGAATTTAGTAGCGCTATGCAGGGGAATTATAACAAATACGGTTCTTAATTCTCATGTCTCCCCATGTATGTTTTGATTATGTGCGGGGATTACGACCACCTAAGTTTGGTTTCTAATCCTCGTATCTCCTTCTATATGTTAAGGATTCCTAAATTTTAAATATGAATTACGATTTATGTGGCTAACTTATTGAGATTTTATCTTATTATTTATAATTTCTCCCCTTTTAGGTAATTGAGGTTCGAAGCATTGGAGTTTGGAACTAGCCACTGGTGGTATAATAAAGTAGAGATAATTTATGATTTTTTTAAAAAAAAATTTACGATTAAGAAAGTATTTTATTTTCAATTATTGTAACTTTGGAAATAATTATCTTTTATGAAAGTTCTATTTTTACAATACATATTTAACAACTCAAAGGGTAAGTTTTTGGCCGTTACACCAGTACTCCCAACCAATTTACAGCCGTTAATCCCTCAAGAATCAAAATTACTGGCTAATGAATGCCCCAAAGTGTAGTAGCCACAGAAAATGAAGAACAAAATTTAAATGGCTTGGCAGACAAGAAATTGGAAATTTTCACATTGAGAGGTGGATTTCGATCCTATGATGGTGATAACTTTTGGACACAGTGATGACCGGGGGAATTTGAAACTCTAATGGTGATGGTTCTAAAGTGTAGCAGTGGGTTTCGAGACCACTAAGGTGTTCGTGGCTGTTCTGGAATCTGGGTCGAGATGGTAGTGGCAACTCAAATGGGGTATGTTATGGCAACAGCAGCTGTGACAACGTTAATTATTATCATGAAATGTTTTAATGAGGATACCTACAGAAGAAAGCAGGTGAAAAGAGTAGCTTCAATTAAAAACAGGATATTGTTTTCAAACAAATAGGATGGAAGACAATTTGTCAGGAAATGGAAGTAACAGAAAATGCTTGAATGCAGTCAAAAAGATCAACAGGATGTATAGTAATTCAAGATCTAAGCTAGTAAGCCAACTGCACAGCATGTGACAAAAACCTCATAGATTGCCCCCATAAAAGCTTCACAACAATTCTGCCTCCTCGCTAATGAAATGCTATGTAGTTGGCACTAGGATATAGCAGCCTCTGTAGTGCTTCATGCTTGAATTTTAAATTGAAGAGTGGGAAGCTATCTACATACCTGTTGTGATAGTTCGGAACCGCTCCTGACCAGCTGTATCCCAAATTTGCAACTTAATTCGCTTTCCATCCAGCTCTATAGTTCTTATCTTAAAATCAATGCTGCACAATAAACATCACTATAAAATATTGAATAATAGAAAAATGAAAGAAATGGATATCTTATGCCGATTACATCAGAGAGCTCGGTTTATGCAGTTCGTATGTTGAAATATTATCAGGCCTCATAAATCCAACAACAATATAATTAATATGAAACTTTTCTAGAATGTCATCAGTATATATGTGAATTAATGACAATGTATTCCAAACGTCCTTCTATCACATTGTCCCCCTAATGGCAGATGGTAAACAATCCAATAGTTTTTTTTTTTTTTGCTTATATAAACCTGAACAAGTAAAAGAATTCACGTGGGAAAAATATGCAGAACTGGTCTACTGAAATTCCTTATCGTGTGCGTCCTATTGACTACTTAATGGAGAAATTTGGAATAGAAGCAATGCAAATATTGGCATCAGCTATTGCTAACTCCTGACATTCTAGATAATGACAGTCCATTTCAATTGATGTCTCAAAACTACGAACCCGATAGTGGTAATGAAACTTGTTGTAAAGGAACCATCAGAAAAACGCAGAAGCAAACAACTCTTGCCCACACCTGTTTAAAAAAAAAAAAAAAAGAATTGAGTGCAAGATTGAAGTTTATAGCTACACCAAACAATTTAATTCCTCGTACAATTGTCAGCTGAGGTATGCAGAACCAACATGCTGCATGGTTTTCATAAACACTTCCAAAATTCCATACAAATTAACAAGTAGTTAGCAATCTGAGCATAAAGAACCAGAGACGAGTATTGAGAAATTCTTGCACTCCTGCAAGTCAAAGAGGCATGAAACAGGAAGGGCTGATGTTGGCACACTTAGTCAAAGGATTCAGTTTTCAGAAAGCAATAATGACATCATGACCTAGTGCAAATGCAGCAGAAAAGTATATATAAATACTTTCAAGAACAGAGAAAGAATTGCGAATATGTGCATTCTTCAGAATGAAAAAACTATATCCAATGGTCACAGCCTAAATCAAATTAACACAACATGGAATGTGTATAACATCTAAGTAGGAGATAAAGAATTGGGGTGAATTGGTCTTCATAACAAGAAGTGAAAAGCAATTAAATATAAAAAAAATTGTTTCCATTGATTGTTGGATGGATTTTGAGAACATGGAAAATTATTCAAATTGGTTCCAAGGAAGTACAAATATGTGTGCATTGTTATATACGAGTGCATTGTTCTAAAAGGACCAGTTACATGAAATAGAAGGCTATAAATAGAACAATTTTCAAAGAATTCATGACAGCAGGCAAAAATGTAAGTCACACGTTAATAATAATACTGTTTCCCTATAATGGAAACTTTTCCAGCATGAGTTGCCACGTGAAAACATGTCAATTTTCCGTTTTCTATTTATTTTTCTGGGCTGCAGCAAAAATGCCATTTTCTGTTCATTATTCCATTTTCTGAGATGTATAAAACAGTTGCTTTTCTATTGTCTCTAATTTACATTTTGTTCTATTTTAGGTAGATGACAGGGATGACAAGGCCAGTGCATCGAAATATAAATCCCAGTATCTGTACAGTGTAGGATTACATCCCTTGAATTTTTGGTGACGGCAAGCATGTATATTAACTTCACAACAAACTTTTGTATAATGAAAAGCAACAAGAAGTCAGAACCTTAATGAGATAGAAGGTCATCAACAGTTAAAA
The DNA here is from genome assembly GCA_019097785.1 of Fraxinus excelsior. Taxonomy (NCBI): domain Eukaryota; kingdom Viridiplantae; phylum Streptophyta; class Magnoliopsida; order Lamiales; family Oleaceae; genus Fraxinus; species Fraxinus excelsior. The sequence goes on from CM032629.1 coordinate 29,426,047, forward strand.
TAATATAGCTCAGGCAATGAAATTTAAAATCTGAAATCATGGTATGATTTTTTGTATTTTTCCAAGAAACACCATTGTAAGTTCTAATATTTCCCTCAACTGGAATATGCAGCCAAAAGATCGAACCTTTAAGAGTTATTGAATAAAGCATTCTGTTTTACAGAGTTGCTATGAAAAGGTTGAATCAATGAAAAATGCATCTAAAAATTGACAATAAAATCTAAAATCAAGCATTTGCACAAGGTGACACAGCTACTTAGAAACTTTAATCTGATACATGTCACAAAGCTCTACCTCATAAAAGATCTCAATGCCTTACAGAAATAAATTCAGTAAAAGCAGACCTGTCCACAGATCATAATAATATCCACGTACACAATCAAATGCACCGGCGATTGGCAATCATACGATCCAATAAATCTCACAAAATTATATATAAGAAAAAAGACAGCAGATACAAACCGCTGTCACCAATGAGAAGCAGTTTAATCAAATAATCGTAATCGGCTCTAGCCCTGGCTGGTGGAGCTGCCATCTTCACTCTCTTTCTCTCTCTTTATATTCCTGTAAATATGCGTATACGCTTATAAATATCACCAATACGGAACCCTAGATGTTCATCTCTGCAAAAATTAAAAAAATAAAATAAAAAACGATTCCATACCAATTAATCACATTCTATACATCAACATCTACGCTAAACGAACACCAAATGAGACTTAAAAAAAAATACAGATAAATACATAAGGAGAGGGAAAAGATACCCGGCGAATCAGCTTAGCAAATCGTCGGCGACATGGGGTGAAGCTGTACACAAATCCAATGGGGATCTCCGTAGAGGGCGCCTCTCCCTCTATCTAGCTCTCACCCTCTCTCTAAACTAACCGCGTTCGGTACGTGTATGTATATACGTATACATACATGAATTCGTCTTCGACTCGGTGAAAGTGGACTATTTCTTTCATCAAATGGACACTTTCATTTTTCTTCTATTTTCGGCAGTGGACCGTTTCTCAAGGTGGCAATTTACAAAGTTATGGCCATATTTTTGAGAGATTTTTCTCAAAAATTATTTTCCAATCATAATCTACATAAGTTTTTTATACTTTTCAATCGTATTACGTATATCCTCTACAAATATTATTTTAATTTGAAAAAATCTCCCGTAAATAAGTATTAAATATCTAGTTTACGAATCTTTTCAAGTATGATTTAAGTTTAAAAAATTACTTAAAAAGTAAATAATTTTTGGCATAATTACTATTTCCCTATTAAAAATAAGTAAAAGTTACATATTTTAATGGCCCATAAGGTATTCAATTTTCATTTTTGTAGACGCGTGTCAAGCTATTCAATAAAGAAAGTATCATCGAACTCTGATCAGATTAAAGAACAACAAACATGACATGGCCCATTAGGTGCTCCTATTGTACACTAGCTATCGAAGTTCGACGACGCTTTTTTCTTCAAATAGTCAAACACGTGCCTACAAAATGAAAGATTGAAATTAAAGAGACGCTGAGCAAATAGTACAATTAGGAAATAGGGCTTTATAAGTAATAACTTCTCATGTCCTTCTCGATAATAGGTCATGTCTCAATACACAATTTAGTTGTACGTGAGCGGGATGGGCGGATTGGGAAGTAAGGGCCTGTTTGATGGGCCCTTTTTTTCCATGTTTCATTTTCCACTTTTGACATGTTTGATGACATTTTTTTTCCCAATAATTGGTTTACTATCTTTGCCCATTTTCTTGGTTTTAGTTGAATTTAAATTCCAACTTTTTAGGTGATTTTTGGTTTTTTCATCTTTTTTTTTTTAATTATCCCTTAAATTGACAATTTTTATATAAAACAAAGTTAAACGAACACAAAAGAGATTTTTGACAATTCAAACAAATTATATCCCTTTAATTGACAATTTTCATGAAAAATAAAGTCAAACGAACACTAAAAGATAGAAAATCTCAACATTTTTCAAGGTGAAAAATTATCCCAATCAAACACAATTAATTGACAATTCTCAATAAAGCAAGTTTTAGGCAATTCAATTTCATGCAATTCGTTTTCTTTCCACCCAAATTTCATCTTTGAATCAAACAGACCCTAAATTTTTTTGGGTCTAAAAATTGGGGTGAACAATTGGGCTTAAAGAAGTTTATGGAGCCGCCAAAGTTGCATTTTACCATAACCGGACCTAAGGGGAGGCCCAAGAGGCAGCCACCTCAAGCCCAGAAATTTTGAGAGCTCAATTTTTTTTTTTTTTTTAATTTAACCTAAAACACAATTCACTTCCCTTCCCCTCATCCTTGAATTTGATTCCTTGTCACAATGATAGAAAAAACTTCCCATCTTCTGAATTGGGCTTCTCAGATTTGGCGTGTACAAACGGAGGGAATACTGCTTTCTTGAATTTGAGGCTTCGAAGAAATTGGGAGTGTTTGAGTGTGTTCTCTCAGAGGGCGACCACACCCGTAGAAGATGAGATCCCTTTGACACCTGGGATTGACGCCCCTAGTGGAATTGAAAAGGCCACTCAAATCGCTGAGGGCATGAGGTTTCATAAGGATTTAATCATTTAAACTCTCTTCCAAGTGAGTCTATGCCAAACAGAGATTACCATTTCTTGTGGGTGGGAGAGGGGGGTGTGGATTTTTTTCCGCTTTTTATGTTGTTTTAGATTGCAATTGAAATATTTGAGCTCTAGAATGCCGGCCACGACATGGTTTCTTAAAAGCAGTTGGTTAGTCTTACTTTGGATCAAGTAATAATTAATTGTTCAGAATTATGTAATTTGGCAACATTTTCTATATTATCAAGATAGTTGTTTTATTTTCTAAGCTTGCAATGCGAGTTTCCATTTTGTTATTTATAAATTGCAGATTGTAGATTATGTAAACTCTTGGATTGTAAACTGTGCAAAATTTAGCTTAGATTCATCCGTAATAGTCATTAATTAGTTGGTGATGGCTGTGATTGATTTTTGTAATGTTTATTGGTAAGTAGTTGGAATCTTGCTGAGCTATCTAATGATTAAGACATTTCTCAGGTGACGTGTTTCTGTTTGGACGGTCTTTTGTTAGTATTTGTAAGGGGGTTCGGAGGAACTTTTTGGTTGCTTATGATTACCATTTTCTACTCATGGTGATTCTCCTCAGTTGGGAATCTTTCTGCACTAAGAAGAAAGTGATTGATAATCATTTTATGGACCCGCCAGGATGTTCATCAAAATCAAGAGATTTTCTTGACCCTAGCTTCTAGTTTTCTTTCATGTACATGCATTTGTGATATAGTTGGTCATGAAGATTGTGTAAACTTGCCATTTTTCATTTACAGGTTAAGATAGAGCAGTTGGAGTCGTACATTTTCATTTGAAACTTGATTTACAGTTACAGGAATAAATTAATCAATTTTCTTGAAACTCGCTTTGAATAATTTAAACATTATGAAAAGATATTTGGATTTTTGTTTAATTTGGAGATGTTGAAGAGTATGCATTTTGATAGTTTGTTGAAATCTTGTATGAATCTTGAGCAGTATTTGAACCACAATGGACATTCAGACATTATTGGTGAGGACTTATGTACGGAGTTGTTAGTTTTAAAGTGCTATTTACCTGGAGAAATAAAAAGAGCTATTGATGTGCTAAATTACTTGAAGAAAATGGATGGTTGTTTTCCAAATGTTAGTATTGCTTACAAGATTTTGCTCACTATACCAGTTACAGTTGCATCAGCAGAAAGAAGCTTCTCCAAGTTGAAATTGATCATGACTTATCTTCGTTCAACTATGTCGCAGGAAAGATTGAATGGATTGACCATGTTATCCATTGAAAAAGAAATGTTTCAACAACTCGACTATACAAAATTGATTGAAATTTTTGCCTCGAAAACTGCAAGACGAGTTATACTTAAGTGATTGGTTAGAATATCTTTATATTGTTACTTGATTACAAAATAAATATTTTGAGTATTTTAGTTTTACTTGTTGCTTTATTGTTGAATTTAACTTAACAAATTTAGTTCCGTAAGACTTTTTTAAAAGAAAATGAGGAGTATCTATTATGACTTGGGGCCCAAATTTTGAAATTCGCATCAGGCCCCGCGACACACAGGTACGGCCCTGCATTTTACATGTGTTAATTTTGGAGAGCTCGATGATTTGGATGAATTGTTATTTTCTTAACAGTCGTAATTTGTCACGTGAGATTTTCATACAACATATCAACAACGAAGGAGATGGAACTTGGTTGATGATGTATGGAGTGCAACTCTCGAGAATGAGTGATCATTGGAAGCACTTGGAAGTTCGATGAATAAATTGTGACCATAATATAAGTTTGAATGTGTAATTAAACATTTTATTTAGATAGTTTGACCGAATTGTAATTTTTTTAATGGTCATAACTTTTCATGTGAATTTTCGTTTGACACGTTGCAAATGAGAAAAAATGAAATCTAGCGGAGGATAGATATAGTGCAAACAGACAAATCAACTCTCGATTAACCGTTTGTATCAAATTTGAATGCTTTGATTAAATATAGTGTTTTGAATACACGTGTTTAATCTAGACAAGTCAAATTTCTAATCAAAGCTCACGGATTTGATACATATATTTAAAAAATAATAATTTTTTTTTATATTTATTTTCAATTATAAATTCACATAATAAATTATTCGACACGTAACCCAAAACTTTTTTATACTTTTAACCACACATTTTCTTAAAAATTAATGTTCAAAACATCATATTTATACAAAAAATTATTATTCAAAACATCAAGTTTTCCCTTTTGAGGTCAGTGGACATTCAAGTAATACATCCGCAAGTGACATGATTTAAGAGTCAACATATTCATTTTTAGAATCTAAAAGATATTGTATTATTCACGCTACATAGGAAAAAGTTACCTACATTGTTGTGTGATGTGACTCTTGAAAAATCAAAACATAATCATCATCAATATATACAAAATTATATACCGAGAAAGTACGTTGCTTGGGGTATAGAATGAAAACTTCATTCGAAAACTAAAAATATCACAAAAACAGAAGAAGGGACATTGTAACGCCCCAAATTTTCTGACAAACACTGAAGTGTTATCCAAAAATTTGATTTCTTGGCGGAGCGATAACATAACATTCTTTTAATAAAAATAACTGCAATATCCATAATGAAAACATAATCACAAATTAATAACTGTTTTGAACAAATAAAACTGATTAATAATTTTAAAAAAATGAACTTAATATTTTATCTCTTCGATTACTCTTAGCACTCGCATCACCGTTCTATCAATGTTTCAATCGACCCGAACTAACTTGTAAAATTTTGTAAGAGTGAGTATTTAAAAAAATATCAAATAAGATACGTGTAGCTTTCATACACAATTATATACAATAAAATAACATTTCATACTACCCTTCTCTTATAGAGTATTTCGGTGACCAAGCGACACACTCATCTTAAGTCATTTTAAATTCTTGGAGGATCTTTTATCTCTTAATAAAGAACCCGAATGTCCATAGCAATTCATGCATAAATTACTGAATGTAAATGTATAAGGAAACAAACCACTTCCACATAAATATCTTATCTTGATTGATCAAACGAGCTTTTGAAAAAAAAAAAATATACTAAAAATTTACAATTGCTTTATATGAAACTTGCCGTGTAAAATTTCTTTGGTAGTGAACTGTGAGACAATTACACACTATTTTTAGTTGAAAAATATAATGGTTGAGTCATGATACAATTGTGATAGAAAATCGTATTTATCACATTTGATAAAAATTAAATTTCTAGTAAACCAATCACAAGGTGACATGCATACAAAATACTTATCACAACAAAAAGGTTGTTCTAATCTTAATACATGATAGTGATGGCAACTTGACTTCAAATAAAATTCTAAAAATAATAATAATAATCTCAAATCCATTCAAGTGGATATTCTCATTCCAATTTACTTTGATTCAAAAATAAATTACAATTTCTTTAAATTTCAATATCTCGAGACTAACTTATCTGAATTAACTTTTTCTCGAGCATGATTTACATGATTAAATAAGAGTTATCCAACGAGACCCACATTGATATATTTTTAGTCGCTTTAACAATATCTAAAAATTTAGTCCAAAATTGAAGTTAATACATATATCACTTTAGTCCGTCAACTATATAAAAAATATATATAGCATATAAGCTAATTAAATTCTATTTTAAAAAATCTTCGGAAAGTTACAATCTCCCTTTTTTAAAAAAAAATTTGTCCTTGAAATTACCTCAAATACTTGAAAAGTTTTAAATACTTGACAATTGACATAATTTATCATAATATAAATCAAGAAAACTCATAATCATGATAAAAGAACGACATTTCATTTCATACATGGTAACAATTGGAGAGTGGTCGAATAGTGAGCGCTACGTGCCATGAATTCTTCATCTCATTACATGTTTGAGACTTAAAATTTTACATTGTCTGTAAACTCCTAATATTTATGATAAATACTTTAATTTTTTTAATCTCCAAAAATAGGATTTTCTTAAAATAGAAGTTTCTAAAAATAGATTATTATTTTTTTTGAAAAGTTTGAAATATTGTATTTCATCTCGTTAATTTGAATAACGCGCAATCAAAAGGCTTCCAGATGAAGAGTGGGGTTATAACGGAGCGCTTAAATCCCAAATTTTTCTTAAACAATTTAGGTCTTTTTGACAAAACTTTTCAATTTTACAATTACACAAATCAATAAAACTCTAACAATGAATCAAACATGAAGTCTCTGATAAAAAAAAATTATCACATGTCAAACTTAAACTATGAGCATTAAACCATAACAATTTAAATTCTAAACTACCATTATTCAAAATTTATTTAAACGAACATCTATCCTTCAAAAAAAAAAAACACAACAATTTTTTTTTTGTTATTGTACAAGTGAACAGTGACACGTACTGTTCACGTGAACGTGTTACCGTTCACGGATTTTTTTAAAGTATACAGAAAAGTAAAACATTTGCTCTCATACCAAACTATACGCCACAAAATTTCTCACAAAAATTGGAGTGTTACCAAAAAATTCGATTTTTTTTTTTTTTGCGGAATGATAACATAACATTCTTTTAGTAAGAATAACTGGGATATCCATAATGAAAACATAATCACAAATTAATAATTGTTTTGAACAAATAAAACTGACTAATAATAAAAAAAAATGAATTTAATATTTGATCTCTTCGATCACTCTTGGCATTCGCATCACCATCCCGCCACTATTCCAATCGACTCAAACTAACCCGTAAAATTTTGTAAGAGTGGGTATTTAAAAAAAATTCCACTAAGATACATACAGTTTTTATATACAATTATATACAATAAAATAACAATTCATATCACTACTCTCTTATGGAGTATATCGGTGACCAAGTGACATACCCATCTTAGGTCATCTTAAATTCCCGAAGGATCTCTTATCTTTTAATAAAGAATCTGAAGGTCCACGACAATTCATGCATAAATTACTGAATATAAATGTATAAGAAAACAAACTACTTCCACATAGATATCTTACATTGATTAATCAAACGAGCTTTTGAAAAAAAAATATACTAGAAATTTACAACTGCTTTATATGAAACTTGCCGTGTAAAATTTCTTTGGTGTTGAATTATAGGACAATTGCACACTATTTATAATTAAAAATATAGTGATTGAGTCATGGTACAATTATGATGGAAAATTGTATTTATCACATTTGATAAAAATTGAATTTCTAGTAAATCAATCACAAGGTGACATGTGTACAAAATACTTATCAAAACAAAAATGTGGTTCTAATCTTAATACATGATATTGATGGCAACTTGAATTTAAATAGAATTATAAAAATAATAATAATAATCCCACATCCATTCACGGGGCTATTCTCATCGCAATTTACTTTGATTTAAAAATAAATAAATACAAAAATAAATTACAATTTTTTTGAACTTCAATATCTTTGGGTCATTGAACTTTGCAAAAAGTTTTCAATAGGTCACTGAACTTTAAAAATCACATAAATCATCACTGAATTTTGCAAAATGTTTACACGGGGTCATTGAACTTTAAAAATTATTACATTAATCACTAAACTTTGCAAAAAAGTTCAACATGATCACTATGATTTTTAAAGTTCAGTAATCCTATGAAAACTTTTTGCAAAGTTCAATGACCATTTGGGTTATTAACCCCAATATCTTGTGACTAACTTATCCGAATTAACTTTTTCTCGAACCTAATTTACATGATTAAATACGTGCTATCCAACAAGACTCATATTGATATACTTTTAGTAGTTCTAACAATATCTAAAAACTTAGCCCAAAATTGAAGTTAATACATATATCACTTTAGTCCCTCGACTATATAAAAAAAAATATGGCATGTAAGCTAATTAAATTATATTCTAAAGTTTTCGGGGCATTACAGAAATAATAATAAAAAATATCAAAATATGTCAAGGTAGTGATAAAACAACTATAGGCATTGTTTCTTTTCCGACTAAACTTTAGATACCCGATTCAGAATTTACATTTCTTGCAATATTATTAGCGAGTTGAAGCTTGGGGGTTGAGTCACTTAAATCCAGAGAAAATCATCACATTTTCGATGTAGTAACTTCCATTGACGAAATTATATCCAAACTTGAGCAAAAAAGAAAAGACCATTATGAAATTAACTCTAGATTAAACACCTTGGGTGAGAGACTTATGACTTGCTTGGGAGTTTTTTTTCACCGATTTTGATCGATTTTGGGTGGCATCATTTATGAAGAGTTTGAAAAATCGGTGCTTGTTAATTTTTTTGGACACCGATTTTGGATGGTTTAAAAATCACCCAAAATCGGTATAGTATAATTTTGAGAGGTTTTTTCAACTCACCAAATCGACATATTTTGACCGTTTCTTATACTCTTCTAATTTATCATTTATAAAATAATTATTTACAACTAACCTATTTTGTTCAAAACTAAATTTTAAATTAAAATATATTAGCTAAAAAATATTTATAATTTTAAAAATTATATTATAATAAAAAAAATACTCATAAGTAAAATAATACTTATAAGATAAGAAAAATTACATTATAATTAAAAATTATTTACAAGTAAAAAAATCACTCTTATGTAAAAATTATTATAAAATAAAAAATACTACTAATAAGAAAAAAAAATCACTTATAAAATGAAAAAATTACTTATAAGTACAAAAAAAGTCACTTAAAGTTATTTAAAAGTGTAAAATTACCTTATAATTGTGAATTTACTTATAAGTAAAAATATTAAATTAAAATTTAAAGTAAATATTTAAATTTATTTTATTTTTAAATTAAATATTAACTTATATGTAAAAAAATTTATCTATAAGTAAAAATTCACTTATGAATAAGAAAATTTTACTAAGAGATATATACGTAGTTTTATTCTTTTAAAAAACTTTCAGAATTGATGTATAATAAACTCCCAAGCATAGATTAGTCAGTTTTAAAAATCGCCACTAAAATCACTCAAAATCGATCCGTTCGTAAACTCTTAAAACTAATACTTTAAAAAATGCCCATAATCGGTATGACGAAACTCCCAAGCGGGCCCTGAGGAACAAGTTTGAGAGATTGTATCATTTGGAAAGAAAGGAAATATTTGATCATCGAGGATTGAGAAATAACCAACTTAGAAGTTCATGGTGATTATATTGACTATACACACACATAAATCTAACGTGTGTTAAGTGAAAATTTTGATTGTAGTGGCATTAATTATTGTTGACACTGAAAATTGGATAAACAATTTTCAAGCCAACTTAAAGGAAAAACACGGATTTGATTAATGTATTATCAAATAATTACAAATGGTAATATAATAGTTCCATTTTTCTTGTCAAATGAGATATTTGAAATATGAAAAATATAAGAGAGTTTATAATGTATTTAACTGTGTTCCACTGCCATAGGAGAAAATATGCATATATACTGCACTTAGTGTCTTATCAATTGTAAATCCGAGCTTAAGAAGTACACTTGTTGGTGCAATTATAATGGTTGTTGAGATTGGTGTCACATCATCATGAGTTAATTTTTCAGGTGGTCCCCAACAATTAATGAATTACTTAGTGGATGAAGTTAAGCTCTTTGATTGGAGGATTATGTGGGCGCTAACGTAAGGCCTTTTCATGTGCATTTCTCTGATTGGTGGTTTATATTCAGTCAGTGATCATCAATCATTATGCTCTCCTTGACCTTGAAGAACTACACATGCTTCCTGTGCAAGCCAAACTATTGCCGAACTGACCTTGTCCAACCAAGCTCACATTAATATATGTTTATCTATCAATCTACTATTACAAAATACATTGGACCTGTCTGTTTCTGATTTTGTGCCTGATTTTCATTGCTTTTCTAACCGTTGCAAGAGGAGGAGCACACCTTGTTTGACTTTCTATCTCACAAATGGGGCCCATTTGTTGGGAAAAAAATGGTCATAAAATTGATTATGTGCATCAAATAATCAGAAACAGACATGAGCATAGTTTCAAAATAATGTGGCTCAAACATATCCGTAATCTTTTACACATTGTTAGGTGCCAAAAAGAAGTGAATTTTTTTTTATCGATGAGATTTTGATCCAATCAAATTTTCGTAAACAAATTTATAAATTGTGATCTACATGCTGTACAATTTTTATAGATGATAGTGAATGGTGTTGATTGAATTATAAAGATTTAAAGACGGAGGACCCAATGTGCAAATAAGAAGGGGCTACTACTGAACCACAAGAGAAATTTAGGGACCAAATTGATGGAAGGTTAATAGTTATGGATTGTGGATGCAAGCCCACCCATCTACGATCGCAACAAATGAAATTTGTTCAACATCGAACAAAAATGTTTAATTTTGCGATCTCAACATGTTACACTGAGATAATATGGTTATATATGGACGGACCTATTTTTTCTTTTCTCGTTCAATTCATGTTCTATTATTTGACCTCTTTGAGTCGGATTAAAATCTAATTTTAATCTAAATCTAAATCAAACAATCAATGTTGAGTCCTATATCTTTTCAACAAGACATTTCAAAAATTTCTATCGCAATTCACTAATAATCTAATTTTAATATCCATTAAACACCCTCCTAATTTTCTGGATCTATAAATACGTGCATTCATCGAACTATTGAAAATGGGATAATTACAGCTGCAGTCACATACTTTTCATCTTTTCGCAAATTTTACACAAACATTTCATTTGTACCATCCACAATCTCAAACCTTTTATTTAGTTGCAGCAAAATGACAAATGAATGGGATTCCAACTATTTGACTAGAAAAGTTGTTTTGACCCAAATATAAAAAGGGTAAAATTCAATAAAAAAGAAATGAAATGCCGTGAAGAATTTTTCACCTAAACTAGTGATCTCATATCATTGGCTAGATAATATTATTCTATTTTCAATGTGCTGGTTTTATTCAAAGAGAAATATGGTGAATAAAGTTGTCCATAAAATTGTCAACTCATGCAACTTTTAATTCTTCAATGGCTATCTATATTGTTTTTAATGGTTACACCCTATATTATAATTAAGGTTGTCAATCTTTGCTCATTATAGACCTTATGTCCTTAAGGGTCTGTTTAATAGACCAAATTTTCCAACTTTTGTAGTGTTTGATAGGCAAAATTTTCTCGAAAAACTATTTTTCCACTTTTTTGAGACAAATAAACGCATGTTTGGTATAGCTTATAATTCAATTAAAATTGAAAATATATCCGTTATTAGATTCCACTCGTCTAATAAAAGTCAACAATAACGGCTAATTTTTTAATTTTAATCTCTACCCAACACCCCCTAAATTCTTAATGTTTTAGTGGATAAATATTTTTCAAGTTTTTTTCCCCTTTTTTTTTTTTTTTTTGCAATTGAAAAAAATTCTAGACACAATAATAAAAAAAAATTCAATTTTATTACCAATTTCCATGCAAAACAAAGTCAAACGAATGATATTCAATATAAGTTTTTTTTCAATTTTTTTTTTTGGCAATTGGAATAAATTCTAAGCTCAATGGTGGAAAATATTATCACTTTAATGGACAATTTCCATAAAAAAGAAGTCAAACGGACATCAAACTTTTAATATTTTCCATTATACCAATCAAACACAATTAATTACAATTCTCAGTAAAACAATTTTTAAGAAAATCTTTTCCCTGTAAAAATATTTTTTTTCCATCTATTTTCCACATTTCAATCAAACGGACCCTAGTTGTTTTCTCGACGCATTTTTATCATCAATCTTCTATTAATTAATATATCTTGTCTTTAATAATTGTTTCCATCCAAAACCCCGTTGAAATGACATATAACTACTTGTATTCCAATCATATTTAAAAAGAAAAAATAAAATAAAAATGCAACAATTTTTTTCCTTATTTCAAAGCACACAATAACAGAATATTTTGATAGAAACCATCTTCATTCATGATTACGTGGTAATTACTTGAAGGTAAAAGATACGAGATGAATAAACTAACAAATTCGACTGAGTATGACAATACGAAAACTTAACAGAAAGTCTCGCATCCTTGCGTAGAATAAAAATTGTCCTAATTTCTGTAACGCGCAGTTGATGCAAATCATTGATCAGTTAAGTCTCACTCTTTTAGAATGTGATGCAGTTTACTCAAGTAAAACAAAGAAAATATTACGTCAGATGAAAAATAACCACAATAAAAGGGAGTCCAAACCCAAAAAACACATCGCATAAATTTGAAATTTCAGGCACAAAAATACAAGTATATAATTATTTTTGCATGTTACAAAGAGTTTCTCAACAGCAATTATACAACAGTGATAATAGGATATTTTCTGCTCCTGTATCTGGTGTAATAATTTTGTAGGCTAAGGTAAAAGAGAGTGCAAAATGCCTCCTACACAAAATTGAAAAGAAAAACTACAAAACCCAGAAAACACAATAGCAATATTTAAGAAAACATTATGTACCATGGTGCCCCTATTGAGAGACTTCACTCGCAATGAGATGCCCATTTATCTGCTTTTTAATCTACTGTCCTGAATTTCAAAATCCTTCAGCTGAGCTTGCACTCATTAAGAAGCGACTGAATAACTATTTTGAGCTTCAACTGAAGAATTCTGCCCTCAGGAACAACAGAATGAAAACCTTCTCTTGATCAAAGACTCCACTAACACTCCTCAGCCACGACAGCCAATATACTGCCTTCTACTAGGAAAAAGATCACCAAGAATCATCAAGAAATGTAAGATTTGTGTAAACTTGCACTGAATACCAAGAGATATGTATAAATCTTTTCACACTGTTAAGAGAATTACAGAGCAATAAATCAAGCAATTTTGATCCAAAAACTACCCGAGGGAAGAGGAATATTCTTGAAAGAATGCTTAAAAATACAGAAGAAAAAATATAGCACATTGCAAATAATTATTTACCAAGATATGCTAGTAAATGATAATGGACATCATAATTCCCAATTGGAAAGTCTCTTCCTCAAGGCATTATTTTGAAAGTATGGTAGTTTTATGGAAAGAGTAGATTTGAACCAGCACACAAGTACCTGAAGAAGGCTAAATAGCCATTTCAGCATATAGAAGCTGAATGATAGTTTGCGCTTTGGCAATTGTCTACACAAAAGTGCCAATTCATAATCTTTAAATGAATGCAAAGCTTTATTTTTTCATCTGTATAAGGGATTTGTCATCAATTATACCAATAGATGAAACAGTCTCTTAATGTAATCACAACTGTGGCATAATAGAGGCTATTTAAGAATATACAACTGGCAGACAAAGTATGAGGCCAAGTTTAATGTACAAGCACCTTGTTCTCTTGATTTCAATTGGCTGCAAGGAGCTACAGCTGTTCACTGAAGCCTCGTTAAGCATCTCGTACCAGAATACATTGATCATCAGGAGCACGAAGCAATAAATTTCTCCAAATGAATGAAACAAATCAAGCACAACATGGAGCTTCCAAATTATTCATTTGACAGCTGAAGCAAGCCACGAATCTGAAGGTAGGGATTCTCCAAAAGCTTTTCGTTGTTACTCTGTAAAGACATGCATAAACAACCTTAAGTACTTGTTTGAAATCTTGATGATCGGGCAAAGAAAGGGTTTCATGATACTACACATGCTTTAGAGAGGATCCACCAAGATGGTCTCCTCACCATAAACAAATAAAGGATGCTGATAGATCAAACAAGTGATGAAATAATTTCATAAACGATAAAACAAAAAATTATCTTGTTCATTGCTCTTCTTGTGTGTGGATTCTTGTATTTGCAATCGACAAGACAAAAAGGTGATATTACAGGTGGTTCCATTTACTTCCTAGAAACTGATGAAATTTACAAAAAACAAAAGTTTTCTTATTCATATATGTTATATTGTCTTTTCTTGAATATTTCTACCCAAATATACAAAGCTGATAGATAAAGATTATGCTCCACCAAGAAGGAGACCATTATGATTGCTGCTTAAGAAATCAGGTTCACATCTTCAAGTAACCTGGCATGGCCGAGTGTCGTAATAACTCGACTTTGGCAAGCTAATGCCATCACTAAGAGCTGGACGAGTTCTATATCAGGTCAATAGAAATCTGATAATCTGTGTCAACTTGGCAGAGTCAAGTTGCGAAAATGGTAGGACCCAATGATAATGGCAACAGAAAATGCAAAATCCCTCGTGTGATCAATATAATCCATCCAATTTTAAGACTCACCTAACTCACCAAGTCAGAGGACAAATGATTCAGTATAGACTTTGAACTTCCTATTCAGGATGTTCTACTTTTCATTTTGTTTAATCTGTATCGCCGTTGGATTTACAGATTAAACCATCTAGTACTAGCCATCACAAATGTTGTTTCTACAATCAATAAAGTAACAATCTAGGACACACCAATGCCCTCCCAACGACAATAAACACGTGCCATGAGTCGGAAACACCAGGTGGCATGTCAAATTAATTATTTGGTTTTGTGCAGTTGGACACGCTGCCTATACATTGCTGACACACGGAGATAAATCATATAGTTCATTGAAACATTAGAAATGCCGGGTGGCTTGTCCAAATTATTTTTGGATTTTGCATGGTAGAACAATTGCTGACACAATGACACGTTGGAGACACATTGTGTCAAACACCGACGCATCGATAACCGTGTCAGAAAACATAAATGATGTGTCCAAATTTTTATTTTGTAAAGTTGGACACATTATTGACAAATTGCCAACACAATGGGAGATACATTGTGTCGGACACCGACAAGTCGCCATTGTGGTGTGTTCAAATTATTTTTTTGGTTTCGTAAAGTTGGCACTTTGTTAATATATCGTCGATAAGCTGAGAGATACATTATCGACATGCCGGAATTAACAAAAACAAATTTACTTTACAATATAAAAAAAAATAATATTATTTTAGTTAAAATGTTGAGTCAGTACTTTATTGAAAAAATTGCATATGGGCATGTTTATGTCGGTGCTTCTTAGGTAACATTGGTTTTCCAAAATTTCCATGTATCTCTTCAACAAAATGAAATATCTATAAGAAACCACCTGCTGAGCTCTTGAAACAAGACTATGAAGCATCCGTTGGTATGTTTCTGGTTCCTCTGTCATCATTCTCTGCCAAATTTAAACCTCAATCAATTCAATATTGCATGCAATAACTTGAACATTTCACACCTTGAGGTAAGCAAAAGAGATCAAACACTTGCCTTCAAAAGAAAGGTAGAAGAGTAATATGCCACTCTTGCGTCTGTATCGTCCAACAACTCCCTGTTAAATATCCATTGATGTAAAATTCCTTCATAAACATCTATAAAGAGGAACACGACGTTCACATAAACGGGGTTCATAACTACAAAGTTACCTGAAGAACTCTTCTCCACCAACCTCTGTAAAAGTAGCAGGGTCTGCCGTACATTTACCAATTAAAAGTAAGAGAAGGGTAGCCCGTATGTCTGACGTGGCACCTGGTATATTCCCTCTTCCTTTGCTACCAACAGAGACTCCCAATGCAATATTGTCTGTTGCAGCTCCCGCGAGTTGGATCAGAGGCCAATAAAATAAAGCAGCAGGAATGCGTGCAACCAATTGCATTGGTACAATTGCTTGTCCATGAAGCAGCAGTGCTGCCATGGACGCAGTACCACAGATTTGAGGATTTACATTTTTGCCAAGTTTGCAGTCAGAATTCCCGGAGGGTTCTTCCCAGCCAACGTTCCTTTTTTGAGAGAGAGATCCCGCTCCATCCGCCTTATTCCATTCTGAACTATTAGAATCTTTAATCTCTGTGTCTCCAAACAGCATCGTGGTTGTAGGGACTACTTTCAAGCACAATTGAGAAAATAGAATATCACACATCTGCTCAAATACATCAAGAAAGATAATTATGTAAGAAATATAAAAGAGATAAAAATATGATTCAGACATACGTGCATGCATGCACGCCGCACACATACATATAAATCAAATGTTAGAATATAAGATAATCGAGCAAATCAATGAAAAATATGTATTGGCTCTCTCTCTCTCTCTCAAGAGTTGAGAGCACCACATGAGTTTTTACAGGTGATTTTCCTTCCCGAAGTTTTGATGAGACCATGAAAAATTGAGACTTCAACAACAGTTCAAGTTAGCAATAGACAGATGTACCACTACGAAGGCATTAACAATTCGGTGCAGGTTAACAGCCATCCACCCACCCAAGAATATTTAGGCAATCAACTAAAAGCCTTTAATGGTATTTTTGTTTTCAGGAAAAGAGGTATTTATAAGTATATTTTGAACTTCCAAACTGTCAATGCAGAGATCATGAACAACAGATGCAGATGAATTTTAACTTTATCTGCTTCTGTGTTATGCCAGCCCCAATAATGGTAAAGTGTCATTGGGCCAAAATAGATAGCATTAAAATGGCAGTTTCAGCTGTGAAAAGAATGATAACTCTGAAACTGTTCCAGACTGTTACAACAGTTTCGAGATGAATCAGATTAACAATATTACCTTCAAAATATTCATACGATCAGTCTCGTTTATTTGGGCCATCAAGGATAAGGCACTGCTCATGATGTCTATCACAGCATTCGCTTTTTCAAGACGATTCTTGGCATGCATGTGGCCGGCAGCTTCACTTCTGATTATATGTTGAACTTCACTCTCATCTAACAGAAATTTGCATCGCATGAGCAGTCTCTCTAGAACAAATAGAAAGCCCCATCTGCTAAGATTGTTTCTTGACTTCAGAAGCCCACACATAAGCCAAATGGGTAAAGGAACACCTAAAGAAGCTGAATAATCATTAACACCAGCAAGGTTGATTTTTCGCTCCAAGGTTTTTATGCTTGACAAAAGGCTATCGTCCCCTTCATCAATTATTTCTGCAATGAGTAAATCTCCTAACCACAGATACCCATTGTGACGACAAACAGATTGTTCAGAATGAAGAAGAGAATGTAAAGTGGCCCAAGAGAGCTTTGCTTTAATGCCAACACTGTTTCTGAGAACTTCATCAATGCTTTCCAAAGACTTGTATGATTTGGTTATTTGAACCATTTCGGTAAATTCTCTGTCTAGATGAGTAAATGATCTAATGAGCATATCAAACTTCACTGCTATACTCTCCAAGAGCTGCAAGAGAAAAAACAAATCGAATACATTTAAAAGTTGTGTAATTCCTCTTTTGTAAGAATACACATTTACAAACATGCATATCTGTGTGCATGCAAGAAAGAGAGTTAGAAAAACTCAAACCAAAGAAATCCACCTTTAAAAGATAGTTCTAGAAAGAAAATAGAGATGTGAAATTTAACTATAAATGTCATTCCTAGGTTTAAAGAAGCAGCAGCAAAAGTGAAAACAAGGAAACAAAAGCAGACAGATGGCAAACAAAATTGAGCTGTCACATGTTCAGATGCATAGATTTGCAATTGCCTACACTCCACTAATAAAGATGGATACAGCATAAGAGGTTAATAAATCAACATGAAATGCAGAACAAGGTATATGTTCAGACATAAAGAACACATCAAGGTCAAATGACATGGTTAAATAAAAGGCCAATAAGTGGCCTCCTGTAGAAACAAGAACCTAAACGCATAGAAGACAAGCAACGAAATATGTTGTGTGTGCAAGATTACTTTCATTCAAGTCCTACGTTATGAAACCAACCGATTCTAGGTACAGATTTCAAATTGAAGTTAATCTATATTTTCCTTACGGTCTTCTACCCCTCTTACCCACAGTAAATGCATAGGCATAATATTATAATGGAAATCCTGAAAGTGAACACCACAAGCATTAGAGTCCCTGTCTGAAAAACAGAGAATATTATGAAGATATTGACACTAGAACAGAAATGCATACCAATATTATGTTCAATGATGAATTAGGATATCTTCACTAGTCATTGCTCACAAGCTAAAAAGAAATATTAAGCTCTAGTTAATGCAGATGAAAACGTTAAAACGTGGAACATTACCGTAATAAGCCGATCATTATTAGGATATCTGGACAATGCTGTAGAAACTGATCTTCTCAATAGCTCCACAACGCCTTCAACTCCTAACTTGACAGATATATGCAGAGCTTCAGGTGCATCTGCAAACATGAGCAAGGTAGCAATAGGTTGAACCTCATCATCACTGTACTCGGACACTCCAGAAGCTATGCATGTCTCATTTATCTTATGCAATACATAATCAAAAAGCACCAGATATAGATTTCTTCGCTCTTCTCTTGAGTTTGAAAGGACCAACTGCATTTATAAAATCATATCTGTAAATTCAGAAATATATACAGATGTGCTTTTATCAAATTGCTATATAATGAAATTCTGTTGCATTAGAAAAACTCAAAATGACTAAGAGCAGAAATTACCAATCCCCCTCCCCAAAGAAAAAAATCAAAACTAATAGATGAAAAAGGAATAAAAAGAAAAAAATAAAACAAACATGGAGGAAGGAAATCAACAAGCTCAATTTGAGGAAAGTACCAGACTTTTGAATTAGGACCATAATTGAGTCTGAAAACAAAATATAATGTTTACGTGATCATTTAGATCACAAAACAATGTTATCATTCACCAAAGAACATTTTCATTTTTGGGGGTCACTGCAACTAGTCTGCAGAAAGGCAAATTCATACGCAAGAAAGTAACATTTCCATCAACAAAACTCAATTGAAGATAAAAAAATAAAAATAAAAATGGAACCCACTAACTTCAAAAACACAAAGTAATAACTGAACCACCAGAGCAACTCAGCCCAATGCTTTAGAAGCAGTAGGTTTGATAATAAGATTATAATTATAAAATATATTGATAGCATCAAGTGCAATTGTACTGCATCAGCGATGCAAAGGCTTTTAGACTAAAATAGTATGATTTGTAAATAAAAAGAATATAGGCATCTGAAACCAACTTCTCATTCTTTCTCATCTATTAAATGCTTAAATTCAGGGCATTATTTTTTACAATGTTAATATAAATGAATTACTGAGTAAAGAGGGCATTCAGTGAATCTTCCATTTGGGGTTTTGTAAGCGAAAAAGGATTTTTTTTTTATCTCTTTTCCATGCCTGATCTATTTAGATAAAAGAAATTCACTATTACGTATTGTCATCAGTTTTTCGTTCCATCTACAGATCCAAGAGCCTCCACCTCCACCTACACTCTAAATATTAACTAGCTTCAGTTCAGAGCTACTGATCAACATCAACACCCTCATTATAATTATACAAATTTTTCAATGTATAAAACTGTAGCAGTTTTAAAATATCTTTAGAGAGAGGGAGGGACATGGAAAAGAGGAAGGGCCTCAAGAGAGAACGCACGAGAGGGAAGAGTTAAGAGTAATAAACAAATTATATTCCTCCTATCATCCTACCACATGGTCCGTATAAATGGACTGATACAGTCTAAAATTATGTTAAAAAAAAGTAAAGAAACAAAAGAAAGAATCAGAAGCAAAAACTCAACAGTAGCTGGATGCAGTTAAACGATGAAAAAGATCATTGTAGTCCATGCTTACTTCCACTTAAATTCTATGTCGTTCAACCACATCTTCTAAAAGTTTAAGCATTTAGAGACGAGACAAATTTAATTATTTAATTAAACTTTATCTTCAACACTTTCAAATTCCATGATTTACACGTGCACAGTTTCCTTAACCGGTGGGTGGCGAGAATTGGGATTAGCTTTGCCTGAGTCATTTCTAAAGAAGAAAACCAACTCCCAAACTAGCTTCTGGAGAAATTTTCGTCCTCTCCTACAATTGATACAAGCACATTTGGATGAACTAACCCTTAAAACTGGCTTGTAAGGACAGGGTGCCCAATTAACTTATAATCTCACAAGCCAAGTTTAATTATTGACAACGCCTGGAGTTATTACAATCCACCTTTCTTTTTCGGAATTGATGTCTATGAGACATTTCTAGATGGTGACTTCACGAAACAAGTAGTAGACCCTAATAAATAATTGGGTTTGGGAGGTAATTTGTTTAGGATTTGATATGTAAGGTGCCCCTGTTTTTTAAGCCAAGAAGAGGTGCCGATACTTAGAAAACCAGTCTTCTTTGGGAAACAAAACCCACCAATCAAAGGTTGTCCCATCCACAGCGAGGGCCATCCTCAAAAGGATGCCTTTCAATGTTGAACTAGCTCATACAAAATATTAAAGCCCGTTTGGTTTGTGTTTCAATTTTGGGTTCTAAATTCATTTTCAGTTTTTTGTTTTGAGGGATTGTTTTAAGATTGCTAAAAATGCGTTTGGTTTGCCATTTTGAAATATTTTTGTTAGAATTTATATTTATATTTTTTAGAAATTTTAATTTTTAAAATTTTATTGAAATGCTTGTTTTCCATGTTTTGAGTGTGTTCAAAATTTTCAGTGAAAACACTCAAAGTCAAAAATGTGTTTTGAGTTTTATGTTATAAAATTATCCTTGTTTTCATAAATGCATTTTCAAAAATACCACACAAAACACGTTTTTAGTGTTTTGAAAAATCGAAAATTGAAAACAGCAAACCAAATGCACCCTAAGTTGTTCAAGAAGGAACAAATTTATTTACTTCAATTGTCTTTAAAAAATTGTAACTAGAAAAATATCTTGAGGTTTCAAGTCACCATATGGTGGCAGAGCAATATGAAACATAGCAATTGCATGCAACTGTTTTGACTCTGTTGGATCTGAGCATGTTCTCCAAAAGATTTCCAAAAACATGGTCTACATAAGTTTACTTTCTTCTGGACTAAATCTAGACCATAGAAGAACCATTATTTATTTATTTATTTATTTTTTTGTGGGGTGGGGGGGGGGGGGGAAGGGGGGGGGGGGGGGTTTAGAATACACAAGCAAGCAATTCTTTATTGTCTATGATTTTTCACCCATAAGAATTTGAATTTTGCAAAAAAAGTATTCACCAGAGCCAAATCTCCCCAGGCGGCCCAAATATGTGTAGATATAAGATCTTTACAGTGAAAATAGAAAATTATAACCATTAATTTCTAGGAAAATATTTATAAAATTCCCTTCAATTTTTTTTTTTTTTAAATCATTCATAAAGCAGCACAAGAACTTTCTTCTAAAAGACACTTGCAAGAAATTAATTGAATATTACCTCTGCCAATATAAACTCATTTCCTCCAATCAGATCCAACTGCTGAACAAGAAATAATGGAGTAGCTGAAACAACTTTATCGTGCCCTTCGGGCACTTGATAAAACATGTTTGTCATCATGCAAATAAGCTTGGACTGAACGATTTCTGCCCAAGAGTTTCTTCTACTGATTCGTACAAGTACCTTAATAACCTGTGAGCAAAGTAAGAGTAGATGAGTCATTGGAACAGAACAGAGATAGTAGAAAAGACAACAAAAATTGATTAGCCATTCGCATGAAAACTGATTGAATATTGGAGGAATAAACATTCGTTAAAGATGCTTTGGTTGGGTACATGAAGAGGGATTCCATCTGATTTCATGTCAGGGTGAAATGCTGAAAATCTGTCTATTACAAATGAAGCCACCTTGTGCCAAACTTCGATTACTATAGATGAATGGTAAACCACTATAACCATCATTATTCTTCCAGGTTATAGTTCCATTGGTTAAAACACAAAAGGATCAATTGACCACAAGTCTGTAACAATTTGGTAACTCATTTTTTCCAGATTAAAAAATGAACTACCAGTAACCATTCATTTCTTTCAATTAAGTGAGACCTAGAAGCAGATATGACACACAAATGGCCTCTTTTCTAAAATAAAGAAACAATAATGATGCATCGTCTTTGCATTTTTTTAAGACTTTGAAAAGGATAATCTTGCAAATTTCATCATCAGAGAACAGCACTTCATGAAAAAAATTAATGTTCTCTAACCAGAAGCCAGGAAATCCATTCATGCTTGCTTCTGCCAATTCATGTGCAACTAACTGTATGAATCCCTTTCATTCAACCAATATATATAATATATTATGATAGAGCCATTGATCAACTCAGAATTCGATAATACTAAAGAATCTTTAGTTTAGTAATACTTTCATTTAATAAAAGAATGTAAATATGTCAAGTAACCAAAAGTTCCCAATTCACTTTTTAGCTTCTCATCAGGAATTTCAGCATTCACCAATTTGTCAATATCCTAAGGTATTCTGAAGGTGCGAGGATGCCATTCTCTTTTGCAAGTGATTCTGTTCTCCGAACACTTCTATTTCATATCAAAAGAGTCCATCCAGAATTTAAACAAGTTCTATGCGAGATGCACTAAGGCCCTGTTTGATTGCCACATTTTCCATGAAAAATGTCACATTTGAGGAAAAAAAATTCCACTTTGGCTGTTTGATTGCAACGAAAATGGAAATCGAATACTAAGGTACGACCACTTTAAGCTACATTTTCTTTATTTTCATGAAAAATGAATTCCTATGGATTTGGTGGGTTTTTATTTTCCAACTAATATGGAATTAGAATTCCTTCCCACTTTTGCCTATCAAACGGACTCTAGGAGAATTTTCCCCTTCTCTTTATCACAATACTCTTTTAATATTGTGTCAATACTAGGTGTTCTAAAATGGGGGAACTATGCGTGATGCGCGAAGGCACCCCCCCCGCATCCCCGTATATGGAACTGGTGTGAAAAAGGCAGTCAACCCTATTTTGACCTCCTTTAATGCAGGCCTAGACGACATAAGGTGTGACTAATGCAGGCCTAGGAGCCAAATGGGGCAACTAATGCAAGCCCATACACCAAAAGGCATGTGTTATTATTTTTTTAAAAAAATTTATTGCTTTTATTTTTTAAGTTAAATAAACTAATTAAATATAAAGAACCATTAGTAATAATCTTAGAATAATTAGAAATAATACTAAAAATAAAGGAACACCTTATTACGCCCATGCTTCGCCTAAGCAAGCCTACACTCGTAAGGCTTAAAGCTAGACCTTGTTGTCTTGTCATGCCTAATGCCTTTTAGAACCCTAGTCAGTAAATTAATTTGAAAATTGAATGGAATATAAAAGCTTATTTGCTCACAGATAATAGCAAAACAAGGCGTAGAAATACTCACTCTAATGTCAAGACCTTGTAATCTGCTTCTTCGAATTTTCCCTCTATCACAAACAAAATAGAGTAAACAACTTAAGCCAGAAGCCCAGACAGATTCTTCTCTCTCTTCTGTCTGAAAAATAAGCATGTATTAGATAATGATAACACATGAAAGGTTCAGCACAAACTATAAAAAAATAAATCAATCAGATAAAAGTATAGATTTAAATGGACTCTTCGTAAGCAGAGAATTTAGCAGCTAAGTGATATTATCTAGACATCCATTTTAGCATATATACCATCATAACAAACATACAGAGAGAGCACAAAATCTGAAGCAATTGGGATGCTTAAAGCGTGGACTTGCAAAATACATGGAGTAGATACAAAGGCTTAATTGTAAGAGAAATGGAGGATTTACGAGAAATATTGATTCTCTATAAAAAACAAAAATGATAGTTGACTTGTTTGGTCCATTCTTGGAAGCATAAGCATAAGTAAAAAGTCAACACCAATTAAAACAAAAAAAAAATGTGATGGTGTCATATTTGTCATTCACTACTAAAAATCCAATCAGTCTTACACTAAATATTCATAATCAAAGTTGAGCCTAAATCTAACTATGTATCTTTTATTTTGATAACTTCCTCGTTTCTCTTGTGCAGTTTACAAAAAAAAAAAAAAAAAAAAGCACCTAGATAGTTCCTTAATTCAAACTCTCAATATGAAATCATATCTAAGTATACGTGTCTTTTTACTAATTTGTTTAATTCCATTAGATACATATTGTTATTTTATAGACTTGACGCTAACATAAAATCCTGGAATTTTATAGAAAAATATTCATTTAGTTGGGGAAAATTGAGTATTATTTTCTGTGTACAAGTTTATACTAGCCGCCCCACGCAAATTTTTCTCTGTCAGACGAAACACAACAATAAGCATTAAGTTTGTATGGATGCAGCCTTTCATATTTGATTCTAAAAGGTATACATAAATGAAGCCCCCTCTTCCCTCCCAACAAAAAAAAAAAAATGGCAAAATCCAAATACAACAAGATGTGCTAGTTATTGCAAAATCGTACCATGCCATATATCCTATATACCTGAACAAGATGAAGAAGAACCTCGTAGAGAATGCCCAAAATCCAATTCTCAAACTTATCAATAGCTGGCAAATTCCCTATTTTCTTAAAATTGTCAGATTTTCTCTTTTCTTGAGAAGAAAGTAGAGTTTCATTTTCAAAATATGCTTCGTGCAAATACTCTTCTTCAATTGCAGAGGTGTCATCAGGTGCTGGAGGCTCCAATAAATGCGCATGAACCCCAAGGTTCAAAATTAAATCGAAAGCTTGAGCCTTTGACATCACTTTTGGAGAATTTAGCATATCCTACAATAAGTTATGTGCATAATAAGTAGCTTTAACTACATGTCGCATGAAAACAAGTGCAAAGTATGCAGCACCTCAAGTATTGATAAAATGAGAGGAGCAGCAGTCTCAGAATCCAAAACATACCTACAAAATGGAATTAGAAATTATCAGCTGAGAAAGCATGATAAAGGTGTGCGTTAGCATTGAGTGCAATCAATAAATAGTGTAATAGATGAAGTTTGCTTTCCTTTACTTAGCAGAAGTCAAACTTTGGCTTATTATACCCGAGCATGGAGAGTTGTTGTAACATCCCAATTTTTTATTACTAGTTGTTAGATTTAAATTTAGAACTTAAGTGCGGTATTATGAAAGTTTAATAACTTTATTGGTAATTGACATAATCTAATGACCTTATTGGTTATTGACCAATAGTTTGAGGACCTGAGTGGAAAGTTATTTTGGAAGTTAGATTAAATCATGCTTAAAACATATGTAAGTATGCTAATTAGTCTTGATTAAGGATGATTGATTGACCACATGAATTATTCACACCACATTTCAAGCCAATGTAATTGAATTGACCACACAAATCTAGGAAATTGATTTGATCACATGCATTATTTACACCTATGATGCACGAACACGGACACGTATGTTCGACACGATACTGTAGAATACGCCGACACGTAATTTTTTAAAAAAGTACATACACGACACATTGATTAAATTTTTAAAAATTCTTCATTTATATAGTATAAATTTAATTTTATACTTGTTATTAATTTTTCTTATAGAAATATTTTAAACATGAGTACATATTTGTTACTTGCTAATAACTTTGAATTAACAATATATGATATTTCTAATATAAAAAGAAAAATGATGACGGTAGAGTGTCCAAGAAGTGTCAGTATCGACTCGTGTCTAACACGGACACGCTACCCTAATTGAAGTGTCCGTGCTACAGAGATTTACACCAAGTTTCAAGCCAAGTTAATTGATTTGACCACATGATTAAAGGTATTAATTTGACCATTTTAATGACAATACACCATTTATGCATTTACCATCCCTAACATCTAGTCATTTCCTTCCACTTTTCTACACATGGTCAAGAGTTTACCCTATAAATAGGAGACAAACCTAACAATAAACTACCCACAACAATCATTTACATACTTTCTCTCTCTATCTCTACAACTTTGACTCTCCACTTCTCTTTCTCTCGTCATTTTTATATTTGTACAATTATACAATCACACGTTAATAATCAACCCCACACGCGGCTCAAGGATCTCTTTCCAACAATAACTCTTTTTATCATTTTGGATTATCCAGTGAAGAGGTAAGTTGTGCTTTATGTTTATGATGGCTAATGTTTGTGTATGTAATATTTCTATGGCTATAATATATTTTGGTCCATGTTACGTATGTTCTATTAAGATTGGATCGGAGTTTAATAGCGCTACTAACGAGAATTTAACACTACCTAAGTTCGGTCTAATTTTCGTGTCTCTCTATGAAAGCTATGAATTTTCTGTAGAAATGCATATATGAATTCATTATCCACGCACGCTTATTGAGATTTATTTTCACTCTATTATGTCTCTACTTTCAAATAATTGACGATTCGAGGAGGTCGGCATGGAGATGGCTTATGGTGGCAAAAGATTCAATAATAAAATTCTTACGTTGTCAAACTATTATTATTTCATTTAATTTTTAAATATTCCTCATTTCAAGTAATGCATTAAACTCATTACATTATTTGAATTTTAGTAAGTGCTTAAAGAATTTATATAATTGTGTTGAATATCCTTTAAATTTGTTTTAGTTTATGATTTAGTGACACTCGATTCGTTAAGGATTCGGGTCGTCACAGTAGTCGTGGCCATGAACTAGAGACTTTAAATCAAGAAAGTTATTCGAAGACTAGTTCCGTCCTTTCGACGAAAACATTGGATGCAATTTGAACCAGACACCCAAAAGGGTCCTGAAAAGATCTAACTGCCTGCTACTCTGTATTGGATAATGATAATGCATCCTTTTTATAAATATTATACAATGCACAGTCACTACTCATTGATCAAAAGAGAGAAAAAGTTCGGTGAACAATCCTGATGTATAAAGAAAATTGCATCGGAACATACATGTCAATTATAAGTTTGACAAGAACGCTCACAGCCACGTCGAGGGATGGCCTTCCGTTGTTGCTTAACTTAGATGAGATTGTCATGAGATTAGAATTTGAGGAGGGAGTTTCTGTGCACACTGCAGCGATAACCTCACATATCTCCACAGGATTCAATCGCAAGGGTTGTTGCTCACTGATGGGTACAAAATATTAAGTGAGAGAGGTAGAAATTCAAAACAACACATCCACAGATATATACAATGTCCACAGAGTGCATGAATACGCATATGCACGAGCAGAACATTACATAAGCATCTTATTAGGAAAAATAGTTGCCAGTGTGTTCTACAGATATGTTTTTTCATACTTTTGGTCATATAAATTCCAATTGCCAACTATAAAAAGAAAACAGTTGTGCATGTGTTATAAAGCATAATATATGTAACAGTATCTGGATGAATGCAAAATTGTTAAATGTCCATCCATATGAAATCTAGCACAATATAGATGAAATATAGTTTTCACTAGAAGTAATGTCAATACCATAAACCATTACTGTTATTTGTCAATAAATTATATTGAAGGAACCATGGTGGGTTTTGGGTTGTGCAGAAATATGATGGAATACATGAAATGTCCTTTTTGTTACAGTATTAATAAGGATGAAGGAGAAACTTTAATAAAGGATCATGGTGTCACATAAGACAATTGTTTTAGATACTTATGCTCGATTATAAATAAAGAACAAAGATTCGAAGAGAATGAAATGCATGGGATTAAAATAAATAAAAAGGATGAAAACAGAAGTTATATATTCCAGGTTGTACAGCTATTAAGCTATCTATCTTCGTTTGTATTAAGTGTTGAGCTACCAAATGTTCATAAGATGTATGACCTCAAGAAGGATGTGTTGTGACACTAGAATGCATAAAAGAAATGACAATATGAACCAACAAGTGGAAATAACACCAATTGACGGTAAATTAAGGAATAATTTAGATTACTGTTGCATACCTAGCTTAGACAAAAATATTTATATATTGCATTCAGAAGAGCAACACAGCCCTGTTAGAGAGAGGGAGAGAGACTAAAATTGTCAGCCTTGAGACAGTTACAAAAGATTTCATTTCATTGGACGTATCACAAAAGGTAACTGTGAATCAAATGGAACAACAGAAAAAAAATTCGTGAAGCTGACCCCCAGTATCGGGAAAACCAGAGCTTCTTGTTGTTATTGTTGTTGCATCGTGGAAGACAAAATACGAAATACAGAATGTAATAATGCCAAAATTCCAATAAAATTAACGAAGTCAAATATCATAACCTTTTTTATAGGAAAGAATAAATAAAAGAGAACCAGTCAACTTAGTCATGACTATGCTTACAATACATGCAAGTTTGCACACAAAAGTGTCAAGAGTCATTCACAAACAGTTGATAACAGCAAGCTCTTATTGTCAAGATGGTCAATGACACCTGAAAACACCTATTCTTTACCTGTAATGACGATATTGGAACAGTGGTTTCACACGGGGGCGAAAGTTGCTCAAAGGAGAATCTTCCCTGTGAAATAAGAAAGGACGATCCTCGGATTAATATTGAAGTCTGACAAAATTCAAGTCTCATACTATGTTGCAAAACTATGACATGGTTGAACAAGACCTTCCACCATTCAACTTTAGTACCATGTGATAGATGAATACACAGTCCAATCATTTGGAAACTTGATGATTATGTTGTTGATAATAGAACATAAAACGAAGAATTACATAAACAGACACCTGCAGTATGAAATAAAGCACCAAATTTTTTAATTGTTCTCTCCATTTGTCAATGCAAAATCAGAAGTACTGGATGTTGAGTAGATCACCAAAACCAAATAAGCGGGTCATAATTTGAATAAATAGAAATCTATGTTAGCATGCCTACACAATTCATCAAAGCGGGTCATAATTTGAATAAATAGAAATCTATGTTAGCATGCCTACACAATTCATCAACAACCAAAAGTTTCACTTTAAAGCAACATATAGTATCTGGTATATCATTACACTAGAATCTGGTGGTTCTTCAGAATATTCATTTTTTGAACTTCTTATTAAACCTTCCAATTTAGTTACCTTTTACCAGGTGTATTGTGGGGGTGAAAAGATGCTAAAAAAGCTGCATGCAACATTTTTTTCTAACAGTTCAAGCTAAATGATATAAACCTCTGCCAAACACCCAAAGAAGAAAAACTTAAACATGAAGAGTGGAAGTGGGAAATAAAAAGAACTTGAATGTCAGATGGAGCGAGAATTGTCTAAATTATGTAGTTTTTCACTATTCATTTAGCCCTTAAGAAAGGCCTACCAAAATCATAATAGTGACTCCTGCAATTAAAATACATTCAGTAATAAAATTCAGATTTTTAATTGGGAAACGTACACTCAACGGTGTATAAGACATCAACTTCCATTTATGTGGTGTTGTACAATTACGCTTGCATGTACATGTGTGACGTTTATGAGATTGACAAAAGCCCCGGGAGTAATTATATAATCGATCAACCATACGACCTTGAATATAATGCCAAAGGGAATAAATTGATTTCAGTCCAGGAAAATCTCAAATGATTCCTGAATTTTGAACATCATTAGTATCCCAATCACATATTTTCTATCTGCAACGTTGGTAAATCTCAGACCAAAATTTCCAAAACTTAAATTATACTTTAAGAAATAAAATCCAATGAGGTTACAGCAATGTTTGGATGTTCCACCAAACCTCTGTTAGATTCAGTACTAGATCCAAGACATAATAAGAATTGAACACTGATAGCTTGTTTTGCGAAGGTGGATTAGATTGGATGGCACAATATTAAGGAACAAAAAGAAAAAAAAAATTTGGTTCATAGCAGTGTGCAGGCCTGTCTAGCACAGTATATCAAAAATGTATTAGGCACCCTTCATGTTGTTGTCATAGTTTAATTGTTAGGTTGTTAAGGGATTATGGTTTTAGGGTAGACTGCAAAATAAGTGCCACACCAACTCGTTATAAATAGTGGGAGGGAGTTCTATTTTCATTCAGGCAGAAATTAGGGTGAGAAGGGGGGAGAGGCAGCATCTCGAAAGCTGGCCATTTTCCTGCAACTGCTTCCATTCAGTATAACAATTTCATAGTTTACATTGAATAGTATTCCATTACATGTACAGCAATATGTCACACTTGATTCCATTTTTTTTTCCACACAAACATATACAAGAACATCAGATTTGCATTGACATGCACAGATACTTTTCAATATCTTCATCCAACTAAATAAAAGTTTTTTAGGTCACATAGTTACAGCCTCTAAATCTACTGCACATCAGAACTGATTGACTGACATGAGTTATATAGGTTCAAACCTATTAAGCATGAGATACATCCAACAAAGTAGAAGTCGTATTTTCTTTGCATGAGTAAATTGTTCATATTTTGATTTTCTGACGAAAATTTTTTGTTATATATGTGACTCATATAGAGCGGAACACAAGTTTATTGAATCAAAATGGTCGATGCCGGAGTAGAGCGATGGCACCGGCCTTGTGGGTTTAATTCACTATTTGTTTGCCAGGGAAGCTGAAGGGGTTGGGGGTGCGGGGGCAACGCCTCACGATACGATACGTGTCTATTTTCTTGTACGAGCCCTAAAGTCATGTATGAGTTTGGGCTAAGGTTAGTATAAATACTAATGGTGTAACTCTATTATTCATACCGAATAAAATCTTCGTTTCGCTCCTTGTAGACATAGGCACATCATCGAACACGTTAAATACTTGTATTGATTTCTATATTGTTTTGCACTTAAAAATCCAACAAATTCACACTCCTGATTACAAGTTAGAACATCATTTTGCGCAAACAAATCATAAAGGGAAACAAATGCCTTGCAGTTCACAGGCACCAGAGAATATAACCATAGATATAAGACGTCCTAGCACTAACAAAGACAGGAAAACCACAAACTTGTGTTAAAATAATTAAGCAAGAAGAATGTACCAAATTTCATTGGGCCCTGTTTTAGACCGTTTCAGTGCTGTTATTGCTCTTAAATGGGCATGAGCGGAAGCAGAATTGGTAACGGTCGTGAGCAATGATGGCTGCAACAGCTGATCGAGATAAGGCATATCTGCACTTCCAAAAAATTTCCAAGGTTCACCCTTCATTTTGGGGTCCATATCCCCTACAAGAAGAGCTGCTGCACCTACTTCTAGGAAATTATGAGTTCGTACATCTTGGGGATTCAGAATGTGCTCGCTGTAAGTGGGCATTTTTAGAATGTATAGAAACACAAATAACAGAAGATTTTTTACAGACGAAATAATACCTTTTCGGCAAGAGAACTGACAATTGCTGGTCACCAAACCAGCGCCATCTGAAAAGATCAAGAGCTATGAACTCTTGATCTTCTGTTTCATCAACTTCTTCAGCAACTAGGGAGTCTGAAACAGATGTTATAGATGTCTCTTTGCTCTCCATAGCATCCTTACTATTTGCAGGGCTGAATTGTGAATTGAATGATCTGCTTAATATAGATGACAATGCTGGAAGTGATTGCCTTGATGAAGGAGGGGCACCAGCAAAAACTGCTGATTGAAACGACCGCTTAGGTATAGACTGAGCCACTAGAGACCGAACATAATTTAAGGATTTGACAAGTGCTCCTGATGCAAAACTTGATACGGGCAAAAGAGATACATTTGTAGAGGGTATTGGCATCCCAGATTGTTGACTCAAAGAACGCGACCATGGAGCCAATTTACGGTTAACACTCACATCACACTCAGCAATTATGCTTACACAAAATCGATCAATCTGTAGCAAAGTCTCCTCACTGGGTTTATATCTGCAAATATAAAAGGACTTGAAGATGAGATCGTTAACCAAACTAACTTCAAGAGTGTAAATATTGGATTTATACATAATTTAGTGTAAATATTGTCATTGTGGTTAAAACCTGGACTTTGTAGTATTTGGAGCAAAAAAGAAGGATTTTTGAGCTAAATTGGAGTAGCAATTCAAGGCAAACCGGATTGTACAGGATTGATAAGCACTGAGAGAACATTCGAAGGAAAGTCACAAGTTCATAACAAGTTTGCGATTTAATTTGCATAAACTTGAGAAGAACCAATTTTGGGTGATTATGGAGGTTTCGCGGACCAATGTGGAAGCTTTTAGAAATAGTTTAATCAATATTTAGATATATAGTCCTCATTAAAATGATAATCTAGACTCTTAAGTTCACTTTATTACTTGTTAATCAAAATCGTATACTTACGATAAAAATCAGGCAAGAGTTCACTTAATTAGAAAATCTAATTAATGTTTCTTTGAAGGGTAGCAATGTAATGTGATTTAAATTATTATTTACTGACAACCATACTTCCCGAATAAGAAAACATAAAACGTTTTAAAATTAATTCTTAAAAAAATTAAGCTTGTACATAGAGTGGGCCGTGACTAGTTTTATATCTAAAGCTCCGAAATTCTTGAAAATGAGCACGTACAATACCCAACACATGTATGTCGTGTTGACACAGCATTGATCAGCGACGTGTCCAGACATGGCTTTAAATGTCCAATAATAATAGTAATAATAATAAAAAGGTGAGGACATTGGTGTTGGACCTGGTACAAGGAACTACCCAATCCTTTTCGAACTCTGTAGGGTATTTATGAGATACCATAAAAGCCTTGGTGTTGAACACTGAGGGAAAACAGAGAAGTAGAACTTGCACAGTTAAAAGGAAATAAAATTAGAAATATATTAAAGTGACGTTTTATGTTTCGCATTTTGTTTCTAACATACACATAAAACATACATATATCTGTTGTCAATTTTTGTGTCCCAACAGTCCTTTTTTACAGACTGGAGTTTCATTTCTAAATCACCGTGTCCAGGTCCATGTCCAAACTGTCGTTCTTTCAAGAATTATTGTATTGTTCATGTCTGCATCACTGTGTCCAGGTCCACGCATCACAGAAATTTAATTTCTACATATATCAAATATGTGTCATGTACCGCGTTAACCAGACGATACTGGTATAAATGAGCATACTATGAGTCATAAGAAGGTAAGCACTGTTTCAATATCACATGTACTCTGTTGGTATGCACAAGATGTTAACTGAAGGTAATAATCTTAAACATAGGACAAACTCACCTTAAAAGATATCGTTTCAAAAGTGCCACACACCTCGCTACTACCGCTGGACTGGTTCAAACAAAGAGAAATTCAAAGTTTGACAGAATACCATGTACAAAAGTATTCAAGAGATATTGCTCAAAAACTCAAAAAGAACTGACCAAACAAAACTTAATCCAAAGCGAAAAAGGGTATTTAGATAATAGTGCAATCTATTACTTGTATAGAGTGTGTTTAGCTAATTTTAATAAGAAAAGGAAAAAGTTACTATGCCCATGTTTGGCGCTCATTAAAATTTTTATTCTCATTCTTCTCCTCATTTTCAACCACCCATTTTTCAATAAAATAATATTTTTCATCACATCAATATTTTTTCCTTTTTTTTCAACCACACATTCTCAATCAATCAACTATTCCAAAATACATTTTTCCAAAATAATGTGGCTCAAACACACCCTATAATTTAGTAAAACAAGTTACTTATTATGAATGTAACTCTTGACTTGCTATCGAAATAAGTAACTTAGTTCATACTTTAACCAATAAAAAATGATTTTAATTTTAAAACTTACTTCTAATAAATTTTTTAATATTAGAAAAACATTACTATAGCACAAAATCTGACAATGAAGGGAAATTATAATTGCAGGAAAGAAGAGTACTTTTCATGGTCTAATGTACTGCTTCATAATCATCATATGAGTGAATATTGTTGAATTTCATATATAGCCGGAAAGAATTCTACAATGTCTCTCAAAACTGCAGTGCAATTGTGAATAAAATGAGCTTTACCGTTTTAGTGCCACAAAAGTATATCTCAGCAAAACCTTCCATACAACTTTTCATCAAAATTAACCAAGATGCAATGTAAACTTTCGGCAGTTGAGAGCTCAAAAAAGCCATATGCATGAGTTGACACAAGGCAAGGAACTTAGCACCTCTTTTGGAATTACTTTCCCGAGTTAACATTATAGGGAACAGTAAAATCAAATAAGGCTTAATTGGAAAAGTCAAAAACAGAATGGTAAATGAATAAGAAATCATGTAGTAAAAGATAAGATACCGGTCAGTCACCGTCTAAAAAATGGTGTTATATAATAACGGCTTGTTAGAGGCATGCACTACGCGTACCTTCGTTCCCTTTCTGCAAGAGTGTGATCTAGAATGACACTATATGCCAAGTCGATTGTTGACTGCATTGCCAGATAATCCTGCCATCAAGAAAGCAATGTATATCATCCAACGTGGCAACCTCTCTCTCTCTTCCCCCCCTCACACACACACCACACACACAGACAGACAGAGTATAAAGTGCTGATCTTTTGAATTATAAGCATCAACTTGTCATATAATTGATAGGACATCTATCAATTGGATTAGAATTGAAGAATTCAATCCCAATAAAGTGTTAGGACTCCATTTAAATTGAATGTGGGGAAAGACATTTTTCCATAATAGTGATAATCAACTTTTAAATCATCTATATATAAAAAGTGTGTATTTAACGGAATTTGTTGGTTTAACGGAAAAACTAACGGAATTTCTTGACTTAACGGAAAAATTAACGGAATTTTTTTAATTTAAAAATCATTTAACTCCATAATTGGGCTTCAAAATTTAGAATTCTAAAGCTCATGTAGAAGTATTGGATGTCATGCTCATTTTATAGATACACTTCTCTCCAAAGGTTTCATAAACTTTCAATGTGGGATTGTGCATTTTATATATGCTCTTAACTCCAATAGTTTTATAAATTTCCAATGTGGGATAGTGACAAAAAAAAAATGTTAAAATATTCATCAAAATCATTTTAAAATGTATGTCTAATTGACTAATTTGATTTTGAATTACAACTAATTAAATTGTAATATTCACTTTCATTCATTCATTTATTTAATTTTCAAATTTAACTTATATTGCACTTGACTATTAATATATTAATGTTAGATATTATTTTCTATAAGTTTAAAATATTTTAATTTAACAAAGTAAACTATTTTAACATATTTATTTTTAATTTTTAGTGTTGGGACTAATTGTAGGATATATAATGAATCTAATTAGTAAAGATAGATTTACTTTAAATTATTTTTATTTATTTATTGCATTCGGTTCGACGGCAGTTGAATTTCCACAAACTTCATGTCAGAATCATTCTCGATTGTGAATCAAAATCCTTCATCTCCATTTTCAGATATCGGAATTATCAAATCAGCAAACTTTTCGTATAAATCCTTGATTAATGCTCATGTTTAGTTCCTTAATTAATAAAAAAAATTAAAATTCTCCTAACACTATTTGACAATATTATAGTATTATATTAAATGTTTAGTAAGTATTATTTTTAAATATTAGATATTTTATTATAGTAAAAAATCTCTTTTTTTTTTTTTTTTTTTATAATATAGAAAAAAAATATTTTTTAAAATAAAAATATATTTAATGTCTTAAAAATAATTAAAATAATATTAAAAATACAAAACATATTATGACGCTTATCCTTCGTATTGACACGTCTAAACTTGTGATTCTTGATTCTCAACATCGACATTTCGCAACGCATTACGCCTTTTAGAACATTATTAATAAATGAATGGAAAATGCAAAAAAAATTGTACTACTACATTTTAGTCACTAGGAAAAAATGAAACTAAAAAAAAATGGATGTGGATATTATCAATTTAAAAATGCTAATAGTTTATTTGGTAAGGTACATTGAACTCAATGAAGAAAAAATATTTATTTATTTAGTTTTGTATTATAATGTTATCTATTATTTTATTATGTATAAAAGTTCATGATTAAATACAAAATTTAATATAATATAATAGTACGAAACACAAACTTATACATTTTAATTTAGAATTTAACAATATTCGAGTTAAAATTAATATATCACAATGTGTAATTATTTATCAATTACATAAACATTACATCATTAATTATTTAATGAACCAAAAAAATTATATATAACTAAGCAAACGTGCATTGCACGTTGCTTAAACCTAGTCATCAAATTCAAATGTATGGAGAATTCAGTTACCATTTTTTCCACCAAAAAAAAAAAGATGCCCACTGCATGTGGAAAAAAAAAAAAAAAAAAACTCATGACAAGTTCATGAGGACCAAATTGGTCTCGCATGATTACTTCGAGTAAACACCTCCATCTCTAAAATCATTAGCTAAACTTTGGGGCATAGTCCTGTTGTAAAGGTAGCATAGCACGCCAATTTACCATAGTTTCAAACTCAAAAAAAAAAAAGACATCCCATTATCTCGGTTCTCCTTTTGGTGGGAGATGGGTGTCGCCCAAGTATGAATAGAATACTCAGCCCCACGATAAACTGGCATGAAGTGCAAGAAACAAAAGCCTATGTAATAAGTGCTAACCACATTTGAGATTCAATACAATATCTTGATTGACTTGAATTCCCCAAATACAGAATACCTTTTAGAAAATAAAAGTGCAAAATTTTAATTCCCACTCAACCCATCAGTGAAAACGGGCTTTTTGTATCAAAATGAGCATACTTTTGCAGAAAATAACGATAACTCAACAATCCACATTCCCGAATTGCAAACCCCACCAACGTCTTTAATTAATGAGTAATGGTATGTAGCCCAACTGGTGATTTTAACAGCAGTCTATGTGCCACTAAACGGTAGATTTAATTAAATGTGGTCCCATAGCACCACATTTAATTTGAACTTACCATTTTGGGCTACATGGCATTATTTCTTATTAAAAGTATACAAGAACAGTTAAACAGGACCCTAAATTCTAATACTGCAAAAGAGGCACGAGATCTGAATAAAAGCGCAAAACTGAGTAAAAGAATAGCGAGAATTCAAACCCGTAAAATCCTGGAAGCTTCAGTGGACAGCGTGGCCTGTTGGGACGAAGCGGTAGCCGACAAACAATCGGCAACTGCTCGGCGCAGTGGCTCTGGGGGCTTCCTCGTAAACGAGGATCTCAGCCTCGATACGCTGCCTCCGCCCAACGGCATTCTCGAGCTAGCCTGGCTTCTGGATGGACTATAATTCAACGACATCATGCATCAATATGTGTGTGTGTATGAAATCAACGCATCACGGTGAATTTAGTAGTGAACACACATGTATGACACCGGAACTGAATTGTATGTAAATGAATTTGAGATTGTGGATTCAAAACCTAGGTTCATGAGAGAGTAATTAAATCATACGATTGAGTTGAGAAAGCACTGTGTGTGTGTGTGTGTGAAAGAGGTAGAAATTCTTAAATTTCGGTGTAATTCCCGTATGCCTGTATGGGAACGATGTTGATAATTAGCTGGCAAAGTGCGCAAGTAATTGAACTGGCCAGGTACAGATGGGCAAAATATCAATTGATTTACCTCTGGTTTTTGTTCGGAAAATTAAGGGCACCCAACCAAATTTTGTGTTCGGTCGTGTTTAAAATTTAATTAAAATTGAAAATATAATCGTTATTGAATCTCATTCGTTTAATAAAAATTAACAATAACAGTTAATTTTTCAATTTTAATCCAATTTTAATCTTTACCGAACACACCATAGGTATGTTTCAGCCACATTATTTTGAAATAAATTATTTTGAAATAATAGATTAATAGAGAATGTGCGTTGAAAAATAAGGAAGAGATATTGATGTGATAAAAAATATAATTTTATTGAAAAATGTGTAATTGAAAATGAAAATGAAAATTTTAATATATATCATATGCTTAATGTCACTTTCAAAGTTCAAGTTTTAAATTTTTTAAATCAGATGATAAAATAATTTTTAAATATTAATTATAATATTATAAAATTAATTTACATACTCGCCCCATCACCTCTATCTCACCCAGTTTCACACCCAAACCATAGATTATTTTCCTAATTCTCTCTATATTCTCTACTCTCTCCTCTCATTTTATCCAGTCACGATCTCTTCACCGACAAAAATCTCTTCTCCATGGAAATGAGCCTAGTTCTTCGACAAATTATCTCAACCATTGCGCTCAGCGCCACCTCGCTGCGTGCTGAGAGCAGTAGACCTTTGCTGCGTGTTGCGTGACACTGTTGGTGGCTATCTAATCTATGGATGGTTGTCCATCTGTGAGTGATTTTTTTTATCTTTTGGATTGATGATTTTTTGTAAGTTGTTTGTGGGGGGTGATGACAACGGTTGTGTAGGTGGTGCGCTGTGAGTGTAGTGGTGCTTTGTGCTATGGTGGTTTTGTGGGCGCTATGGTGATGCTACATGTGGTGGTAGTTGTAGAGGCGATAATGCTCCTGGCGGTGAGTGTTATGGTGGCAGGGTTGGTAGTAGTGTTAGGTGGTTGGAGTGTTTATGATCAATTATTTGAGTGTTATGACCAATAAATTGTTAATCACTACACAATGTATAATATACAATGTAGCAGAATGTATGATCGTGACTTAGAAATTTGGTAAATTGGGATTAATTAATTTGATAATTTGTGATCGTGAAATAAGTTGTGACCTACAAATTTTTTGATTTGTGACTGATAAATAAGTTGTGACTTATTCAACTTTTGATTTGTAATCAATTAATTTGATAATATGTAATAAAAAAAAATAAGTTGTGACCTATAAATACATAATTGTGACAATGATATATTTTAATTAGTAGAATATAATTTTAAATAAAATATATCATAAATAATATTTAATTAATATTTGATTTTTGAAAGGCTTATTAGCACAAAATGTCATGAAAAACATCCATACGTTTCATTTTTTTGTATTTTCACCCTTATTTCAAAGTTTCATAGTGAAAAACGTCCTTCTGTTGTAAGTTTTACCATTAAATGCAAATTTGGACTCACTTTTAATTTGAAACTCGAAAGGTAAAATGACCATGTCACTTCAAAAACCTCTTTTCCCCATAACACGAACGGTTTATCTTCCATCTTCTCTATTCTTCATGTCTCGCGCACAACCATTTTCTTCATCCTCTTCTCCTATCATCTAAAATTTATCTTCTTTTAGTGGGCTATTCTCTGCACGCAATGGAGGGCGAATTGAGAGAATGTAATATTTCACTGTGGGTCCTGTTATTTTTTATTTTATAATTCGAAATTTCAAGCTTCGAGTGATCGAGGCTTCCTTGCTATTTTTTATGGAATATATTGTTGTTTTTCACAGGACTTTATGTTGAAACAAAATGCTTCCTCCGCTTATTAAAGAGCAACGAGACACCAACATTCGGTATGAACGATGTCCATTCATGATCATTATTTTCCCTCCATTAGTTTTGTTGCTCTATAAAATTAAAGATTGAAACATTATTGAAATGGGAAATGGGAAAAGACCTTCAACATTGTGAGGTAAATTTTTGGAGGTTTGTAGGTAGTCATCTGAAATTACATGACATTGGTTGGGAGTTGAAATTTCTATGGTTTAGGTTAGGTTTTGAGCATTACATAATGTACGGTCCATTATTGCCCTGATTTGATCAGTGTGCATTTTTTTATTTCCAAACCACTTTTCAATGTTTATTCCATCATCTTCATATTCTTTTGCATGCAGGTGCAAATTCAAACTTCTTTGTTATTGAATTGAATCACGGAGGCCACTTTTCTTCATTTTCTTCCATGCCTCATCGTTTTCGAAAGATAATTTGACAAAGTTCTTATGCGGTTGGTAACGATTTGATATTGGAGTTTTACTACAAAAAAACGAAAAATGAGTTTAGAAAAGGGGTTGACTAGATTGGAAAGTGAGGAAGATATTAAAGAAATGCTTAGGGATAGAGATGGGCATCCAGTAGTGCACATATATGTTGTAGCCCTATTGCAATTGCATGTATTGTCATTGCATTCATCGATCTCAGAAGTTGATATGCAATGCGATGAACCACAAACATTTGAAAGTTGTTAAGTACCTTGTGTGGAAGAGAACGAAGATTGAGAGCCTGAAATTGATATGTCGGTCATTTTTTTTCATAAGAATGTTTAAGAGTTGTGATAATACGAGGAAACCCTCAAATATCATTATGAAGAAGAGCTAAATGTGGGTGATATGGGTGTTGAAGATGATGAAGTCAGGCTTAAGCTTATAACGACGAACAAAGTAAGGGAGACAAGATCGAAGGTTTGGTGGAATCTGATTACGAGATGGAAGATCAGCCAGCGTGACAACGTCTAATGCTAAAACTGAGAATCAAAGGGTTAATCAAAGGGAAGCCATCACTGGAGGATATACTGGGAACCTTCATTTCAGAGACCAGGTCAAGGTTCAACAAAAATGAGTCTAGACTTGACAATATTGAGACACATATGACCAACATGGGAGCCACAGTAAAGAACTTAGAGGTACAGATCGGTCAAATAGCAACTGCAATACAATCACAACAAAAGGAAGACTTTCTTAGTGACACAAAGGTTAACCCAAGGGAGCATTGCAATGCCATCACACTAAGGAGTGGTAAAGAAGTTGAAGGAAAGAAGGTAGCAGAGCCTACACTGGATTACATACTTACAAGGGAAGAGTGAATTGAAAAACAGAAGATTGAAGCAAAAGCAACAAAAGAGATTAATAAACCTTACTCAATCTCGCTTCCAGACAACCCACATATCTTGAAGCCCCAACCACCATTTCCACAGAGATTTATGAAGAAGAAATTTGATGAGCAGTTTGCAAAATTCCTGGAAGTCTTCAAGAAGATCCACATCAACATTCCTTTCGCAGATGCGTTGGCCCAAATGCCTAACTATGACAAGTTCTTGAAGGAAGTGATGTCAAAGAAGAGAAAGTTGGAGGAGTTTGAGACTATAAAGTTGACAGAATAGTGTAGTGCCATTCTCCAGAAGAAGCTCCCTCAGAAATTGAAAGATCCAGGTAGCTTCAACATTCCTTGAAATATTGGTGGTATCACATTTGATAAAGCACTAGTGATTTTGGAGCTAGCATTAACTTGATGCCCCTATTGGTGTTCGAAAAGTTGGGTCTTGGAGAAGTAAAGCCTACAACTCTTACCTTGCAACTGGCAGACAGATCAATTATATACCACAAGGGTACTATTGAAGATGTATTGGTTAAGGTTGATAAGTTCATCTTTCCGGTGGATTTCGTGGTGTTGGACATGGAGGAGGATGAGAAAGTACCGCTGATTCTTGGAAGACCCTTCTTGGCTACTGGGAGAGCACTGATTGATGTACAAGAATGGAAATTGACACTACGGGTTAATGAGGAGCAGGTCGAGTTCAGCATACATCAACATAAACAATCCTCAGAAAAAGTTAACACTTGCCATATGGTCCAATCAATTGACGAAATGAAGAGTCAGCATTGCAAAATCACACTGTTCCATGACCCTCTAGAACAATACATGGCAATCGTTACTCAAAGATTGCTACAGTTGCCAATGAAAGCTATACAGAAACCAAGGAAGTAGTGGATTTCATTTTAACTCAAGAGGTCGATCCACCTAACAGATTGAAGAACTATATTGAAGAACCTCTGAAACCTCCCAACATTATCAAATCAAAAGTGGTTTCAGAAGCTACACCGGAGTTAAAATTGTTCAACCTTATTGGCCATACTACGGGAAGAAGAATACAACGTCAAGGGTAAAGTTTAGAAAGAAGAGAGAAGTACCATCTGACGATCCAATGTAGACACCTCGATTATGTCAAGCTAATGACGTTAAATAAGCGCTTCTTGGGAGGCAACTCAAGCTTTCTACCCTTTTATTTATTTTGTTTTCGAGTTATAAGATAGGTTATTTTATTTTTCAATTTATTTAGAAATCATCATCTACATCTCATCCTTCCCTAGGTCCTTTAGTAATTGAGTTGGTTATTAAATGTTTGAGCTAAGTAACACATGTTCC
Organism: Fraxinus excelsior; assembly: GCA_019097785.1. NCBI lineage: Eukaryota > Viridiplantae > Streptophyta > Magnoliopsida > Lamiales > Oleaceae > Fraxinus > Fraxinus excelsior. The sequence goes on from CM032629.1 coordinate 29,468,189, forward strand.
ATATATTCGATATTTACAATTTGATTTTTTTCAGGAACATGACGTCGTGAAACACTTAAACCAACGTTGACATGGAGAAAATGAGATACATCACAAGTTTGGGGGTCAAATGGTGTACATGAAGGTTACTTGCCAAATTCATTAAAAGCATCACAAGTTCAAGTAGAACATCTCTTCACAAATGTCTAATCAGGGAAGTTTTGTTATTCCTTCTTCTCTTTATCTTCTTCTTTTACACATTGAGGACAATGTGTGATTTAAGTTTTGGGGGTGATTGTACTTAAATTGGTGATATTATGTTGACATGTTAGATGGCCTTGCTGGCTTAGGATTGCTTGATGTTTAAAATTATTATTGATTCATGAGCTATGCTTGACCAAATATGTTATTTATGCAAAAAAACAAAAAAAAGCTTATCCATGATTAGATCTTGAGTTACTTTGAGCACAATAGTCACGATTAATTGTTATCTAGATGTGAAAATTTTTGGATTGATGGACATATTTTTGAATTGGTAAGAACTAGGTTGTGAGTTGCTTGAAAAATTGTATCAACCTATATTCTCTTTTTTCACTTTACCATATTATAAGATAAGTTTGGGGATAGTCGAGCCGGTGAAGGATATTACCTATAAGTGTGTAGATTTCATGTGTGTTGAAAAAATATTGTGTAGAGTGTCTTTTGCTAAGTATAAGCTAGGTAAAGATCATATGCTAGGGATCTAAGCCATGGTGTTATGTTGTGAAAAAATAAAGGAATGATTTTGCACTTGTTGAATTTTAGGCCTCACTTCGTAGCCTTTTTTACTCGAGTTACTAAGTCCGTTGGAGTATTTCAAAACCCGGTACCCTTTGGTCTAAACAACCGGTGAGCTATCGACCTAAAGCTCATTACAAGAGTCAAAAAGAAAGCTTAAGGGTGTGAGATCAATTAAGAGCTTTAATTGAAAAAAATTTGATTTTGTGCAATTGTTTTCAATTTATGGGCTTAGATAACCAGTGAGTTTGAATTACTTAGTATAAACTTAAATGTGGAAGCACTGATCTAGTGGAGAATCATCACATGACTAGAGTCTGATATTACCGGTTAGACCCAACCGAACAATAGTGGAAAAAGAAATAAGTGAATTGAGTGCCTTTAGATTTACACCCGGGAAAGAAAAAAAAATCTATTTGAGGAGTGTGAATCTCACGAGCGGGAAAAGACATATTTGACCAGAAAGGGTCGGGTTGGAACCAATTTGAATTCCTTTCCATTTTGACAACTTTTTCCTAATTTAGATGATGATTGAAAGTGATTATGCACACACACACACACACCGATCGAACATTGGATAAGCTTAAATTATTTTTGGTAGCATTAATTGGAGGCATACTTTTGAATTGATATACAATTTTACACTCTGATATTTTTGGCAAGCTATCTAATATGTTGATCTTTATCCAATTTTCATGATTTTGTTATAGATAATCTTGCTCGAGACGAGCAAGAGGATAAGTTTGGGAGTATTTGATGAATGTTCTACACTCGTGATATTTACGTCACTAAATGTGTTATTTTGTTATCCTTCAGAGAGTTTTAGGGCGTTTTAATGTGTATTTTGATGTTGTGATATAGATTGATGAAATGAAAGGAAATAAGCAAAAGTTAGCAAAATTGGAGAAATGAGCTAAATTGTAAGAGATCCAAAGTTCGAGGACTAAGGCGCAAATAGTTGTGCAGAACCTCGCGATGAAGATTTGAGAGTGCTCGAAGTCAATTGGATAAAAGAAGACGTCAATGGGATCAAATTTACTCAAAATATGATCACAAATCAATTTCCAACCAAAAAGTTATGCTTCAGAGTTTTAGTCTCTATTGAGACCTATTGTTGGCATAGAAAGCGATCGAACTAGAAAATGATGTCTGAAGCAAAGTTGTAGCTATTTGAATCATCTTTCCACGGCATCTTGAATCACTTCAATCGGACATTAGATGAAAACGTTATGATACAAATACTGAATGATGCGCAAAACAGAAAACGGGACAGCTAGGTGCCAGCAGAGAATAGGGAAGACTGCAAAGGTGCGCGTACTGGGTAAAAGAGAAAAATAAGTTTTTAAAGAGATATCCGGCCCATTCCAACTCTAATTCGACCTACAACCATAAGGAACTATAAATATATTTTTGGAAAGACAAAAATGGGGATCTTGGCGGCTAGAAGAAGGAAGAAACACAAGGCAAAGTTCTTGAAGAAATTCATTGAAGAAGGAAACATTGACACAAGTTGGAGAAGAAATCAAGCGGCGACAATCAGTTTTTCTAAACTCTTGTCTTTTTATTTATGTTTTTCATATTAAACACCATGATGTCAATTATATTTATCATGAACTAATACTTTAGATCTAAGGTTTGATGTAATCGACTTGAGACATGTTTTAATTCTTAATTATCTAGCTCTTTTGGATTTTTCTATCAATTTATTTATATTGTTTGTGTTTAATGCTTTCAATTACTTGGTCAATAGTTGTTAGATGCATGAATTTCGACACTCGAGAGAGAGAAATTTAGGCACGATCTAAGAACAACATAACCTAGATTTCGTAGATTTCGAAAGAAAGTACGGGTCTTTGAGGCTTGTTTGAATTAAGAACCACGTGCATTATAATTTCTATATATTTAATTTGGAATAGAGATATTGAAATTAAATCGTAGAAATAAATTCTAGTATGCACTCGAGAGAGGGGATATGATTTAATTCAGGTTCTTGCCTATAAATTAAGAGTCCGATTGAGTTAGTAATTTTAGGTTGAAAAATATTGTCGAAAGTGCGATGAAATCATTCCCTAGAATTTTATAATCTAATAACTTCGTTGAATTTTGCATTTGTTTAATTGCCAATTTTAGTTTATCATTATTAGATAAAAATCACAACATCATCTCATTTTGCTTGTCCAGATAAAGTGGAAATTACATAATTATAGTACTCAGTAGATATCAATATCAATCCCTATGGGTTCGACATCCTAACTTTTATATTATATTACAAAACTTGACACCGTACACTTGCGGCATAAATTCACGTTATAGAAAACGCGTGACAAACTAATATGGAAGATCCAAAGTTCGGACGAGGTAACTTCAACACATTCTTTACCTTAATTTTAACGGTTCTTCTATGATAATTGATATGATTTTATTTTCTAATTGTTAAAGTTGATATTTAAGTCCAAGTATTTGTTGAAGGCTGCCATTACATCAGTTAGAAGTAATAGAGAGATTAAATACAAGAATGATAATTCTTTGTGATTGAGAGTCAAGTGCAAGAGAGAGTGTCCATGAGCGCTGTATGTTACTAAGGAGCATAACAAGACAAATTAGTTGATCAAAACATATGTGAAAGAGCATACTTGCCCCACGGTGTATAAGAATTTTAGAGTAAGCTTCACTTCTTTAGCAAATAGATATTTACATGACTGAGGTCTGAACCAAATATGTCGGTGAGTACATTATGGGGAGGGTGAAAATAGATGGTTTTGGTGATATCTTACATTGGCAAGCCTATAGAACAAATAAGAAAACACTTGAAAAGATTAGGGGGACTATAGTGGACCATCACAAAGCATTGTGGATTATTGTGAGAAGTTGAAGCGGACAAATAGTAGGACCACTACTTTGGTTGAGGGTTATGCTGAAGAATTCAGATGGTTGTATATTTGCCTGAGAGCTTTGAAGGAGGGTTTCATTAGGGGGTGTAGAAGAGTGATTGGTCTAGATGGATTTTTTTTTTTTGAAGACAAAGCATGGTGGACAGTTGTTATCTGTAGTTGGTGTGGAGGCTAATAACAGTATGTATTCAATAGCGTATGTAGTTGTTGAGGTTAAGAATGGAGATAGTTTTTGGAGTTGAAGGATGATTTATACTACATGTTGTTGACCTCACGACAAGAACTTGTACATGTCATGCTTGGTAGTTATCAGGAATCCCTTGTTGCCATGTGATTGTCTCGATGGTATCTAGAGAACTTATTGTAATTGATTATGTACACGTCATCTACAAAAATGATTCTTACATGATCACATATATGTCTTCAATTTCCCCCATCACAAGGCCAGACTCATCACCTAGTTCAGCTCTCAACCCACTTAGACCACCCGTGTACACCAAAAAGTTTGAGAGGCAAAAAATGAAGTTGAGTTTTCAAGTCAGGCAAAGAAGTTCAGAAAGTCTTCGCAAAATAAAATCCCCTCTTAGACAACTTCAGCGGGCATATCTAATGTAGGGAAGAGAGCAATCCAAACTCAAACATGTCGAAAATGAGGTGAACCAAGGTACAGTAGGAGGAGCTGCAAAGGGGCACCACCAGCAAGCAATTAGGGACATTCCGTTCATTTTTTTCATTTTTGTTAATGCGGTTGTAGTGCCATCCTAAAAAAGTGGTTGAATTGTAAATTTCTTTGTTCACGTGTCTGAATAATCAACAATATAACAATTGAAATTGACGTGTCTAAAAGTCTCCATTTTGCCAATTGTAGATGCAAATTTGGTCCACTCTTAAATCTGATGATGATTTTTTGTTCAGTAAATTATGTTACTGTTTTGAATTTGTAGCTTGATCGGTATGTTGAGTTGCCATGGTTGATTAGTGTCTTGAGTTGTTGTGGTTGATTACGATCATTCTGTTATTGTGAATGAAATGGATGCTTACAGGATATAACATGGACAATTTTCATAGAAGTTTGAAACGCTGGGACGTTATGCGCGAAAATTGTCAAAATGTAGGGACGTTTTACGCAATAATCTTTGAAATGGTGGGATGTTTTACTCAAACATAGTTTGAACATTGGGATGTTTTACGCAAAACTTTTTGTAACGATGGACGTTTTTCACATATTCAAATTGGGGGGAAACAGATCGACAGCTTCAACTTTTGATGCATAATTCTGGGACTGAGATTTGTGATTTTGGATATTTGTTTGTTGTGGATAGTAGTAGAGGATGAGAGCATGCGTGGAAGCCAAAATTCGATTTTCAAAAATGCGTTAGCCATGGTGATGGTTAACGGTGGACTTTCGAAAATACATCAACTGTGGTAATGATGATGATGAACAATGGACTTCGCTCGTTTTATTTGATCAATCTTTTTCTTTTTTCTTTTTTGAGAATAACATGTTTATGGCAGGAAAAATAGGTTTTTGAAGTGGTATGACCATTTTATCCTTCAAATTTCAAATTATAAGTGAGTTCAGGTGTGCATTTAACGGTAAAACTCACAACATATGGACGAAATGACGATTTCTACAATGAAATGTTGAAATAAGAGTTTTGTACACTAAATGTCAAACATATGGACATTTTGTGCTAATAAGCTTTTTTGAAATAATAAACTTTGTTTCTTAGTTTTGGAATGAGTCATACTTAATCTTTTAGATGTTAAATTTTCACAATTATGAATAGTCGATTTTGGTTCGATTTCAAATTTAATATGTAGAACCACAAATCGGAAATCAGTTCTATCCTAATTGTTTTTTAATTGTTTCATCAATGCGAAACTTATCTTTTGCATTTAATAAGATTTATTGTCTTTTTTTAGTTTGTAGTTGAGTATTAATTTTTGGTGATAGAAGTGTGTAATGTAATTTGTATTAATAATTTGGAAGGTTTGACACTGAGCCAAATCAAATTGGAATTATTCGAAACTAACGATTCTACTATACAATGACCACACCAAATTCACTCTAGTCGGCGTCGATACAAAAGTACTATACAAGCACATGGGTACTATACAACAATGTCATACAAAATACGGTCTGGTTGATGCCCTGAAAAGGCTGACACATACTTTTTTTTTCATATTTTTCATTAATTAACTTCGTGGCCGATCAAATTTTTTTAGTATTGGTGGAACAATTCCCAACATTCAGCTAGTTATGTTCGTTTTTAAGAAAAATAATCAATGCAAATAGATTTGAATGAGAAATAGACAAATGCACTCGTTCTCATTGTTTTTAGAACATTTTATGCATGAAGGTTGTATGTTTTGAGAATTTACTTAATCATACGCAGTAGAAATAAACAATGTTCAATTCCTAAATAATGATCTGTTTTATGTTTAGATAGGAATTGTGATAGGAATTGTACTTTTGATGAATTTCACAAACTCTTTTGCTGGTTCTCGAACTCAAATGATCACGATCTGCAATTCAAGCTGTCTAATTGTCCAGCCTCCAATGGTGATCCACACAGAGAACAAGAATAACAGCGAGTGTTTACTTTTCGTGTGCTAGCAAGAATAATAAAATTTTCATTACAGTTTTCAAATCCTAGCAGCCTATTAATATAAGTTCAAACGGGATTGTCCCGTCTCTTAAACTTAACTCGGTCCAATATTAAATTAATTAAATTCGGTCCATGAATTAATTAATCCAATTAATTAATTCGAGTCTATTAATAAGCAACTCAATTAATTAATTATCCAACATTATTAATTAATTAATTGATAAATATCATTCTTCTGGTTCTCTTTTGTGTGTGACCCATTAGATTCCCAATCACGATGTCTAACGATGTGAATTATTGTTTTGATCTAATCAAAATTGATAAATTAAAACACTCATTTTAATTTATCACTAACTTACATTCGTTGTCCCAAATTGACATCTAGCAATGTGCCGGACAATTATATGACGGAAAATGTCATGTAGTATGACAAAACCAAACTTGTTCATTTACCGTGAAATTGTAATCATTTCGTCAATACAATCCGATCAATTATGAGATATGAATACGTGTCAATCTCAATTATCGATAATATCTTTTATCTCACTGTTAAGTCAATGCAAGTCGAAAACTCATTTTCGACTTATTAGTTCACATTGGCCAATGATTTCATTGTCAACTTAACTGGATAAAATACAGATCATAATCTATTACTATCTAAGAGTGACGAATCATTTATTGATAATTCACAACCTTCATATTATTCTTGACATATCCGAACGATGCTGTATTAACAACCCATGGTAGAGCAACATCCAACACCACCAAAATATGACTGTCCTCATATAAGACAATATGATGACCTCAAGTCAAAGGACCAATTCCACTACCGAACGTTAGAGATTAACCACTGACGTTGAGATAGTTATCCATGTAGAATTTCTCAGCGGGTCTCCAATGTTTTGTTCTATAACAAAACATCAACGTGTTCATTCAAGTGTCACCACACTTTAGCTTGTGAGATCAGCTACTTACTTCATAAGTAAGAAATGTAACATGTGATGATCTATCCATAATAACGATATCCGTATCTTGTTATTACATACAACCACAGACGATTTAAGATTCAATCATATGTATTTTGTATCTCACAATCACAACTCCTTGTGATTAACAAATGACCAAGACTTGAATCTACATATTCTATTATTTAATTAATTAGAATTTAATTCAATTAAATAATAAATCTTGTCATAAATATGCATCGATTATATATATTAAAAATGTTTGTGTTCAAATTTGATTGAATTTAAGGCATAACACTTATAGTATGCTTTGGCAACACTTTACAAGAACTTATTGATTTCGTTTTACACTATGAAACTGATTTTAATGTCCAACAAATGTATCAATTGGACCGGTAAAAATTACACTTTCGAGTTTAAAGTCATCATTTCAATTTCGAAATGTTAATTGAAATAATCAATGCAGGTCAACTTTCAAAAGCTTTGTAATTTAAATAATTCGACTCCTACTTTGAAACATTTCACAATTCAATCTCATTAATTCAACAATAGTGATGGCATTTTTTTATTATTAGATTTAGCCCATAGATTAAAATTAGAATTTTAATAGATTTTAATAAAAGCCGATGAAATATATAATTGTAAAGTCGTGAATTCCATGAAATATATATTTAAAATTAATTATTGCCTTTGATTCGGAATCTATACGGGTTAAATTTCTGATTTGCAGTGTTTTTGAAGTTAACCTTATTGTTGATTAATCTATATTCTAGTAAAGTAGATTTTTCTAACCAAACATGTCTCTCGCGCGGAAGAAAACGGAAAATATGTAAAGAAAACTACGATTCCAAATAACCCAAAATGATATGCTATTTTGAGAAAATTAATGTAAGTAGCACTAGAATTGATAGTTCAATAATTTTAATATGAAAAATTGTAGGGGAAATTATAAAAAATCAGGGGTTTGAATATTGAAATTCAAAAATCAGGGACCAAGTTTTATTATTCAAAAATCAAGTAATATATAAACCCTAGCACTAATTTATCACTCAACTCCCTCACCCCTCTCTCTCGCCTCGCCTCGCCTCGCCTCATCTCCTCTCCCCACCCCTTTCTCCATCCTCCTCCTCCCCCTCTCTCCCTTGTTTCTTTGCGTCGTGACGCTGGTGGTGGTTCTATAGGGTAAAGAAAATGGGACATGACAATCTACATAGCAATAAAGATAGTGGGTCCCATGGATGCACGATGAAGACGCCGGGAAATTCAGTTCCAAAAATGAACTTTTACCCGTGTGCAGGTAAAATGATATGAAAGAAACCTCGTGGGGAGTGTGGGGAAGGTGGGTTTAAAAAAACAAAAGGGCAATCTTTTATTGTAATAAATGTTACACTCCTAAATTTCAGAAAAATGATATTCATCCCCAGTCTATGTGGCTGTAAATGATTGGTTAAATGATATGTGAAATTAAATGACTTATTTAATTTCACCTATCATTTAATGCCACATAGACTGGGGATGCATCCCCACTGGGGATGAATATCATTGCTCTAAATTTCATGTTCAGGAGAGAAATCAATGAACATGAGAGGTAAGTCCTCTACTATTATTTACTCCATTCATATTTTTTTTTCCTTTGTCTTGTTTATGTTTTCTCAAATTTTTAATTATATATTGTTCAAATAATTACTTAAAAAAATTCTTTAAAGCAATACTAATATGTTCCTTTGTCAAACTGCAGATGTGTGTGGTGGGTTCATATCTGATTGGTAATGGTGTCGATAGTCTGTGGTTGAATGTCGCGGTGGTGGTGGGTGTGTGTGATGTGGTTAGTGATGGTGGTGGTTGTGGCATGACGACGGGATGAAGAGTGTTTGTAATTTTGGTTTTGTGACTAAAAATATAATCTGTGACCTAAAAATTATATGATCCGTGATCGTAAAAAATCAGTGACCAATTAATTTGGAAATTTGTGACTGTGTGACCTATAAATTTTGATATGTGACCAATCGTAAAAAAATTGTGACCAATTAATTTGAAAATTTGTGACCGTGTGACCTATAAATTTTGATATGTGACCAACTAATTTTAAAATCTGTGACCAACGAATTAATTGTGACTTATAAAATTTTTTAACTTTGACCGTTGAAATAATTGTCAGAATCGGAGCAGTCGTCGGAACGATCGCCGGAAAAGAGCGGTGGTTAGAACGGTCGTCGGAATAATCCCCGGAATGGTAGGGGTGGTGGAGGTGAGGTGATTTAATTATATTATTTAATAATTAATTAATAATAATATTTTTAATTAATAAATAAATACTTGAATTTTGCATTTTGAAACTTGACACTTGAAAAATGAATTGTGTCAAAGTTAACACCTGACTTTTGAATTCTTCCCAAATTGTAGACAAGTTTCTGCTTTCTTAGGGAGTTGATTTCAACACAAATGGCACTACAATTGGTGTTATTATAAAGTTTAATTTAATATTTAAATGGCAAATTTTAACTGAAAAAAATGGTAGCAAAGTCCTACTATTAAAATAGAGTTTAAAAAAATAATTAATTTTCCCTCCAATCATCTTTTAACACAGCATCAAATGTTACATTAGCATTATTCAAATACACTCTAGTAAATTCATCTCCAACTCATGATTTGATTGGAAAAATTACGAAAATGGTTCAATTTTGTGATAAACTCATCTAGTTAAAATAAGTAAATTAAACGCAGCCAAACAACCCTTTAGGTTGAAGATAGTATTATCAATGCAAAATAAGTAAAATAAACACAGCCAAACATGCTATTAAGGACATTACTAGAATTTGGTGCAGACATCCTCCATTATTTTTAAAACGTGTTTTTTCTCTTTTATTTTCAACGATACATTTTTGATAAAATAATAACACACACTGTGACAAATTTCTGCACTCCAAGTGTTCGACGAAAGGTTATGCGTTTCACTGGATGATCGATTTGATAAAAAACCATTATCAACTGAAATTGTTGATTTCTTAACTTTCATCAATAAATTTGGTAAAGAATCATGTCTGAATAATTTTAAAGGGCGGACAAGTGAATGATTTTCTACCACCGTTCGCCGAAATAAATTTTGCACTGGTTTTTATTTTCTACCCACCATTCTCCCGTGGCCCTCTGCAAAACGCCAAAATCCATTCGGCCGTTACATTGAAGCGGAAGAACCCGTTAATCGTCACCCTTGGGAAATCAAAACCCTTCCCTTCCGCCACTGAATTTATCCTCCTTTCTCCTCCCTCCTGCATTTCCGATTCAGCCGCCGCTGCTGACTGACTGTTTGCTCCAGTTGCTGCAGGTCCGCCACGCCACCGCTTCATTATTCAAACTTCAAACCCTAATCCAAAGCCCAAGGGTCAGTATCAGTTTTGCAGCTTTTGCTTTGCTTCCTGTCCGGGCCGTTAATTTTGCAGCTTTGCTTTGGCCTTTTCTTCTGTTGACTGTTAGCCTGTATCTCATTATTTGGAATATGGAAATATATTTGTGAGTTGTGAATCTTTGATGGATCTTCCTTGTGGTTTTTAAATTGTGATTTGTGAGATAGGAGTGGCATCATTATTGGTGGGAACTTCATCAAAATTTCAAAATAGGGCCAGTATAATTTGGCAATTGTGAAATCTTTATGCTTAATTTTTTGCAAGTTCGATTGTGCCCTAAATCAAAATGCATGCGGCTGAACAAATTTAAAATTGTTCTCACTATAATTTCCTTGCGTAGGATGGACACTTCTAATAGTAATATTCAATCATTAGAAAGGCAATCTACAACCTCCACACCTGCTATTCCCTTGAAGTCTGATCTTCTGAGCCAGCTGGAAAATATATTGGAATCCGACCCTCTCATGTAAGTTAAAATGTAATCAACTTCATGAAAATCTACCAATTTTTGGGAAGCTTATTTGTATTGAAAAATAAATCAAATAGAGCAACAACATGCGATTTCAAAAACTTTTATGGAATATAGCGAACCTCTCCCTATATATATATATATATATATATATATATATATTCTCAATTCTACTACTTCAACAAGCAAGTGAATAATCCACATCGAAGACATTTTGATCATTACATTGCTAGACAAATGATTTCATATTTAGACTCTTCATAGGTGCTTTTATATCTCGGCCCAATTGTAATTTCTGCAGCCAATATGTAATCATCCTTTCTTTTTGAAGTCATTACACTATCCCATTGGGGCCATTTCGGTACTATATATTATATTGATAATATTAACGTTATTTATCCTTCCAATTATCTTTACTGCTTACAGTGATGAAGTGGGGTTTATCCATCCATCCCAGTTTGCTGCACTCAATGGAGAGGTGCCTAGTGTTCCTTCCTCATCTTCCGGAGGTCACCCTCAGCCAGCAGATGAAATCACTAGATTCTGTGCATCAGAATTTGCTTCTGATATGTTCTTTTGGAATAGGGAACATAAGTTGGGTATTTCAACCCTGGTTATACTTCCACTATATACTGCAGCTAAAGATGCATTTATGGAAGCTCACAAGCAGTATACAATGTTAAGCTACTTGGATGGACAGAAAAATCAATCTGAAACTGCATCTTCGCATGACATTTTTGAAAGTCAAGTAATGAAACACAGCAGAGCACTTCTTCTGCTAAGCTCTGATTTTGGCATGGCATGGAACTCAAGGTCTTTGGTTTTCCATTTGATTTATGCTCATGGCTGTGTAAACTTACACCGCCAAGTAACTTATGAATGTCATTTACACGTGTGATTACTTTCTAATCGTGTTAGCAATAGATATCATTTCTAAAATACTATAGTCTTAGTAATTCGCCCTTCAGCTCTCTAGTGACTTTGTGAAAATTTGATAAGAATCCAGATCAGCTATGTGGCATATATTGATTATGTCTCCAACCTTCACATTTTTCTATTTAAGAGGAGAAATAAAGTTTCACATTTATGGCAGTCTAAGGTTCTTTTTGCTCTACTGTTCACCACCATTACCAGGGGATTATGGAGCTTTCACAACTTAAATAATCAGAATGGTGTGCAACTAAATAGTGAATCAAGTGGCCGTGATAACTTTAAAAAATTCGGGCCTCCACTTTTTTGGAGTTATTTTATGGACTTAATTTCATTTTGCAATTCTTAGTCTGTCAGCATCTTAAATATTTATGGCTGCTTAATTTGTGAACAACACATTGAAGGTCTAGTCCAACTGCTTATTCCCTTCCTGGAGCTCAAGTGATGCAGGAAGAAGCTGGATATTTTGTTATTTGTTTCGTTTAAACTATTTTCAAAACCTAATTAATTTTCTATCGTCATTTGATTGCATGTTGGTTTTCAACTTGCAGGAAGCTAGTCCTGTCAAAGAAGCAGCAATTTCAGATGTTTATGGATGAAATACTTTTATCTTCTCTTGTTCTCTCCTATTCTCCTAAAAGTGAACGTGCATGGAGCCATAGGTAGAGCACTTTGGCAGTTCCCTATACTATGTAGGTCAAGTAGCTATGTTACTATGTGCATGACTGCTACAGTGAGAGAAGGATGACAACTCTGTTCGTTTTTTCTTTTAATATTTAGAAGATACTTTCATTGCTTCCTAAATCCATAATATCTACGTTCTTTCTGCCTTTTGTCTGTACCACAGACGCACACCGACATATCTATGTACATGTATGACTGTATGCTGACATCCTGATTCGATTCTTATTCATCTTTTATTCTCATAAAATGCTGAACCTCTGTCTTCATAATGTGTATTGTTGATAGGAGGTGGGTGATCAAGATGATAGCAGGAAAATGTCCAAATCTGCTAGAGATTGTGGAAAGGGAATCTGAGCTGGTGAAAACATTAGCCGAGGTTAAATTCTGGTCCAGGATTACAATGTAATTGGGTTCAAAAAGCTTAAAATTTCATCGCATCCTAGATTTATAATAAGAAATCTGCTGCATTACTTGCTCTTTATATCTATTCCTATATAGTTACCTTCATTATTTAAGGAGACTGGAGACATGCCATGGTTTAACTCTTTTGACTCACTGTCAACCTTTCTCCTTCTATCTTTTGTGCTAAACCTAAACTGGAGACATGATTAAGATTCCGTTCCTTTAGATTTTCATTTTTTAGTCGACATGTTTGATTTTTGATACTAGTATATTTTGATAATCTGTTATGCTTTCATGAGCTTGGGCTTTGAGTATTCTTCGTGTCTTATGGTTTGAGTTTATTTTAATTTCCTGGACATGGAGCACGACCATCACAGATACGATGTAATGTCTTTTGTTATAGAAAAAATCATTTGGGGCTATTTATGTGCTTAAAATTTTTGAAGTTTTGGTTTACTCTGTTTACATAAAAAATTGTGATGCCACATGATATTAAATTAAAATTCTTTATCTATAAATTGTTCAGTTTTTCTTTGTTGTTTATGCATTTTATTTTTCAGGTTTTGGGTATCTCACAACTTTTTGTTTGCCATTTGTTTTTGTGTGAAATGGTCATGTTTTTGGGAGAATAAGGCATAGTTTTTTGTTGTTGCATGGTATCACATTGTTGACACAGAAAACAGAGGTGCCTCCATGTAGACTTCTCTTTATCATTGTGCAAAAGGCATTCTGAACATCAAATTGCTGGAAGGACCAAATTTATCTACCGAAGATAGCAATAGACATGTAGCATTTGTTTTTCCTAATGGAGTAAAGTTCTCCTAATAGTCTATTCCACATATCTGAGTGTTAGCAATATACATGAGCCAACCTTTCTGAAGTCTCATCAGCTCTATCTTACAGTCAGTATTCACTTACTTTTACGGATTACTTTCCCTTGGACGTTCTACTATCTCTCATGTTTTACTTTTTTCAAGTGCACTCATCTCATAACTTTCCTCCAATTCTCACTTCTTACTGCCTCCTGGACTGGTTTTGGACATGAACCTCGTAATACATATTTGAACTCTTGTTGAAACTCTTTATTCTTCATTAAGTCTGTCTGCTGTCAGTTTCATGCGACTATAGCTTCCCATGTACATTATAAACATGTATCACTTGAAAAATTATAGCCCCTGTCATAATACTCATTAAACTTGTGTGGACAAGACTTTGCTAGCGTGGGATGATCAAAATTTGAAGAATTAAATTGCTTGAAGTCCAAAACATCTACCTTTGATGAATTACACAACTTGGACATTTCATTTTCTTATAGAAGATCCTATATATTGCCTGCATCGAGAATATAAATGGAATATGCTGAGAAACTGAATATCTCGAGTGATTCACAACAGTACTAATATGGTTCTGTTGTTGCAGAACTCGAAAATGAATTATCGTGCTTGGAATCACCGGTGTTGGTTAGTTTCCTATATGCCAGAAGTGCAGGTCAGATGAAAGTTAAGATGCATTATTGAAGTTTTTTTACTTCATCTATCTAATTGCATTGCACTTCTTGTGAAACAAGAAGAAAGTTTTGGGTTCCAGAAGCTATCTTATGTTTTGCAATATAGCAAGAACAGTTTTCAATTCCAGTTCTCATATTCATGTCCCATTTTTATTCTCTTTGCCACACTCAACCAGTTCTTGCTTTCACCTCCAGTTTAATTCAATTTGCTCCTTCTCAATTTGTTGTGTGTCCTGAAGAACAGGTTCCATGTGGCCTACGTTATGTGTTTTTTTTGTTCCTGAATAAATATTAGTGCTTGTACCCAGGTGCTCCACGAGTTGCAGAAGTCTCAAGATTGGGCTGGGCTTCATGTTGCCGATAACTCTTGTTTTCATTATCGGGCTGTGAGTTTCATGCTTTCAGTACATTTATGATTTACCTGATTACTTGCGGTTGTAAATGAACTGTCATCAAAAGAGGCAAATATTATGCAGTTCTGCAAGTGTGAATGTTTGTGGCTCTTACCTGACTATGGATGTTTAACCAGTAAAGTTCAATAACATTTCCTTGCATCATTAATATTTTAGGCTTCCTTGAAGTGTTCTCTTTCTAAAAAATTATAAAGATATGAGTGGGGTTTGGGAAGTTATACCGGTAAATTCAAAGCATTAGGACCCAAATTAGTGAATTACTAATGGGATTTTTAGTGACTCATTGAACTAGTAATAGATAGTGCAGTCTGAAGTTATCTTAATACAATAAATAGCCAGTCTTTTAATTCAAAAGATTTCTCTTGCAAAATTCTAAATTATAGCTAAAAGAAGTATTGATTTATATTGAAAAATGAAGAAGTTTAGAAGAAAATATATGATATAATATGTATAACTTTAAAGCATTCTGGTAAACGTGTCCCTACTGTGCCTGTGTTCTACTTTTGAAACATTATGTGTTTGTCCTTCGTCCGTACGTGTGCCTCATAGTATGCCTTCTTATATTTAGAACCATATGACGTCTTTGTCTGCTCAATTCAAATAAATTTTTTTCTCTCACCTAGTGAGAAGAGTATCAATTGGAAAAAAAAATCACGTTTTATAGTAATAAGTTTTATGTGCTTACAGCAATGTAAAGGAAGTGGCTTGTAGAAGAAAACTTACCATGAAGGTCTCTTTTTTCATTGGCAGCGGTTGTTGGTCAGAATAGTAGAGGATTTAAAGCATGGTCAGGATCCAGACAGTTTATCTTCTACAGAACTTCAACGATTGTTAAAGGTTTGACCATGGATTTGTTATCTTTCATCTAAAATGTGAAATAATTGCAGAGCACATTTATTTTCATCTGCATCATGTGTTTATTTCATAAGTTGAATCTATTATCAATTTATGAAATTTGGAGACTGAAGTTGTTTTCTTTTTAATTAGGAAGAAACTCCCATCCTAGTGATCTAGCTATATGTTCTATAAAATCGAGAAGTTGATTGCATTATGAGCCTATTTGAGCCCCATTAAAAGGTTAAGAATGCATTTTGGAACAGTAGATTGATGGAGAATGTGTAGTTAGAAAATAAGGAAAAGTTTTGGGTTTGCTTGTTATATTATTTTATTGAAAAATGTGTGGTTGAAAGAAGAGAGAAAAATGTGTTTTACTGATAGATTGAGTTTGGAGTATTTAGTGTTGGGAATTTTTATTTTTTTTAAATATCAGTTCTTAGATTCTGCGACTCAAGAGTAATTAGAGACTTTGTTCTGCAAGGCATATCCGAACAAATTTTTACGGGTCTAATTTGAACATTGCGGCAGCCTTAAGCTTCCGTTTGCTTGAGTCTTAGGTTATCATTTGTCTATACTCAGGCATCCAGAGTTTGGCTGTAAAGGAAGCTGCAAAAACATATTTCGTCCCTTCGCCCTTCTGAGACCAAAGAAAGGAGATAAATAATAAAGTTAAATAGGAAAGGGTTATTTTAGGGTCCATTTGATTGCAATGGTGGAAAATGGGTGGAAAGAAAATGAATTTTAGATAAAGTAATTGCCTAGAAATTATTTTTCAGGGAATTGTTAATTAAGTGTGTTTGATTGGTATAATTTTCTACCTGGAAAATTTTAAAATTTTGGATCTTTTTGTATTCGTTTGACTTTGTTTTACATGAAAATTGTCCATTAAAGTGATAAATTTTTTCACAATTGGTTATAAAATTTGTTTCCATCGCCAAAACGTAAAAAAAAAAAACTTAAAAAAAAATATTTCCTAAAAAATCATTTTTTTCATTAAAGTTTAGTGTTCGTTTGATTTTTGTTTTATATGGAAATTGTCCATTAAAGAGAATTTTTTTTTACAATTAATTATCAAATTTGTTTCCATTACCAAAAAAAAAAAAGTTGGAATTCCATTTTCCCACCAAATAGGTGGGAAAATGATTTCACCAATTACAAGGAAATAAGGCACGTGAAGCAAGAATCAAGAAAACAATTGGCCTAGAAAATTTTGTTCATCAAACAAGCTAAAACCTGGAAAATGGAAATCTATTTCCAAGTTCCATGGAATTAAATGCAAATCAAACAGGCACTTAGTGCTTTATAGACCTTTTGTCTTGGTAATAATCTAATATTTTCAAATATCTCATTTGTAATTAAATCAGATATTTAAATGTCAGGTGGCATGTACTTAATATTATAATTAAATAAAATATTTTAATGTCAGATGGCTTTTACTTTTTATAATAAACTTGTGTTCTTTCTGCCTTGCTATTTTCTTAAAGCTTAAGATCTTTAACTTTTGGCAATGGATGCGTGACAGGAGGAGCTTGACTGGGTTGGGTTGTTGATAATGCGGTACGTAGGAAGAGAGGTATGGGTTGGGTTGTTGATAATGCGGTACGTGGGAAGAGAGGTATGTAATCAGTACAGCATAGAAAGGACTTCAATGACTGCGATATCATATAATTGAATTAATATGGATTCTAGAAAGATCTAAGACTCATAATTTGATCCCACTTTTTTGGTATTGTGCTTCTGTTATGATATTGTAACTCTAATCCATGGGCTTCGTAATGTGGATGGGACGATAGTGGATGGTATTAAAAATGTGAATAATGCTAACATTGTCCATTATACTCTAGTCCAGTCTAATAGTGTGCATCAACTATGTCATATATTCATGAGCTCACTTATGATCATTCTGTGGTATTCGTTTTTCTCAAGGCTTTATGGCTTCATCGGCGCTTCGTCTCATTGCTCTGGATGAAATATTTTGCAACCTGTGATCAAAACACATCTGGCCCTTCCTGCTGCGAAAATACTGAGATTTGTGACAATAGCAAGTTTGTGGATAACGAATTGAAACTGTACGAGTCTTGCACAATTATCCCTGATAATGACTTTGAGGACTATCAAGCACAAGCAATCTATTCTGCTACCTATATTATTTGGCTCGCAAAGGTAGATAGCCTTTTTTTTTTTTTAAGGTTTTCACCTCATGACCAAGTTATTCACTCTTTTCATGTACTTTGATCATCCGTTCAGCGAATGCCAATGTCTTTCGGGGTTGAGCTTCAAAAGAAAGCAGCAGAAGGGAAACTCAAGAGATTACTCGAGAAATTATGCCCAGGAAAGAGCTTTCTTTGGGATTCTTCGACTGGACATTTCAGAAGTGGACAGTGATGTCTAATTAACAAATCATCACTAGTTAGTTATAAAGTTTTGCTTTGCTTTGCTCTTTTTTTTTTTTAACCGGAACTTGCACTTTTTATTACTTAAACTTATTCTGTTAATAAGCATGCCTCTAAGTCAGCGTCTCAACTCAACTATACAAGGTGTGCCTCTCTGTATTCTTACCCTCAGTTTGTAAAAGAAACCATTCACTTTGCTGTACATGTTCACATATTTATACAAGCCAATAAAATTGGGTTTTTTTGTTTTAAACTCTCTTGATTTTGAGCTCGATTCACTGTACTCTTAGTGGAATATAAACAGGATTTTAGTTTTTTTTCCCTATCCTCCCTATCAAACAAGGGACCATGAATATGGATTGCACAAAATAAAACCAGAATTTGGCAGTATGGTGGATATGCTAAAATGCTTTTAGAGTTACAGTTCCATGTGTAGTTTTCTACTTTAAGGTTTCAAATTTCTGATAAACATCAAACATTATTACACCCAAACGATGATCTTCTAAAAGGGGAACTTCACTTGCTACCATTTTCAGCAATGCACCCACCGACTGCTTTCTGTAATAGAATATAAAAAATGACACATAAAATAAAATTATTCATTAAGACAAGTTTCTGTAAATATTACCTGAATGCAAGACAGCGTGTACTGCACATCGCTTTCCGATATTTGGTGGTGAATAACAAGCCTCATTCTGCGAAGTAATGATTTTTAGCGTCAATTTCTTTGCAAATGTCAAATGAATTAAAACATTCTGATTAAGAACGAAATTAGCATGCAAATCAATAAAATCAGAAACAGTGGCCAAGTCAAGAATCCACTAGTGAATAAGTGATGAGTACAAGGGGCCACGATCCTTCCGGCAGTACGACACCTCAAGAGGTGATGATACAAGGGGTTGCCCGGAAATTATGAATTATTTGAGCCCCATTTTTTCAAAACTCATTTTCAAACACATATCCTTCAACAAAATAATTTTACACGTAAATCGAATTTTTTTTTTCTTAACCACACATTCTCCCAAAATCACTATTCTTAAAATGCATTTTTTCCCCCAGAATGGGGCTCAAACGAGGGCTAGTCTTTGATGGAGTAGACATATAATCTACAGGAATAACTATAAGGGTAGCAAGACCTGAATCCAAGCATGCACAATAAATAGAATATAGTAAACTAGTATGAAAGATATCCAAAGGAAAAGACGCACTTTAGGGGCCCTTCTGGCATTGTTAGTACACCATGCGCTTCTAGAATCTTGCACAAGTGAGTTTCCGTGATATTTGAGCCCTCAAGAATGTCAAAATATACCTGATATCGTAAAAGAAAAGATAAATATGTTAAATATGTCAGCTTCCTTCGTAGGAAACAGCTATGGAAAATTTCAATGAAATTATGATTAGAAAAAAATAAAAGATACATATCACTGGAATATGAGTTTGATCTATGCACGCTCAATTTTGCGCAGTTATTGAACTTTAAATTAAACAGAATCTTGATAGAAGCAATAAGTCTCTGCAAGGGAGTAACTGGATAGGTTCTTATAAAGATGTATCAAGTTTCGAAAAATCGAAACCAAAGTGCAGCTTTGTATTAAGTATGAGCAATGAAATCTGAATACCACAGTTCCGTGGCAGAAGATCCGCCCTCTAAGTTGGTGATAAAAGATCAAGGTCAAATTTTCTTATACGAGGGGTATTTCCATTTGAAAGCTTTAGAGATAAAGGTCTTGCATGCGAGGAAGAATTTTCAATTAGTTCTATACAAGTCCCATTGCTAAGACAGGACTGCAAGCTTTAATACCAATACATTTTAAGATAGAACTTCAATTTAGTCTTTAAGTTTGTGATATATTCCACTCAAAAGCTTAATTAAGAAATACTACATTATTGGATGAACTGGTTTAATCCTAAGATACTTAGAAGGATAACTTCAATTGTGTCAGCCTCAAATTTTTGTCACTCTGCAGAGATTGAATATTATAAAATAGTTCAAAGGCTTTAAATTCCTGAATCATCAATAAATTCATATGGCAGAAAAAAAGCCGGCTTATCTACGGCTTTAACAATAATGCAACTTACAATGTTGGTCTCCACGGAAGCCATATCAACTTTTAATCCTTTGATTTTGTCCAGTCCCTCTGAAAAATGACCACAAATATGTAATATGGAAATATGGCATGTGATCAAAGTTTGGAATGGAAATTAGTTTTTATGTGAAACACCTAGAAGGAAAAAGTTACCCGCCAAAATCTTAGCCTTTTGATGATCGCCTTCAAGTTTACTAATATTTTCTTCCAATGCAACTAGAGCAGGGGCGCATAGGACGCCAACCTGTCTCATTCCACCGCCTAAAGTCTTCCTGAGAATCTTTGCCTTTTATATAGAACCAAAGGAAAAGGAAGTATCTTTCAAATTAGAACAGAAAATTGAATTCTTTCTCAAAGCCTTAGCGAACAAAAAGAAAAAGGAAATATGTAACACTTTACCCTGGCAATGAAGTTTTTTGAGCCTGCAATCACAGTTCCAACTGGAGCACCAAGACCTTTTGATAAACAAGCCTACATCACATATTCATTGGATGAGGGATTGAGGCAAGGACACTTAAATCTAACACAATGCATTAGTGGATACCAAAGACGAGTTAATGCTATATGACTATCATTTTTTGATTGTCTTTAAGAAACTTAGGAAATCATCCTCGAAGATGAATAAAATCATATGCTGAAACTAGTAAGGACAAGATAACTTCAAGTTTGGCTTCCATCGACATACCGTTACTGAATCAGCCGCCTGCACAAGCCTGCGAACAGGAACTCCAAGTGCCTGGAATAAAGATTTATCCAATTCAAGGGTATCCAATAACATAAAAAAATAATAATAATAATAAAAAGAACTTAAGTTTGAAGCACTGCACATGCCCCTGAAAAAAAATGTTTTCTTAATGACAAGTCCACATTCTCCCGGGTGGTTTGATGCTAGACACAGATCAAACTGACACAAAACAAGTGCAACCCAGTAGGCGACATTCTAGCCACTCGAGTGAAAATGGTGTTCGAACATAGGAAAAAATAAAGACTAGACGTTGTTTGCTCTCAACATTGCCACTGCTATTGTGAGACTTCTAAGACGGCTTGGGACGGTACTACTGCTTCTTCTTATTAAGAAGTAAAAATTGCAAATGCTTACTTCCAAGTTTGAGAGTTGGTTTTAAGTTTTTTTTTAATAAGATGGGTTTGACTTGGAACGAAGTATTTTGGCATGCAGAGGTCCTATTATGTGTAATGCCTTCCAACTAAATTTTGCACGCCACACTCTCGGTTAATAATTTGCTTATTCATTTCAATAGTTTAGAAATTTTGAGCCTTATATAACTTAGCGTATAAAGTTTTCAGATATGGTGACAAGACACATCGATTTGGCTCTTTGAATTCTTGCGTAACTGAACAATCAACACGACTTAGAAATTTCATAGAAATAAGGAAATGATATAAACGTATATGAAGAGAATATAGTAGATTGATCTATAAAATTTAAGCCTTTAAATTTATTCTATAGACTAAGAGATACATAGTATGGTAAAAAAAATTCATATTAGAACCTAACATTTCAAATTACATAAATCAATTTTTCGTTTGAAAAATCATTTTATATTTGGCCTTAGGAATAATACTGAGAAGACATAAGGATGAATTAGAGATGGATGAACATGTTGAAGTTGTGTCCTTGAAATGTTGGGAATTGTGAAGATGAACAGAGACTTGGCCTTAAAAGTCTAACAGAGGCAGAAACTGGTAGTGCAATGTGCCGGTATGAATCAAAGGAGGGGTGTAAGGTGGTTGACGGCAGAATTGTTCTAGATGACCAAGATCGAGTCATGCTAGTGAAAATCTCAGAGTGGGTTTAAGAGAGGGAGGGAAAGAATGAAGGTGAGGCACATAGAGACTACTTTGTGAATTGACCTAATTTGTCCTTGCCTTCTAATTTTCGGATTTAAATTTGTTCATTTTACACAAAATAAAAATGAGGAGGAGCTGATTTAAAAAAAAAAAAAAATACAGAAAAATGGGAAAGAGCTCTCTCCACAAACCGGTGGTGTGTGTGTGTGTGTGTGTCTTCTATAGGCATATACCTATATAGTGTGCGGAGAGAAAAAATGACTCACCACTGATGCATTGAAAATACGCGCCCCATCAATGTGGAGCTTCAAACCGTGCTTCTTTGCTAGCTCTCCAACTTTGTCCGTATACTCTGCAGAAATACATCTCCCACCAGAGCTGCATCAATAAAAAAATCCCCTTATGAAACCTCATCAGAAGAAGAATCAACAGTCTGATTTTCCACAAAGGAAATGGATTTTAAAAAAAAAAAAATTTGATGTTGCTAGCTCTTAAACAACGTATGTATACACAACCGAGAGACACAAACAGGATCTCCAGTAAGGGAGAGCAATAACAGATAAATTTTTTTTTTCAAAATAATAAAAATGCATTTTGGTTAGTATTTAGTTTAGACACCTACATTTCTGAATCAATCTTTAAGAAAAAGACACAAATTACACGCAAGAGATAATGTCTGCACCCCCACATCGTCAACTACACCCAACCAGGCCAACCCCCTAGCATCGCATGGAAACTTCTTCAATGGAAAGCCATACCCTGTGAATTAAGCTTACCTCGGGGTCTCTGAATCTTTAAGCATAGGCAATCGTCAACAACATGAAAATAAATTAACTTGTCATAAGGTGCCCCTTTCTAATCTATGACAAAAATTAAGCACATATGAAATACACCAAATGCCCTCTAACCACAGATATCTTCTGGTGAAACGCTACAGAAACATAGACAACCAATATACTACTATCCTCAGAGAAAAAGTAGCACAAGAAAAATGTCTCTCATATAATAAGCATTCACATCTAACTAAAGGTCTAAATAGTATACTGCTATCCTCAGACGTAAAACTAGCACAAGAAAAATGTCTTATATAATATGCATTCACATCTATCTAAAGGTCTAAAAGATATACTAGAATGGTATGAGGGAAAAATGATGGAATTTACTATTCTCACACTTCAAGTTTTTTACCATGTACTAGATGTGTCTTGAGAGTAAAAAGTTTGAACCGGCCATTGTGCTTCTCAGTTTAATCCTTCAATCTATCCGACTTTTGACGCAATTGAATAACAAAACAAAAAACGAGATACCCTTCGACCTGTACCTATTCTCTCTCCCTACTGTCTTACCATAATAGGAATCATTATCATTCTACCGTACTTCACTGTGACATTATCAGGAAGTGCTAGTGAAAATTGTTAGATAGTGAGGAGAAATCATACACATACAGAAGAAAAGAACAGGAAAAAAAACTGTATTTGTTAACTTGGTTTTGCAGCCATAGTTTCATTCTTCTAACTTTCACGAGCTCTGATTCTGCAAAAGATTAAGCAACCCTGTAATTACCATATCTTTTCATACTTAACCACAAATAAATTTTATAAGATCTCTGGTTTTTGGGAAAATGCTTTAATAGAGAAAATTCTGATACTTTTTTTACTGAAAAACATCATCTTCCAACGAAACCCAAAGAGCTATCCAAGTGTTCCCACACCCATCCAGAAATAATTCAAGCAAGTATAATAGGAGCCCAACAAAATGCTGGAAACATAGCAAATGCTTGACACGATCATATGTTTATGGAGTATAGAACTAATAACACGCCAGATGCTATGCAAAACCTCAAAAAACTAGCCAGAGCAATCTGTGTAAAAGGTCTTTATCCATTTTGCTTGAGTACTGAGAGCGAACTGCTATAAATATAGGTGTTTTCCAAGTGCATTTCCTTTTTGTTCTGTTTATTTTTTGCTTTCGAGATTAGAAAGTGTTTAATCCATAAAAATGTTCAAAAGAGTCTTCTGCTGGAAGGTTAGACTTACTGTGCGTGTGAATTCTCCAAGCAGATGAGCCTAGTAGTTGGATAACAGATCTCAAATGCAGGATCTCTTATAGCTGCCTCAATTAGATCAATATCCATTGTTCCATCTTCATTATTCTTCACTGTCCTCGGATGAACGCCTCCAATTGTGGAAATGCCTCCATTTTCATAAATATGGATATGAGAATAGTCCCCCAGAATAACTTCACTTCCCCGAATTGCACAGTGAGTGAGCACACAAATCAGGTTAGCCATTGTGCCTGAAGGGACAAACAGTGCTGCTTCCTTACCCATGATTCTCGCCATCTCCGTTTCAAGGCGAGCGGCCGTTGGGTCGTAACCCAGTACGTCATCATCAACTTCAGCACTCGCCATTGCTGCCCGCATGGTGTCAGTTGGTTTAGTGACAGTGTCAGACCGGAGATCCACTCTTCTCATTACCATTTTCAACTGAAAAAAAAAAAAAAACTAAATTAATTTGAACAATAGAAAGAAAATTCTATTGTTCCTTCAGCCTCAAGCAAGAATTCAACCGCAGCATATTTTTTAACTAAACTCTGTACTGCAAATTATGAAGTAGCGGTGATATATAGAAACAAAAACCATTG
Source organism: Fraxinus excelsior (assembly GCA_019097785.1). Taxonomy (NCBI): domain Eukaryota; kingdom Viridiplantae; phylum Streptophyta; class Magnoliopsida; order Lamiales; family Oleaceae; genus Fraxinus; species Fraxinus excelsior. Next base: position 29,492,991 of record CM032629.1, read on the forward strand.
GGTTGTATTAAGAAAATGATTTCACAACAATGGAAACCCAATCAATTAACAAAAATTAGATGGTTTTCATTGAAGAGAACGAAATCAATTGGGAAGCATGCAATCCTCCAAAAGAAAAGCATCGATAAAACTTAGAAATATCTCGAAATTCCCAGAACCCACCTCTCTATCAAATCAGGTGGAGCAACTCCAGTACCTATGTCGGTATGTTTTCTTCACAAAATGAATCTTTGATTTTTTTCCTAGCAACCTACCCCACCACAACTGAGAAAGGAAAATCTTTGCCACCCAATTTTGGTTTTGGACTCAAAACTTTATGATGTCATTCGGTACCAAGAAAAGCCAATTTTGCTGTACACCCCGAAATGACATATTTACACAAGCATGAGTAAATTTAACCAGCGTTTGACAAGTAATCAGAAAAAAATCTTCAGTCCAGTCAGTTCTTACCTGTCACAGGGTAAGCGTCTGGTTCGTATCCTCTACTGTTTTCTTGATTTTTAGGCGAATTTTGTGATAATCCTTAAGCCACCATTCATAAATGCGTTTGTATAGGAAATGCACTTCCGGGTCTGCATGATGACTAGAGACAATGCACGTAACGCCAGTGGAATTGAAGAAGTCGAATTGGATTTTGCTTTGCTTCTTCAAATTTCATAAAATTTCAAAAAATTAATTAAATATTAATTTTTTGAAGAATGTCTTAATACAAAATATTTTTTTTATTTGAAACTTTGCAGTCAGGTCTCTTAAGTTTGACAAAGAGAGCGCATCAGTCCCCAGGATCAAATATTTTACGTTTGTAGTTTGATTCTTTCATTTTCAGTGCAAGTTTGTCCCTTCTAATTGAGGCAGCCACTCTTTCTGTCAAATGATTGTATGTCTTTCGCATAACCTCGCATTCGAAGTTAATTTCGTCAATTCATACATACTTCATTGAAAAAAAAAATTATAAAAGGAAAAGATTTAAAAGAATTGAGAAAAGAGAAAAGAAAATGAAAGTTATTCGTGTAGATGGCTTATAATAAACGTTTAATTACTTAATCGATACCTAGGTTATGACCATTAATAGTCTATATGAACATAAATGATATGTTCAATTAAGTCTCTGTTTGGTAGCCAATAGAAAGAGTTTTTTGGTGATAATGAATTTTGGAGAATATGTGGTTTAAAAAAAAAAAAATTAGTTTACATGCAAAATATTTTATTGTGTGAATGTATGATTGGAAATGAGTTTGAAATTTTTTTGACAAGCATGGACTAGATGTAAAGATATTCATGTAATTAACTTAGCATTTAGCCCATGTTCGATAGAGATTAAAATAAGATTCTTAGTAAATTTTGATAAAATTTGATGAAACGTGTGTAGTTAAAAAATTGTGAATCCTATATAATTAAAATTAACTATTGATACTAACTTAAGTTAAGATCTAAATTTTAACTCCTACCAAACAAGACTTTATGTTAGACTTGTGATTATAATTGATGGTGGTAAACATCATTAAATAGTGTTGTCTATGTGTATCGTTAATGCTCAACAGTCAAGGTGTCAATTGATTGAAATTAAGTAATTGAGTTTAGGATATAGAACACATTTAAGATGTTCATTTATTTATTCGACGCCTAGATTGCTAACAATCAGCACTCGAAGTGAATAGCACTACTCATTGTACTCAATACGGTATTCTATAAATATACCTAAAATCTACAAACTTCAATAAATATCATATTTAGTGCTTTTTTTTTTTTTTTTTTTTTATTAAGCCCATGTTTAGATCTTATTTATTAAAATTTATTTTTCACAACACATTTCGAAATTTACAATTTTTAATAACTTTTTAATCATAAATTTTATCAAAATTTACTAAATTTTATTTTTATTATTAAAACTGTCAAACAACCTCTGAATTGATCATGCTTCTATGATATTAACATAACTCAGATACACAACAGAGGCGTATACTGAGAAGGGACCATAAGTGGCTGATCCACAAAGTAGAACAATATACTAGAAGGAAAAATGTGTATGCCATGACAAAAATGTGAATCAGATAGACGATATTAAAAGAGCGATGTTACTTTAAAATAAATGGGGCTAAAACACCCCTCTCGGTAGAAAGATGTGATAAGTCTAATTAAATGAAATTAAAGAGGCGTAGTATTCTCACATTCGAGCAATGAATCATCTCCTTTCACCTAGATTGGTAGCACTATTGGACAAGATAACATTACTCATGCTAAAAAATAGACAAAGCTACTCGATTACGTTAGAAATAAGAGAAAATGTAATATCTTAAATATAACAATTACTCAAGTTTTCACCTTGCAAATTTTGAGGGAGAAGTGTAGAAATATTTTTTATGTCTAAAATAAAATCAAATTAAAAACGTATTTGGAAAATATTTATAAACGATTCAAATTATAAAAGATAGAAATGAGTGATAGATATATGGACCTTGTTTGTGAATTTCTCAAAATGTGTGAATAAAATGATTTGAGTGTTTATAAATGGTTATTCAGCAATTGTCACTTAAGTTTTTTAAGGTTATATTAATGATCATTGAAATAATTTTCTTACGATAGCAGTCACTTAAGTTTCAAACGATTACATCGACGGTGAAATCCATATTTTGTGAGGTTGAGGATGAAATTGAATAGCGAACGCACTTGCGATTAAGACATGTCCTGCATGTACTCGACTCTGATAAAATAGAAAAAACTTGACGTTGAAGCCTATGTGGCACCTTTAACAGATGACGTGTCATCAAAAGGTGTTATTTATGACGCCACGTCATCGGTTAATATAAAAAATGGTAACTCAAGTTTTTATTACACTAAAATGGTCATTGAAGTATTTTTCATGTGGTGATAATCATCCATGTTTCTAAATGTATACTAATGGTCACTATGTTAAATAATTAATGATGATAATACGTCGATACTTAACAATGTGGCCTAGACTTTTAACATTAATTTTTTAACATCTTGACCTTTAGAGTAACATTTATATACATGGATGACTATCATCGTAAGAAAAATACTTCAAAGATCATTAATATAACATTTAAAAAATCTACGTCGTCGTTGAAATTAATAGGTGAAGTGGCTTCATAAATAACACCGTTTGGTGACACATCATCACAACGGTGCCATGTAGGCTTCAAAGTTAATTTTTAAGATGGTGATTATTAGTATAATTGTTAAAAAGTTGTGCGACAATTACCATAGGTAAAATATTCCAGTGACCATTGACGAAAACTCGAGTGGCATTTGCTGTGATTAACCTCGTTTATAAACACGAGTCAAACATAGGCTAAATCTCAAGACGAGAATGTTCTTGTTTTATACTCAAATTTATACTACAAGGTCAAGGAATAACTTATATTTTCCTTTTTGAAGTTAAAATAATTATTACCTTGCTGTGAAACATATTTTAAGATTTTAACTTTAACCTGTGAAGAAATATATAATTGAATATTTTTAATCATAAATATATTTGCTTAAAAAGTTTAGTTTAGCGAAACATAGGTCATATATTTCAAACATGAGTGAACTAAATTAGCTTACATTTCTAGAGTTGGCTTATTAACTCATCATTAAAGATGTGATCGTGATGGGATGATGACGGAGGTTTTATCCTTTTTCTATATATATGTATATATGGGTAATGATATCGTAAGCACCGTACTTAGTTTATGCTAAGCACCGTGTTTAAGTGGCACACTACTATAGTGGATAGTTTGTTTGCCACATAAGTATGGTGCTTAGCATAAACTAAACACTGTGTTTAAGAGATCAAATTCGATATATGTATATATACAGGGACGGATGTGGAGGTGACTGTCCGGTTCAGTCCCCAACCCACTGAGTATTTTTAGGTAGAAAAAAAAATTCACGTGTAATTTTTTTTACGTATTAGCCCGTCCTGTCATATGATCCTAGATCCGTTCCTGTTAATATATATTTACATATTTTTAACGTCTAGACAAAATTGTTCTCTTGCTACATTCAATGCTGGCATCTCTTTTAAAGCTCTGCTTTGTTATGATTATAAATATTAAAGTTTATGACCTTTATGTCGAAAGTACAAAGATTAGGGACTCGAGTGTAATTTTTCCAAACGTTGAAACCTAGGTTGTAATTTCCTCTAATAATATCAGTATTTACCCCCACATAGTGGGGATGAGGAGGTTGGGTGCAAGACTTCTAGACCCAAAATAAGTTGACCCAGTATTGGACAAGCATATGGGATAAGAAGGTTGGGTGCAAGTTTTGGCAAGACCAAGACCCTAATATATGTTAATCCTGTAAGGGACAAGTTTTGAGTACAAGATTCTAGAATTAAAAATTAAAAATAAGTGGATCAAGCACTAGCAAGTTTACTGAGGTTGACTAGCATCAAAAAAGGATAATATTTCAAATTATACTCGGCGTGTGTTTGGTTGGTATTAAAATTTAATTTTTAATAGATTGTGATAAAAAAAAAAATTTGAAACGTGTGGTTAAAAAACAGTAGAACTCATGAAAGATATGATTAATATTAATTGACTTTGACTTAAATTAAAATCTGATTTTAATTCGAAACAAACATGACCTGCATTTTTGGCAAATTACCTTCCAAGCATTTAAAATGTCATAATTTAGATATAAAATTGAAAAACAAGATTTCAATTTAACTTGGTTGTTTCCAATTTTCTTGTTATTGTAACTCGTAAACACAAGTTTCTTCTCATCATTCAGAAATTGATCCATTGGCAATGGATTAACTTATTTCTGCAACTTCTACCCTCTTAATTGCTCACAAAAACCACAATAGCGGACAATTTTTTTATTTTTTTTATCCTTCTGAAACCAATTATGAAAATGAAACTTCAAATCAAGCATGTAAAACACACATTATTCCAGTTCATTGTTTAGTAAAAACGAAAACATAATCGGTACATTAACAATGCTAATCTCCTCACATTTCCACTTAATAATTTCAGAGGAAGATGACTCCAAGATAGTTTATCCCACGCAAGGGGAGCTTCTGTCTCACACACAATCAACCACCAAAATTGGGCAGTCATTGGGCAATTTTGTCAAGAAGTTCCAGCAAGAGAACACCATACGCGTGCCTTTCGAACCGGTTACCCAAAATGCAAACCAAAGGGCAGCAGTTTATCATTCTATTTTCAGTGTCTCCACTGAACTTTGGTAGTCTAGTTAGCATCACTCTTGGTGGACCCATCTTCAGCTCTTTCATGAATCTCGTGCACTCGATCGATTACAATATCACCATTTACATTCTCTTCCGCCACATTCTGTTGACATTCAACTGTCGCTGTATCCTTTGCTACAAATTCGCCTCCAATTAAGTCATCATTGGCAGATTCTTTGATGGCGAGATCACTCCTCACTGTCTCCTCTATGTCGACTACATCAGGCAGGCCTTCGCTTTTGTCAAGAGAAGTTTCAGTGGACTTCCCAGTTGCGGGATTTTCATTGACTGCATCAGGCAGGCTTTCACTTTTATCGAGAGAAGTTTCAGCGGACTTTCCAGTTGCTGGATTTTCATCACTAACGGAGAACTGAACACTACCAGAAGAATCGAAGCCCTCACTATTTGTTATGGATTCCCCGAGTGTATCACCGGCTAGAGAAGTTTCTTTAACAGGATCTGTCATGATTAGATCAACTGTGGCTGAAGTTGTATTCTCATCCACTGCATCAATATCCATTCCGTGTTTTGGACTCAGCTCGGCCTGTTCTTGAGCAGCATCCATCTGTTGGCTTGTTGTTTCATCAGCTGTACCATCCAGTATGGAGTTTTCCTCCTTGGCGGTGGCTTCAAGATTGGAAGTTTCAAGATCTGGTGCAACAGTTTGACTTACAGCGACCTCAGTTGCAGCTAGCTCAAGATCACGGTTCTTGGCTGCTATTTCTTCCTCTACTTTTGCTTGTACTCTGTATGCATCCATTAGATGCAGAACCCTTTCTTGCTTATCTAGTAGGTCGCCATATTGTTTCTGTAAAATTTGTTCGACATTCTTCTGTTTCTGAACTTCATCCCAGAGGTTACCGATCCTTTGTGTTGCCGCTAATTGCTCTTGCTTTTGCAGAGCTTGGAAGCACTCAAGTTCTGTCCCTGCAGTGTCCATCACCTTGAAGGTTGCCTCAATTTGTGACCAAAGTTTTCCAGCTCGTATCTGATGATACATTACCCACTCAGTTAGCATCTAAGCACAAAACTCATAAAAACCCAAAACACCCCGAAATTACAAAATAATTTACTCATCGAAATACTGTATAGCATAGCCAGAGGAACTTCCTATCATTATTGCCGTGGTTAAATATTTTCAGCCACTTTTTAAGTTGAAAAAAAAAAAACCAAAACCTTGTTAGTAGATAGGAACACATTCTTTCCTATTATTAGCTTGTTAAGTGCCTGGTAAGATGCAATTTATTTGTTAACAATCTGACTTGTGTGGCTAGCCAAAAGAAGTGCTTTAGTTTAGGCGGGATCTTACCCTTCTAGAGACTCATCCAATGCCAGATCATGAATTAGTAACTACATCCAATTTCCGAAAAAAAAATTCCAATTGTGTCGAAGTTATCCCCCCTAACCCCCTAAGAAGGTCCATAAGATATGGAGATACTCACATGATCATTCCAACTATTTTTACGCACTACTTATAACTGGCATTTAACTTGAACTTTTCCCACATTACAATCAATTATGTTACTCAAGCGAATTCCTTATGATTCAAATAGAAACTCAAAAAGTCCTTTCATGATTCTTTGTGATGATGTGCTTAGAGCATTGTTTCTCAAGATGTTCACAAGTGGGACATAAAGTTCAACCATATCATAAGAATGTTCAACAAACTAAAACTGTTTCATTGAAGAGTAAAAATGTCATAAACATCATAATAATTAATTAAGTTGAGAATAGAAAACCTGATAGCCGTTAGTTAGAACTTTTATCTTCTGCTCAAGACGTTGTGCCTTTTTAGTATCATCGTCCATTCTCTTCTTCACATTTTCAAATTCGTTCTGCAGGGCAGCAAGCTTTTCTATGTTGCTGGCAACACTAGATAGACCATAGCCATAACGAGTTGGGAAATACATAATATCATTTAAGCATGTTCTGTGAGCCTCAACAAATTCATCAAGAGATTCATTCTCATGACCCATTGCCACACGAAGAAGTTGTGCCTCATCCTTAACTAAATTATCAGCCTGCTTGATACAAGCTTTTATTAGTTTATGTTGACAGGATATTGTCCACTTGGTAATAATCACGGTGAAAATAAGGAGAAACGTTCATGATACTGAAAGTTTCCCACAGAAACACAATTAAGTAAAACCAATTTCTTATTACTTTAACCCTAAAGAATAACACAAAATACCATCTGCTAACTTGACAACCATGAACACGGTGGAGAAAATAACAGTCGATAATTTGTGTCTAAGCAAAAATAAGTTTGGCCCATCAAAACTATGGTGAATACACCTATCTACTCACAGACGAAAACCCCCAGCACAATTAAGGCTGAAGCTGAACTCATTGGTGTTATCAATTCAAATCACCCAAACAATCAGGGATTCAACCAAACATGAATAGCAGTAGGCATAATACCACTCCATCAACTTAGAATGCACATATTTGACGTGGAGGCACAGTCATCAGAATTGCATGATCATGAAAAGAATTGTTCAAATTAAATTTGAATTGGACGAAAATGGTTTGAAACAGTAAAAGGAAACTCACATAACCTATGAATTGGTACGCAATTGGCAAACTTTGTGATAAACATAAACATGCACCCAGTTGGATAGTTTAAATCCTAAAGAACATTTTAACTTCTTTTCTTCTTCATGTATCAACTAGTGCTTTTGAAGGTCTTCAATGCTTGAAAATTCAAGACCTCTGTTTTTTAAGGATCTTGCTACTTTAATTGTTGTAGTGTTCTTTTACATCTAAACTAATATCAACATATATCACCTTCAAAGAGAGTGGTTTTTTAAAGCATGGTTCAACCAAACAGTAGGAGTCACAGCGCAAAAGGACAGATGGCATTAACAAGAACCAAGACTGTATGACTGAACCTCTGCCATAATCTTTGTCTTTGAGGTGCAATCAGAAATTTTCTCAAGCCAGGAAAAAAATTGGTTCATAGTGGCCGTAAATTATGTATTCACTTCTGTTCAGGCGCTGTAGTTTTGCTGGCTGTATGATCTATTTAATTATAGATTTTTTCCTCTTGGGGGACTTCATTAAATTATTCCAAATATTAAGCCCTTGTTTGGGCTCCATTTAATGGAAATTTGGGGGGAAATGAGTTTTGGAATAGAGATTTGTTGAAAATGTGGTTAAAAATTAAGGAAAATTTTTCGATTTATGTGTAATTGTGTACTATTATATTATTGGAGAGTTTTGAAAAAAATGGGGGCCAAACATAGGCCAAGTACAAGGAAGCTATACTTCAACGAATATTTTCCTCGATTCTTAAAATTCAATAATATTCCATAGAGAGTGAAGAAAGAACAAGCCAAGCACGCAAGTTTAATGAATAATTATATGTTATGAATTAGAATTAAAGATAAGAAATAAGGTCCACTGGCCTGATTCACCAAGCACAACCATTGAAACTCAAGATACGGAACCTATACAGCAAAATCATTAATAATAGCAAGATCACTGCAACCTCACAATTTCTTATCAATCTTCAAATTTTCCTCTTCCATCTTTAAATTTCTGTCCTTTTTGAGAAGAACTTGAAAGAGAAAAATGGGTAATGCTACAGATAAATTAATTCATATTGAGCATTTGTGATTTCAAGTATCAGAAAATTCAAAGGAAAAGCTAATATCAAAAGGCATATGAAAGTAATAGGATTACCTTCATGAAGAAGTTGTAAATGTCACAAATATATCACCTATTGTTATATAGAGGTAAAATAAGGTCCATGGTTAAATTTTATGGTTTTTCGGCACAAAACTTTACCATTTCCAAACAAGCATACAAGACAAAGTCTACAAAAAGTTCAGAATGGCGCATTTGATGCACTTAACTACCCATATGACCCAATCACACACGCATATATGATGTGATTATAATCTCTATGTTTATGCACATAATCACCTTATATGATCATAAATGTTATGTATCTTGATCTATTTATTTAATTTTTTAAAAATAAATCATATTTGCGCCTTTTCACTCACTGTAAATCGGCAAATTGGTTATATTGTCCTTCCAATTAGGAAAAACTATCACTTTTAGGCCACGTTTGGCCCCCATTAGAATTTTAATACATTTCTCTCTCTTCTTTTCAATAGCACATTTCTCCAATATAATATTACATGTAAACCGAAAACTTTTCTTTCTTTCAACCACCCATTCTCAAAAAAAACACTATTCTAAAAATTAAAATCTCAAATAATGGGGGCCAAACAGGGGCTTAGTGTGCACCTAATGTCTCTTAGCATTTTTCAATTCAGCAAGACGAAAGGAAAAAAATATTGTTACCACTGAGAATTCACAATCAATATTAAAACGTAGCATCATCAGAAGGGTAATTTTCTTAGCGTAAAAAGTATCATTTACCATGAGCAATTTCACACTAATTTCAGTATTTCACTTGAAATTATGACTACATTAACAGTTCTAGAAAATAATAATGAGACTTTAACTACAGTAGGATTAGCATCTTAAGATATGAAGTAAGATATACGTAACAATTCAGAGCTCAAAATTAAAACCAGTACAAGGAGTCAAGGAAAGAAAAATTTCATCGTAAATTGACATGAATTTGACATCACATGTAAAGATAGGACGAACTACGCGTACCTCATTTAGATCAGCTTCTTCAAACTCTTCAATTGCGGGCACAGGTACAGATTTCCCCCGTTTCATGCCTTTTTTCTTCTCCTTTTCAGCTTTCTCTTCGAGTGGATATTTTACATTATCGTGCTCTAGCAAATGAAGAAGTTCCTTTCTTATCATTTCATCAGCGTGCTCAATCAATGTTGGGGGAACAAAGGAACTCTTGTCTTCATCAGCTCTCATCAAAGAATTTCTGATTAGGTCCACTGAAGCAGGTGGAGGTCTAGGGAGCTCCCTCTGCAGTACTTTTGATCTTTTTTTAAGTAGCGCTTGCTGCCGTGCTTCCTCCACAGCCTTCTCTCTAGCAATTTTGTCAGACATATCTTCTTCCATCTGCTCTTCTGGTTCTTCATTGTCTTCAGGAACAGGTTGAATGACTATCTGGTACTCATTCTTGGGTTGTGGAAGATTTTTCAAACCAGAAAGCAGTTCTTTTCTTGAAGCAGATGGTCTTAACTTGCCATTGTCGTGCATATCCATGTCTTCATTAATATGGAGCTCATCCCTTATAGGAGTTCCTTTTGGTGTCATTCCAAAAAACCCGTCTCTAGAAGGTGTAATGTCAACCCTAGGGGTAATGCTTCCAGGAGTTGCCGAAGGGGTCAATAAAGGATTTGGTGTTGCAATATCCCGTTTCTTAGGAGTTACTCCGGAAAAGTCTGAAGGGTGCAACATAGGATTCTCTCCACCGAGTAAAGGAGTCTGAGATTGAGTCAATCTCCGCTGGTTTTCTGCTTCCATCAAAATAGCATCTTGCTTACCTACAGGAGTTCTCTGAGGCGTTCTTAATGGAGTCATCCCCTGCCGTGGTGTTTGGGCATAGCTTGCAAGAAGAGCATGTGTTGCTGCATTCCCTTCAGAGAGTTCTTCACTCCCCACAAGATCACTAGCAATGCCTAACTTCGCAATTGCCTCCAATTCATGATCTGGAATCTGTGGTGCAGGAAGATTAAGTTTAGACCTCTTCCTGACTGTTTCTGGATCATTAAGCTTGTTGGCTTGCAGTATCGCTGATGGAGCATCCTGCCTTTCTGCTATTTTATTTATTGCAGCATCCTGCTTTCTTAATCGTGCTTCCTTATCAACTCTTCTTTCACCTTCCAGTTCTTCAATAGTGGTTGGAAATTTAATCAGTTCAACCGGCTGATCTTCATCAGCGACATCATAAAAACCTGGGGGAGGCTTCTTTTCAAAAGGGATTTCAGCATTATAGTCAATTCCCCTTCTCTTCCTCTTCCTGTGTCGATTGTCAATACCAGCAGCCTTTAGTTCTCTTCTTTTCTGTAATGAGGCTAGCCTCCTTGCCTCTTCGAGTTGCTTTTCCCTAGCTTTCCTTTTTGCCTTCTTGCCCCTGGTATTGGCTAACCGTGCCCGTGCTTCAGAAAGCATCTCTTTCTCATCTTCATCCATATCCACAGGGTCAGGACGAGCAGGTTTGGATTCTGGATTGGGATCTATCTCTCCAGGACGTAATTTACGCGGGTCATCGCCGGGTTCATAATTCTCATCCTTGGCACATGCTGCATCAAGGAGCTTCTCATACCGTTCAAGGCACTGAGATGGAGTACGGCCAACAATTGGGGCAATTGTTCTCCACTGTGTGGGCATGAGTTTGGCAAGATGCAGAAGTTTCTCATCTTCTTCCCTGGTCCACTCAGTCTGCACGGGATACAAAAATCACAAATCAGAGAGGTATAAAAACAAAATAAAATCTAAACTGTTGAAAGGGAAAGTGAGGAAGCAAATCATGGAAAGGGAAACTGATGAGAAGTTTCTCATCTTCTTCCCTGGCCAACTCAGTCTGCATGGGATATAAGAATCACAAATCAGACAGGTATAAAAACAAAATAAAATTAATTCCTTGAATCTAAATCGTGGGAAAGGAAAGTGAGGAAGCAACAAAATGTTAAAAAATTATTAATCCTCCTAACATTTTTGCTAATACAGAGATGTAAAAACTAAGATGCATCCAGCATCCTGCATCCCCTCTTGAATATAGTACTATCAAACATATAAAACAGAGCTTGAAGCTCCTTAGTAATTAATTCAGTTGATTAATGATGGTCATATTCCTATAACCACCAACAGAAAAAGCAGATATAACCGGAACAAGAAATGAACTGCAGTTAATTGGTACTACGACAATTTATCTAAAAAATGCTGAACTTCGAAGGAATCAAGGATAACCCAACAATAGATTAAGATCAAAACAAAAGGCTGATATTAACCCAAAATGTTTAAAAAATACTCAAAAGTTCCGCCAAACTAAATCAGGTAAGCAACAAATATATACAGAAAAAAGAAGTCAATATTACAGATAATAAAATTCTTAAATCGAAAATCATCACCAGGTACATACCTTTTTGATGGAGGGGTCAAGCCACTCGTACCAACGGGCCTTGCATTGCTTGGCGGATTTACGAACGAGGAGAGACGAGATTCGAGCCCACTGGTTCTTCCCATACTTCATCACCGCCGCCTTCAGGATCTCGTCCTCCGTGTTCTTCCATACTCCACCTTTTATCATAATCCTCATTTTTGCTTCCTTTTGGTAGTCGATTCACACTCTCTTAAAAAGAAAAATTCAAAACCAAGAAATTAATGAACAAAGCTGAAGCTGGATCGTTCAATTCTTTTCCCCTCTCTTCATTCGTATGGACAAGCACTAGGGTTTTGTAAAGTGTATGATAGATTTGCACACTGTTGCTAAACTATATCACACTCGATTCCGTGGTTGAAGACTTCTTATCACTCAGATCCTCAACTTTTATTTTTGGTGGAAGTTGGACCTGTTGGATTCGAAATTTTTCTTAGCATTTGTTTGGTAGGAATTAAAAATTTTAATTTTAATTTAACTTAAAATTAATAATTAATTTTATTCACATTTTTTTCCATGAAACTCAAAAATTTTCAATCATACATTTTATCAACTTTTATTATAATTTACTAAAAATCTAATTTTAATCTTCACCAAATAAGAGCTTAAATTCTCACATGGTCACTTATGGCAAGATTAATTTCATTCAACCCTTGTATTTATTATTAACATACGTTTAAAAAGGAAAAACGAAAAAAAAAATGTCATCAACCAAAAGTGTATAAACCAATATTGTCGAAGTATTTCATAAGCCAAATCCTAAAATCCACATGAATTGCTACATTATGAATTCTTTACTTTTATATAAACCATTAGAGTTTTGTGTTAATCCGTTTGATAGGCAAAAGTGGCAAGAAATTTCAATTTCATGTTGTTGGAAAATAAAAACTCATCAAACCCACACAAATTCGTTTTCCATAAAAACAAAGAAAATGCAGCTTAAAATGGTTGAACCTTGAAATTCGATTTCCATTTTTTACATTGCAATCAAACGGCCAAAGTTAAATTTATTTTCCTTAAATGTTACATTTTCCACGGAATTCGTTGCAATAAAAAATGGCATAAATTCACTTCAATAGTACACCATTTGATAAGGAATAATATTATTTATCACGAGTTTAGGTGATGACACTAAGTGTGTGTGTGTTTGTCTCCCATTATTGTAGAAGAAATTGAGTAATGAATAATACTTTTTGGAGAATGTGTGGTTGAAATTTAAAGTAACTTTATTGGTTTGTATGTAGAATATTTTATTTGGTTAATGTGTGGTGGAAAATCTTACCGTAGCAAACAATATTTTGAAATAATGAAAGACAAACGGGGCATCAGTAACTTGCTCAAACAAACCTTAGGTGAACTGTGGATTAATCCAAGACAGAATAACAAAACATGCATAATAGAGAACTGGGGAAACAAGAGTTATCTTTCTAGGGAGAAGACATTTTGCTGCATAGAGGAAATGTCACCAGCATCAAGTATTTGGAAGTGGACAAAAGAAAGGAATGCAAACATGTTTGGTAAGTGTTATAATTTGTTTATTATCAGTTAAAAAACTTTTTATTTACATATTTCGTGAGATCTACGAGTACTACTAAATTATATACCAATTTATTTATAATTTAAATCGTTAATAACAACTCCAAAACATGCAAATAACCAATTCAAAGAACACAAAAAGGCATAATCGACCAAAATAATTTGCTTAAGATTGAAACCTACAAAATATTGAACCAAGTTTGCTGTAAAAATGGGTACCGTGTGACTCGTTACTAGTTTTTCAAGAATACCAAAACTCGGCCGTTAAGTTGTGGCTCGGATTCGATTTTACAATAACATTTAGTCCACATTAAACTTAATAATCGTGTCATTCTACTTAGAAGAATTATCCAAAATAAACATAAACATTGCAATAAATGAATACAAGGCCCTGAAAATCTGGTCAGCAACCCGATTATAAAACTTAATTGTTGTTTGGTTTTGGGTGACTAATTTTTTTATTTTTTTATTTAATAAATGAAAGATTTTAAAGTTCGATTCCAATTTCCAGTCTCTATGTCTGGTTCTAAAGATTGAGAACTGGTCATGAACCGGTAGGTTCGATTCAATCAATTCGAAACGATTAAAATGTCTACACACAGTTTGGAAAGCACAAAAATATGAATTTTCTCTCCCCTCTTCATACCATACCTTTCTTGAAGTCTTGTAAAAAACTCAAAAAGAGTGAGAATTGATAATTAAATGATACAGATATTTTTGTAAGTCCCTTTCCTAATGTAGAGAGAAATAGTATGGAGCACTTTAATCCATAAAAAAGTAAATTGAGTTTAATTTGACTATTGTTATGCTTCGTGGGATAGAAGCGACACGTATGACACATCTGTCACATCACATGAAGGCCAAACACAACTCACAAACCTTGTAAAGGCATTGCAAAGGAAATAAAATTTGGTGGGGCTGCTGATAAGTGTAGTTTCTACACTTATTCGAGGTCCTAAATGATGATATTTTACTGTTCTTTGGATAAAATACTGTTTAATTTGTGTTATATTTTATTGCATAGGTAAAACTCAATGTTTGATGAAGAATTAAAGAAAAGAATGCAAAGATAGCAGAAAAATGGTCCATTGTATCAAATACAAAGTTCGGGGGCTGAAATGAAAATATTCAAAAGTTTTGTCGAACCTCACGATGATTATTTGAGAGTGTTAGACATCAATTGGATGAGGAAAGAAGCCAAAGGAATGAAATATGGTCTAAGTATTATCACATATCAACTTCCAGCCGAAAAAGTTATGCTTCGGATTTTCAGGCTCACATTGAGACGCAATTTTGGCATACAAATATTTCGAATTGGAAAATTGATATTTCTATAAGAATTGTAGATCTTTGAGTTATATTTCTAACGCAACTTGAATCAGCTCAATCGGATATGTGTAGAGAAAGTTATGATCAAAATACCGGAAGCTGTTCATAGACAAACCTGCGCGCGCGCAGGCAATTCATGGCGCGCGCGCACGGCCTTATTTTCCCTAACCCGAGAGTCAATTGGTTCTACGGCGCGCGGGCAACACTTATAACGGTGCGCGCGCACAGGCCTTTTCCGCAGAAGAATCTTTAGTTTCCTTTCGCGATTCAAACTCTTTTGGAAACCATATTGAACGAGATTTTGACCTATTTTCTGACTCTTATAAATAGAAAAGGTTGGATACACATAAGAAGAACCTCTCTAGACCTAAAGATCTCTATATTATACATATTTTGGAGGCGAAGATCATGGCCAACAACGTAGAATCAAGGCGAATTGCATAGGATATTGAAGATTTTTCATCCGGATTCAAGATTCACAACAAGAACGTGGAAAATTTCCAATTCTTCATTATTTCTTCTTTCCGGGTGATGATTTTCCAATTGTTCCTTTGTAATTTAATTTTAAATATGTTAGGCTAGTTTTTCATTGTATTGGATGAATGTTTGAACCCTATTTTCATTTATTTTAATTCAAGATATCAATTTAGGATTTTTGTGTTATTAGTTGATTGATTTTACATACCCATTGCACTACTTATTGCTTGATCACCAATTAAGTAGTTAGTTGCTTGTTGTAGTGTAGGAATACTCACAATAAGTCTAGAACGCGGTAAAATCAACATGTGTAGTTAGAATTAGGAATAATCTCTTTCACACATGCAATCTTATTGATAATCTAAACCAAATGCATGACTTTCATATGAATTCGGACTAGGAATAGGATCGTCTCGTGTTAGTCATAGGTTGGTGTATCTTGGAAAAGAACATTTAACATATTAGCTTTATCGATTGTCAAAAATGCATGAATGTACTAGATTAATTATTGAGAATTGAAATAGATGGAAATAGGGGGATTCATGATTCCATTACAAACATTCACGTATTATATAAATACTTTATTTGTTTTGTTAGTTTAGAATTAGTATAAAAATCATACAAACCATCTATTTTGATATGACCACAATTCGAATTTAATAATAGCTATTAAACTACATATTAGACCTTATTCCTCGTGGGAACGATACTCTTAACTCACAAATCTTATTACTTGTACAACGATCCCGTACGCTTGCGGGTTTCACGCGAACAGCTGCCCTTCCTCCGGCTAATCCGGCCATTTCCGAACTTGTCTTTCTCACCGTATTCAATTCAATGGAGGACTTCTCAATTCTTGTGATTCCAACCCTCTTATTATATTAAAAAGACTATGTGAACACTTTGCTTGAAAAATGGACGCATTGGCACATGTTCATAAAGTTTGCATGTCCAGATTAGTACTATTTTGGAGAGAGAAATACTTCAAGTATTGAAACTGATAGAATGAGAATGAAAACTTAAGAGTAATTGACGCAAAACGTCCCTATCTTTGAAGGTTTTTGTGGAAAACGTCATTACCTTCTGTTTTTTGGCACATAATATCCATACCTTTCACATTCTCTGCGTTGAACGTCATTTTCACCCATTTTTAACATAACATGACCAAGATACCCTCCTATATAAATAAAACAAAAAAGAAAAGAAAAATAAAGAAAAATAAAGAATAAATTACAATATGCTCCTCAACTTTTTTAAAAATGCAAATCAGTCCAAAACTCGTGAAAATATTAAAAATAACAAAAACACACTCTCTCTTCTCCTCTACCTCCACCGTCTGATGACCACATCTACTCTTCTCTATTGCCACAACCTCCGGACATTGGTACCAACACAATCTCCTCAACACTCTCTACAATTTCATCCCAAGAATTCCCCATATCATCCAATAATCCGCCAGAAATCAGCAAGCAAAATCAGCTACTCGAAAAATGGACAAATTGCTGGAAGTCGCACATCCGGCCAGCAACAGGATCACAGACCACCACTATCCGGTTCCCACACCCAGACGGCCTCAGCCATGTAGACAATTCATCTAAAACACTTATCCAATAGGTTCAATTTGAAACTGAAAATAACGACGTCACGACTATCGCATCGCGCACTGAACTGGCTGATTCCAGCGTCGTCCCTTTGACCTTTGGTTGATGACCACTCTATTCAGCACCCTCTCATCATGGCGAAGATATTCTACCCATGGGTTTTCCACAATTTTGCTTGGATTCATTAGAACTTTAGGTCAAATCCAATTACAATTTTTGGAACATAGTATTTCTCCCACGAATTGAACGGTTTCAAGTCGAAATTGACATAGACTCATGATTGGGCTAGGTGTGCTTGGTGAAGAGGGACCTAGCCCAAGTGGTCCGCGACCATGGGTGTTCCGGACGGCGCTGAAATTTAAGAAGTTTGCAGGCTGTGTCGCTACTGGCAAAGAATCTGACATGAAATTAATTTATTTTGTTGACGTTTGTTATAAATTGTTGGCATGGTGTGGTCGTCTGGTGATAGACAATTGATAGGAGGTGAGTTCCGATCGTGTGGGTGGCCGAAATGTAATTTCCGACGATTTTTAGATTTGAGGACAGTGAACTTTCAGCATTAATTCCGACAACTACAGTTGATGAAATTGAGAGTGGTTGGGTGGTAATTGAAGGGTGAATTGGAGGGCTGTTGACTTGTGTCAACGTCTGGCGGCTTGGGTGGCCGAAGGCTGCTGAAATTTGGACGCATTTAGGTTGAAAAAAAGGCAAAAAATCGCCATTTTTGGATTGATTTTCATTTTTAAAAAAGTTTAGGAGTAGATTACAATTTATTCTTTATTTTTGTTTTTTGTTTTATTTATATAGGAGGGTATAATGGTCATTTTATGTTAAAATTGGTAAAATGGATGTTCTGCGCCAAAAAAGAAAGGTATTGACGTTTTTCATAAAAACCTTCAAAGGTATGGACATTTTGCGCCAATTACCCAAAACTTAAGGAAAATACCTTCGGAAGTCACCTATATAGGGTGATCTTGGGGATGTAGCAAATGAGCTTTGGACACATTGAATTCCTAGATGTTAGATCTAGGTTTGACATGAGTTAGTACTTTAACGTAAGGATCTCTGAACGTTTGTAGTGTCCTTAAGCATTGGATCTAGGGTGAAACATATCACATTAGAGAGGCACTAAGATCCAGTGACAGATCCAGGATATTAAGTCAGCTAGGGCGGCCAATTGACCACCGTAATAGCCAAATTGTTTATTAATATTTAATTAAATAATATTAAAAAATTTCAATCAATATATAAATTCACTAAAACGGAAAAGCCATACAAATATGAAAATATAATTCAATACAACCCAAGTTATTTAAAAAAAAAAATACATTTGTCAATCATATATAGACGATAGGTTCAAGTTTTTACGAATTTAAACGAGACAAGATGAAGTTTATACTTAAAACATGATTAAACGGAAAAGAAAAACTCGAGTTTAGACAAGATTTATGCAAAAATTTTAAAACAATAATTTTTAGAACTAGACCTATTTTTGACTTATTGTTTTTCCAACTCTTAAAAAAAAAAGTGCTTAAATTGTCCAAATTTAATTTTACAAAATAAATTGATAAAATCTAATACTAAAAGTATATATTATGAAATAATATTTTGAGTCGATAAATTTTTAAAAAATGATATTTTGGAAACAAAAAACTAATAATATATAATTGTTTTAAGCTTTCAATTTAATTTGTTTAAAGAAATTAAAAGGAGATGAGATCATTGGAATCGAACCCACCGTCTTTTGAAGACAAAACAAGGACTTTACAATACGAGAAACGTCATTTATTGATTAAAAATTGGTACAGTTTTTATTTATTTATTATTTGTCAAAACATTGAAAAAAAGAGTGTAAGTGAAAGGAATCAAACCCATTTCGTCTCTCATGGAGAGTGGAGACTCAACCATTTAAGCCACATTATTTATCACGTGACATTCATGCTAAAAAAAATTCTATTTATTGGTTACAAATTGGTATATTTTTTATTCATTAATTACTTGAAAATAATAATATATAATTGTTTAGGCTTTCAATTTAATTTGTTTAAAAAAATTAAAAAGAGAGGAGATAATTGGAATCGAACCCACCGTCTTTTGAAGACAAAACAAGGACTTCACAATACGAGAAACACCATTTATTGATTAAAAATTGGTACAATTTTTATTTATTTATTATTTATCAAAACATTAAAAAAAAAATAAATTAAAAAAAAAAGAGTGTAAGTGAAAGGAATCAAACCCATTTCATCTCCCATGGAGAGTGGAGACTCAACCATTTAAGCCACATTATTTATCATGTGACATTCATGTTAAAAAAAAAGAAACTCTATTTATTGGTTAAAAATTGGTACATTTTTTATTCATTTATTACTTGTCAAAACATTAAAAGAAAAGAATGAAAATGAAAGGACTCGAACCCCATCCTCTCCCATGGAAAGTGAACATCCAATCATTTGAGCTACAATTGCACTAATATTTATATATATTTAAAATAAAATCTTCCTTTAATCTCTTTTTTTACGGATCCAGCACGAGTGGCCACTCCGGCTCGCCGGGTTCTGGATCCGCCCCTGTTAAGATCTACGGGCACTTGTAACATGCATGAACGACGGGATGTAAAAGGGCATGTGGATAAAGTAGACATTTTTGAATGTTAGGGAATTGTTTGAATCCAACTAAAAGTAGAACGGAACTACTCGAAGATCAGTGACCTCTGATTAGGGATGATCAATTGACCAAACTTATGACAATTGAGCAGGGGTGGGCACGGATAGGGTTTAGGTCCTACCTGACCATTGAACCAATGATTCGGTTTGAGTAAAAACTCAACCTGGAAACAAAATTGAAAAGGTTTGAAACTGACCAAAATCCAAATCAAGGTATTTTTTCTAAGCTGACTATTAATATCGAGGTTTTCTAATGTTGCCTACTTTCTTTGTAAAACCACAAGGTATTTGCAGATTTTCTAAGCTTTGGGACTTCATGATTTTTTTACATCGTTTAGACACGTGTGACTTAATTATTGATGATGTGCCTATAGTAAATCTCAATTATGGAGCTAGTTCCATAACACGTCCTTCTCCTATTGAGTTGATCGTTACTATTGCAAAATTCCCTAAATCATCTTTTCAACACTCTCATAACCGTTTTCACCACGTGACACCTTTCATATTACTACACAATTAACAAGATGTTTGTATGCTTCCCTTTGAGTAGACACCTGTTCACCTTTAGTAGCTCAACCATCTTAAATGTATTGGATCGATTATGAAAATTTTGATCTTAAAGATTTTGTATTGCCTAGATGGAAGTTGGGTTGTTTGGTGCCAAAGCTTCCATATGCGAAGTGATGACCACGAAACATATTCAACAACGGTCAAAGTGATAATGAAGATGTAGATGTTCTCTGTGGAACCGTTCTATGCGTGTATCCATGCCGTGTAGATACAAACTAGGATTTTGCTATGGGTACATAGAGGGTGTCATAGTTTGGTGATCATTTTTGGATGAAGCCTGGAGGGCCGGAAGCTTTCAATATACATGAACAAAGGATTTGTTTGGGAAAGATTGTTTAAAATTATTTTTAACCACACATTCTATGAAATCCATAACTTTTTCCTATTTTTTAACATATTTTCAAAAAAAAAAAAAAAAAAACATTCTCACTTAAATAAATCTCTCCCCAACAAACGCTAATGATCTTAAAATGAATTTAACAAGCAAAAATCCATCGGGCACCAAATGTTAATGATTTTCATCACAGTTCGAAATTTTTTTGTTTTCTGAAAACTGCTACCGAGACTTTGTATCGTCCTTACTATTACAAAATTTACTGGCGACAAATGAACAAATTCCTTGTAAACCTCTGCAGCGTCCCTTGAATAAAGGTGGATATTCTTCATCTGTAGTATGACGCTAGAACATAAAGAAAGAGCGCCGTAGATGCAGTTACAAGCAATTCCTGCAAAAGAGATTAACCAGTCATATCTATCAATCCAGATCAACCTCAAGGTAGAAACACCAGTGTGTCAATTTGAATGAAATATGGCATATTAAGCTCTTCGTCCATAACAATCCTAAGAACACATGACTGGTGCATCGTTCTTATGATATTAGATTAGATTAGACTGCAACATAAAATATTAATCAGAAACAGAAAATCACTTATTAGATTGGTGGGTCAAAATAATTTCATTGAACATCCCAATTTGCATATTGGAACATAAATTCTAAAGATTTATTTGTTACACTAATACTAAATTGGATAGAACTAATTATAAAATTCACTCTGTAAGCACAGATTTGAATAACACCACCACCTCGAAGACTACCTAGTTATCAAGTGGATTCAGGATTAACATAGAGCAAATTGTATACGTCAAAATGTAAAGTTCATCTGTTTTATGGCAGTGGAAAATAGATATTACCTGGTTGTTATACAGGAAGATGGGTACATAACCAACAGAAAATTCAATGACATTTAAGAGGCCAGTGTATCCCTGCAATTAAACAATAAAAAAAGTTGTAATTGAACTCAACACAACCAGTTATGATGTAAAATGATTGAAACTAAAATTTGAAATTGCAAATATTCGGTATCTGAAAGGGAGAAAAAGTAAGCCATCTAGCTTGGGTGCATCCACTCTCTACTTCAAGGTGACCAAAATAGTATACTGTACGTTGAGCTGTTGAGGATCTGCTAATTTCTTCATATGCTTAAACATACAAGATATTTCCCTTAGTATGAACTTTGTACCATAACCAAGGGTGGGTTTCATAAATTGGAATGGACTGGATAAGAATTAATTTAGTCCAGTCCAGGATTTGGTATAAATTGTAATTAGCCCCTGTTTGGTACACATTTTTTTTTTTTTATAAGTAAAGAAACTTTTATAAAAAGGTCCCAGTACAATAGAAGTATACAAAAGGACAACGAAATCAATGATTACAATGGTCCAACCAGTCTAAAAGAGAACTGATGGAAAGAACACCCATCCCCTTAACCCACTCAAACAAGAAATGAAAGAAACTGTTCTTCAACTCCGACATGGAGGTCTCAGTATCCTTGAAATGTCGAGCGTTTCTTTCCCTCCAAACACACCAAAAAACACAGTGGGGAACAACCCTCCATACCAAAAAAGTACAACTACTACCACTATACCCCTGCCAACATGAGAAAAGATCAAAAACAGCATTTGGCATGACCCACTGGACCCCAAACAAAGCAAACACCATATCCCACAATTCCCGAGCAAGCTTACAGTGCAAAAGAATATGGTCAGGACTCTCCCCACTCTCCCTACATAAACAACACCAATCCACCAAAATAAGGCCACGTTTGCGAAGGTTATCCATAGTCAAGATCTTCCCCAGAGCTGCAGTCCACGAGAAGAAAGCTACACGAGGAGTGGCCTTGGATTTCCACACACACTTCCAAGGAAATTTTCTAGGATAAGGGGAACTCAAGTAACGATAGCACGCCTTAACGGTAAAGGCCTTAGAAGCCGAAGAGCCCCAACTAATCAAATCCTCCCCTGTACCTTGCACCGGAGTAGAGTAAAGAAGATCCATAAAAGAAGAGATGGATTCCAACTCCCAATCCTGCACATTCCGCGTGAAGAGCACATCCCAACGAATCATACCATTAATGTGAGACATGAGAGCGGCTACTGACACATTTTTGTCTAGGGCGATAGAGAAAAGCTCCGGATAAACCTCCTTCAGTGGAACACCACCACACCACCTATCATGCCAAAATTTCACCCGAGAACCATCTCCCACCAAGTAAAACAAGTGTTTCGAGAACAAAGGCCAGCCTTGGCTAATTGATTTCCATACACTCACCCCATGAAAGCCCCTTATTTCCTTGGTACACATTCTTTAAAAATACATTATTGTAAAACTCATTTTCAATCACACATTCTTCAATAAAATAATATTTTCCGTCACATCAATAATTTTTCCTTACTTTTTAACCACATATTTCCCTCATATCACTATTTAAAATACATCATTTTCTTAATAATATCTATCAAACACACCCTTAACTGATCATGGAAAGAGCAACAAATGAAATTAAGTTGCTACATTAGAAGACAGTGGACCGTGGTATCCTAAAGATAAATACAAAATCACAACCATACATGGACTTAACTAGTGTCAAACCCCCTTATTCAAAAATTAGTTTAGCGTGCTTTATTAAAAATTAAATAAATTTGGGGTGTTATTACTATTCTAATTTGGACTATCAGGCACAAATGAATAAAATTGGATCACATACCAAAGATGCAAAAGCTATACAACCGAAAACCAGTGCCAGAGATCGAAGTAACCTTTTTCCCATTCGCAACATTCTCCCTTCATCCTCACCATCTTCCTGCAGCAAAGACCAACATATAAGTTCAATATATAACAATCTTAATAATGACTAGATCCTTGCAAAAACAAATAACTACTTTGAACAAAAACATCATTAAAGATCGAAAAGCATTATTAATTCCATTTCACGACTTACTGAAACAGTAGATGATGCAGATGGTTCGAATGCCTTTAACTTCTCAAATATCCGGTATACAAACACAAAGGCCAAGAACTGTAAAGGTTTATATTCAGCTGAACGCTTGATCAAAATCCAAGCTGTCTGTAGGCAGAGAAGAAAGAATATATTAACTCATATTGTTTGAATGAAAATCAATAACATTAATTAGCATTCATCAAGAATCTGACTCATTATCCCTTTCTACATAATTCATACACTGATTGGTTACATGGTACAAAACGTAATGGCATACAATCTTAATGAACATAATTATCTTCTTCAAGAACAAAAATATAATTATTTTATGAATTCAGATTCTGGTTCATATAAAAGTCATTGTTGAGGGTCAATATTCAACTAGCGTGGCAACCTATCAAGTTATACACGTACTGAGCTCAATACTCTTGTACACACATAAATAACCTTAGGATATTATTGAAATGCCACATAAAAATTGTATCTTGAATCAGGTTTATAAATTCTTACTTTATTTTAATTCGGCCAACAGAACCCAAGAGGGAAAATTAAACTTTGTAGTCGAGGAATGGAAGAGTTAAAATATATTTGGTTACACACACACCACACATAAATGAACGTGCTAAGTACGGAAAAGAAGACCGTTTAAGAATGCAAGGAGCTAGAGTTCAAGATCCTGATAATTGCTATGTAAAAATTGATTTAGTGCTCTGCCACCTTGTATTCTATCCAGTAAAAGTTTTCTACTTACGAATACAGCCGATATTGCCATGTTGATTCTTATATCTTTGACATCTGACTTGGTGAACCTGAGGGCATCACAATTACCAGTTAAGTAACATAAATCACCAAAGGACCTACAACAAGGCATTGAAAAGTAATTTCAAGGTTCCTAGACAATAAAGATTTGAAGGAAAAGAAGAAATTAAAAAATGTGAATGCAAAATTGAAACATTAACTTCACTTCAACTGTGTAGACAAATCAACAAAAATTTAAATTAATACTATGTTCTCAGGAGTGCCCAATTGAGCAGTTGTAAGCATGTGTATGCCTCTGATGCACAAAACAGAAAAGAAAGACAAATTATAAGCTTGCAATAACAGTGTGCATGCATGCAATGGATGGGCTACACGAAGAATTGTCACATCAATATATCACTACTATAACTAACAATGAGATATGAACGCTTGAATACTGTCCTTGATATGAAGTTATACTTATATAGAAGCTTGCAGCCAGCATGGTAAAGAATATAGAAATATCAAATGCAAATGATCCAGCAAAACCATTAATTTTTAAACTATTCATTGGAATGAACTGATCAAAACTTAAACCTTGGGCCCCATGGTACAATTGGCTGCTTATCAGCATACTTTATATCCTTGGAAACCTGAACTTCATTTAAGAAAACACGGAAATAATCAAGTCACAGATTTAGACAAATGAAACATTAGATCACTGATTCAAAGGGCAAATAATGAACAACTGGAATGGACGTCAGAATTTGCTTACTAATAGCACCATGATTCTTGAATCATAGTAGCTCTAATCTCCTTCATAGCGAGTTAAAAATTTGAACTTACACAGTCAAAAAGTACGACAGGTGAACTTCTTTGAAAATACCAAAAAGAAACCCCACAAGTTACTTCCATGGTTAAATTATTTCTGTCCATTAGTTAATAATCATAAATTTGCATGAGTTGTGGGTTTTTGATCGTCATAATTAATACAGTTTCTAGAAAGGGGATTTTTATGAAAAAAAAATCTTGTAGCTAACTTCTGCACGGTAAGTAGCATTTTATCTTGGGGAATTGACAATTGGAGAACCGAATTAAATAGAAATACTTTGATCATGAGGTCAAGGACTCACGAAAACTAGTTTCTTTTTCTTTAATCTTGCAGCTCATCTCCCCTTTCCATATTTTTTTTATGAAATGTTGGATTTTATTATTGATGACAGTTTCAAGCAAAAGGAACCATTTCTTCAGGAAAATCTTGACCAAGTAAAAACTTCATTGATATTCTTTGCCTACCCAGCTAAAAGAAGGTGTTTACACCTATAAATTATGTGGCATACACATGACGGACGGGGTCTCATATATGTCGATGTGGCATCAACTATTCAATTGATTGGACCTATTTAATTAAATAACTTTGTATCGGGCTTGGAACTCAGCCCATTAGCCCCACTTGACCTATCCATTTCTCTATATATATGTGAATCCATTTCACATAAGGTTTGTTCTCTAACCTTAGTCAAATCGCCTCTATCATCTGTTGCACTTATTTTTCTTTCGTCCGGCCGTTGACTTGACCGTTAGAGTGCAAACGATCTCCGGACCCTTTTCTCGACCGGCAGCCTTTGCTTTTTACGGGATGTTCAGTGTGCAAGTGATGCTCGCGTGGAAGGAATGTGGTCGAGATTCTGTTGACGCACTTTTTAAGTCAACAGATTGGTGCCGTCTGTAGGAAACGTGCGTTTAACATGTTTCACCACTTCCAAAAGACCATAAACAAAAAAAGAATTTTCCGAGCAGTTTTCTTCCACCAAAAAATAGAAGAAATCAGACACAAAAATGAAAGAGATAGGAGGTACTGGAAAAGAAAAGGAGAACTCAACAACAAGAAGGGTGACTGGAGGTGCAAAGCATTACACAAGAAGCAAGCTTCAATTAAATTCCAAATTCCAAACAAAAAAGGGCTTTGTTTGCCCCCTTATTTTCGGCCATATTCACCTTTTATTGGAACAATCAATATCAAATGAAACAAAAACCCCCAGCAAGAAATGAAAATCAAGGGAAGCAAAATCCTAAATTAAAAGCCTATTGCTAAGAATAAGAGGAATGGGCTGGAATCTTCAATTGCAGAAGTAGCATTGAAGGCGGTCCAGACTACTAATTTCAACACCCAAACAACATTGTCATATTCTCCAACCATGACAACAGTGGAAGAAGTGGAGGTATGAAAAGGTTTTCTAGGAAACAAAAAACTTGCTGCAATTCACCCGCAGATTACCGTCTGGCTAATGCTTGATGAAATGCTCCAACAAGATATTTTCTCATTCTACTATTTTACGGGTTGATTAATCGCACATGGAAGCATGTTGTACCATCGATATACCGCGATCTCACACAAAAGCCTCCATCGGTGATCAGATAACTTCAAAGTTTTCTAGGTTCTGGTAATTGCCGTTGAAATGCTTTTAGCCTTTGAAACCGCCTAAACAGCTACATTACATGAATTTGCTATCCTCAGAGTCTCAGACCACTCCATCCGCTTGCTCAAGGGCTTGGTCTAGCTGTCGATGCAGGAGGACATTAAAGGTGAGGTGATTTTTATTTTTTTTTGGGTGCACGAAATAGGCTTTTGCAGAAATTGGTTCTTCTTCTGACATTTTGCAACTCAATCGCTCTTCAATTTTTGCGGAATCACATCCCGTTTGATGCCTTCTTGTCGGGTCAGGTTGTCCTATCAAGTGAATAGATATTAATTTTCAAAATTTGGCCCAATGAGTTCACAAAGCAAAAAGGGCTTGAAGACCTCTTATTGAGATCCACTAATGATTTTCTGGTGCCATCTTTTTCTTGGACTGGTGCAATATCTTCTCTCCCGAAGTTCTGTTTGAAATTAGGCTGTGAGCTTTGAGCTCTAATCAGATTTTATAGCTTCTATCTACAAGCTTCTTGGTGGACTATTATTATTATTATTATTATTTGGTTGGGCAGCCACAGTTCACACTTCTAAATAAAATTATCCATGGCTTAATTAACTACCACTTTGACAATTGATTAGACTGGCCGCTCTTATTTTCTCTATCATTAATTCTTATCATCCATGTCAAAGCAAAGTTTTTGCAAAGATATGTTGAACTTGCCCATGATATGCCAGCCAAACAATAATTTTCATGGCAAGAAACTATATTGAAAATGAGATGCATAGAATTTTGAAAGGGCATTGTGACGGAGCTTAATTTGATTGGTGGAAGTGGCACGCATTGCAAAATGTCCCCGCTCAAATTTTGTTCATTGAGAGCCATTTTTATGATTATCTCTATTAATCGAGGCAAGCTTTAAACCTCGCACATCGGGGTTAATTTGTAACATCTCGCAACTTTGAAGGCGAGTCCAAGCTTGTGGATTTTTATTATCAGAGGCAGCATGTCTTCATTCCTTGAATAAAGGAAGAGATAGCATTCTATAAGTTCTCATTCCTTGAATAAAAGAGGAGGCGGTATATTTTGCAATCCTCGTTCCTTGAAAACAAAGGAAGAGTCAAATCGATGTGTTTGTCCTTGCAAGACATCGTCATTCCAAGGCCAGCTTATAAGACTTCGATAGTTCGAGAGCAATTCGCAAAATATTTATTTCCCACCTCGTTAGATGCCTATTCCTGGCTTTGCGAGATACTTATTCCTCGGCTTTTACTATTATTGAGCCTAATAGTAAGACATTGTCATTCTGAGGCTAGTTTATAAGATTCTGATAGTTTGAAAACTATTCGCATGATGTTTATCCCCTAACTCGCCATATGCTTATTTCTTGTCTTTCACTATTGTCAAGCCCAATTGTTAGACCTCGTTTATCCGAGGTCAGCTTATAAGACTCCAATAGTCCAAGAGCTATTCGCGGAATGTTTATTCCGTGCCTCACCATGTGCTTATTCCTTACTTCACGAGATGCTTATTCTTCGCTTCTTACCATCGTCGAGCCTAGATGTAAGAACTTGTCATTTCGATGCCAGCTTATAAAACTCCAATAGTTCGAAAGCTATTCACAGTATGTTTATTCTCCACTTCGCCAGATGTTTATTCTTGGCTTCACGAGAAACATATTCCTTCTCTCATCATTGTCGAGCATAATTGCAAGATTTCGTCATTTCAAGGCAATTAAGACTCCAATAGTTCGAAGCTATTCGCAGGATGTTTATTCTTCGTTTCGTCATATACTTGTTCATCGCCTCTCACCATCGCCGAACCTAGCTGTAAGATCTCGTCATTCCGAGACCAGTTTATGAGATTTCGATAGGTCAAGAGCTATTCGAGAGATGTTTATTCCCCGCTTCGCCATATGATTATTCTTGACTTTTGCGAGATACTTATTCCTTGCCTCTCACCATTGTTGAGTTTAGTTGTGAGACCTCATCATTTTGACGCCAGTTTATAAGATTCCTATGGTTCGAGATCTATTCGCGGGATGTTTATTTCCCACTTTTCACCATATGCTTATTCTTGACTTCGCGAGATGCTTATTCGCCTCTCACCATCGTCGAGCCTAGCCGTAAGACCTCGTCATTCCAAGGCCAGTTTATAAGGCTCCGATAGTTTGAGAGCTATTCGCGAGATGTTTGTTCCCCGCCTCGCCGATGTTTATTCCTGGCTTCGCAAAACACTTATTTCTCGTCTTTCACTATTGCCGAGCTTAGCTATAAGACCTTGTTATTCTAAGACCAGTTTATAAGACTTCGATAGTTCGAGAAATATTCACATTATGTTTATTTCCGGCTTCGTCTGATGTTTATTCCTGACTTCGCGAGATATTTATTCCTCGCCTCTCACTATCGTTGGGCCTCGCTGTCATTCATTGTAATTCCGAGGCCGCTTATAGGACTCCGACAGTTAGAGATCTAGTTACGAAATGTTTATTTATCGTATGGTCCGATGCTTATTCATTGCCCCTCACTGTAATCGAGCACAGCTATAAGATCTCGTCAATTCGAGGTCAGCTTATAAGACTCCGTAGTTCGAGACGATCCGCCAGCTCGATATTCATTCCTCGCTTCGCGAGATGCCTCACCATATGAGATGTTGCATTGTAGTTACATTTATCTTTTGATAGCTCATTATGCCTCTACTCTATCGATGTTTCAGCTGCATCTATATTCAGAGTGCTCATCACGCCTCTGCATTAACTGCACCCCAATCAAAGGTGCCTTGCCAATCATCTATTGTCTTAAGAGCACCCGCTTGGTCAAGCCAGTATTTTCCTAAGTGCACCAACTTAGTCGAGTTTATATTCTTCTAAGCACATGAGCTTAATCGAGTCGCTATTCATGATCCCTGTCATAGATGAACAATCCACCATGTAGGAAGCCTTTGACGAGGTGCATGACACCCCCCACGACGTTACATCTTCCAAAAATGCCCATTTCGATCTGAGAGGCGCGTGACACCCTCACACATGTGGCTTCTAATTCCATCGAAGCTATTACTCTTCATGGATGAACCATCCACCATGGAGGAAGCCTTTGACGAGGTGCAGGACATCCCACAAGGTCACCTTTTCCAAGGATGTCCACTTCGATCGGCGAGACGTGTGACGCCCTTACATGGGTCGCCTCCAATTCCATCGAAGATGATGCTCTCCATGGATGAACCATCCACCATGGAGGAAGCCCTTGACGATGTGCATAATATCTCCAACGTGGTCACCTTTTCCAAGGATGTCAACTTCGATAGGCGAGACGCGTGACACCCCCACAAAGGTTGCCTCTGATTCCATCGAAGATGATGCCTTTCATGGTTGGACCAAACACCATGAAGGAAGCCCTTGACTAGGTTCGCGACACCTCCCATGAGGTCACTTCTTTTAAGGATGTCTACTTCAATAGGCGAGGCGCGTGACACCTTCACATGGTCGCCTTTGATTCCATCAAAGATGATGCTCTCCATAGATGAACGATCCATCATGGAGGAAATCCTTACACCCACCACGGGGTCACCTCTTCCAAAGATGTCTACTTAGATCGGCAATGCACTTAGCCATTGACGAGGTGCGTGATACCACGCACGAGGTCACCTCTTCTAACGATGTCCACCCCGATCGGTGAAGCACGTAACATCCCCACAAGGGTCGCTTTTGATTCCATTGAAAATGATGCTCTCCATGGATGAACCATCCACCATTGAGGGAGCCCTTGCCAGGGATGCACCAACCCCATGCAAGGATGTCAACTTAACACGACTGCTTATATATCCAGTCTCGCCTCAGAGTCTGCCTCCACATCAATATCAGTGCAACTATTTATATTCAGTTTAGAGTCAACATCTAAATCAGTATCGGTAAAGCTATTTATATTCCGTTCAAAGCATTGCCTTAGCATCAGCTTATCGCATTTGTTTATATCCTAAGTCTCATACATGCATCAACTTCATCGCAGCTACTTATCTTTAGAGCGTCGTCTTTATCCAAAAGTCCACGCATTATATGAATATCTATACCTGGACTTGGGGGACTATTATGATACTAGTATCTTAGTATCATTACATATTACTGCTACCATATGCATTATATTATTGGTTGCAAATATGTATGCCACATCACTTGCTAGCATATCATGACATTATTTTCACCATAGCCAGTACGTATGCCACATTATCCACATTATCATTTTATTAATGTCAACATGTTACTTGCTTCACGATAGCACTATTGTTACATTGAGTTGTCCAAGTATATGACTTGTTATGGTACATGATAGGCGCTCTCTACATATATCTTGGAGAAATTTGATGTGATTATTCACTTTATCGTCATGAGTAATTTGAGGGACAAATGGATACCAAATTTATTTAGTATATGTGCAGTTGATATATTGTAGTGTATTACGGGTTGGTTTAGTTTATATTACAAAGGAGATGATGTTGAAATTTTGACAAATTATATGCGATATCTTTCGAGGCAATCTGTAAACCCTCGCTTATTCAGGCTCGCACAAATACTTTCAAGGCAATTTATAAGCTCTCACATATTTGGGATCGATGCCTACTTTTGAAGCAGTTTGTAAGTCCTCACTTATTGGAACTATTCATATTTCTGAGGCAATCTGTAAGACCTCGTTTACTTGACAGAAGTCTAACCCACATGTGAATGTACGTTTCAGACTTGGGGGACTATTGTCACACCTATAAATTACGTGGCATACGCATGACGGAGGAGGTCCCATATATGTCAATGTGGCTTCAATTATTTCATTGATTGGGCCTATTTAATTAAATATCTTTGTATTAGGCTTGGAACTCGACCCATTAGCCCCACTTGGCCCATCCATTCTCTATATATATGTGAATCCATTTCACAATAAGATATGTTCTCTAACCTTAGCCAAATCCCCTCTCCCGTCTCTTGCACTCATTTTTCTTTCGTCCCGCCATTGATTTTATCGGAGTGCAAACGGTCGTCGGACCCTTTTCTCGACCGACGACCTTTACCTTCTAGCGAGATGTTCAGTGTGTAGGTGATGCTCGCGTAGAGGAGACGTGGACGAGATTCTGTTTGCACACTTTTTGAGAACGACAGAAGGAAACACTGCATCCCAATTTCTCCCACAAAATGTTGAATTTCATTGATTAAGAACAACCGACATCAGCTTTTTGCTTCATAAACATGGGTGCATGTTTCTCTTCCTGCCATAAGCACACCTAATGACCTAAAAGTAAAAAAGACAACACCTTGGACACTGCAGTTAAACTTAATTTAACAAGGAAAAAAAATATTTATAAGGGTTTCGTGCCATCTTGCTACAAAACATCCCTACTTACTACATTCCACCGGCGAAATATTTTGGCTCCATTGCTTGATTCAAAAAGTAACATCTTAGAGCCAAGGAAGTAAAATAGTAAACGCTTCAATAGAATGCCAAGATGAAGGAAACTACCCTCTTTCAGGAAATAATTACAATATTTGAGATGCCAACTCATCAGCATTATGTCACATCTATCACATTAATTTTAAAAAAAAACCAAGTGAAACTTGTGCCAAGCATTATTAAATGTCATACGATGATGCATTGACAATTTTGTTCATGATGCTAACATTTTTCGATAAATCCACAACATTGAGAAAACAAAATTTGAAACATTTATCATACCTTAAATGAAGCAAATGTCTCACCCTTCTTCCTTTTTGTTAATTGTGACATCATGATCTTGTCATAAGCTTTTTCCAACTGAAAATAACACATTCTCCAACGTCAGATATCTTGAATAAGTGCACATATCATATTTTATACATCACCATACATAAATTATATACATTAGGACATAAATAAAACCTACTCGAGCAGCGGCGGCCTCATCCCCTCTCCTCTCAGCATCCTTCTGCTTTTTTGTGTACGCTGCCTTTACCATGTCAAATCCCTCGAGAGCATTTACACCAAGAACCTTGACAATATATTAAAATGCGCAGGTGTCACCTAAATTACACTAAACAGAATTTTTTTAAAAAAAATGCACCAAGAGGCAATCTAGTATACCTCGTACGGGTTAGAATCGTTATTTGAACTAGAACTCCCGGCAGCTGAGGATGCAGCACACTTCACCCTTAAGTTATTCAGTGGAGATAGTGTGGGCAACCTGAAGAAATTAGTATCCTAAATTCCATTGTTAAATTTAAAACGGAATAAACAGCCATGAAGCAAAAAGGAAAAGTACTAGTATAATAATTACCTGGGAAATTGACGGCATAATCCGGGAAATGGAATTGAATCACCTTTGAAAAAATTGTTCCTCGGAGCGTATCGTGAAGAGGTTTTTGGAAATTGGATTAGGTTTGATGATACTGAGAAGGCCATTGATTGATTAGAAAGCTGAATTTGAGGGATTGCGTTTAGGGTTTTGAGAGGTTTTATCGTATATAACTAAATAGCCGTTAGTCACTTGGCCCTTGTTTGAGCCATTTTGGGCAAAAAGATAGTTTTGGAAACATGGGCTTGGTTCTCTACCTTACCCCGCCCCGGCCGAATGGGACGATTGGTAATAATAATTAACGATAAATTAAAAAAAATATTAGTTAACTGAAATTTTTTGAAAATAAATAAATAAATAAACGGGGTAAGAAATGGAGCAAACCCCCTCCCCGGCCCGTCTTAGGTGGGGCAGGACGGGATGGGAAAGTGACGGTGCGAGGTAAATTTTTTTGGTTTTATTGTCAAATTTGAGATTTAGGTCCTCGAGGCTCAATCTTCAACTATTTTGGTCCATTAAGTTCCAATTAAAATGAAAATGGTCATTCAGTGACCATTACTGAAATCGGATGATACTTCAGTGATCGTTTTGTGATTTTGACGTAACTTCGGTTATCGTTTGTGAAATTAACCCTTTTTTAAAAAAAAAATAATACACAACTTTGGCATTTATGTAAAATTTATTGGAACAACTCAACTTACTATTGTTTTCATATAATGCGTCGAATAAATCCGGTCCATCTTTAGGAACCTATCATACCCTAAAAAAGACGAAATATGATAGACAATATTTTGTAAATACAAAATTATCATGAATATATTAATAATTTCTTTATTGTTCGATCATTTCGAATGGACGTGAAGAAAGATCTTGTTTTTTCTTCAATATATTCTGATCGGGTTAATTTCACGAATGGTCACTGAAGTTACCTGAAAATTTCAAAACGGTCACTGAAGTTTCAAAGTTTCAGAAACGGTCACTGAAGTTTGAAATTTCTTTCAAAACGGTCACTAAATTTTCAGATTTTTTGGCCAAGTTTGAGGCAATTTTTCGGCAACTTCCGACTACCAAAACCGCCGATTTCGGATACCGTTGGAAAGCCCACGATGTCTTCTTCAATTACCACCAAAAATCTCCCCAAGACTCCAAGTGATTCGGTCGGAATAAACCCACGAAGTCGGCAACCGAAAATTATGAAAATCTGCCCAAATTTTCAGATTTTTGGGGCAAGTTTGAGGCAACGTTTCGGCAACTTCCGACCACCAAAACTGTCAATTTTGGATACCGTTGGAAAGCCTACGATGTCCTCTTCAATTACCACAAAAAATCTCCCCAAAGCTCCAAGTGATTCGGTCGGAATAAACCCATGAAGTCAGCTACCCAAACTTGACAGATTTTCAGACTTTTTTGCCCAGTTTGGGTAGCTGACTTCGTGGGTTTATTCCGGCCGAATCACTTGGGGTTTTGGGGAGATTTTTGGTGGTAATTGAAGAGGACATTGTGGGCTTTCCAACGGTATCTGAAATCAACAGTTTTAGTGGTCGGAAGTTTCCGAAAAATTACCTCAAACTTGCCCAAAAAATCTGAAAATCTGGGCAAATTTTCACAATTTTCGGTTGCCAACTTCGTGGGTTTATTCCGGCCGATTCACCTGGAGTTTTGGGGAGATTTTTGGTGGTAATTGAAGAGGACATCGTGGGCTTTCCAACGGTATCCGAAATCGGCGATTTTGATGGTCGGAAGTTGCCGAAACATTGCCTCAAACTTGTCTAAAAAATCTAAAAATTCAGTGACCGTTTTGAAAGAAATTTCAAACTTCAATGACCGTTTCTGAAACTTTGAAACGTCAGTGACCGTTTTGAAATTTTCAGGTAACTTCAGTGACTATTTGTGAAATTAACCCTATTCTGATCTCATTCCGTTCAAATAATGGTACCAATGGCTTCATTAAACTTGATATTTAATAATAATGATATCGTTGGCTACATGATGTTCGCGTGGCCTAATGGATAAGGCGCTCGCCTCCGGAGCGGGAGATTGTGGGTTCGAGTCCCACCGTGAACGCTTTGAAATTATTTTACGTTTCCCTTTTCCCATTTTTCCGTGTGTTTCATTTTGGCTTTTCCTCCTGTTGTTCTTGATAACGCGCTGAAATTACTCTTCAAAATATGCAGAAACTTTTCTTGAAATTTATTTTGCAAGAAATGGAAATGTCTACATCTTAATCCGCATAAAACTCGCATACTTCAAACAGAAAATAAAAATTTCGTCTAGCCTTTTATTTCAACTTAGTACATAACTTTTATTCAGTAAGAGATGATCAGTTGGTTTTTTCTGTGATCTTATAGTGAAATCCATCTGGAAATCTTATGATCGGAGAACGAATAATTTTTCCGCCCTTCACTATAGCCCATCTGCACAGATAGTATGGAGAATGGTTAGTCCTAAGCTTGCAATAATACAAATGCGCGGGAATTGTGCACATGATTATAATAGCGATCTAGTGATTTTGCTTGTTCAATCCGAAGTAATAGAGGTGGAGATGGTTCCATTTGGTTCTGGTTCCAAGAAAATCAAGCTGAACCATGAACTGATAGTTTTTTTAATAGTGGAACAAAATGATTTTTTAAAAAATATGGAACCAAATTGGAATCGAGCCATTTTGTTGTGCTTTGGATCTAATTTTATTATTGATTGAGAAAAAAATATAAAGAACATTTAAGGAAGAAGAATCGAAGGTTGAGGCTTCAATTTTAGAAACTCATGCGACGATGGTGATTGAGCGACGATAGACAACATGTTGAGTTGTTGGTTTCCACCGTGAACGTATATAAATTGAAAATGAGAGAAAATGAGAAATGAATTAGGATAAGTGCCTCCAAAATGAATTAAAGTCACGAGTCTCCACATTGAGAAATGAGAAATCGAAGGTACGTGAACTTTTTGTCTTGATTTTCAATTGAATTTTGAAAAAATATATATATAATAATAAAATTTAAATATTGAGTTTGGT
Organism: Fraxinus excelsior; assembly: GCA_019097785.1. Taxonomy (NCBI): domain Eukaryota; kingdom Viridiplantae; phylum Streptophyta; class Magnoliopsida; order Lamiales; family Oleaceae; genus Fraxinus; species Fraxinus excelsior. Next base: position 29,529,170 of record CM032629.1, read on the forward strand.
TCTTGGTTCTAGAACTAGAATCGAACTAGAACCAAAATCAAATGGATCTCAATTCTAAGAATCAAAACCACTATTTTTTTTTTGTTGAACCAAACTGCTGAGTTTTGTTTGGTTATTTTGTCCACCCCTACAAAGTAAAAAATCCCTTAAATTTGATGGAGAACGATCATAGGAGAAGGATAATGAATAGTACCTGTACTTTGTGACCAAGACGTGTAGAAAAGTTGCCAGCAGCACCCGACTATATTCTGCACCGGCACATTGCTTCATACCAGATCCAAACGGCATAAAACATTTAGCTATGACAGAAGGTTGGAGTTCCTGTTTAATTGGAAATAAAAATCTGTTATTACTATTATATTGATGTCGCTTATGAGGGCGATCGATCAATATGTTTATAATCCCCACGAGGATTTTGAAAGCAATCTTGAACTCAGAATTAGTCGTCTCAAAGAACGTATACACACCTTCCAGCGCCATGGGTTGAATTTAAGAGGATCCTCGAATTGGTTAGAGTTCAGATGAAGGCCAGCGGTGGCAATCATAATCACCCATCCTGCAGGGATAGTATATCCTGCAAGAAAAGATTTAAGTACTGTTAATTTAATGTCGGAATAATTTTACAGATAACGTGAAAATGCCTATCTTTTTCGTTTTTCATATTTATATTTATGTACCATTTACAGGAATATCTTGTAAAGCTCGACGAAAGAATCCAGGTGCTATATTTCCGATCCTTAGAACTTCGTTGATGACCTACATACACGATGTTTTTCATTAGGTACGCGGGTTAAAGCAGGCATCAGAGCACAAAAAAATAGTTATGTACTAGACCAAAGTGCTAAAATCTTCTTCATTGCATTATTTAATCTCATACAGTATTTCTTATCAAAAATATTGTGTATGTATTAGACCTGAAGTGTAAAAGTCATAGATTTGTAGTCATTCCATGTGAGATGGGATTCTGATTTCTCTCGTTTCTTGAGAATCTCCTCGTGTTCAGCCTGGAGAAAGGACATTGATTAATGACTATAAACCGAATATAATTGAGACATAAACGTACAAGTATATACTCACAGTTAATTCCTCCAAAACTAAGGGATGTTCAGCAAGTAACTTGAAAGCTAATGCCAGTGTGGTAGAAATGGAATCAGAAGTGACAAAGAACAGTCCAAACATCAATTGTACAATGAAATCCTCGTTTAAGAATGTCTCCTTTTTCATATCCTCAATCATATGGTCAAGCATATCTCCGTATTTCCTCTCAGGCTCTTCGAGCCTAGTTTTCACGATGTCCTTCATCATTTCTCGTACTTTCTTGTGAGTCTGAACATTTTTTCTTAGTCAGAACAAACCATTTTCTCATCGCATTTGAGTCTTTGACTGATCTTGGGTGAAATATGCTTAAACACGTACCTGTAAGCATCTGTGATGTGCGGTACCAGGGATATTAATGGGAAACGACATTAGACCATCAACCAAGTCCCTGAACAAATCACTTATTTTGAGGGGTGCATTCTCAAGATTACCACTGTATATTTGCCTCGCAGCATAATCAATAGCCATCTGCCAAAGGAAATTAATTTATGATCATATTTCACTATAATCTGATATGCTATGTATCCATAAATAATCCAAAATCCTTAGAAAATAAGTGATATTTACTGTAACAGAAGCACTTTTCACTTCAACTGATTCTTGACTAGACCAATTCATAAGTGTTTTATTAACCATATCTTCCATTTGAGGGAGGAGTTTCTCCCTGAGAGCTTCCACACCAAAGTGATTTAAAGTCAAGTGTCGCGTATATTTTCGTGATGACTGGCTAGCTTGATCGAATACTTCTGCGAAAGTGTCCATTGACCAGGTGTCAACTAATTTTCCATCTTGTCGAAGCAGAAAATGATTAAATTCAGGATCTGCTGTTATTATCACTGGCCTGCCAGCAACATTTGTTCGAAAAATAGGTCCATACCTAATACGAACATGAGTAGTTTAACTCATCAGATAACTTAGACAAAATGCAAAGCAATGTTAACACTTTCAGATTAATATTTTAAAAGTTACTTTTATAACAAAACTTACTTTTCTAGGAAGTACCTTATAAATTAAGAAAGTAACTTTTTAAGCTTATCCAAACATGCTCATTCTCTCTCCCTCTCTCTAACTAAGCTTTTTATGTGAGGATTGCGTGTTTAAGACAGCCCCTATTTGGTAGAGATATCAAATTTTTAGCAGATTTTAATAAAAGTTGATATAATGTGTGGTTAGAAAGTTGTGACCTATGAAATGTGTAGTTAAATTTCATTGTTGTCTTTTTTATTTAGATTTTAATTAGATTTTGCAGCGGTATCAAACCGGGGCATAATAAATTTGTCAACTTTTGGACTAGGTAGTTCTCTTTACCTTTTCATCCTCTTTTTGATGAATGGTGGAAGGTCCAAAGAGGCACTTGGAATGACCATCTGAATTGTTTCGCCGATAAGAGGGAGCCCCATTGAACCTGGAGGAAGAACTCCATTGCACTTGGGATTCCTCCACCTGTAAATCCAGTGAGTTACATAAACCGTAAACAATCCCACAATCAAGAGACCAACTGTTGACAGATCCAATGCTGCCATTCGACTCGTGATGTTCGAGGAGTTTAAGGTTTCCATATATGGTTGCAAGAACAGGCGATAAATATTGAAGCAGATAGCTGATGAGGTTAAGAAAAATGCTTGGAGAAATTAAAAGCTTGAGAACTGATGACAATTTTTTGTATGAAAAGTAATATCTGGAACACATCATATATATAGACTAATATAATTAAGCAAATAAATTTGAGAGGAGAAGTAACAAAGAAGAAAATATAGTTTAATTTGGTAGCCTCCAGCAGTAGGAATATTTGTATTTGGAGCTTTTAAACTGTAGGGAAAAAGACATAAAAGGGTATCAGACTTGCCAATTTGTTGCAGAGTGTATAGAGTTCTCTTATTTGTCTCTTTTTCATTTTTAAACATAAGATGTATTAAACCTGCAAAGATATCGAGAAAATGAACGTTGTTGATAAGTAAAGACAAAGGCGGTCTTGACAAACGATGATTTTTATTTAACATTGTTGTATTTCTTATTCATAATTTCATATCATATCAAACCCGTATTGGCCGGTCTAGGAAGTCTTGTAGGCTGTGGTGGTGCAACCAATTTTAAAATCAAACCCGTATCGTATTATCGTCACCAACCCCACTCCACCCCTCAACACGTTCACTTTCCTTGCTCATCCCAGCTCAATGCACATCACAGAAGCAGAAATGGCCATCTCAATTTCCATTCCCAATTATACCCCTCTGCCATTTCTCTATTTACTCCTCTTTTCTTCTTGCCATCTCCCCATTTTGTCCATTAACGTCATCGATTTGTTAACCTCGTACTCCGGTCTCTCGAACTTCATGAATCTCGTTGAGTACATGTCTTTGTCCGACCTCCGCCGCCTCGTCACCACCATTTTTCCTTTTCCTTTCCTTTTCTTTTTTTAATTATATTTTATATTGTAATATTATAAAGTTGTCATTTTACCCCTAATTTAATTAGTAAAAAATGATGGGGCTTTAATTTTTTGGATCAAATAACGAAATTTTTTATGGAAACCATCCAAAAGGTCTCACATACAACGTTTGAAAGGTTAAGGGTGACGGCTGCAATAAATCAAAGTTTTGAGAAAAATCTACTAATGTTTCAAAGGTATGGGGCTTTTGTTGCAATTATCCTAAAATATTATTCCATTAAAATTTGCTTTGGAAAAGTTTTAAAATTTGAGTTATATGTATTTGAGCCACATTATTTTGGAAGAATGTATTCTGAATAGTAGATTGATAGATTGTGTGGTTGAAAAAGAAGGAAAAGTTATTGATGTGATGGAAAATATTATTTTATTGAAAAATGTGTGGTTGAAAAATAAGTAGAAACATGATAATGAAAATTTTAATGTACACAAAATAGAGGCTTAATTTTAATCACATATTTTTTTTTTGGAATTATTAACTTTTATTAACTTTTTAATTATACATTTCATCGTACTTTTATTAAAATCCAAAATTTTGTAAAAAAAAAAATCCTGACTTTTTAAGGTTAACCAAACAAAGAAATACCAAAATGATCAAACTGAAAGTTGACAAATATTGCCTACTTCGAAACACTGCACAACTCGGAGACGACAAGGAAGACCAGACCAGGAGTGAATATATTCACAATTCATGATATATAGAAGAATTATAGAAGACTCAATTTGAATCACGTCTCTAAATTCAAACACTTCTCTCAGATCTTCAATCTCATTTTTTTCGAAATCAAAATTTGTACTAAATCCACATTAATTATATAAAATCTAACTCGAGTATGCCGAAATTGGGATTTAGTTTATCGTTATTACTATTGATGATTACGCTTTGTAGTTTCGTTGGAGCGACGTTGGGATCTCGGAATTCAAAAGAAGCGTACGTGACGCTTCTGTATGGCGATGAATTCTTGCTGGGCGTGCGAGTCCTGGGTAAATCGATTCGCGACACGGGTTCTACCAAAGACATGGTTGCTTTGGTATCTGATGGGGTCTCCAACTATGCCAAAAAACTACTTCAGGTCATCTTTTTAGCCTTTTTTCTTCCCTATTAATGTTGAAAGCAATTCATTTTTTTTTTTTTTTTTAACTCTGTTTATAGTTTTTAGTCAGCTCTAAGATGTTTATGGTGCTAGAAAATTCGTTGCTTTTGAATTGGGATTGGGGAATTATTGATTTTTATTTTATTTATATGGTGGATGGAATTGGGAGCTTATAGTCCAAAATTCTGGAAATCCAGAATTGCATTTAATTGTGATTTATAACGTTGTGGATTCGACTGCACAAATTAAAACTTCATTCAAATTACTTATATTATTTAGTTTCAACTACCCCGAGGTGGTTGCCGTATCAGACGAGTGGGGTGATATAAGTTCTTTCCCTGTTGATTACAAAAATTGATAAATTAAATTTAGAATTGAACAGGCCAGTGTAGGTTTTTTGTGGAAGAAGGGTTGGGTGCGGAGTAGGGACCGAATAAGATACTATCCGACTCATCTAAGTTGTATTTTTTCCATCTAAGAAGCCTGAGATTTTCTTTTAAGCTTTCTTGTTACTTAAAGAAACTAGTCACTGAGTCAATTCTTTTATTTCAAGGTTCAAAACTTATAGACTCCACTGCCTTGAGTATTATTTTAGGTTAGTAGAATAGTTGGTTGAGCTGTCGAATATTGATTCTAAGATTCCTCATGAAAGTACTGCTTTCTTTGTTTATTTGATTTCACGTGAGGTTTCTGGTTTCTGTTATGCAGGCTGATGGTTGGATTGTGAATACAATTAGTTTACTGGAGAATCCTAATCAAGTTCGCCCGACGAGGTTTTGGGGTGTCTACACAAAGCTCAAAATATTTAACATGACTGATTACAAGAAAGGTAATTCTCTGCTTAAATCTGTTTGCAAAATATGAAACATGAAGAATGAAACTTATTGGAGTGAAAATTTAAATGACATTCTTTTTGGCTTACAAAACATGATGGAGTGAATTCCCCATGACATGTTCTATTGAAGTTCACTTATTTAATTTATATGGCTTAGTGGACTGTTGTTAATCTTCTTATTAATTTCTTTAAATTTTGACAGTGGTATATCTTGACGCTGATACTATTGTGGTCAAGAGCATTGAAGATCTTTTCAAATGTCGAAAATTTTGCGCCAACTTAAAACATTCAGAAAGGCTAAATTCTGGAGTCATGGTGGTTGAACCATCTGCAGAACTTTTCAATGACATGATGACCAAAGTGACCACTTTGCATTCTTACACTGGAGGTGTAGTACACTGTTATTGTCCATTGCCAATGGTTTTTTAATGCTAAATAAGGACCTGATACTTATAAATCTTGAAGAGTATTAATACAAATAAATAAATTTTAAAGTTGTATAATATCACAACTGTAAATAAATCATTGGAGTATATTGTCTAAAAAAATGATGGTTTGACTAAGTTCTGAAGCAAATTGAGGAGTAAATGGGATGGAAGCCATAGTAATTAGTAACTGTCCATTTTGTACTTGAAATGAAGAATTTCTTCTTGTAGTATTGGACAATGGATATTGTGTAGTTGTCTAGACATTGAATTACTACTGGGCATAGGACCTTCTACTGTGGTCAAAGTATTTTCGAGGCATAATTTTATGTTGAGATGTTTCAAGATTACTTCATTTCACAATAAATGTAGCACATATGGACGTGGGATGCAAAACGAGACTGGTATGCCAACTATTTTATAATATGTACATAGGAGCTGATGCTAAATTTAAGTATTCATTCCGAATAGATTAAGCTATAACTGGAAGCAACAAAAAAAACTGTTAAAAAGTTAAGATGTATTTGTGAGTTTTTCTTTTCCATACCAAGTCTCTCACTTTTCCTCGTGGCTCTAACAGGTGACCAAGGGTTTCTCAACTCATATTACTCCGATTTTGCCAATGCACACCTTTTTGAGCCAGATGCATCTCCAGAGGATTTGAAGTCTAGACCTGCTCCCCAAATGGAGAGACTTTCCACTCTATATAATGCAGATGTTGGCCTTTACATGCTAGCTAACAAGGTGACATCCCTTACTTCTAATAAGAATTGATCTTTGTTTGGTTGCACAATTTATAGTTGTTAAAGTAAATGTACTCTAAAAGCTGCTCATCAAAGTAGCTTTGCTTATGAAAGGGGTGCCTTTCCTGTACATCCAATGAACGCGTGTATGCTTCCTTTATTTATTTTTACTTTTTTTTAGAGGGGATCGTTTTTGTCCTTAATCATTGGAGATTAGAATGAAGTGAGCACTTCAAGAGCTGAGAATGTGTATAATTGGTTTCGCTGGGAGCTTAGATAGTAGTAATTTAAGCAATAGTCTCTGCTCCTGTATATATGTCAACAGTCATTTATGTGCATTTATCACATTAAGCTAGAGATATTTTACTTATTTTATACTCCTGTCAGAATTTAAAGGATAAAATACAGAAGTTGTCTATTTTCCAAAAGTTCCAACTAGAAAGTGCATTAAAATTTCTGATCACTTTCAAGAATGAAATTCCCATAAGTTCCTAGATTTTTGAACATTTTAACATACATAACGTTAATCTTGGAGTCATGGATACGTATCATTTAAGGTAAGTTAACCATGAACAGATCTACTAAGCAGATCTAGTTGGAAGCAAAAGGGTGTGTTGGAGAATAAATAAACAAGAGAACATCATGTGATTACTTATAAACACAGTATTTTGTATGCTGGCAAGCATACAATGTAAAAGGGGCAGCCGAGAGAGAGAGAGAGAGAATTTTGGGGGGCTTATGGATGCTATTGGCATATCATCTTGATCTCACGTGCTGTTCTTTGGTCAAAATGGATCAACTCGTGGGAGTACTAGTCCTCTCCGAGGAGGTTAAATTCTTATTATATCTTCATTAAATCAAATGGATGGAAATTTTACTGCACTAAGGCCATAAATGTCATAGTAACTACCTCCATTAAGAGTTTAGATTGGAGAAGCGATATAAAAATTTGCATGTCTATGTGGAGAGTCAAACATGCAGATTCTTTGAGTAAGGAGGGACTACTTGTTTAAAGAAAAGAAAACCCTTGGTTGGTCCTCTTGGAATGGCCAAGATTCTGAATAGTTTAGTAGTATTAATCTGGGAGGAACATCTTCTTATCATTATATTTAAGAGGAATGCTTCTCATGAAAGAGTCTTCCTTGAAATGTTGTAAACTCTATGTTCTTTTCCATATTTTGATTCCTTGTGGTACTATTTGCAGTGGATGGTGGACGAGGAAGAACTCCGTGTTATTCATTACACGCTTGGACCTCTTAAACCATGGGATTGGTGGACATCTTGGCTTGTTAAACCTGTTGATGTCTGGCAGGTATATCATTTCCTCTCATTCCATTGTCTAAAGTTTAGTTTTCTACCTTTTATTTCTGTCTGCTTGTCATTGGTATTTCCTCCTCATCTTCTACAATGCATCGCCCAAAGTTGTTCTATTCCTTTTGAGCAAGTACCCTAGATATCCATTTCTTCTGATTTCCCTGCTGTTTTATCTGTTGACAAGCATATTGTTGTGGATGTGTTTTTGGGCTGAAGGGGTAAGCTGGCATGCTGTGTTCCTTCTGTAAACCATCAAATTGATTTTTACAGGGCTGAGTTTTGCATTCCCACCCCATTGTATGACTTCCTTATGATTGATAAAACTGCAGGATGTCAGAATAAAACTTGAAGAGACTCTTCCTGGGACTGGAGGTGGCAAAAATCCAAATGACAAATTGCTAGTTATATCACTTTTTCTACTTCCGTTTCTGTTCTTTGCTTTCTGTTACTATCGGTCTTTTCTACAGGTTAGCAAATTTAAAATTCTCTCTTAATCAAAATGTTTGTGAACAATGTCTTTATTGCCTGTCTGAAATTGTTAATTGTATTACAGACAAGATCACTGCTTGATCATATTAGACACCTCTACTACAAGTTGAGGTCTGGAGGCGTCCTTGGTTATTCCTCGGTCACTTCTTCTAATATCAACTCCAACGGGCAGGTTTGTCTATGCTTCTAGTTTTTCACATAAATCATGTTTCAGCACGTTACAACAGGAGCATAATTATCCTGATTTCATATCTGCATTTTATTTTATTTTCCCCCTTTCTTTTATGAATAAGATTTGGGAGGTCACCAATCTCTATTGTCTTAGCCCCTGTTTGGGCTCCATTTTCCTATTTCTTCTTTTCAACCACATATTTTTCAATAAAATAATATTACATGTACTCCCAAATTTTTTCTTTATTTTTTAACCGCACATTATCCAAAAAATCAGCATTCCAAAATACATTTTTCACAAAAAATTTAACATCCATTTTTATGTGTTTTTGCCATGGCTTTATCTATTTGTTAATACTTTTTGATTTACAAAAAATATGATAAGCATCTTTTTCAATATTTTTCTGATATATTTTCACACGATGTTCTGCTGATACAGTTCCCAAACTTGGCATACAGCAAAGTGCCTATTTTCCTGGGTGCAACGTCAGTTGTTGTGTGTTTTATGGCTGCTATGCTGTCCCTTGTGCTTTCTCTGTCAATTGTCCCTCGGCAAGTAATGCCATGGACTGGTTTTCTCCTTGTGTACGAGTGGACCTTCACATTTTTCTTCTTATTGGTTGGAAGTTATCTGCAGATAGTCTATCGATGGGGAAAGCTTGTTGCCAATCAATCAGCATCCCTTTCCCCACATTCTGAATCTGTTGAATATAATTCTGAAAAAGGTACATGCATTACAAGAAGTACTGAGCTTACCGTTCTTGTTATCTTTGAATGGAAGTTTTATTCATAATCTGTTTGTATTTTAGGTCATTTCCGACAGATGTCTTCTTGTGATGTTGCTACATGGTATTACGGATTAGGGGCAGCATTTCTGGCCTTGACAACTCCTCTTTTACCTTCTGTTTTTGGGGTCACTGCTCTATTTTTAAGGTATTCTTCCGTGATTTATGCATTTTAGTTGATTGCCATCAAGTACATATATTAGAGTGTAAAACACTGGTCTGCATTAGGTCTTATTTTTACTTGTCATTATCTTTGAAGACTGAACTCGGCCATTACATGATTAGATGATCAAGTAAGCCCTTAATTTCATCCGCTATCTTTGCGATTGACTTGAGGCCAATTAAAGTGTCATTTACTCTGTCCAAAGTGCAGATTTCCCAATAGCACCTACGAAAGTAAATGCAAATAAGAATTTGGGAATTCAATCTCTTGTTGCATGAAATAAAATAATTTCTCGAAACACCACCCAACAACAAACTAAATCTTATTTTCAGGAAATCTGTAGTTTGGCTATATAAAGCCCTTTGCTTGGCTCTGTTCAGTTCATGGTTCCTTGTATTAAAAAGGATTTAATGTGATTGATATAGAATGCAAAGATACAAGAACAATATTGAGAAAAGAAGAGGAAGAGAGACGAGAAGAAGAGGGAGATAATAAAGAGAATTTAGAGGGAGAAAAGTATCAATTTAACTCATTATCAAAGTCTAAGTACTACAATGCATAAGTCGGGGTTTCAAACAACCTATTTTAATTAGGAAACATCTAATAAAATACTAGGAAATCTAGTAAATAAACATATTCTAAGTAGAAAACATTTAATGGAATCATAGAAATGTAGTAAATAAACCCTAATAATTTTTCCTAAATAAGAATCTAAGGGCATGTCCGTTGGCGATTTTCATTAGATTTTGAGCAGAAATATGACTGTTTTTTTCAACCAACAGGGCCCACATGTAAGACAAACATTCAACAATGACGGTTGAATTTAAAAAGCAACAGTACAAAAGGGGTTTTTTTGGTTGAAAAAGTTGTACCAGACACAACCTAAACAGAAAAGTAGTCATATAATGATCTAATACGTTTTCCATCATTTTTCCTTGGTTGAGAGAATCCGGCTCCAAAAAGATGCACTGCAACTTCTTAGTCGAGGACGGTCTTTTTCTAATCAAATAATGAAATCATGACGACAATCGAATCTACAAATCATCCCCAAGAATATGATCATACTAAGGGATACGATCTTTCATTTCAACCAAGTAGCGATAGGGAACTCCAAAAAGCAACCCCCGTAAAAACTATCACAGAATCCACATGAGCTTGATACCCTAGAATGATAGATTGGCCTGCATAAACTAATAAGTGCAACATTGGTTGCTCGAATGTGCCTTTACAAGGAAACAATTTTGCTCTATTTAAAACAAAACCTTCATTTAAATTTGGATATCCGGTTAAATAGATTATTTTCAAATGAATGATCCAAAAAAGAATTCTTTACATGTTTCGAAAATTGTTACAAAGAAACACATAACAAGACACTAAAAGCACCGTGAAAGCATCCATGCCTAAACTGTGGTTCAAAAGAAAGCTCATAATTCTCATTATTAAAAAACATTGTGCATTTTATTTCATCGTGAAAATTAGGAAAAAAGGACAATAGAGGCTTGAGTTAAAATAATACGAGGATAATTAGTAGGCAACAACCTAATGTCGATTGGAAAAGCATGCAATCGAACAATGACCTTGAATAAAAGTGGCAACCAGGTTAGTATCACGAAGTAACTTTAGAATGCAACGAAACAAGAATAAATTTGAGAAAAAGAAGAGGAAGAGGAAGAGGAAGAGAGAGATAAGAGAAGAATGGGGAGAGAATATAGAGAATTTAGAGGGGGGAATTATTAATTTATTTCATAATCAAATTCTCTAGTATTACAATGCATGAATGCACAAGTCTCCTTTATATATGGTTTCAAAGAACCTATTCTAAGTATGAAATATCTAATGAAATCCTAGGAAATCTAGTAAATAAACATATTCTTAGTGGGTAACATTTAATAAAGTAATAGAAAATCTAGTAAATAAACCCTAATAGCTTTTCTAGAAATAAGAATCGAACGTGAAAATTAGTCATATAATATTCTAATACGATTTCCATATAGCAAGTCATGATTATAATCTACTTATCCCTCTTTAACTTGTAAAACTGAAATCGTGTTGCTTTTGCAAATGAGAGCTTCTTTTGGTCTATGCAAGATACACTCCTACTGCCTAAGTCATCCTTCTCTTAATTATAGCCACAATCAATGCCACCCTCATTCTTTGGCTTTTATTCTCATTTCTTAATTTATCCATTGTGGGGGCATGGACACAATATTAAATTTTATTTTATTTATGGATTTGGAGATTAGATGAATAGCTTGTGAGAAAAATGAAGAGATTGAATATAGATACAGAGATGACGACGACAAAGTCCCTACTGATTCATTGTTGAAGATTAATTCAAAGTAGTAGTGAATTTTCTAATTGCCTGATTATTCCTGTTACGGACTTTACAAATATCAAAGATGTTCCATGAGGAGAGACCTTTTCTCAAGAATTTAAAATGAGAACCCCATGAATCAGTATGCCTTTTCTCTTCCTTTGAAGGGGCTTCTTCATGCTGGAGATGAAATATGTTTCTTAAACCTAGTTAATTAAATTTTCTGTCTTAATTACCCAGTTCAAACAGTACACGTTGGGCAATCGGAATATCCTACAAGCAGTTATTAAGACAGTTTTGATTGCAACATGTAGGCAAATTATAGTGTTCTATGTGATTTACTCAATTGTGGAAATTAACAAGTATGAACACCAGAAATAACGTGGTAAACCCTGAAGGGAAACGTCAAAGGCAATTTAATAAAGGCTCATGCCTCTCTCTCTCTCTCTCTCTCTCTCTCTCTCTGAGGTGTGCTACTCGAGGCTTACGCCTTTCTGTCCCCAAAAAATTTCAGCCTCAGTATTACTTTCTAGTGCCCAAGACTTGGAACACCCCATTTGTATGAATTCTTGAGATCTGTTACAAACAAATGTGCCCCAAGTTCATTGTAGCTTTCACTGACCAGAATTTTGATAGCATTGAGGTTCAGGGTTGATGATCCTCGGCATCTTTAACCCAGGGATCCAACTCTATCACAGTCTCTATTCATGATTGAAGTTTGAGAGAGTAAACGGTCAGGCTAAAAAATAAAGAGCTATACTTCCCTGCTGTGCTTTCATTCTGTCAACCTTGTGTGATAGTGGGCATAACCCATACATGCCTAACTACTTCAAAAGTATAGAACAACATACTGAAGTGGAAACTAAATTTTGGGTTGTGACCATAATTATACTTCCACCACCCGTGTCTTCATTCTTGTGATATCTTTATTTTAATATTGGATTTCACCCTTGTTTTGTGGTTACACATTGGTGTGACCTTATTTTCTGCTTTAGTTGTGCCTTAGTTTGGGCATATGCATCTACACTTACTAAAGTTACTCGCACAGCACATATTATCTCTCATCCAGCAGCTACACCTAGTTTGACCTCCATTTAGGAGTGTTATGGTATCAAATCAAACCTTCAACAACCAATTGCTTGACTTGGCTCTGGTTATTCCCAATCCAAGCATGAAGTGAACTAGTAGAAACACTCTTAGCTTTTACTTAAATTAAGTATTTCTCAAATTGTCCAGTTATAATGAACAGCAGTATCATTCTATGGCCTTTGAAGTCTGTCTAGATCGAACTTTTTACTTCTTATTCTGTAAACTGGATTTAAAGTTGGTTTACTTGTGTCTATACTTAGTTCACTATGACTGGAGCACGAATTTTTTAATATGTCTAAGATGCCATATACATGTTAAGTGAACAGTGCTATATTTCATTTCGGTAAATAATACATGTATACATGCTTTAACAGGTTAGGTTTGATGGTAATGGGAGGCATTATTTTGGCATCCTTTATGACATATGCTGCAGAGCACCTTTCAGTTAGAACATTTATGAGTGGTTATGAAGAAAAGGATGCACAAAGAACCAGGAACATTTGTTCTTTCTGTTAGTAGGAGGCTACTTTTCATGTTGTTAGTTAACCGTTATTGGCTGCTTTGTTGTTTTGTCTGTAATTTGTTTTAAACATTTTCTTCCCTATAATTTAATTGTAGAATATTGTGGAAAATTTTGCATTCCTCACTCCTTTTTTAGTAGGCTTGTTGCAATTTTCATGAGAGAACAATATTTACATTACTGTTGGATATGAGTTATGCTTGTTACAAGCACTTGGGTAGATTTCACCTCGAAACTGACTGGCAAGGGGAGGATGCTTAATATTTTTACAAGTCTTAACACATCTAGCCTTTCACAAGCTATGTGGGATAAAGCAGTAGTTACAGTACGCCACCTTCAGAATTGACGTCAATGGTTGCCAAAACAGCCATCTAAAGGGTAGTACTCTCCTGGTGCTCTATCCCAATTGAGGGTCCATCCAATAAGGGTGCCTGCTGTAATATCACTCTTACAGGCACTTGGGTAGAAATCAATCTGAAAATCGGTTTGTAAGAGAGGAGTTCCCAATATGCTTATGGTCCTGACCAAGCAACGAAAAAACGCTAGAAGATGAGATTTTCTTCGTGGAACTTGAAGTAGCTGTTGCATTGCTATTTCACAAGTAAATTGCATTTTTTTTTTTTTTTAACAATTTTTTAATCTACGATTTCTTCTTGCTTTAAGATTGTTGTATGCAATGCTTGCAAGTAACATGATTTGGCCTCAGTGGTGCTCCGTGGCTTCGCCCAGTGTCGTCAATTAGTTAAAATGAAGAAGAAACAATTTTGACCAATTGAAAGAAGTGGACCTCAAGTGTCACATAGGCGGTTAAGTTATCGAAAAAGAGAATGAGCGTAATATAAACATGAAAGATATAGAAACAGGCAATATTATGTAAGTCCTCGTTTTACATCTATTAATTTCTCTTTCTCATTCTTATTCTTCATTTCAACCACACATTCTTCAAATAAAATAATATTACACACAAATCAAAAAAAATTCATCACTTTTCCACCATACATTCTCACATCAATCACTATTCCAAAATTTCTATTCTACACAATGGATTTCAAATAGGGTCAATAAAGAAAAATAATCCATCAAGTTTTCGAGTTTATTCTTTTTAACTTTTGGTCCTCACTTGTTACATCTCAAACTATTTCAATCAAACTAAAAAATTATTTAGTCAAAGTCAGAGATGGATCAAAGTTAACTGTGCTTTCGACCCCTAACGACATCCATCATTGACATACTTCGCGTATCTAGTCCACAGTCCACTAAAGAGATTGAAAATGAGTCGTGTTTATTTGTACATTTTGTCTAATTTTTGTAAGTTGGGTACTACTACTGGCACTACTTCTTTAAGGGTCCGTTTGGGTGGAAAGAAAACGAATTGCAGGGAATTGAATTACCTGTAAATTGTTTTGTTAAGAATTGTCAATTAATTGTATTTGATTGGTATAATTTTCCACTTGGTAAATGTTGAAATTTTCTATCTTTTGATATTCGTTTGACTTTTGTTTTTCATGAAAATTGTCAATTAAAGGGATAAAATTTATTACAATTAAAGATATAATTTGATTAGATTGCCAAGAAAAAAAATTAAAATTTTTTTGTATTCGTTTGATTTTGTTTTACATGGAAATTGTCAATTTAGAGATAATTTTTTTAACCAAAAAAAAAAGATGGAAAACCAATTCCCTCCTAAAAGGTGGGAATTTCAGTTCAACTAAAATCAAGAAAATCGATTCCATGGAAAAAAAAAAATGCCAACAAACATGACAAAAGCGTGAAATAAAAAACCAATTCCATTTTTCATGGAAAAGAAGACCTATCAAAGAGGCCCTTAGAGTTTTTTCAGGGGAGTGGGTGGATATGTGGACTACCAGAGTGACTCTGTACATCTACAGATAATGGTTGCTAATCAAGTCCTAAGTCTCCCCTATCAAAGAACTATGAAAATTGTGTACGTGTATGAATTAAGAAATGTAGTTCCGAGCACATCTTTAGGTTCATGTCTCGATGTCATCTATTCGATAGTGTACTATAAGAGAAGCTTAGAATCTTGATACATATAATGTTAAACTTCACAAGAATTTTGGGAAAACAAAAAATAACTTAATGCATTAAGTTTTCACAAAGAAAGATTGGGTCAATTCAACAATACAAGGAAGCTGCTATCATGGAGAAATGGTCCAATCGAAAGGCTTTATTCCGATTATACAAATGAACATCAGGTTAACTTCACCTTCACCAAAACTTACAAATACCATATATTTTCCATAACATAACATGGCATGGTGCCCTGCTTTTTGAACAATTATTTCTCAGTTATCTCACCACAATCCTCTATAACAACAGTCGACTTGGTAGTTCCACTATCAGAACCTACATTCTCCATCTCCTTAATGACATTATAGCCATCTACGACCTTCCCGAACACTACATGTTTGCCATCAAGCCAAGGTGTCTTCACAGTCGTGATAAAGAATTGCGATCCATTGGTATTTGGCCCAGAATTGGCCAATGATAACAGACCAGGCTCTGTATGCCTTAGCTTGAAATTCTCATCTGAGAATTTTGCACCATAAATGGATTCTCCACCGGTTCCATTACCCCTTGTAAAGTCTCCTCCTTGACACATGAAATTTGGGATAATGCGATGAAATATAGAACCCTTGTAATGCAATGGCTTCCCAGAAGCTCCTATCCCTTTCTCCCCCGTGCATAGGGCTCGGAAATTCTCAGCAGTTTTGGGAGTGGTGTCAGCAAACAATTCCATCACAACTCGCCCGGATTTCGCCTTTCCAATCAATATGTCAAAGAAAACCTTCGGGTTTTTCATTTTTCAATGATATCTGACATCACAAAAGCAAAAAGAAAATATGACATTTGTTAATAACTATGCCGAAAATTGGCATATAACCTCGATGCAAAGTATCAAATTGAAAACTATAAGAGTATCATGAAAAAACATATCAAAAGCAGTCTTCATTGCTCGAGAAAGAAGTTTTCCAGTTCCACAAGACAGAATAATGAAGAGGTAAGTCTCTAAATAATCAACAAAATATTGAAATAAAATTGACCATTTGTGAAATTAACCCTAGTTTAGACACATAATCAAGCACATTGGTCAATCTCAAAACATAAAAATAAAAAATGAGTTCCTGGAGAAATTTCAGGGGCCAGGGATCAATTCTTACTTATATTTCTTCTAACGCTTTCTAAAACCTCAATTAATACAGATTTTCCCAATGTGTTTAAAAAAGGCCCGTATCATTGTTTCCCAAAAGCACTTATAACAAATAATCTGTAAAAATGAAAAAATGTTCATCCATAATTAATCCCCTTGAAAAATTTAATTATATATCAAGAGGACAGACTTACAGATAAATTGATATAGCACTATTTTTGAGCTCCACGGGCTTTTATTAATTAATACACCCGCAAAGCCTTCGATTTGTGCTGCTGTAATTAAACATAAACCCCAACATGGTACCCAGAAATATCTAAAACTAATTTGATAGAGCAGGAATTAATATGTTCACCTTTTTTATCGGTCTGAGATAGAAAAATGAGAAGAAAGGGAGATGAAGATTGCGTTGAGGCTTCTCCACACATATAAAGAGGGAGATTGTGCTGTGGTGGCTGCTAGGGTTTATCGTTTAGGGTTTTATGTTTTGGATTTTCTGATGTAGTCCCTATTTTTTATGATCCTTTTACATCTTACCCCTTTTATGACTGGCCTTTGAAGCGGGGCGCTCCCCAATGTATTAATGCTTTGTACATTGGTCTTCAACTATTTTTGTCGATATTAAAGTCCTCAGCCTTTTAAGTTCTTAACAACTTAGTTAACTTTGAAAGAAATCATCAACTTAAAAAGGCAAATATACATCTACTTATTAAAACATAAGAGATAAACAAAAAAAAACTCTTTCTGTACATCCCAATCGGGGGTAGAGACAACTTGTAATACCCCGAGCATACATACGATATGTTAGGCATGAATGAAAGCTTTGAGTAATTTAGGGTAACTTATCAACTTTACCATTTTTAGGGACCTTGTGCTAGTATTCTAATAATTGAAAACACTAGTTTTAATGAATTTACAATTTAATATTCGGATATATGTTGAATTAGTATCGAATAATATGATATATAGTGGTTAGATAAAATCTGAAAATTTGCATACATCCACATAAATAAAACTTTATATTATTTTAGTTACAATTTTTTCTTAAATTTGAATTTCACGCGTCATAGGATTGTTTGCGATAAAGTCCAATTTTAAATTTGATTTAAGAGTCCTATTAGAATTCTTATTAGGTAATTATCTTAATCACGAGTATTTAAACACCCTAAGCCATACACCAATTTACACAAGTCAGAGAAGGAAAAAAATAAATATATGTGTGTGTGTTAAATGGTGATCAAAATTTCATGAAACAAATTGTTGCCCTAAAACTGTTAACTCGTGGATTAAAGAACAAAGAAATATTGATATTCCAAAATTATCAAAGAAAGAACTGGATAGATAGTGAACTCCAAGAGAATTACAAATTATTTCGGGAAAAAAAATTGCTACGTTGGTTGAAGCATCTTCAAAGAAATCATCAAATGATGTTAATTCTTCTTAATCAGAATCGAAAAATTATGCTCAAAATAACGAATGAAAGATTTATTTACTTCAAAAGAAAAGTGAAGAAGAGATATGTTCTACTATTCCAAACGGTTTCTGGAACATAAAGAAACATGTTGTTTATCTTCTTTACTATTTTGATTTTCATAAATCCAACATTTCATATATATATAGACGGGGAGAGAGAGAAAAGAGCAGAGACAGAGATAGGAAGAAAAGAAAAAAAAGTTTTGTGCTTTCACTTTTTAATGTTTTAACTTAAGTAATTTATGTAATATTATGCGATCCAAATTAAGAAGGATCTTGTGGGTAATATCATCACGTATTATCATGTAGATTTACATAGAAACCATTCATAAGGCTAAATACTCTAAATGGAGAATGGGTGGGTATGGCCTAAGTATAATGTGAAATATAATTATGTAACATTTTACTTACTTAAGATTTGATATTGTCTTAGGAACATGCTTATAAAATTTTACATAATATTTGCTATATCCAATTTAATATTTGATGACACAAACCCGAACTCGACCTTAGGCCTCATCGATTGGCCCAACATTGTGGGCCACTGAGGTCGAGCTCAATGACCGCACTCACCCATTGATGATGGGAACCCGAACCCGATCTCATTGATTTGCTTGCTTGGTTCCTCTGCTCATTATGTCATGTCGGTGTCGGGCTAGGTCATGCGCGGTCCCTACCTCACGTGCTTCCCTCCAACCACACGTGGCCAGAGAATACTAGTTCAACTTAACCATTAAACCCTTATCTTACCATAAACTTCAGCTTATCTAAAAATAATACAATCCTAGCACAAACATCCCCCATAAAGGAATATTAGTCCACCTAGGACTAAACCATCAGCCTCTATAAATATGTATTTCATCCTCATTATTCAGGTACATTTTTTTCATAAATATTCATTATAAGTCCTTCTTGAGTACTTGTTTGACTTAAGCATCGGAAGGGTGACGGGAATACACCTCGACGCCTTGGTTTCAGGTATTGAAGAACAAATCGTGTGGAGCTCCCCATTTTAGGTCAGGTTCTCCCAGGTACGAATTTTGGTAGCATCATTGGCGCCGTCTATGGGAAACGCTACCAGAAGTAATGGTTAACACACATTCAGGACACCTTTCGACAAGCTCATCAGCTCCTAACCAACCCCCCGCAATGGACCTCTGGTCTCGCAGGAGGTTACGTCAGGAGAACCACCATATCCGCTCATAGTAATTACGCCAGTCCCGTTTGAAGAACTTTGCCAGCAAGTGGTCACGTTAACTCAGCTGCTATAAGAGAGAAGCGCACCTTCGGTACCATCCCCGCAAAGTGGTAATATCGATGATGCTAGGACTCCAGGTCCTAGCCACTATGAGGCCGGAACATCAGGCATACCGCAAGCACCCATGGATCCGAGATTGGTTGCGATGGACCCAGCCGACCTGGCAAGGATTATTCAAGAAGGGATCATAGTTGGGATGCTTCAGAAGTCCCAGGCGGTAACATGATTCGCCCCTAACACACCATTCACCCCCGAAGTCTTGTCATACCTCCTACCGGATCGTTTCAAATACCCTCGGGTAAAAGAATATGATGGGACGACGGACCCTATCAACCACCTCAACATATACACCGACATCATGAACTTACAGGTCGCACCCGATGCTGTATGTGTAAAGCCTTTCCTCAGACACTGACTAACGCCACTAGATATTGGTTTTCTACACTGGAGCCCAACTCCATATCTTCATTCACGGACTTGGTCGATAAGTTCTCTGCGTTCTTCGCAAGTAGCAAGCGCATCAGGAAGACAGCCACATCACTCATGCAGATGCGCCGGACCCAACGAGACTCTTCGCAACTTCATGACAATGTTCAACAAGGAAAGGCTTCTGATTCCAGACCTATATATCACAGCCGCAGTCTCCGCTCTTACATATACGGTGAGGTGTGAAGCGTTTAAGATGTCCCTGTCAAAAACTCCTCCTAAGTCAATAACTGACCTGCTCACCAGGGCCTAAAAGTACATTAACATGGAGGAAACAATATTTCCAAGGAGAGATGCACAGCCAGTGAAGAAGCCCGATTTAAAGAGACTCCATGAGTCCACCCAACGTATGGATCTCTCTCGGAGCCAACCAAGATAAAAAGTCCCCCCGACGTCCTTCACTCGATTGAACAACACAAGGTCGAACATTCTGATGGAGATCAAGGACCTCAAGGAGTTGAAGTGGCCTCCCAAGCTACAATCTCCTCCTGAGGCTCCTGACAAGAGTAAATATTGTGACTTTCATAGAGATCATTGCTGTACAATGGAGGGTTGCTTTGCCCTAAAGAGAGAGATCGAGTCCCTTATCAGGAGGGATTTTCTGGTTGTTTTGCCCTAAAGAGAGAGAGATCGAGTCCCTTATCAGGAGGGATTTTCTGGGCGCGTATGTAAGTCGAGACAAGCACCCTCAAAACAGTCAGAACAAGGGCATACCACCTGGTGATAAAAGGGATCAGCAACTGACCGTAGGTACCATCAACATCATTGTCGGAGGCACGACCTTAAGAGGAGATTCTAATAATGGGTGTAAGCAGTACGTGAGGCAATACTCTCGAGCATGGATACGAGTAGTGTGGAAGATATAACATTCAGAGCAAAGGATTTGGAGGGCGTATCTTTTCCACATGATGATGCATTAGTTTTATCAGCAATCATCGCTAACTTTGATGTGAAAAGGATCATGGCGGACAATGGTAGTGCGGCGAACGTGTTGTCGCGTGAGGCTTTCAGAAAGATGGGCATTTTGGTAGAACAACTCAAAATAGTCAAAACTCCTCTTTAGGGTTTTGGAGGAGGTATTGTCGTTCCGGAGGGTGTTGTTAGTGTACCTTTTACCTTGGGATCAGAAGGGAAGCAGGTAATGCAGATCACGACGTTCTAAGTCGTTCATACTTCCATGGCTTACAACGCCATACTTGGAAGACCACTGTTGAACGAGATCAATGCAATTGTCTCAACATTCCAACTTGCAGTGAAGTTCCCTACAAGCAAAGGGGTTGGAGTTGTTTGAGGAAGCCAAACGGTGGCTAGACAGTGTTATGTAACCAGTATTAGAGAGATCAAGTCAGACGTCATGCAGTTATTGGAGGTGGAGCTCGAGCTCG
Organism: Fraxinus excelsior; assembly: GCA_019097785.1. Lineage (NCBI taxonomy): Eukaryota > Viridiplantae > Streptophyta > Magnoliopsida > Lamiales > Oleaceae > Fraxinus > Fraxinus excelsior. The sequence continues at coordinate 29,550,430 of CM032629.1, forward strand.
ACCACCAGGAGAGGCTAGCACCAGTTGAAGAAATGGGTGAGGTCGAGCTCGAGCTCGAACCTGGTAGGAAAGTTACCATTGGTCAAGGTCTTGACGACGAACCAAAGATGAACTCATCAGTTGTTTGGCCCGCAACATTGACGTATTTGCTTGGAGCATAGAGGACATACCTGGAATAGAGCCCACAGTTGCAATACATAAACTCAACGTGAACCCAAGTGCAAGACCAATAAAACAGAGAAGAAGACAGCTTGCGCCAGAACGAAGAGAAGTTATACGAGAAGAAATTGTGAAACTCGTTAAGGCCAACCTAATACGAGAGGTCCAATACCCTGATTGGCTTGCCAATGTGGTCCTGGTCAAGAAGGCCAATGGAAAGTGGCGGGTCTGCATCGACTTCACGGATCTAAACAAAGCATGCCTCAAGGACAATTACTCCCTACCACGAATTGACAATCTTGTGGACAGTGCATTGGGACACAAGTTATACAGCTTCTTGGATGCTTTTTATGGGTACCATCAAATTCTAATGTCGGAGGAAGATCAGGAGAAGACCTTATTCATGGCGGACTCAGCCATATATTGTTACAGGGTCATGCCATTTGGGTTAAAGAACACATGAGCTACATATCAAAGACATGTCAATAAAGTCTTTGCCAACATGATAGAAAAGAACATTGAGGCTTAGGTTGATGACATGGTTGTCAAGAGTAAGCAGGTGGACTGTCATGTCACTGACTTGGAAGAGGTCTTTGCTACACTACGAAAGTACAAGATGAAGCTAAATCCTACTAAGTGTGTGTTTGGAGTAGCATCCGGCAAATTCTTGGGATTCATGATCACCCATAGGAGAATAAAGGCCAACCCTGACGAAATAAAAGCCTTGGTTTCAATAGAACCACCGAGGTGTAAGAATGATATACAAAAACTAATGGGTCGAGTTGCGGTACTGAACAAGTTTGTATCTCGGGCAGCATACGTGTGCTTCCCATTTTTCAAAATCCTAAGAGGTAACTAGAGCTTTGATTGGAATGAAGAGTGCAGTACAGCTTTTCACGAGCTAAAGAAAGCTTTAGCGACCCCGTCGGTCCTCGTTAAACCAGAGCCTGGTGATACGTTGTTACTATATTTGGTTGTTTCTGAAAGTGCGATGAGTGCGGTTCTGGTGAAAGAGGTCGGTAAAGTCCAACGACCTATATACTACGTAAGCAAGGTGTTCCTAGATGCAGAAACTCGGTACACACTAGCTTAACAACTTGCTATTGCTTTGGTTGTGGCCGCCCGGAAACTCCGCCAGTACTTTCAATCCCATCCGATTGTTGTCCTCACTAACCAACCGTTGAGACACATACTTCAGAAGCCGGATGTCTCTGGAAGACTACTTAAATGGGCTATTGAGCTAGGAGAGTTTGACATAGAGTTTAAACCACATCCTGCGATCAAGGCGCAAGCATTGGCTGACTTTATTGCTGAGCTTACCCCTAGGACTCGGGGGGCTACAAGCTGGTGAACCAAGCAAGACCTCAGAGGTTTGGGAGATATATGTTGATGGGGCATCAAATAGTTTGGGATTGGGTGCTGGAGTTATAATCACGAACCCGACAAGAATGACCGAAATTCAATGTGCATTTAGGTTCGAATTCAAAGCCATCAACTACAAAGTGGAGTATGAGGCTGTCATTCTAGCACTAGAACTAGCGCATAACCTCGGGCTCGAAAGCGTCAATATGTTCAGTGACTCTCAACTTCTGATGGGCTAAACCGAAGGCACCTTCGAGAGAAAAGATGAGCCTATACTGTTTGAAGGCACATGACCTTCGAATGAAGTTTAAGAGCTGTGCGATTATGAAGATCGTAAGAGCTGACAACTCGAAAGCTAACGCACTGTCTAGACTCATGTTTATGGGAATGGATGGACTTGACATAATGGTACACGTGAAGATAGTAACAAAACCCAGCATCAATCCAAAGCCAAGTATCATGGACATCGATCATGAGCCATCTTGGATGGACCCGATAATGGAGTGTTTAAACAACGGAAGCCTATCGACGGACCACCGGGGGCAAGAAACATTAAGGCTAGAGCAGCAAGGTATTGTATACTTGGAGGAATTTTGATTCATAGGAGCCTTACGTTACCCTACTTGAGGTGCCTCAAGCCCTCCGAGTCTCTCCAAGCCTTAGCAGAGGTTCACGAAGGCATATGCAGAAATCATCGAGGGGCTCGTGCGCTGGCCTACAAGCTCACAAGGTACGGGTACTACTGGCTTAACATGAAAAAAGACTCCTCGAAATATGTCAGGAGATGTGACAAATGCCAGAGGTTTGGCAATATCATACATGTCCCCACCGAGGAATTAACATACATCCCATGTGTTGCACCTTTCGAGGAATGGGGAGTCGACATCCTTGGACCCTTCCCATCGGCAAAGGGTCAGCTAAAGTTTGTTGTTATAACAATGGAATACTTTACCAAATGGGTAGAAGCGGAGCCGTTGGCGACCATCTTGGAGCCGAAAATCAGATCATTCATATGGAAGTCTATCATTTGCAGGTTCAGGATATCTAAGGTATTGATAACAGATCATGGGAGACAGTTTGATAACGCACAATTCAAAAGCTTTTGCGACACCTCGGGATCAACCACCGCCTAACATCAGTCTCACATCCTCAGAGCAATGACCTTGTCGAGATAACCAATCAGATCATAATGTAGGATCTCCGTACAAGGATTGGGAATGCCAAGGGCAGTTGGCTAGAAGAACTGCCCGCCATCCTGTGGACATATAGGACTTTCCACAAGACTGCGACTGGTGAAACCCCCCTTCATGTTATCCTTTGGTGTGGAAGCTACAATACCAATTGAAGTTGGCCTTCCGACACAAATGATGATTTAGCCGTACATAGAAGGGCAAATAACCGAGCATCTTGACATGCTTGAGGAAGTAAGTGATCAATCATCTATAATGGCCACAAGTTATCAGAACAGAATAGCCAAGCACTTCAATACCTGGGTCAAAACAAGGAGATTTAGAGTTGGAGATCTAGTACTCCGGAATGTTGCTGCCGCTGGCCACCCACCGGGCAAGTTAGGACCCGCATGGGAAGGACCTTACGAAGTCATAAAAGTGAAAGAATGGGCTTACAGCTTGAAGGACGCCTCAGGAAAACCACTCCCAAGGCCTTGAGAGTGCTGACAATCTAAAGATTTATTACAAGTAGTTGGCCACAGGGATCCTAAGTTGTTTTGGGTTTTTATAGTTAGTTCTTCTTCTTTTATGACCTGCGCGACCGAATGCTGTTAATTTTTAGATATGGTCTATATGCCGTGTAACATCCGTTATTTTAGAACACTCAAGTCCATTACGGCAACATGTTATCCCAATAATACTGAGTTATAGCCTCGACCTCGACCTAGAACAATTCAAAGGATTACCCATGTTAACAAAATACACAGGTCAAGGTCGAGCTCCAAAGATATACATGACTTGAGCTACTTGGCCAAAAATCAGCCAAGTAACATGCTCGAGCTCATTACAAAACATGACTTGAGCTACTTGGCTAGAAATCAGTTAAGTAACACGTTCGAGCTCATTACAAAACATGACTCGAGCTACTTAGCCAGAAATCAGCCAAGTAACACGCTCGAGCTCATTAAAAAACATGACTCGAGCTACTTGGCCAAAAATCAGTCAAGTAACACGCTCGAGCTTATTATGAAACATGACTTGAGCTACTTGGCCAGAAATCAGCCAAGTAACACGCTCGAGCTCATTACAAAACATTACTCGTGTTCATTACAATACATGACTCGAGCTACTTGGCCAAAAATCAGCCAAGTAACATGCTCGAGCTCATTACAAAACATGACTCGAGCTACTTGGCCAAAAATCAACCAAGTAACACGCTCGAGCTTATTACAAAACATGACTCGAACTACTTGGCCAGAAATTAGCCAAGTAACACGCTTGAGCTCATTACAATACATGACTCGAGCTACTTGACCAAAAATCAGTCAAGTAACACGCTTGAGTTCATTACAAAACATTACTCGAGCTACTGGCCAGAAATCAGCCAAGTAACATGCTCGAGCCCATTACAAAACATGACTCGATCTATTTGGTCACAAATCAGCCAAGTAACACGCTCAAGCTCATTACAGAACATCAGGACTCGAGCTACTTGGCCAAAATTTCGACCTCGCAACACGTCTCGAGCTCCTCCAACACCAATCGAGCTACTTAGCAAACCATCGGCATCTTAACACGTCTCGAGCTCCTCCAACATTACTCGAGCTACTTGGCAAGAAAATATACCAAATATAAAGCTCGAGCTTATTCAATAGATATCAAGCTACTTGGCAGAAAACCAAGTCTAAATCTCAAACTTATTCAACAAACCCCGATGACATATATTAAAAAATTGTGACTGACTAAGTAAATAAATACACGAGGTGAACAAAAACATCGACGTTATATTAAGCCCCCAATCGGGCATTGTACTTTACATTCAATCTTTTTAGACAAAAACAACCAAGTCAAAATATCGACCTCTAGTCGAGATCGGTAGCATTTGCTGGGGGCTCTGCATCGGGGGTCTTCGCACCAGGGGTCTCGACCTCCTCTCTATCATCATTTTCCCCTTCAGTCTCGGACGCTGATAGCTCGAGCTCATCCACATGATCGGCCACCGACTTGAGTTCCTCAATCAACAGCTTCAAATCACCATGTAGTCTGGTCCTCAAAAATCCCCGAGCTAACTTCAGGCCGTAAAAGTAGTAACCCGAGCCATATTCCCCTAGCAATGCCTTCTGCTCATTAGAAATCTTGAACTCTTCGAACACTTGGGCTCAAGCTGTCGTCATTTGAACTCTTCGAACACTTGGGCTCAAGCTGTCGTCAGCTATTTCTCGAGTTTTTTCTTCTCATCCTCGAACTTTTTCTTGGCATGCATAAGCTCGAGCTTGGCCTCTTCAGCCTCATCCTTGAAGACCCCTATTTTATCCCGGACTTTCCTCGTTTCAATTTGGGTGAGGTCACGTTCGACCTCGAGCTCTCTAATAAGGTTCTCTTTCTGCCCCACCTAAGACTCGAGTTCTTCCACCTTTTTCGATGACTCCAAGCTCCTCAAGGACAAGCCTCGAGCCATGCTCAACGCTTGTACAACAGACCCGATTAGTATCAAGTAAAATCCCAGAAAAATATTACATCTACATTGCTCAAGGAAAAAATGTATACCTTTAGAGTAACAAGCTCCAGAGCTCGAACGCCATCGCCAGGATCAATCTCCTCCTTGTACTTAGCAACCATCATCGGGATCAGGGGGCACGAGGCGTGGTCTTCAAGCATGCCATGAGAAAGAGGTGTGTCCTCTTCCAAATCCATGACCTCGGGAGTGCCCCTGAATGAAGAAGGTCGGGACGAAGGCTGCAGGAGAGGCCTAAGGCTCCTCGAAGATTTACCAAGCCCACTGGATACTCTGCTCGACATTACATCACGAGCTCTCTTCTTCCCCCTGGACGGGGCTAGGGGCTTCGGGGTCGGGCTAACTTGAGCATATCCCTCTCCAAGACCTCAAAATAAGCCTGACCCTCATTGAACCTATCCTTATCGGGGATTGACCACATTGGCTTGAATGGATGGTCAGGGTTTAGGGGTTTTATAAAGAAGTATCACTCCTTCCAGCCTCGAAGAGAGCTCGGGGTATCAGGTGTCGTAAACCCCCATCTTCCGTTGATAAATAAACAAAATAATTATACCCCGACAAGTATTTTAGGTCGTACACCATTCTTAAAAGGTCAATCCTAGGCTCAACCCCGAGGCATCTACACAAAATGAAGAAATACACGAGCAATCTCCACCCGTTATGGGCCAGTTGACCGGAGCAGATGAAGTACAAGGTCAGAAAGCTAATGAAAAAATGGTGTAGGGGCCATCTGAGCCCAGCTTTTAAGGCATCCCTGAAAAATATTGTCTCCCCGTCCCGAGCATCCAACATTGTTTCGTTGGGCTCGGGGGTCCTGATGTCACAGAGGGGCTTGACCTCGAACTCTCTCGCTATTTTTATAATCACATGCTCTTTATACATGGTCTCTATCCTAGGGTAAGTTAATATGGACTCGAGCCTGGGCTGCGAGGTTATGGGCACTGCCATGGGGACGTGAGATGAATGATCAGGGTCGGGGTCTCTAGAGTTCGAACTCCTAGACGTTTGGATGCTACCACTATCGCTCGATCCCTCACTACTACTACTTGACATTGTAAATAAATAATTCAAGAGCTCGAACACTTACCTCTCAAGATCGATGTTCACCAAACTATTTTCGTCCCCGGACTCGATTTGCTGATGGATGAGAGTAAAAAAGTGAAAAATGAAAGGTTAAAAGGGATATTTATAAAGGCCTGAATAAGGTGAAAAGTCTTTTGATCCTGGGCGTTGGTTTCTGCCACGTGTCGCTAATCCTATTCACTGCCCTCTTACCTACGCGATGTCAATGCGTGGCAGCCCACTAAGGCCCATCAAACTCAACCTAGTCCGATTACATCTCTATGCATCCGAGCCCACCACTCAAGAAAGTTCCCTCAGCTACGGCCTCGATGCACGGTGGCCTGTGATGACACAAACCCGAACTCAACCTTAGGCCTCCTCGATTGGCCCAACATTGTAGGCCCCTGAGGTCGAGCTCGATGACCACACTCACCCATTGATGATGGGAACCCGAACCTGACCTCATTGATTTGGTTGCTTGGTCCCTCTGCTCATTATGTCATGTCGGTGTCGGGCTAGGTCATGCGTGGTCCCTACCTCACGTGCTTCCCTCCAACCACACGTGACCATAGAATATTAGTTCAACTTAACCATTAAACCCCTTAACTTACCATAAACTTCAGCTTATCTAAAAATAATACAATCCTAGCATAGCACAAACATCTCCTATAAAAGAATATTAGTCCACCTAGGACTCAACCATCAGCCTCTATAAATATGTATTTCATCCTCATTATTCAGGTACATTTTTTCATAAATATTCATTATAAGTCCTTCTTGAGTACTTGTCTGACTTAAGTATCGGAGGGGCGATGAGAACACACATCAATGCCTTGGTTTCAGTTATCAAAGATCGGATCGCGCGGAGTTCTCCACTTTGGGTCAGGTTCTCCCTAGTACGAATTTTGGTAGCATCAATATTGATTTTTCATAAAGTTGTCTTCTAATTAGCAAATTGGTGATACTCATGACAATGTCCTAACTTTTTCATATATATTCATCGTCCATCTTAGACACTTCGAACTTGAAAAGTGTGATTAGTATAATTATAGAATTGATAATTGATATGTCAGCTACAAAGTTTTAAAAAAGATATTATTCGAAATTCCTTGTTTGAGTTTTATTAATTTACATATTCGCAAGACTGAAAGACTGTCAAAAAGACCTAAATTGTCTAATGCGGGTTTGAGATTTAAGTGGTCCACTTGTGAACCCCTCTTCACCTAGAAGCTTTTTTAGTAGCACGTTATTAAAATCAACAATACAAAAATTAATATTGTAAACGCACTAAAAAATGATGTAAAGCTTATTTAACCTGATTTTATTGGAAGCAATAAGAATATATTGAAGCTAAACAACACTATTTATACTCAAATACTCTATCGTTGTCATCTATATTAGGTTAGTTGAATTAACTTGAATGGCCTCTAATATATGATCCCCATATTTAAGGTTTAGATGCCAACTAACTTAGTACGAGAATTAATAGCTATTATGCGAGAGATAGAACAACAACAACCACCTCAACAGCCACGAGACGGGCCTGGATCGTCTTCGATTATAGAACAGTTTCGCGAGATGCACTCACTTGTGTTTGAAGGCGGCCCCGATCCATTAGCTGTTGAGGAGTGGCTCACCATCTTGAGCGTAATTCCAAGTTTATATAATGCACTGATGTATAGAAAAATCCTTTGTGCGGTATTTATGATGGAGAAGGGAACAGGTCATTGGTGGGAAATGACTACTAGATCACGCACCGATAAGCAATAACGTAACCTTACATGGGCATATTTCAAAGAGGCAGTGCGTTAGAAGTATTCTCTAGTTACTTTAAAAGATAAGAAAGAAATAGAGTTTATTGAGATAAAACAGAGGAATATGACGCTCATTGATTATGAGAGAAAGTTTGAAGAGTTATCTAGATTTGTCCCACATTTGGTGGACATAAAGAAGAGACAAGCTTGGCATTGCTCTTTGAGCACGGGCTGAGAACTGACATAAGGAAATCATTGGCAGTATTCCAATTGGGTATTTATTAAGGAGTTCCAGAGAAGGCAAAATTATACGCCTTTAATGACGAGAAGGCTCGTGAAAGTAGTAAACAACAGACACACTCCTTAGACAAGCACAAATGGTATGACGATATCAAAAGGCATGGAAAAGGTCCCAACAAGAAGGGAAGGACAAAAACATGTGCCAACATTAGTGACAAAAATCAATGATCACTCTGTCCCAAATGTTAAAAACATCATCGAGGATAATGCCTAGCAGGAAAATGTGTCTGTTATAGATGTGGCAGGCCAAGACAGGTTGTCAAAGATTGCACTTTGGGACAACCTAAGAAGGATGAAGATCAGAAGGTGGGCAAGGCCAAAATTTTTGCTTTAACCCAGGAAGCGGCAAAGAATGACTGCAATGTAGTGGCAAGTATCATATCAATCTTTGACATGCCTGATTTTATATTAACTAATTCAGGAGCAACATACTCGTTTGTTTCTTTGCTATTCATTTCAAAGTCGAATATATAATGTGTACCCTTGATAACATATTAGAATTATCACACCATCTGGCAAGGTGCTTATGCAATTTATATAGTAAGAAACCTAAATTTAGAAAAGGACGGGAAGATTATAAAAACAGACTTGGTGGTCCTAAACATGAAAGATTTTGACGTTATACTTGGAATGACAGATTGTCAAAAAATAATGCAACCATTCGTTGTTTTGAGAAGATGTAATTTTTCAATGACCTGGTGAAGAAGAGTTTCATTTCTTTGGAACCAGGGTGAAGCCACTACCTCGACTTATATCAGCATTGCAGGCTGAAAACTTGTTGAAAAAGAATTCGCCTCATGGTTTTTGATATCTTTGACCAGCATTAATTAGAAGGAGCTAAACATCGATGAAGTTCACATGGTTAAGAATTTCTTAGATGTGTTTCTAGAAGATTTACCAAGAATGCCTCCAAATCGAGAGGTTGAGTTTACTATTGACCTTGTACCAAGTGCAACCCCAATTTCAAAGGCTCCTTATCGTATGACACTGGTAGAACTTTAGGAATTGAAAGTACAATTGCAGGAGTTTCTAGACAAAGGTTTTATTAGACCCAGTGTCTCACCATGGGGAGCCCCAATATTTTTCGTAAAGAAGAATGATGGATCGCTGAGAACTTGCATCGATTATCAAGAACAAAACCATATTACAACTAAAAATAAGTATTCCCTATCCAAAACTGAAGATTTATTTGACTGGCTACAAGGTGCCAAGATCGTCTCGAAAATTGATTTAAGGTCAGGCTATCATCAGTTGAAAATTAAAGCAAACGACGTTCCTAAGATGGAATTTATAACTCGATATGGGCGCCATGAGTTATTGGTTATGCCATTTGGCTTGACAAATGACCAGCACTCTTCATGGATCTCATGAATCAAGTTTTCCTCAACTATCAGATCAGTTTGTTATTATCTTCATTGATGATATACTAATCTATTCAAAGAGTGAGCATGCGGAACACTTAAAGATTATTCTCGAAATGCTAAGAAAGGAGAAGCTTTTTTCCAAATTTAAAAAGTGTGAATTTTGGTTCAATAGAGTGAGATTTCTGGGCCATGTGATCACAGCCCAAGGAGTAGAAGTTGAACGAGGTAAAGTGGAAGAACCACCAATTGGTCTTGGCCAACTGATGTTAGAGAAGTGCACATCTTCTTGGGATTAACAAGTTATTATAGGAAATTCATTAAAGGGTTTTTAAAAATTGCCATCCCAATGACTCGGCTAATGAGAAAGAATATGAAATCCCAATAGACATATAAGTATAAACAAAACTTTCAGGAACTAAAACAGAAATTGGCCTCTGCTCCAGTTTTGACCATGCTCAAAAGGTTAAAGGGCATTATTATCTACAGCGAAGCATCTAAGCAAGGTCTGGGATGCGTACTTATGCAGCATGGTAAAGTTATAGCATATGTTTCCAGGCAACTAAAATCATATGAAGAAAACTACCCAACGCATGACCTGGAGTTAGCAGAAGTAGGTCATGCACTAAAGATATGGCGAAATTCTCTCTATGAAGCTAAGTGCGATATTTATACGAACCACAAGAGCTTAAAGTAATTCTTCACCCAAAATGAATTGAACACGAGACGGCGTAAATAGCTAGAATTAGTGAAAGAATATGATTGTGGCATTTATTACCATTCAAGAAAGGCTAATGTAGTTGATGACGTTGTAGGAAGACAACAGGACATCGACAGCTTTACCCGTGATACAGAAATCATTAATCAAAGATATAAATTACTTGCAACTTGTTATGATCTCTATTTAGTAAATATTGCAGCACAAATTTCTATCCTCACAGTTCAACCTACTATTCGAGATTGAATTAAGAAAGCTCAGGATAGTGATCCATTTTTGCAAAAGATGAAAGGTGAAGTTGGCACAGAAAATCGAAAGGGTTTTGAGTTACCTGAAGATAACACCTTGATGTTTAAAGGAAGATTGTGTGTACTGAAGGATGAGAAATTTTGAAAATAAATATTAGAAGAATCTCACTTTGGCCCCATACGCAACACATGCTAGTGGTACTAAAATATATAAAGGCCTTCAAAGCATATTCTAATGGCGAATACAAAACAGGAATGGGTCTATTTGTAGATAAATGCATGGTTTGCCGGCAAGTGAAAGCAAAACATCAGAGACCATCAGGGTTATTAAATCTACTAGAGATTCTTAAATGGAAATAGGAGCACATTGTCATGGATTTTGTAGTTAGTTTTCCAAAATCAAATAGAGGAAATGATGAAATCTGGGTTATTATCGACAGGTTGACAAAGTCAGCTCACTTCTTACCAGTAAAGACGACTTTTAATATGGATCAATTAGCTTTGTTATATGTTAAAGAAGTGATCGGATTACATGGGACCACAGTCTCAATTGTGTCAAACAGAGATCCGAGATCCACTTCGAAATTTTGGAAAATGTATGTGCAAGGCAATGGGGACTAAGCTAAACTTCATCTCAGCTTTCTATCCACAATCAAACGGTTAGTCGAAGAGGACTATTCAGATTCTTGAGGACGTGCTTCGCGCATGTGTCTTAGATCTTGGAGGAAGCTAGGAAAAAAATCTATCTTTGGTAGAATTAGCTATTAGACTACCATATGAATAGCCCCTTATGAGGCTTTGTATGGTAAAAGGTGCAGATCTTCAGTTCATTGGGATGAATTTGGTGATCGAAGAATTCTGGGGTTTGCGATTATTGAGCGAACATTCCAAGCTATTGAGAAAATTCAAACTAGAATAAAGACTACCCAATATCGACGAAAAAGTTATACAGATAACAGGAGGAAGGATTTTGAGTTCGAGGTTGGTGACAAAGTTTTCCTAAAAATAGCTCCTATGAAGGGAGTTATTCGATTTGCTAAAAGGGGAAAGCTTCAATCAAATTATGTAAGACCTTTTGAGATTTTGAAACGTGTGGGAACTGTAGCTTATGTACAAAATGTTTTTCACGTCTCTATGCTTTGAAAATATGTATCAGATCGTGGCCATGTGATTAATCCTCAGTCGTTAGACATTCATCCAGATCTAACTTAAGAGGAAGCTCCAATAGTCATCTTGGATAGGAAAATTCGAATACTTCGAATAGAGAAATTCCATTGATAAAATTTCAGTGGCGGAATCACTCGGTTGAAGAGTCATTTGGGAACGCGAGGTAAATATTAAGGCTAAATATCCACAGCTATTCAATAACCAAGGTAATTTTCGAGGACAAAATTTTTCTTAGGAGGGGAGGATGTAATACCCTGAGCATACATACGATATATTAAGCATAAATGCAGGTTTTGAGTAATTTAGGGTAACTTAGCAACTTTACCATTTTTAGGGACCTTGTACTAATATTCTAATAATTGGAAATACTAGTTTTAATGAAATTACAATTTAATATTCGGATATATGTTGAATTAGTATCGGATAATTTGATATAAAGTGGTTAGATAAAACTTGAAATCTTGCATACATCCACACTAGAACTTTTTATTGTTTTAGTTACGATTTTTTCTTAAATTTGAATTCCATGTGTCATAGGATTGTTCATGATAAGTCCATTTTTAAAATTCATCTATTAGATAATTATCTTAATCACAAGTATTTAAACACTCTAAGCGATACACCAATTTGCAATTAATGCCAGTGAAAGAGAGATTTCTATATGGGCAAAGTAGTTTTGTGTTTTTACTTTTTAATGTTTTAAGTTAAGTAATTTATGTGATCCAAATTAAGAATGATTTTATAGGTAATACCATAGGGTATTATTATGTAGATTTACACAGATACCAGCCATAGGGCTAAATACTCGAGAATGGGTATGACCTAAATGCCAATGAGACGGTCCGATTTCTATCCCACTAGAAAATTATATTGTGTGCGTATTTACTTGCTTTTTATATTAAATTGTGAAAATAATAGCATGAAATCTATACTAAGTATATTCGTATGCTAATTCCATATTTAAAATATTTTTCAAATACTTGATTGGTCAAACTTGGAAATTGAAACTGCTAATAGAGTCCATGTCGGTGGATCAAGAATTTTTTTCTTTCAATACTTAGCATTTAGTTTAAAATTATTTCACAAACAGAATTTTATTTTCAAAATTAATGAATTTATATTTCATTAGTGGATTGAATTTATTTGATATATTATGAGACAATAAAATAGCTTATGTTATTCCGCAAAGTCCTTCAAATTCTTTTGTATTATAATGCGTCAATCGGCTTTTATAAAGGCTAAATGATAGATTTCACATGTTAGACAACTAATTGATAAACACAAATGGAGAAGAAAAAGAAGGGTTGGCAATGAGGCAGGACGGATTTTGGTGGACCCATCCCCCGTTTCCCATAACGCGAGGGAGTAGTTAGTGCAATGATTAAAATATCTTGATTTCTCATCATATTCTCTTATTAAATATAATTTGATTTACATACAAAAATAAGAGTCGTGGAAGGTTCGAGATAGGACGATCCATACATTTTGCCTTCATTTTTTACGTTCCATTTTTATGGACAACTAGCACAATTTGAGGGAGAAAAGGGGCTTACGTGCATCCTACTTGATCATGCGGACCCTAGTGGTATATAAACCCACATTACTCTCCCCCCACTCTCTATCTCCTATATATCTATCTTTGAGAAAAGTCTTCTTCACACTGATTTTTGATAGATGAACCTAACAAGCAAGAATTTTTAAGAGATTTTTCAGAAAACAGATTGCAGTGTCATTTGGAATCTATTTTTGCCGCAAAGATGGCTAACCGACGGAGTGGCCAAATAGGATTTGATCAGTCGTCAACATCAGTTAGCTCACCAGCTTTGAAGAAACCGAATCTAGGAATGTCCATTAATCATTATAATCCAACACCATCACCATTCAAGAAGCCTGCAGATCTCACCATATCTATGAATGATCACAATTCCAACAGTGGTGGTGGTACTGGTGGTGGCGGAAGAGAAGATGAAGAAGATAGAGATCAAAGCGAGGAGCTTAACGAGGGTGCCGTTGAGTTCCCAATGCGTAGGACAAGAGGCAGGCCTACAGGTTATTGGATCTTCAACCCCATATATCTATGGAAACAAATATTAGTTCTTATTTAAATTTTTCTTCTCTTAAGTGTATTCATGATTACACTCCCTCACGTCGTTCATTTTTCATCAAATGCTTGACAAGTTTATAATTTTTGTAAATAAATGGCGGAAAAACTCGAAGTCTAAAAACATAAATTATTAGAGTGAGAACAAGCTTATTATTTAAATTATGTCTTCATCATTCACAGGTTCAAAGAACAAGCCAAAACCGCCCGTATTTGTGACGAAGGACAGTCCTAATGCGCTGCGCAGCCATGTTATGGAGGTGGCAAGTGGCTCCGATGTGGCGGAGAGCATAGCTGAATTTGCAAGAAAAAGGCAAAGAGGAGTTTGTGTGTTGAGTGCAAGTGGGATAGTTAAAAATGTGACAATTCGGCAACCTTGTGATTCTGATGCAGTCATGGCTCTACATGGCCGCTTTGAAATCCTCTCCTTGACCGGTGCTTTTCTCCCTGGGGCGGCGCCGCCGCTGGGATCCACAGGGCTGACTATATACTTAGCCGGCGGTCAGGGACAGGTGGTGGGAGGTAGTGTGGTGGGTCCTCTGGTGGCTGCTGGCCCAGTAATGGTGATTGCTTCTACGTTTTCGAATGCTACTTATGAGAGGTTGCCTTTGGATGAGGAAGAAGAAGCTGCTGCCGCCACAGGGGGTGTTGCAGACGGAGGACAGGCTGGCATTGGTGGCGGTGATATGGGTGAACCGCCGGCTTTGGCAGCATATAACATGCCACTTCGGAACGGGGGAGAATTGAACCATAGTTCATTTTCATGGAATCATGGCCCTGCAAATTACTAGCTAGAGATGAAGATTACTTGTTCATGTATTAAGTTTTTAATATATGGTAATAAAATAAATTAACGGATCATATCACTTTTAACATCCTTGTTTTATCTTTCTTCGAATGGATGAAACTCTTGTCCATGAAGATGCATCTAGTTGATGAGGTAGTTGAACTAAGCTTCTCTTTTTGTCCAAGGAATACTAATCAACAGACGAAAACAAATCCAATTACCGACACTCTTAAAATAAATGTGAATCTTGTCGACAGAGGAATAGCCTGACTTTTTCCGAGTAACGAATGTATTACCTTGAAATACGAACACTGAACCGTGTCAACAATCTTCCGATCTACTTAAGAAGGATCAATAATAAAGTGAGTAAACAATGATTGAACTTAGAGGGTGTTTGGTTAGGATTAAAATTGGATTTTTAGTAGATTGTGATAAAAAAAAAAAAAATTGAAATGTGTGGTTCAAAAGTTGTGGGACCCATGAAAGATGTGATTAATATTGATTGTTTGACTTTGACTTAAATTAAAATCTAATTTTAATATGTACCAAACATGACCTTATTTTAGCATACCTTGCTAAAGTCGAAACCCATTTCACACCACTTCGTCCCTCATACGATTTATGTGCATGTTTTCAAATTTTATAATTGTTGACAAGTTGGTTAAACTTAATTTTTGTAAACATAATTTTGTAAAATTCACAACTTCCGTTTACTTTTTTTTATGACCCTTGCTTTATGCCAGCTCAATGACCGGGGAATCTGTTTATGTCCCGGTCATTGAGCCGGGGGATTGGTTGGCGCCCCTATTTATGCCCCGATCAGGGGCATTGAGTGTTTTCCTCTTCTTTTTTTTTATCATGCATTCCTTAAAACCGTATAAACCATCATATTCCAACCTAACTCATTGAATGGAACAATTTTGGGTCCAAGGTCAATATATACATCACTATCATCCTCCATTTCCTCTATCACATGCAAATTCTCAACAAACTGTAACCGAATTTGGAAATTCCTAATGCAAGTAATAATGTAGTAATTGTCATTTGATAAAAAAAAGTACTGTTAATTACTCAATAATATCGGCGCATATTAGCTTAGCTATGCTAACACGACCGGTTTTGCTTCCTCTCTGACAGCCACTTTCCTTGCCTTACGCCTACACTACTCTCTCACTCCAAGCTACGCTTTCTGAGCAAGATGAATTGTGATTCCATCTTCTGTGTACACGCCGAAGTGTGACCCGAGACGAGAGACTTTTCCCCGGCGAGCCCTCTCTCTTAAAGCCAAAAATGCCCCAGGACAAGGTCAAAACTGTTAGAAATGTGACATGATCAATAGAACCTGACAGGTTCTGGCCTTGGGTAGTGGCGCCCATTAAGAAAATCAGAATATCGAATGCCAAATTATAACTGTATTACATCGACACTAGAGAACACAATCTACAGAGATGCTAATGAAAAAAGACACTTTCAGATGCTGCGTTCATAGGTTTAAGCCTGCCAGCATAAAATTAGAGTGACACTTGATGCTCAAACTAAAACTAAGTTCATCGATGACAGTAAACAAAGTTATATACATACGAGCAGAAAATTAAACACCGTTGTTCTGCAATATAAATGGCCTTCAGTCCCAACAAGAAAAATACATTACTACAGAAAAATGTTACTTATCTAGCCAATTCTAATACTTAAAAACTGTCTGCAAGGAGAGGGAAATCCTTCCCCAGAAAAGTTCTAATCTGACAGAATAACATTGGTCGACTACCAAGAGGTAAAAACAGTCCATATACGGTGAGATAGGGTGGTAGACTGAGGAGACAAGAATAACATTAGTCGACTGCCAAGAGGTAAAAACGGTCCATATCTGGTGAGCTAGGGTGGTAGACTGAGGAGATTCTAAGTCATCATTTTTTCATTTTTCCTTCGACAAGACCCTGTCCTAAGAAAAGTATATGACATATCCGGAATTTTCTAATAGTCACCATTCTCGGGAGATTGCTGCATGCCATGACCAGTGCTATTTCTCCATTCCATCGAATGTGAAGGTGTCAATTGCATGCCCTGATGCTGAATCATAAATGGACTTCCACCAACAGTTTGATGAGTAGAATCAGCAGGTGACCAGATGCCTAGATCTGACGCTGAAGTGCCACCAATTGCAGATAACTTGTTGGAAGCAGCATCTCCTTTACCAGCACCACTAGTATCCTTCTTGGAGTCGATTTGAAAGGTACCAACAATTACCTGGTAACCCAATTAACTGACATGTCAATAAATGGAAAAACCCCATATGCTTAAATTATGAAACCTGGCACGATCTGTCTGGTCAGAAGCACCCAAGTCACTGGTGTAACTGTGTGCATAAAAGATATTGGTAGTTTGTTATCAACAATAACATTTGTTATTAGTTTATCATTAACAATAACATTTGAGTCCCACATTTGCAGGTTTGTATTACACCCCAAAAGTGAAGAGCAACAAATGATTATATCGAGAACAGGTTCACTGCAGTATAGTAAACCAGATCGCTGGTTTCCACTAAACTGTGCAATTTATCTCGATTTAGACCACTTTCCTGATTTCCAGTCAAGTGGAGTTGCTGGGACTGGTTTACAAACCAAGTCACCAGTCCGGTCCAGATTTTAGGACTGATTATATGTCACCATATTTGCAAAAGCTAATTTAGTTTTTTAATCTCCTCCTACCCATTTTCCTTTCTAGTGCAATTAGGTTATATACACTTGCACGTGTTGACTATAACAAGAACTACAAATTGAAAAACTGAAATCAGGTAATTTATCATCCATTACTTGAGAACACAGAATAAAACTGTATGGATAACTAATGGATACAAAATCTCAATGGCCACTGTACTTTCAACATTGTTTCCCACTGTGCTTTCAAAGTTGTATGTTCCCCAACAATCGGGGTAAGTTTAAAATATCAGAATAGTCACTGTTGTTTCCAGCAGTCACTATACTTAAAATGTTGTTTCCTTCTGTCGCTCATGATCGTTTGAAAAATTAACGGTATTGTTTGTCCCGTCAACGAAATCATTAATTTTCAATCAGCAGGAGCGGAGTAACGAATGAAAAACAATGTCAAAAGTACAATAGCGATTGAGATTGAGATTTTTAACCCAATAGATAACACAAAAGTTCAAGATTCCATTACATATAACCCAAGCACATATACAGTTATCTCTTCTTTAGATCAATTAACCCAATAAAATCCATAACAGACCATCCAAATTCAGAGCCACAATAAATTAAAACAATCTTTATAAAATAGTCTGCATGTTCAGAATTATGAACACATATTGAAAAGGTGAGAATATAGAGAAGCTGATAACATTTGTAACACATGCAATTCACCAAATATAAAAACAAGAATTTGGAATTGAAGATGTGCAATTTGGGACAACAATAGGACAAAATTTTCATTCTAGACCAGTATAATATAATAGCTGTCCCAACTAGAAAATGTGATATTTGTTAAGCTTCATCTAGCAGAATGGTTAATACAAAGGTTTCCCTTAATAACATTTACCACGTAAAGAAATTGACAATAAGAATAGGAACAAGGGAAAGCAAGTAGGAAAAGAGGGGAAGCAGTTCAACTACTGTCCCACAGAATTTAATACACATGTTACCTGAATCGGGCCTGCAGCTGTAAGTGGTCCACCAATCCCTCCACCAATGATTTGTCCATCAGTACTCGACAGACATACACTAAGTCCTCCAGTTCTCCCTCCTCCAAGTTCAGCACGGATGTAAGATCCAGATAGAGAAAGAATGTCAAATCGCCCCTGATAATGAACCAACCATTTTAGAGTTGTATCCTAATGGTGGAAAACAGCGTAAAACACCAGAGAAGTCTCATTTGATGTGCCAAACTTTTTTTTCAAATGTGATCAATTAATAAGGCAGTGATATAATATACTTTACTAGATATTATCGTCAATTAATTCAATTATATGATTAGACAAAGAATTTGAGCAAAATGTAGAACATCATAAAATCTAAATAAGTCTTAAATGAAATATGCTATTTATATCATGGAATAATTTAGTAACAAAAAATAAAATAAAGGTTTCCCAGGAATTGTTGGACTCTTGAAGCTGATTTACCTTCTAAAACTCTTAACAACTAACATAATGAAAGCACAAAACAATCCGACCATCAAAGTGCAGTTCTGTTATCGTCCATAATTAGGGAGTAGCGGATCCAAAATTAGAAAATTAAGTGGTGCAGCATAGGTCATACATATTTACAGGAGCTAAATTAGAATTTTTCCAAATGTATAGGAATTTCTCTAACTGACAAAATTTTCCTTCTTATCCTATATGATATGATCTAGACTAGTATTGGATAGCTCAATTGAGATCAAATATGATGTGATCTAGACCCTAGTATTGGATAGCTCAATTGAGATCAAATACTTCGGTCTTTTCTTTATTTCTTTATTTATTTTGTGTGTGTCGTCATTTTTTTATTCTGAACTCCTCAAGCTTATTCTTATAGAATAAAGAACAGGGTGGTCAATTTCAGACTTCAGTGCTGATACAAGAACTGTGGTCAGACTTTTTGAACATAGGTGTTGAACTATTATTGACTAATGTCCTTTCATTGGGGTTTAAGTTGATGGTGGTCAGTGCTTGGGGGGAAGAGGAGCTTTCAGGCAATTGTTATCTTACTTTGGCTCTAGTCAACCATACGTGGAGATTTTGGTTTTAAATCACAATCCAATTTATCCTAGAATATATCCATACGCATACAGAACAGCTTTCATAACAGGAAAGAATGTTTAATATCCATACCCACATATTGCTCCCCCATGAAATACTGCCACCAGATGGCTAAAGTAATATCCAAAAAATGGGGGGAAATCTACCTCATATGAAACGCTGCCTCCAGATGTTGCTGGCTGGCGTAAAGATGCATTAGAGACCAAACCAGATGCTGAAATAATACATATTTCACGTTTGCTTTGCTGCATAAACATCATGATTTTTTGACCCACATCCTATCAATGCATCTAGACATGTTAAGTCTTACAGTTATCAATAAAAAAAAGGCAAAAGATTCAAAAGTAGGCATATGACATGCTAAGATGGGATCAGGGGGAAAAAAAAAAAAAACTACCCCAGAACATTATTGATTAACAACATCGAGTGTAGATACAAAAACGCTGTTCTTATTCCCAGAAATAACACAGTAACAAAGCTCTTTCTGCAACATGTCCAGTAAAAAAACAGTTGTTGAAATCCAGGGAAACGTCGATTATAATATTCTCATCCACTAATGATTATTAAAAGGACTAGAATATTCTATTATCTCATGACAACTATATATCGTGGGAGCTAGAATTACGAGCAGCAAGTAAATCTTCGCCTAAACTAGACATCTATCACGTAGATTGCTTGAAAGATTAAATCACAAACGTAAATGTGCAAAAGTAGCTTAAGGAAGAAACCCCTATTATTGACTTTGACCTTAATATAAGAGGCATGAAGACCACACCCTCAAATATAAGAAGTGGTAGAAGAGTGAGGAGAAGACGCAAAGTTTTAAGACATAATCAAACCAGGATCCCACCCACTCGTTCCAAGAACATCCTGCTACACTCCTGAAGATCCAGGAATTGAACTAGAACTATCTAAATAATGCTAAAGTTTGAAATCTGAAATGTATAAGAAGCGTAACAAAGAAAATCATCAAGAGTTTTCATCTAGCTTTCCACCAGCTGGTCCAGAAGACATGCAACAGTGCAACGATGGAATCACTTATTCTATAACTCCCTGTCCAGAGTTGATGCAAGACTAATAAAAAAAGAGATGGAGAGAAAGAGAGAGGAGGGGAGGGGAGGCAGAGAGAGAGAAGGATCTCAGATTAACTTAACGATAACATACATGAACTAAATAGTAATTTTATCGTGTCCCGTGTAAAATTTTACTTCACGCATTGAAATCAAGATCTTCTATCCTTAATTATATCAAATATTGAATGAAAAAAAAAAAAGGCATGAAATGGTTTATTATTTTAAAATATTGACATTCTAGACTAGCAGAACATAATACAGGAAGATGTCAAGTTGAGAACTTTGCAGTCTTTCAGTATAAACATAGAATTATGATCACTAAAATAACCGATGGTCCTCTCTCTGCTTCTCCATGGTGTAAGATTTCATGGACAAATTAGTTAACTGAGAAAATACCATTTACTCCTTTCCTGTAGCCACAAAGTTTATGAAATTTACACTGAAAACTTCAATATGGAACATCACTTAAATACACTTTTTGAATGGGCATCATTTCTTTAAACTTGCTTCCAGTCCAAAATCCAAAGCATGGTCATGAAAAAAATGATATTTCCAAATTCCAAGTCTTTCAAAATATAATATGAAAAAGAATGACCACTCATCCACAACAAAGAGAAAAAAATAGATCTTCAATAAAACTAAAAAGCAATAAGCACAACTATTTACATTCTCAGCAAAAGAATACTGAGATATATCTCGAGCAGAAGAAAATTTATCCATTTATATTAAAGTTAAGTTTAAAGAAGATTTTATAGTGCACATCTAGAAGCATACTTCTCCAGCAGTCACGGTAATGATGTGAAGGGTGAAACCTTCGTCCATGTTGCCTGCATCACCCAGGTAGAAAGAGAGTTAGTCCGCTGTCCACTTTCCTTGTGGTAGTCTAGAAACCCAAATAACTATGGTGGGGAACTTAATAAAACTCAAATGGAAAAAAAAAATGTTTGAAGAGAACATTATTGCAACAAAATTAAAAATAAAAATAAGCTTTTCAAAATTTAAAGGCATGATCACACCCACACTTGAAGGCACACAAGCAGGACGTTCCTGACAGGTGCTGTGTGGAGGGGGAGTGCTGAGTGACTCTAATCCCGATGTAAACAATTAACGGGAGTATAATGCATATAGAAGGAAAATCTCATATTCTTAAACCGGTTTTCCAGTGATGAGTTAGGTCTATAGACCTTGACGTAGTGAATGTTTAGTCGATTGCATAGGGTTGCATATGTGATTGTTTTAGATTTCCTTTCACCAAACTCTCAATGCCGAATTTGACAGATTGTCAGAAAGAATTTTCACCGTTTTAATATCTGCAAGGGTAGTTGTTTTTTACTTGTTATGATAGGTTTGTATACTTTTCTCTGTAAATATTCTCCGTTTTGACATATATTGGATAAAAGACTGCATCTTTTTTAACACAGTCGCCCTGAACCTTACATTATCTTTCATGGACTTCCTCTTGTCCTGCTGTGAGAAAAAGAATCTGGGAGCGCCCTGTGAACCACAGAACAGTCCTTTAAAGCAAGACTTAGTGAACAACATGCCAAACCACTCTATACCCTTCTTAGATAAGCACGAATCCCTAGGGATCGAAACTTCAGTCTACCTTTTCCCATATTAGGAGGGGTTATTTGCCTTCCTAATCTTCAACACAAGAAAGGGTATAGAAAATTCCCTTTTCTTCTGTAGAAAGAGCCATGAGACTAAACTATTTCAAATGCATCAAAATGAAACATTAAAGAGCTGGGACAGAAACCAAAATTTAAATCTTGAGAGGATTCAGTGCACTAGTTGATAGGTTAAAGATTTTACCTACACAATGACTTGCATGCATATACAAATACATATATTAACGCATAGATACCTGTATGCATATACAGATAAATTACAAATAGAGAGAGAGGGAAAAAGAATCACCGCAAGCAGCCAGCTGGAGTTTCTTGGAAGAATAAGAGGACGGGGTGGGAGCAGGAGCAGCCAAGCCTTGGTCCCGTTTCTTTTTGGAAGCCGCGGAGGAAGCTGCGTATAGCTTCCTAGCAGCCGCGGCTTGCTCGGGGGTTTCGTACTTTTTGGGTCTTCCCCTCTTTCTCTTCATATTCTCTGCAGGCGAGGCCACCGTAGAAGGGACGCTGGTGTGAGTGTACACGTCGCTGTTGTTGGTTGTACTGTTAGGTACAACTCCATTAGTGGCTGATGGAATTGTGGCGGAGGCGGCAGTAGACGGTGGTGGAGGAGGAGTTTGGAGGTTAAGTTGAGGGTGGTTGTAGTAAGAGCTCAGTCCAATGCTGTCGTTATTGGCTTCCATGGAAAAGAGAGAGGAGGCGTTGGAATTGGGGTTTTTTCTTCCTGTTTTTACTTTTTAGTAGATTTTTCTGTAGAGGTCTTCCTAAGAAATTTTCTCCTTTTTATCGTTTCTGGGAAAAATAGCAAAAGAGGTCCCCAAACTTTCGTGTAAGCTTCATTTTCATCTGTAATTTTCAATGCTAAGTCGTCCTAGTCCTCGTCATCGACCTCTTATTTCTTGTTTCGCATTGCGTGTAAAGCGAAAAATTCGTGAACCCATCAAGCCATTGTCTCTACAAAACAGTTAATTTGGATCTTATATTTTGATTCTGAAATGAACCAAAACTACTTTAACATTTGATTTGAATTACCATCATTTGAAAATTGTTTAAAACCAAACCGTTTTAATATTTTAATAAACTGAACATTTTAATAGAAACTTAAAGCCACGAAAAAAAAACATTTAAGTTGTATCCACTTAGCTTGAAGATTTAGATTAAAGTAAAGATATGATCGTGCTTAAAATAGAAATATGAGCATCTTCGTGCATTCTATGAATTGAAATGATGTGAATCCAACCAAAAATCGAAATTGGGAACTCACGAACAAGATTGAATAAATCCAAAATATTCAAAAATCACGTCGTGCAAAGATCTACTCTACCCGTTGTCCGACCCGTATCAAGAACTGAGATTACACGTAAGAAATTCGACCCGTTGATTATCTGGAATAAGAATCGTGAAATGGAAACACCACAAAATGACTGCGAAACATTTTGATAAGTTCAAGATTAGATCCAAAAAATTGAAGGAATAAATCTCACAAAAATGTATTAACTCTCAATAATAATGTCTGGACTGTTTTTCATACAATGAAAATAAAGAGGTGTTTAAACAAACCCTCTAAAACCCTAATTTACACGAAAATAATATTCAAATATTGTAAAAGATACTAAAAATATAGAATTCTAAGTAAACTAGGAAACTGCCAAAATTCGAAAATTCTCCTGCTAGAATGTTCTATGCAGTCGCATAGAAGACCAAAATGTTGTTTGTCTATTCACGGCTTACTTGCATGTGGCCGCATAACTCTTATAATTATGCGGTTGCATAGTATTATTTTTTGCCTCCAAATTGATTTTCTCATTTTCAATGCTTTTCAATGTTTTTGGGCTTTCGACTCCAACATGAAAATTGGTCTTTGGCTTGTTGACTTCTTCAGTTTGGACTTTATATCTTGACCAAGTGATTGCCTACCCTAGGTCATATAGCATACGTGATGACGGACAAGTAGAAAGACTTTATGTGGTATTAATCTAATGAATAGATTGTCGAGTTCAAATTCTTCACCAAAAAATTTTGTTTACAATTTAAAAGTATTTAATATAAGAGAGAAAAAAACAACAACCACCATGAAAGAAACAAAAAGATTAAATATTGATGACTCACTACGTCTAATCGAGTCTCTACATTTAGACAGACATATTCATCATTTCTTTTTCTTTTTTTTTATTAATGCTATTTAGTATCGTTAGTGTTACAACACCAGTTTAGGTAGCACTAAATGTCAATAAATGAAATGTACAATTACATGAATCGTAAAATTTCACATTTAATTAAAAGAATCGCATAATTTCATATTTAATTAAACATGTCGCATAATATCATATAGACTTGTGTTCTAATATTATCGGTGTTAGATAGTATTATTCCTTTTTTCCTGTTATGTCAGCCATAAGAGTGAAGAGTCCCACTATAGTTGCATTGGAGGGTATTTTCTGCAGACAATATTTACTTTTTCTTATGTAATATTTTTTTATACAATTCATATTAACATTGAAGATTATCTAGCTACAAGTACGTATTTATAAATTTTGTACCACACGAACCAAACATTCTATTTTTCCATCACGTCAATTGCCAAGTCCAAGCAAAGTTCTTACATCTTGTGCGCATGCTACACTTGATTGCTTTCCCTTCTCACTATATAGCTCCAAGCATTTGCGTTATAATCGTTCACGAGTTCATATGCTATCTTTAATATATTAAGGGTGTGTTTAAGCCACATTATTCTGGAAAATGTATTCTGAAATAGTAGATTGACGGAGAATGTGTGAATTGTGATTGAAAAAGAATGAAAAGTTATTGATGTGATGGAAAATATTATTTTATTGAAAATATGTGATTAAAAATGTGTAAAAAAATAAAAATAAAAATTTTAATGTGTACTGTTTAAAAGTACATTATCTTTAATCTCTACTATATTAAAAGTCAGATGACATGAAAAGACATTTTTTGTTGAATCTAAATGCCGAATATTATTTTATTGAGAAAGAGACTATTACATTTAGGATCCGTTTGATTGTAAGGTGGAAAATATGTGGAAAGAAAATATTTTATACAGAAATTTTTTTTTTTCTAAAAATTGTAATTAATTATGCTTGATTGGTATAATTTTCTGTGGAAAATGTTAAAAGTTTGGAGTCATTTTTTATGAAAATTGTCCATTAAAGTGATAATCAAACGGAGCCAAAAAAAAATGAAAGAAAATAATCATACCGAATACCATTCGTTTGGCTTTGTTTTGCATGAAAATTATCAATAAAAATGAAAAAAAATTTACCATTTGCATCAAGAATTTATTTTCCTCAAAAAGGTGAAAATTTTAGAAAGTTAAAAAATATTTTCCCAAGAAAATTTCGCCAATCAAACACTACAAAAGTTGGAAAATAGAAAATATTTTTATGAAAAATTCGGCATATCAAACGGGGCCTTAGAATTCGTTTTATTGCAAATGTGGAATTTGGGTGAAAAGAAAATGAATTACATGGAATTGAATTGCCTATAATTTATTTTACTGGAAATTATAATTAATTGTATTTGATTGGTATAATTTTTCCCATGGAAAATATTGAAAATTTGGTATATGTTTGACTTCTTTTTTTTCATAAAAATTGTCCATTAAAGTGATAATTTTTTTTTACCATTTGGTCTAAAATTTGTTCCAATTGCTAAAAAAAAATTACTATACCGAAAATCATTCATTTGGCTTTGAATTTCATGAAAATTGTCAATTAAATGGATATAATTTGTTACAATTGGGAATAGAATTCGTTCCAATTGCAAAAAAAAAAAAAAAGTAGCCTAGAAACCAATTCTCACCACAAAGAAAACCAAGAATTTGGTGAAAAATGAGGTAATGGCAGAAAATGAATTTCATGAAAAATTTAGCCTACTAATCAGTCTAAAATGTGTGAAATGAAAATAAATTACAACTTTCCTATAAAATTTTGTGCTATGAAATAGACCCTTAGACACCATATAAGGTAGCGCACTCATTAAATTACTGGACCGCATTTATTGTCCCTCTCTCTCTCTCTCTCTACAAAACGATGCATACAACCAACACACATATATAGGCTTCTATGTCGACGACAGACAAAATTATACAATATTCTAGGGACCTTTTTAGCATGCCGAGTTCACATAACACTGGGATTGGAATATGTACACCTTACGCTCTACTTGCAGATCAAAAGCTTTGTCAAAACTATCCAAATTCCAAGCACCAAAGAT
Organism: Fraxinus excelsior; assembly: GCA_019097785.1. NCBI lineage: Eukaryota > Viridiplantae > Streptophyta > Magnoliopsida > Lamiales > Oleaceae > Fraxinus > Fraxinus excelsior. Next base: position 29,576,811 of record CM032629.1, read on the forward strand.
GAAGATTTGAATTGAGCAGCGAGAGGAGGTTACCTGTGTCCCATGACAAGTCACATCATAAAAATTGAGGGCACAAAACTATCTTAACATAGAAAGGTTGGAATGAAGACTAAAACATTTACAAGTGGGTTGTACTGGTACATCGGGGTACTTTTAAGTTTGAATAATGGATTGATTGAATAGTCACTTTTTCGAGTCAACCAAAAATAGTTGTCATTCACCACGATGACCTTTTATTGATTAAAAGATAAGAATATCCTTAAATATTTTATACAATTACAAAAATATGAGTTTGTTTAAAAGACAATAATACCTTCAAGTTATAAAGTAAAAGTCAAAACACTTCTCTCTTAAAATTTAAAAATCAAGTCACTTTCTTTATTTGTTTACTCCACCACAGATAGAAACTCTTTCATTCTTCATCTACTTCAACCTTAAAATCTCATAAACTTATCAAACGCTCAACAAAAATATATCGTTTATATCCAACACTTCGAATTGGTAAGTATATTTACGTATATTTAATTTCTTTTTCGTTAAATTAGTATATTTTTTAAATAGTTAAATTTTATTTCGACAAGTGTTATAACATACACAGATAATTTTATAAAAAAAATGGGAAACAAATAATATTGGGGCCAAATGGCCCTACCTTTCATTAACGAATTGCCCGGACCCTTTATTTTTCTCCACCTCTTCCTGACCTTATTGATTAATTTCTTATATTTAATCTCATTTTTTTCTAATATTTTGATTCGTAATGTAGATATTGCATTAACATGTCCCGATTTGTTACTTCGATGAATTTCAAAAGAATAAAAATGGTCGATGAAAATAAAAATGGATTAGTGAAGGAGATGGGGTTACTCGAATTATGATAACATCGAGACATCATTCACGGAAATGTTCCATGATATAGAGAACATGCTCAACATCGATCACTCTCGATACGATATGAAATTAAGATTTTTATTTAACGAGCATTCAATCATTCTGATTCCACTTGTAAAAGTTGTTTCTGAAGTGCAAATGAAGTTGTTAATTGAATTGAGTGAAGACCGCAAGTCGACTCATGTTTGCGTAACTTTATTAAGAGATAATGTCCCTGGCGTGAACACGAAAATCTCAATGGATGGGATCGTAATGTAAACGATTTTTTGGATACAGTAAATATAGCTTGTGATGATGATGTGGTTATTCCCGAGACAATTGCTATTCACTATAATTTCACTATTATGCATTGAATTCACAATGTAGTTCAAAAAATTGAGGATGAAAGGCGATTTACAAATCAAAATTTGATTGCTTTATCCATTCGGAGACATGAGTGGGATGGGAGTTCTTAAGCTGGGCCAAGTACACTGTCTTCTAATTGTTCGCATGTGGTTTTCGATGATAAATATTTGTATGTTGATCAACTGTTTGACACAAAGAGAGATCTGCAGGAAGTTGTGCACCGGATTGAAATAAAACATAACTTTGAGTTTAAAGTGAAGAAATCAAACAAGTCTACACCACGTCTGATTCTCAATGTGTGTTTCGGACATCAGCTTCATCTTCCAATTATCAATGTGTGTTTAGTTTATCAACTCTACACAACGTCTGATTCTCAAAAATTCAATGTACTTGGTTGCAAAAACTCCACAATTACCCACGTACGTAAGTAATAATATGTCAGCCCAAATTACAATATATTTTACATAATTTAACAAAAAAAGAGACATAAGATTTTGTTTGTCTTGCAGTCGTCATCTTTCTCACGATGGCTATTCTATCATGTACTGCAATGTCTGCTATTCTAGCCATCATGGGAACGATGGTTGCCATCGACTCTAGTATACGCTCGAGCTAGCCCTATGTGGTACAACTATCATCGGAGTCATACACGTACATCGTTGACTTAGCGAATACGATCTCAACTACAAAGAAATGTGAGTTTGCGATCACTGGGGCGTACAGATGTGTACAACATGTTTACGACTTTCTCCATCTCAAACCAAGCCCTCTCGCGCACTCTTTCATACAACGTAGCAATTTGTACCAATCCGATCCGCCAACGATCATGTTATGATCAATGTGGATGGCACTAAAAATCCCGCAACTCATGATAACTCGACCACGAACATCAAATGATTTCGGGTTACTCCAAGCCAAATCGCCCAATAGTTCCATAGCCATATTGACACTTCAATAGAATCTAAATTATGAAGTAACGAGAAGATCTTTATACTTACAAACATTTCATTTATAATATGTCCATTAGTCATTTTATTCCTAATTACATTCACTACCAAGAAATAAGCAAGGAATTGATTGATTGCTACCAAACATCCAGGCCCTCAAGGAGCTTTTAACGGAGGGACTCGGCCTAAGCAATAGCACAAAGCTTTCTGTTGTTCATTTTTCAAAATAAAACTCAACACCGATCTCTGGAAATTTGAACATCTTCCATACTACTGATGTCAACTCATGAATCCTCTTACCTTTCCTACCTATCGTAAATAAAGCAAATAATTTTATAAAAATCTAAAATCGAACAAAATTTACATATCTTGCAATTAGAAAAATGGAGAATCGAACAAACTAAAAAAATTCAAATGTTAGGGGAAAAAAGCGGAAATGGGGAATCACCGACAACATTTTGAGTGCGAATCGAGCATACGACGATCTCGGTCCTCATAAGAGTAACCTTAAATTCCATACCAGAGTATCCATCCTCCGCTAGATGTTAATCCAACTTCATTTTTCTGGTGAAATTAGAGAAGACAAAATCTTGGGAGAGAAAAGAAATACAAAAGAGATAGGAAACGCGTGCACAAAATAGGGGGTTGCATGGAGAAATGGATGACAAGTGGCTGGTTGAGTGGGACAATGCAGAAAGAGGAAAAATGGGTACTGAAAAGAGAATGGCCTCACCTCCTACGATTTTCGAAATAAAGTTAAAAAAATTGGAGGTTGACGATAGTCGACGTCCAACACGTGTTTAGGCTTTCTTAGCCTCTTTTATATGTGTAGATTCTAATTTGATCAAGGCAATCGAAAACTGAGGCAATTGAAATCAAGAGCTGGTTTATAAGTGAGTTTTTTGGAGGATGTGTGGTTAGAAAATAAAGAAAAGTTATGAATCCTGTACAATTTGTGGTTGAAAATTATTTCCATAAAAACTATCTTATACAAGCTCGATAAAAACAATAAGAAGAACAGTTAGACCCTATTTGGTATAGATTAAATATAATATAAATTACTTATCCATATCGAATAGGGAATTAAGATTCTGTGAAGTTTGAAAATGAGACTTCTTTTCAACTTATCTCCCCACTTGAGCATTTTTTATGGAAATGCCTAAAAGAATTAGGTAAATATATACTATACATTAAAAATTAAACTATGTTTCTATTGGCCATTTAGCATTCCAAGTACAATCATGCCCAATGTATATCACGATTTATACCAATGTTTACACTTTGTCACATGATATTATATTATTGGATAGTTTAAAAAGAAAATAATTTTTTATCCACTTATTTGTTGACAACAATAGTAATATCAACCATAATGTAAAGAAAAAAAATGTACAAATAACATAATCCATTAGGTAGACAGTCCTACATGAATAGGGCCACGTAGGCCATGTTCAACAGACCACCTCTTTGAGATTTACCCCTTAATGTGTATTGTTGTCAGTCTCACTTGGCGCTGGTTCATGTTCAACTATATGGAAATTACATAGACTAAGTGTTTTAAAATCTCATTTCATAATTAAGAGTTACGAGTTTCTTTATTTTAAAAAATAAGATATAATTAAAATCTTAAATATTAATAATTATATAATAAAACTAAACTAATTAACATACTCACATCCACTCCCACCTCATTCCCAAACACTAAATTTATCTTCATTCGTCCCTCTCATTTCTCTCTATATCTCACCCTCTCCCTCTCATCCTACCACATTCAAATCTCTTTCTCCGACTCTCTACACTCTTTCTCACAAATGGATCGTCGCCGCTAGAGAGCTCCATCTTCGGCGATTGTCTCTGTACACCAACGATCGGTGTGCGCAGCGGCACCACCTCTACGAGTTGCAAATCGTGCATGTAGCAGCGAAATCGTTGCACATTTGTGTTGTAGATCACACCTGTAGCGGTCGCGTTAACGCGACATCGTCACCCATCTCTAATCCAACAACTCCAATATCTTTCATGACTCTCATGTATCTGTATCTGCCTATATCTCTCCTATTCTATAACTGCCTATTTGGATCTGATTTTTTATAGCGGTGGTGGTGATGATGGTGACGGTGGCGGTGCTGGTGAGGTGGTGTTGATATTGTTGTTGGTGGTGGGTTTGGTGTTTGTGTTGGTGGTGAATGTGGTGGCGGCAACGGCGACGACGATAATATATAGTGGTGGTGGTGGTCGTGACCGATAGATTGGTTAATGGGTGGTGGCAATGTTATGGCGATAGAGGCGCCTCGCGCAGTGAATGGTAGTAGCGGTGGTTTACATATTTTGGTGGTGGTTTTGTTGGTTGCAATAGCGGTGGATCTAGTGGTGATGGTGGATCTGGCGATGAAGGTGGGTTTTGTTGGATCAACAATGGATCTGACATTGGCATTGTTGGATCCAGTGGCGGTGGCGGTGGCGGCGATGATTTTGTTAATACAAGCAGTGGTGACAATGATTTTTGTTGACACGTGTGGTGGTGGTGGTGGTTGTTGTTGTTGTTGTTGTGGTGTCGGTGACAGATTTGAAAATTTTTGGTGGGGGTGGTGGTGGGGCTAGGATGATGTGGGGTCAGGGTAAGGATGATGAGTGTTTATAACAAATTATTTGTTGATTTTAACCAATAAAATGGTTAATACGTGATCAATAAATAATTCGTGACCAATTATTTAATAGACTGTATCCAATAAATTTGTTAATTTGTGATCAATAAATAACATGTGACCTACAAAATGTGATTGTGATTCACAATTTATTAAATTGTGATCGAGATATTACTTGTGACCAATTCATTTGAAAATATGTGATCGTTAAATAAGCTATAACTTATAAAATTTGTGATTTGTGATCGAAAAATAAATTGTGACCTATAAATTTTTTTATATGTGATCGAGAATAATTTGTGATCTATAAAAATTTTTAACAGTGACTCAGAAATAATTTGTTCAATAATCGAAAAATAATTTGTGATTAATTAATTCAATAATTGAGATCAAATTGTATAGAATTGAGATCTTAATATACTTAATTAATTATTTCATAAATATAATGTAATTAATATATGATTTTTAAATTTTAAATTTTATTTTTTAGGGTGTGTTTGAGGCACATCATTTTGAAATAATATATTGATGGAGAATGTGTGGTTGAAAATGAATGAAAAATTATTGATGTGATTGAAAATATTATTGCATTAAAGAATGTATGGTTGAAAATGAGTAGAAGAATGAAAATGAAAATCTTAATGTGTACCAAACATGGGCTTAGTTTTGAAATAGATAATAAATTTAGGGGTACTTACAAAAATAACCTTAAATTTAGAGATATTTTGAAAAATCATATAAAATGTTTTTAGGAAATAAAAAATACCGTATAAAATGAAAAAGTGACATAATGTCACTTTTTTATAAAGATTGTCACTTTTTTTACTTTTTTTAAAAAAATGACACAAACTCAAAAAAGTGACAAATTTTTTTTTAAAAAAATGACACTCTCAAAAGGTGATACAAACTAAAAAAAGTGACACTAATTCCTTTTTTTTAAAAAGTGACAATTTTTTTTAAAAAAATGACGCACTCTCAAAAAGTGATACAAACTCAAAAAAAAAAATGACAAACTCAAAAAAAGTGACAAATACCAAAATATGATCATCTATTTGTGCAGCACCAGTAATCATGTTCTTAAAATAATCAGCACGTCCAGACCAATTCATATGCTGATTATGTTAGGAAAATATAACATATTATTTCATTTTTTTATCTTCTTAAAAAGTGATAAAAATTTAAAAGGTGACAAAAAACTAAAAAAAAAAAAAAAAAAGTGACACAACGTCACTTTTATAAAATTGATGAGCAACTTTGACATCCATATACGGTAATGCATAAAATTAAGTAAGTGACATGTGACACAATCTCATTTTTATAAAAAAAACAAATGATTTTGTTAGTAAAAAAAGGACCAAAACACAGGAACAAAACTCCCAGAAATTCAATATCACGCTGACTTCATAAAGGGTTGGAAATCACTTCCAAGTGTTATGGAATCACTCCAAGAGAAAATAATTGGGATTTTCAAGTCTGCCTTTTTCATTAACAATTGAAGTCTTTAAATAGACGATTACAGATAATTAACTAACCCACTAAACTAGCAGAAACTAAACCATGAACTAAAAACTAAATTGCAGAACACCCCATGTACAACAAGACCCATGTAACCAATTGAAATAATGGAGTTTGTGGAATAATTGATTTGTTAATGAAGATATAACTGAAAATAAATTCCACGTGCTACCTGCCTCTTCTGTCTTGTCCATTATCTCAAGAGACTCAAATTCTTCTAAAATGGTGGGCAATCCAATGACCATAACCTTTCTAAGTTCCATTTTCAACGGATCAATCAATTCTCGATGTTCCCACAATAACTCTAATTTGTTTGCATCCTCAGAATTCGAAGTTGATGAATCTCTTGACTTCTGATTTTCTGAATTATCAGCGCTATTTTTGTGCACCGATTGCTCCTTAGTTTTCTTGTCTAAATCTACATTAAAATTATTTTCAGACAGAAAATCCAAGGTTAACGTATCCTCTTCTAATTTCCAAAGCTCTTCCATCACATCACTGTCTTCGTCATCAAATTCATTTGATAATTCCTGATTTTCTTCCAAATCAAACAATTCACCTTCTGAATCTAAATTCTCCTTTCACCATCACTATCCATTGAAGCATCAAAACTGAACTCTCCATCCGACGGAAGCCCTCACTGTACGAATCGACGAAGCTATTTACAATAGAACGAATACGCTCAAAACTCGTTGATTCAGAATCAGAATCAGTAACCATGGGATTTTTCTTTGAATGGAACTGACCTTCATTAACGGACGAAGGAAATCGACTCTGGAGTGGGGAGTGTTTCTAAGGATGAGGAGTGGGCGAGTTAGTTAATAATTTAGGATTAGAACGTATTTTTTACTTGTTTAAAATGTTTAATTAATTTAATAAGTATTAATCAAAATACTTATTTTTACAGGGTATGCAGCCTAATTTCCTCATAAATTTATTTGAAATTTTCCCATCAACTATTTCATTCACCCCGACCCGTTTGAGCAACTGCTGGTCCAACTGAAAATCTTTTTCTAGAAACAGCAAAAAGGTACTTAAAAAATAAAATAGAAAAAAAGAAGAAATATCAGCCCACAAAACCCAAAACCCTACTTGTTAAAACCCTGACCTTCATTTCTCAGTTCTCACAGTGTCAGGGAGTGAACTCTTATCACCTCGACCACCACCACCTCCTCCTTCGTCTCTACATCGCATGGACTATTTGATCAATATAAATTGGATAATTAATTATGGCCAATAAAAAATCGAATGGCAATCGACAGTATTCTAGAAAGAGTAATCAGGAACGTGGAAACGAGATGAATTGTAATAGAAACTATAGTTGTAAGAGTATGAATAAGAAGAGAAAAATAAAGGTTCAGCATCAGCTTTTCATGAATGAAGACGATTACAGGCTTCGGCTTCAGGAGGTTTTGTACTCTCCAGAGCACATTCTCACCAAAATATTCCGAAAGGATGGCCCACCACTTGGAGATGAATTCGATTCTCTTCCGTTAAATGCTTTTCACTGCAAGAAGAGAGGTACTGTTACGGCTGTACGTCTAAATTGTTTCTAGAAGTGACGTTGAGTTATATGGTTAAATTATATTGGTTGCGTTGAGTGATTGTTCTCTATGATGATTGTTGTAACGTAGTTGTGTGTATTTATTTAGTGTAATCTTGGGTGGGAAATGATGAGTGGACTAAATGGAGAAAATAATGCAGTTAACTTGAAGACTATTTATTTTGGGTGTGGAAGCCTTCAGGGGGTTTAGGTTATAATAAGGTGTCATTTTAATTGTTGCATTTTTGTACTTAAAAAAATACATAGAAGAAGAAAAATACTACTTCAACGGGGAAGAAGAAAATTGGGGGAAAGTAATAGATTCATACATATAAGCTGTAAGCATGTAAAAAAAATGTAACTATTTAGGGTTGCCAAAGCATTTACCCTTCTGTCTGTGGAGAGATTTGATCTTCCCTAATTTGTTAGGGGAGTAGTCGCAGGTTGCAGTTACAGGAATCTTACTCTCCCACGTACTTTTAAGATGTCCACGACAATCAGTTGAGAACTGTACAAATGAAAACTTGCAAGTTTCTAAGCATTTTCTATTTTTTTACCATTTCCTGGACTGATGAGCGAGGATGCAGATTAGATGTCTAAAATTGATTATTAATGCCTAATCTTTTACTGATTTTGAAGACCAAGCATGTGATCAATGTTATGGTTGAGCTAGATTCTCAGCCAAATCCAACAACACAGTGATAATAACTCAAAGTTGAACAGGAAATTCGGTCTCCACTATATTAATTTCAATAACCAAGTGATGTTACAAGGAGAAAGAAGACAGACGAGAAGAAGAAGAAGTTTAGAAAGAGACTATAGAGAGGAGATTTCACACGCATCAAAAAATGCTACCACTCTCTCTTCTTCCCTCCTGTTAACAAAATGGAAATTGCTAGGAGGAAAGAAAACGTGTTTTTGGAATATTACAACTTTAACAAAATAAGGGAAAGTAAAACGACACCGTATGCCGCCTATTCAAAATCTATGACCGTTACTTCTTCTTCCCTCCTCCTTTGTTTCCTCTCACGGCTGCTTCTTCTCTTCTTTCTTCCCCATGCTTTCTCGGATTGTGGCTTGTCTTCATAACATCCCTCCCCCTTAAAATAACCTTGTCCCCAAGGTTCAATAGAAGGAAATGTCGACTGAATAAAATCAGCAGATTCCCAGGTTGCATCTTCTACATTTGTCCCCTCCCATTGCACCAACCATTGAGTAATAGCTTGGTTGTTTCCTTTAATGATTCGGGTAGACAGAACCCTCCCAGGTTGTTTGTGGTCTCCCATTCCCTTGTATAATGCTGGTAATGTATGGATTGGAACTACTTTCTCCCCCAATTTTTTCTTTAGTAAAGAAACATGAAACACATGATGGATTTTAGCATCTGGGGGTAGTTCTAATTTGTAAGCAACCTTCCCAATTCTCTGAATTACTCTGTAAGGGCCATAGTACCTTGCTGCTAATTTTTGGTTCATTCTTTGCTACTGTCCGCTGCGCATAAGGGTGTAGTTTGAGGTACACCCAATCATCCACTAGAAATTCCCTTTCACTTCTATGTTTGTCAGCGCATTGCTTCATCCGTGATCTTGCCTGCGCCAAATTTTCTCTTAATACCCGATCCATTTTGTGCCTTTCCTGTAGGAGTTCTTCCACTGCAGCCACCTTGAGGTGTTGATAAGGCCCAAGCGCTAACTGTGGGGGTTTAATGCCATAAAGGGCTTCAAAGGGAGTCATCTTGATAGCAGTGTGCAAAGTCGTGTTGTACCACCACTCAGCCAGGCTGATCCATCTACTCCATTGCTTAGGCTGATGATAGACCATACATCTGAGGTACATTTCAAGGCATTGATTAAGCCTTTCAGTCTGTCCATCTGTCTGTGGATGATAGGCTGAGCTTAGTTGTAATTTGGTTCCCATGTTTTTGAACAACTCTTGCCAAAACTCACTTGTAAAAATTTTGTCCCTGTTCGTCACGATGCTCTGCGGCATCCCATGTAATTTATAGATATTATCTAAGAATAGCCTGGCTACCTGTGTTGCTGAGAAGGGGAGCTAGTGTAAGAAAATGACCATATTTTGTGAATCTGTCAACAACAACCAATATGACATTCTTTGCCCCAGAGGTAGGTAAACCTTCCACAAAATCCATTGATATGTGGCTCCAAGCATACTGTGGTTCTGGTAGGGGCTGCAACAACCCAGGATAGGCTACATGTTCGCCCTTACACCTTTGACAAGTATTACATCCCAAGATTTCTTGTCTGATTTCTTTAACCATACCAGGCCAGAAAAAATGACGTTTTGCTCTATGAATACTGGCTTGCACCCCCGAATGCCCCCCTTCTTGAGAGGAGTGTATGGCAGCGATCAATTTCTTCCTTATTTCCCCATTAGATCCAATATAAAGCCTGGACTTATACTTGAGTAATCCATCTGTATAAGTGTAATCTGACTCCATTTGCGCATTGAGTAGCAGTGCAGTTATTTTACTACCTGCTTCTTCATCTCCTTGGTAGCTGGTTATCACTTCTTGCATCCACACCGGTGTTACAGTAGTGATTGCCCAGCATTCAATACTTTCTCCTTCTCTTCTGGATAGTGCGTCCGCTACCTTATTATCCACCCCCTTTTTATATTGAATCTCATAACTAAGCCCCAGTAGCTTTGTTAACCATTTCTGTTGCAGTGGTGTGGTGATTCTTTGTTCCAGCAAGTATTTAAGGGATTGATGATCTGTCTTGATGATGAAATGATGCCCCTCTAGATAATGCCTCCACTTCTCCATTGCCGTCACTAAAGCTAGTAACTCCTTCTCATAGATGGATAGACCTAAGTTCCTACTGTTAATGCCCTTACTCAAGTAGGCGATAGGTCTTTTGTGTTGCATTAATACAGCTCCCATACCTCCATAGCAAGCATCAGTTTCAATGACAAATGGTATTGAGAAGTCTGGCAAAGTTAACACTGGAGTGGTACTCATAGCTTCTTTTAGTTCCTGAAAAGCTATGTCTGCGACCTCATTCCAGTTGAAATTCCCCTTCTTTAACAAGTCAGTTAAAGGCCTTGCTATAGTCCCATATCCCCTCACAAACTTTCTGTAGTAGCCAGTTAAACCCAGAAAACCCCTCAGTTGTTTGATGTTACTTGGTTTAGGCCAATTCATCATTGCTGCTATCTTGGTAGGATCTGCTGTTACTCCTTCTGCAGTGATGATGTGTCCAAGGTACTCTACTTTAGATTGCCCAAATGAACACTTGCTCTCCTTGGCATATAACCGGTGTTCTTGCAGTACGTTTAGGACCACTGTCACATGGTCACAATGACTCTTCAAATCAATACTGTAAACCAGGATATCATAAAAAAAAACCAATACAAACTTCCCGAGTTGTTCTTTAAATACTTCATTCATCAAACATTGGAATGTGGCTGGGGCGTTAGTAAGCCCAAAAGGCATTACTCTGAACTCATATAGCCCTTCATGTGTCTTGAAAGGTGTTTTGTGTACATCTTCAACTGCTACCCTGATTTGATGGTAACCAGCCCTTAAGTCAATCTTGGTGAACCATTTTGCTCCCTTCAGCTCGTCTAACAGATCATCAATTAATGGCATAGGATATTTATCCTTGATAGTGAGGCTGTTCAATTGTCTGTAATCTACACAAAATCTCCAAGTGCCATCCTTCTTTTTAACCAAGAGTACAGGCGAGGCATAAGGGCTGTTACTAGGCTGAATTATTCCACTCTCCCTCATCTCTTTAACCATATTTTCAATCTCCGCTTTCTGTACGTATGGACATCTGTAGGGCCTAATCCTGAATGGTTGTGCCCCCTCTTTAAGGGGTATTTGGTGATCATTGAATCTGTTTGGAGGCAGCCCTTTAGGTTCTGAAAAAACCACAGAGAATTGGTTTATCACTGCTTGTAGGTCAGCAGGGGCTGATTCTTGTTCCTTCTCAGTGGCAGTAATGATTTGTGCCACTACCCCATAGCTGTGATTCCTGAACCACTGCTTATCTTCTTTATCATTCATCATCCTAACCTCTTCTTTAATCGTTTCACAACTCAACTCCATCTCTTTGCCATCATAGGTGAAAGTGATGCTCCCTCTATTGAAATCAAACAACACAGGGTTGAATTGACTTAACCAATCCACTCCTAATACCATATCACTCCCCCCCAGTTTCAACACCCTCAGTTGATATTGAAATTCCAGGCCCTGTATCTTCCAGGTTAATGGATTGCAAATGGCCCTGCTAATCAGCTTATCTCCTCCAGCCTCTTGAAATAGGGGGGTCCCAGAGTTGAAGGAGTGGGGGCTCACGGGGGTTCGGGGGCAGCGCCCAAGAAATTTTTTCGGGTTTCTTCCTTGTTGCCTTGCACTTCTAATGTATTTTCTATGTTTCATAGCATTTACTTAAGTAAATAATTGGTTTTACAAGTGCTCATTTTTTAAAGAGGTGTTTTTCATTGTATAACTGTAGCTGAGTGTGAAAGATCATGATGTGAAAACTTAGAGGAAATAAATTTCGTCATTATACTTGGTTGGTTTACTGTTCTTTGGACTTTGGAGATCTATTACCCTAAATAGAAAGTGAAACTGAGAGAAAAATTAATGATCTTTAGAAGTGTCATTCATTTGTTGTAAATATTAACTCGTAGTGGAACTGTTAGACATGAGAACTAGCTAATATTTTCGACTATTAGGATTCATAAATAAATATTTTTTCTCTATAATTTCTAAAATTAAAACATATTGGTTGAAATTTTTAATTTCAAATGTCATATTTCTCATCCAATGTTATCATCCATTTTCAGAACCATATTTGAGAATATATCCGATAATTACTTTTAACACTAATACCAATACAAAATGGTAATAAAAAATAAAAAAAAATTGTCAAAATTTTTTTTTTTTTTGGGGGGGGGGGGGTCCGGGTCCCCCCAGGACCCCCTGCCTCCAGCTACTGTGATAGAGGTAGGCTTAATCCCTTCCATTTTACATTGAATGCTTTGGGCTAATTGTTCATCAATAAAACTGTGAGTGCTTCCACTGTCAATTAATATGGATGTTCTCCTCCCTTTAATTCTTCCAGGCAATCTAATCGTTGTAGATCTGTTGCTCCCCACCAATGTTTGAATAGAGATTTCCATTACTTCTTCTACACTTTCCTCCACCACACCCTCTCCTTCATTTCCCTGTACTTCATTAGGGTCTTCCTCATCTTGTTCATCTACCAATATAAAGTTTAACATCTTGTTCCTACATACATGATCCCTAGTATATTTTTCATCACATTTGTAGCACAATCCCAGCTCCCTTTTTGTTTGAAAATCTGAAGGTGTGATGGCCTTAAATTTCAGAGGGTTGGTAAATTTTTTTGGATTGGGTTCTGTAATAGGGGTGGGTTTATATATGGGATCCATAGGTTTATTATTGGAGTGAGTCCATTTGGATTGTGGGTAAGGCTTGTATGCTCTGGTCCCCCTATTTAGAGCAGTCATGGTGTTTTCCTGTAGGATGGCTACTTCAAAAGCTTTGGCCAATGTAGTGGGTCTGATGATCTTCACCATTGGTTTAATTTCCTCCTTCAAACCACTGGTGAAGATAGATATATAGTAGGATTCAGGGAGGTTGGGCAAAGTTAACATAACCTGTGATTTTAATTCCTCAAACTGCTCCTGATATTCAGCTATGGTCCCCTTTTGCCTTAATTTGCTGAATATCTCTATTACTTCCTCAGCTGTGTTTTCTGCAAACCTCCTACAAATCTCCCTAGCAAATACATCCCAACTAGCAGTTGGATGGCTAGAGATGAATCCATGGAACCAGACGTCGGCCTTCCCCTTCAGATACATCTCAGCAATCCCCACTTTCATCTCGTCTTCCACTTGATGAATCTGGAAATATTTGCTTCTTTCCTCAGCCACTCTCTAGGCCCATCTCCATTAAAATAAGGAAAGTCTATTTTGGGTATTTTGGTAGTCAATCTAACCCCTCGGTTTCCACTGGTGTAACCAGAATGAACTTCATTCCCTCTAAAGCTACCACCACTGATTTGAGATGGAGACTCACCTCCTCCCTGTTTTTCTTACTCCCAGTCAATTGAGCTAGCATCAACACCATAGACTCTTGTGTGACCTTCATTTCCCCCATCATATGCTCCATTAGGTCCTGCCTAGTACACACAACCTGTACCATCTGATCATTCGTTTTTAGAGCCACTCCAAAATTTGCTATTTCCTGGTCCAGCCTCTTAAGGTGCTCCTCAATAGCTTTGCTTCTTGTCTCTGTCATACCCAGTTCACGAGCTGCTCTGATACCAAATGTTATGGTTGAGCTAGATTCTCAGCCAAATCCAACAACACAGTGATAATAACTCAAAGTTGAACAGGAAATTCGGTCTCCACTATATTAATTTCAATAACCAAGTGATGTTACAAGGAGAAAGAAGACAGACGAGAAGAAGAAGAAGTTTAGAAAGAGACTATAGAGAGGAGATTTCACACGCATCAAAAAATGCTACCACTCTCTCTTCTTCCCTCCTGTTAACAAAATGGAAATTGCTAGGAGGAAAGAAAACGTGTTTCTGGAATATTACAACTTTAACAAAATAAGGGAAAGTAAAACGACACCGTATGCCGCCTATTCAAAATCTGTGACCGTTACTTCTTCTTCCCTCCTCCTTTGTTTCCTCTCACGGCTGCTTCTTCTCTTCTTTCTTCCCCATGCTTTCTCGGATTGTGGCTTGTCTTCATAACAATCAACCAATATCGCTTAAAATCTTAGTGAAAATATTTAGTAGCTCAAATAACATCTGTATATTTAATATAAAATTACTAATTGATTATTCATAGTCGGTTTGGATAATCATTTTCTACTTAGCATTATTAGTTCCTTCTCCTGATCAAAACTGGGGTTTTGTGCCAAAATCACCTTCGTATCATAAGAAAGATTTTATTTATTTATTATTATTATTATTATTATTTTTTTGCGGTTGAAGGCTCACTTAAACTCAGCTCACAAGGTCCCAATTCCCACTGTGCTATATACACTTTATTTCTTGTGCGTACCCCTTTTTTCTTTTACTTTTTTGGATGCATTTGAAATATTTCCCACTTCCAACCCCAACCCCATCCCCCACCCTGAACCCACCAAATAATTGATGCACATCGACATTTTCAGTGTTTATGTACTCGTATGCATGCATGTACATCTGTTTAAATTTTATTTTTATTTATAAATTTGTGCATTTTCATGTAGTCACAAAATTTATGTGGCTTTGCTCTTTTATGGCCAGGGCCTAGAAAGTGTCACGATACTTCTGAGGAGAATTCACAAGTCTATAAAAGAAGAAAGGTAATGAGCGTATATTTACTTGGAAATCTTCGGTTAATGAGATAGGTATTGCTTAAATTATTGTGGGCTTTTATCATTCCTTACATTTCTATTGTATTTTGTATGTTTCCTTGCATTCCACCTTGGATTATTAGGCTTGTTGTGAGAATAGTGCTCCAACATTGCGGCATGGCATGGTTAAAGGTTTGATGACTGATATGGGTGCTCCAGCAAAAAAAAATGGCAGGGGTAAAGGTATGATAACTCAAAAGGGTGCTCCAGTGAAGATACATGGCATTGGCAAAGGTTTGATGACAGTTTGGCAGATAACAAATCCTGATGCTAGAGATCTTTCTTCTGACGGCATTTCAAGTGAAAGCCTTATCCAACTGAAGACAAAAAAACACCAAACTGTTCTGGTTTGCTAACTAATTGACCTTTTTGAAGTTATCTTATCACAAATATATATATTTTTCTTCGGGTTTGTGAAACATGTTGAATGTTTGACTTGAAAATCTTTGTTCAACTGGATGGTCGAAAAAGACACTAACAGTTAGTCTTCTCTGCACAGAGAAAATTGTCAAACAAAGAACAGGCTATGAGGAAGCTTCCTCTAAGGAGTAGAAAGGTAAAATGAATTCTTGCTATTCTACTTGTTAGAAGAAGGATATCTAGATTCTTTAGTTAAGTTAGTATCTGGATTTGGCATGCTGTAACTGCAGGTGGAGTACCAGAAATTTGAAAAGAGAAATCGTAAAGAAAAATGCGAACTTGCTCTGGACGGAGAGAGATGTCTGGAAAATACAGAACACTTTGCAATGCTAGTAGATGATGAGGAACTGGAGCTGCGAGAGTTACAAGCGGGACCAAATCCATTAACTTGCTCTGCACACTTTGCAACCAATGGATCACGTGGTTGTTCGCTCTGTAAAGGTTAATTACTTTGTTTTCTTCCCCAATGTTCTTTTGTTTTCTTTTTTAGAAAATAGCTAGAGTCCACTTATTATGTATCTCACCTAATAAGGTTGTGTAATTTTATAGATTTGCTAGCCAAGTTCCCTCCAAATACTGTCACAATGAGACCACCCTTCTACGTGCAACCATGGAATTCCTCTCCGGAGCTTGTCAAGAAACTTTTCAAGGTATACCAATACGCTATTCCTTCTGGTCATGGAAGTACTTGAAGTGATGGGTCTGTTACATATTACAGCTGACTATTTGGCAGATTGAATAGTTTCAGATTTGCCCCTTTCTCCCATGATCAAATGTCTCGTTGGTAGAAACTTCAGTATCATATAAATTGTGATGCTACATATTTATCTTAATGAGCTTCCTATTTCGTACATATATAAGTCAATCTAGTCATATATAATGCAAGCTATATTCTTGTTAAGGAGTAAAAAGAATGCTAGAAGAATGAATTAAGAATTTTATGGTGCCTATCTATAAGAACATGGGTGATATTCATGTGTTAATTAAAGATGTATTAGGTTCATGAGCTATATATAGTCCAGCCTAGTCATATATATGCATGATATATTTGCTTTAGTCATGCATGAACTTATTAGACATATTTGTGATGGGGTTCCTTGGTGTATGCTACTGAAGACAGTATGGTGTAGAAGGAAAGAGATAATGGTAAGTTAAAATTTTGGAGAGGCACATTGATATCTAAAGGGTTTAGGTTAAGTAGAACCAGGGCAGAGAGCATGCATGATACAACGCCACTTCAGAAACAATAGAAATAATGGTATATTGGCATCAATATAGAGGAACTTGTTGTCTCAAAAAGTGATTGTTTTAAGTATTTAGGTTCGATTATTAACAATGAACGTGGAGTTGAAGAGGATGTAATATGTTGGATTAAAGCGACTTGGACGTAATGGGGAATGTTATAGGAATTCTGGGTGACTGGAAAATCTTTATAAGGTTGAAAGTATAGTTATGTTGAACAATGATTAGACCTGCAATGCTGTTTAGTATACTGGTCGTTGGCTACTGAAGGACAATACGTCCAGTAGAAAAAGTAGTGGAAATGAGGATGTTAAGACTGTTATGCGGTCATACTAGAATGGATAAGAATTGAGAATATCAGTCAACAAAGTAGGGGTTCACTTAGTGAGAATAAATTAAGGAAATGGCTTCAAATATGGTTGCAACATTGCTTCAATAGTGCTTAAGAGATCTAGTTTATCAGAGTGACGTGATTAGAGTAAAACATATTACAAGAGGATACCATCATGGCTGTGGTTGCTAAGAATTTAGTTGCTTTGAACCAACTTTAAAAAACAATGGAAAAGGATTTATGTAGTTGGTCCCATGTTAATTGGGAATAAAGCTCAGCTTGTTGTTTATGTGTATTCGCATTGTTGCTTTATTGTAATAATAAGGTCTAGTGACTTAAAGGGTGTTTCGGCACAGCTTATAAGTTGTTATGTGCGTGTAGGCTGATGTAATAATACGATAATAAGGCATGGTGACTTAAAGAGTGTTTGGTTCTTTATGTTGAAATGCTATTCTATTGCATTTTCTAGTATTGACATGAGTTATTCCCACAGCACACTCGAAAGTCACAGTGAAACCTATCGCTTGTGGTAATACCTTGTGATCACTCTATTGATTTTGAGACTTATCAAAAAAAACTCTATTGATTTTGAGTGTCATGGCCAAGGAGAGAGAGATTGTTGTTTTTCTTTTTATGAGCTGTCGAATGTCGGATGAAAATGCGAGTGTTGCAATCTCTATTTATATGTATGAACCTTAATAGTGGAGGACAATTCTAATTAGATGAAAATTTATGTATAAGCTGAAATTGATTTGTCATTAACTACTAGGTGTGGGCATTTTAATCAAAACTGGATCTGACTTCGGTTCCAAGAAGAAAGTTAGGAAATTAAATTGAGAATCAAGAACCGACAGGGTCTTGGATGGTTCTTTGTTCTTGAATTGAACCGTGGGTACCCGACTTGGAGCCGGATTTGTCCCCTTTTATAATTTTTTATTTTTATTTTTTACAATTCATTCACTTCAACGCAATGACCCGATGCGGTGAGAAAAGAAGTGGACAAGTTTGATTGTTATGCCGTTTTCATATAAATGAATTTGTTGTTTTTAGCATTTATAGAATCTAGTACTTTTTTTTTTTTTTTTTTTTTTTTTTTATAATCGTGTATGTCTGGGCGCGCACCTCGACTAATCCCACAAGCTCTGAAGTTTACGGTCGGATACTCACCTCAGTAGCCCTGAGGGGATTCGAACTGGTGGTCATTGGGGAGCAAACTCAAGATCTGACCAATTGAGCAACCCCTCTGGGTTACTTAGTGTTTGTTTCTAGTTTTTGGTTTGTCTTTGAGTATGTAATTAAGTATGTGCTTTGCTAGATATTGGATTCTTTTTGGTGGTTGCACTGGATTAAAAATTTGTTGAAATGTGTAATTGGTGGCATATTTTATAGCTTTTATTCTACTAGATATGGGAAGATAATTTGTAGTGTCCGCTCAAGGGGTTTTAAAAAAATGTTACGGTTCTGGTCGGTTTCAGTAATTACATAGAACCGAATGGTTCCATTTACGAAATACCGGAAATGTAATGGGTGGTTTTGAGTATTGATTTACCTGGAACGATGCACCGACGTCCATACCTATTGACTATGCTTATCCAAAATCCTTTTTTTTTTTTTAGAAGTGAAAAGGAAATGCCTATGCTGTTGATTGGATGGGCAGCATAAATCAAGGAACTAATCAATACCTATAAAATAGGAAGTCAGACTGATTACTTGCCGATGAAGGCTGATTGGGTTGCAACATAAATTAGGGAACTAACGTTGACAACTCAATTCCTATAAAATGGAAAGTCAAGGGCTGATTATAAGCTGATTTGCAGGTGAAGGTTGATTTCTAGTTGATTCCATAATTATAAATTAATGCTG
The DNA here is from genome assembly GCA_019097785.1 of Fraxinus excelsior. Classification (NCBI taxonomy): domain Eukaryota; kingdom Viridiplantae; phylum Streptophyta; class Magnoliopsida; order Lamiales; family Oleaceae; genus Fraxinus; species Fraxinus excelsior. The sequence continues at coordinate 29,595,961 of CM032629.1, forward strand.
ATTTTAAGTGTCCCCCATGATTGTAGTGTAGTATTTTTAGGAAGTAAGTTTTTCCTTTTCTGTACAATAAAAACAACTATAAATTGTATAGATTCATGACTTTGGAATACAACAAAATATACACATTCAGATTAATTAACATTTGCAGTGTGAACATGATACTTAAGGTGCAGTTAATAGTATAAGTCCATTACACCAGACTCTGCACGCCATTCTTTTCTAGCCACCATTCACCTTTCAACTCTCTGTATTTTTTATTCCTTATTAACTATTATTGTCTGTCCTGAAATTCGCATGCCATTCTTTGCTAAGTATCACTTATTTTTTTGCAGGTCTTCCATTTTCTTTGTACTTATGCTATAAAAATTGATGTATGTTCATTCACCTTAGATGAGTTTGCGCAAGCATTCCATGATAAGGTATGCCCACATTTCAATGCAATACTTTTTTAAATGTGATATTGTATATGGCGTGTTCAGGTTAGCTGGCTTTTTACTTCTTGATTTCATTTTATTTTTTATTTTGGTATTCAGGAATCCTTGTTGCTCGGGCAAATACATGTGGCCCTTCTCAAGCTTCTTGTATCTGGTATTGACCAGGACTTAAGTAGAGGATTTTTGCCTCTTGCAAGCAAAAATCGCAAATTCTTGGCGTTACTTCACTCGGTAAGTACAAGCATATCGAGGCATAATAAAGACATATGAGTATGTGCACTTCATTCCTTTCATGTTTTTAAGATGCGAACACGTGTTTCTGTCTTCATATGATTTGCTCCTGATTTTTCTGCATCCTACTTTAAGATGCAAATCCACTGGTTTTTCTATATTATAAAATTAGTACTTGTTAAGGTTGTGGAGATGGAAGGTTGATACAGAATTTTTAGTCTATTCTGTTGCTTTTGCTAAGAATAGTATCAACTTCTACTTTAATGTACTGCAGTTGCTGGTTGCTTTTGTGCAGCCTATCAATTAAAATTTCAAGTAAAAAATCAAGAAAGGTAGGTTTCGAATTCTGTTATTGGAAAAGTTTCAATAACCCATTTCCATTGTCTATGGATATTTAAGAAGAATATATACCTAGTAAAGTTGAGCTTCTCCATATAATCAATAACTTACTCCACGTGGCAAGTCTTTTGAAACTTTGAACCCATCCACCAAAAAGTATAAAAGTGTGAAGCGGGTTCATATTTGTGTCCAATTTAAATAATTCATTGACATCCAAGATCAAGTAATGATTCATATTGGTGAATTGATGTCATGACTGAACTAATTTACATTTTCCTTGAAGTACAATGCAAGACAATCCTTTAACAAATAGGATACGGATTTATTTCAAATAAAATTTCTTGTTGTAGAGGGATTTTTTTATCTTTGTTTCTTTCTTTAGAATAAGATTTATATTTTACTTCTTGTAGAATTTGAATTACTTTAGTCATTAGGATTAGAGAATTAACTTGTCTATTTAAGAAAATATCTCAGGGCCACTGAGGGGAGAAACGACTGTAAACTTCAGGACCCCATGGGATTAGTTGAAGTGCGCGCAAGTTGGCCCAGACATCCACGGTTATAAAAAAAAAAGTTTTGTATACTTTTAAGATCACCAATGTTTGATACAATCGAATTAGTTTTTACAATCTTTTGAGTTCTCTAATTTTTCTTGCTACCAAGAACTTCAATTTTGCACAGGCACCAAAGAATCTTAGGCATTATTTACATGCATATGGAATTCCTAAATTTGAAACACTCAAGATAGCTTTTCAGTATATCCCATATCATCCTGTGGAGACCATTCCAACTCTTGTCAAGACAGTGCTGAAGAGGTTATTGTTTAGACCAATGTTTCATATCCGTAATTGAATGATTATGATAGGGTTCAACTGTAAAAATGTGCAGCATTCAATGAGAACAACTAGGAATAGCACTGTATTGATGAAAAGAACAATTACAGTAAGAAAGGAAAACATCAGACAGTCGTTTAAGAGGGCTACTCTCTCCCCAACCTCACCACTACTTAGTTGTGTGCCTACTTCCTTCCTATGCCTCTCTATTTATAGTTTCCCTTGTAACTGTTTTGGCCACCTCAGCCTGCCAAGTTAACTAAATTTGTTGCTGCCATCTCCTTCTCCAGTCTTCTTGAATCTTCTAGAATAGGTATACTTGATTGGAGGCTTATCACTACCCTGGGATTCCAAAGATACCTTGTCCTCAAGGTTGAAACCAGGCACATGCTTCCAAAAATGGGTAACCCCTTCCACTGAATCAGCATTTTGTGTTCCCCTGTTGACAATTTTCGTACTTCGAGCACGTATTCTGCCTCTACAGTCCACTCTAATGAGGCATCAAGGTGCGGTGGCAATTGTAGACAATTCTCGGTAGCCCCCAAGTGATTTTTTTTTTAACCGAGAGACGTGGAAAACTTGGTAAATCGTGGCAGTCGGAGGCAGCTCTAGATGATAAGCAACTAGCCCTATTCGTAGAAGAATTTTGAAAGATTCAAAATAGCTGGGGCTCAGCTTCTTATTAATCCTTCTAGCCAAAGAATGTGGGCGATATGGACAGAGTTTCATGTACACTAGATCACCTTCGTCGAAGTGGATATCTTTTTGGTGTTGATTGACTTGTATTTGCACCTTATTCTAGGCACGCATGAGATAGGATTTCAGCACATCCAACATGGCATCGCGATCGCACAATTACTACGCTACTGACACTTTAGTGGTTTGGTTTCCATAGCGAACCAAGGGTGGAGCCATAAAAGGTGCTGTTGTACCAGTATTCAGTCCAAGGTAGCCCAACAGACCACTAACGTGGCTTATCATATTAGAAACACCACAGGTACCTTCGTTTGTTTATCGGTTAGAGGATGGTAAGTTGTGCTTCTCTTCAAATACGTTCCTTGTAACCTAAATATCTCGGTCCAGAAGCGGCTTAGGAAAACCTTGTCGCGGTCCGAAATTATTGAGCGAGGAATTCCATGGAGCTTAACTACATCTCAACAAAAACTGTTGCAACACCAGAGACCGTGAATTGGTGTTTGAGTAGTAGGAAGTGAACATATTTGCTTAAGCAATCCACCAATACTAAAATAGAATCATATCTCCACGACTTAGGAAACCCCTCTATGAAATCCATTGAAATCCGAGATCATGAGAGGAACGGTAGAGGTTGCATCAATTCGGTTGGTGACAAGGCCAAACTTTTGTTCTATTGGAATATTGGGCACTCGTCTACAAACAACTTAATGTCTTTCATGCTGGACCAGTAGAGGTCAGATGTAAGGCGTTTGTAAGTGTGAAGAACCCTCGAATGCCCTCCTACTGTTGCAATGAAACTCTTGTAGTGACTTCAGAATCAGCAAGGAAAACTGTGAAATCAATGGATGTAAATACTTGGGATAATGCATCAGCAACCTTATTTTCTAACCTCGACCAATATTGTTATCTTGAAATCGTAGCCCATCAACATGGTTATCCAACGTGGGAATTCACCCTGCACTACTCACTGTTCCAAGAGAAACCTCAAACTCCATTGGTCGGTGCGAACTATAAACTTCTTGTCCAATAGTGCCGCCTTTTTTAATGGCTAAAAGGATCGTCGTTAACTCCCTCTCATATAATGATTTGAGGCGAGAATTAGCACATAAAACTTGGCTGAGATAGGCTCTTGGTTGTTGATTTTTCATAATCACCGCTCCTATCCCAAACCCCGAAGCATCGACTCAATTACAAATGGTTGCAAGAAATCGGGTAAAGCCAATAAGGGTACTGCAGACATTACTGTCTTTAGTTGCTGGAATGCAGAATCATCTCGAGTCCACCCGTATGCTTCCTTCTTAAGTTACGTGAGAGGCCATGCTATTGCCCCATAATTGGATACAAAGCGATGAGAGTATCCTGTCAAACCCAAGAATCCATGAAGTTTTTGAATATTTCGCGAGTAGGCCACTGTACCGTGGCTGATATTTTACTGGGATCTGTCTCTACTCTTTTTGTAGACACTAAATGCCAAATACTCAATATGGTATGGGGCGAAATGGCACTCCTTAGTGTTTGTGTACAACTGATGTGTGGATAGAGCATTAAAGACTAGCTCATGATGTTGCTCATGTGTAAAGTCCTTACTGTATAACGTGTCATCAAAAAACCCCAAAACAAACTTTTTGCAGAAGTTTTGGAAAGCCTAATTCATTAATGATTGGAAGGTGGCTGGTGCATTCGTGAGGCTGAAGGGCATTACGAGGAACTTGTGTTGCCCCTCATGAGTACGGAATAGTGTTTTGTATTTCTTCCATCCATGCCCTTACCGGATGGTACCCAATCTTTAAATCCAATTTTGAGAAAATTGTTGCTCCATGCAGTTCATCCAACAACTCATCAATGACCTGGATTGGGAACTCGTCTGGAATGGTAACTTTATTTAGGGCCCTATAATCTATGCAAAAATGCCAACTCCCATCTTTCTATTTGACAAGTAACACCGGGCCAGAGAAAGGACTAATACTTAGATGTATAATTCCAGCTGCCAACATCTCTCGTCCCAGACGCTCAATCTCGTTTTTCTGGATATGGTGGTATCTGTACGGCCTTACCCATACTGGTTATGTTCCCTCTTGCAGTTGTATTGCATGATCTGTTTCCTGACTTGGTGGCAGCGCTGCAGGCATGTTAAAGACTTGCTGGTGGAGTTGCAACACCTGTTTGGACCTCTGCACGTAATTTTTCTTCCTCTCCTTGTTTTACTGTTGCAGCTGCTAGACTTCCCAGCTTGACCCACACTCCCCTACCTTCCTGTTGTAGCATTTTTACCATACTTTCAAGAGATACTCCTGTCTTGTGCAGCTCGGTCTCCTTTTAGTGTGAACCAAGTTTTTCCCATCCTAAATCGCATGGTGAAAAGCTTCTAGTTCACTTCCATGTTACCCAAGCTATGCCACTGCATTCCCAGAATGACATTAGTGCTGCCCAGCCCCAATGGCAAGAAGTTTTCCACAGTTGTCAACCCTTGTAGCTCTACGATTACCCCCTTGCAGATTCTCTTTCATTTTACTGATACTCCTGTGCCCATAACCACTCCATAGTTGGTCATGGGTATGATTGGTAGATCTAGCAACTTGATCAGTTCGAGAGAGAGTGAATGGGCCCACAATCTATCAACACAGTCACTTTTCTGGCTCCTGCTTCACCCAATTATTTTCATTGTCCCTGGTGTAGTAAGCCCAACATCTGACTTGAGCAACAACTCTATTACCTCTGCCATTTCCATGGGTTGGCGGTCCATTGGCATCTCAACCTCTCCTTCGCCTGCTCCTTTCCCTTGTACAAGCATGACTCATAATTCTCTATTCTTGCAGCGATGCCTCACAATATATTTCTCATTGCAGCGGAAGCACAGACCATTCTCCCTTCTCGCCTGCCACTATGTCTGTCATTCTTCCGACCGACAGCTCCGACGTGTGTTCGACACCCTTTTATCGTTTTCTCTGTTTCTTCCTGCCATTTGCCTCGATTTTGTGCCCGCTGTTCCCCTACAGGTCCCTTGTGAACATTCAGTGGAAGATGAATTTCTGATGCACTTCCGGATCCATCACCTTCTACCACTTTGTTCGTGGCTTCTTTTGGAAGGAAAAAAGCTGCCAATATTTTCTGGGTTTCATCCATTGATCGAATCATCTTGGCCATGCTTTGAGTGAGGTGCTCCACGAATCTTTTTAAGCCAGGCAACCTTTGCATTTCTGATCTTAAATCCTCCATTTCTTTCTCCATAGCTTCCACTCTACCTTCTGTTTTCTTTTGAGTCATCAAGAATGTACCGCTCTGATACCAATTTGATAGGGTTCAACTGTTAAGATGTGTAGATTCAATGAGAACTAGGAATAGCACTGTATTGATGACAAGAACAATTACAGTAAGAAAGGAAAACAACAGATAGTCGTTTGAGAGGGCTACTCTCTCCACAACCTCACCACTACTTAGTTATGCCTGCCTACTTCCTCCATATGCCTCTCTATTTATAATTACCTTTCTATCTATTAAATTCGAATCGTTATCAAAATTTTCATTTAAAAATTTAAGTGACATGCAACAATATATATATTATTGATGAAACGATAATTTTCTCAAATATGTAGAAATATATATTGTGTACACTTGTAGTAATCAATATCAATATCAACTTTTGAATATATTCTCTCTCTTTTGTCATGCCTCAAGATTCAAGATTCTTCCATTTTAAATATCATTATAGTACATCACATATATTATACAAGCATGGGAACTGTTCATGCATTTAAAATTGTGAGACAAGGTTTTCTATAGTACGCACATGCATTAAAATTGTATACCTCATTTTACTGTTGCAAACATATAAATTGGGTGAAAATGAGGACATCTAACAGAAAATTAACAATGAAAACACAAAAGTATTCAAAACTAGTTAAGATTTGTTAGGAATATTGGGCCTAACTCCACCTAATAAAACCGGCTTATTAGGGGAGGATTGCCCTCACCTTATTAAGTGGATTATTTATATTTTTCCAAGCAATGTGGGATTCTAATACGCCCCCTCACGCACAGCGTGGACCATGCCAAACAACTGTGAACAAATCGATATTAGGTGGCACCTAACATTGCATAATTGGGCCTAGCTCTGATACCATGTTAGGAATATTGGGCCTAACTCCACCTAATAAAACCGGCTTATTAGGGGAGGATTGCCCTCACCTTATTAAGTGGATTATTTATATTTTTCCAAGTAATGTGGGATTCTAATATTATCGAGTACGCGTCCCATAAATCCTGGCACAACTGCACCTCATCGTCCATCAACCAACGATCTGTTCTAACCTGTGAGGAGTAGGGAAAATGGTGAGTGCATGAAAATACTCAGTATGACTTAAAATATGGTGCAATCCCGAATAAAAATTTTAGAACATGCGTCAGAAAAATCAATACATCATTATATCTTTAGAAACTGGTAAGAGCTCATATCATATCATATCTTTTGTACCAGAATGACAATATCATCATATTATATCATATCTTTAACTTTCATAAGTATAAAAATTCATCAACACGAACAAAAATGATTTAAACGGGATAAATCAACCGCATCTCTTTCCTAATATTCATATACTTATCATCAGTCAAAATCTAAATATATGAACCAAAAAAAAAAATTTAAATTGCTATATATCATTTTAGTCCCTAACTTTTCAAAACGTTAAAATATAGCATACAAAATTAAATTCCATTCTATGAAAATTTTCGGGGCATTACAATTTTGGCCACCTCAGCCTGCCAAGTTAACAGAATCTGTTGCTGCGATTTCATTCTTTAATTTTCTTGATTCTTCTAGAATAGGTATACTTTATTGGAGGCTTATCAAATTCATTATTTTTACGTTTAGGAAAGATTATTTATTACATCAAACTATGAGATTCTTGATGGTAACTATATTTGGGTTCAGCAACTTTGGTAATTGACCCACTCATTTGAGATGTGAACATCATTATCTATCAGGTATAGTTGAATAACGTTGGTGATTAGTTCACTTCTCTTCATATCTTAAAAAATATGCCGTATTTCATCCATGTTTAGGGCTGGCAACCTCTTCTTGCACTTGCAAGGGCCATTTATAAAGTTAAATCCCAAAAAATTATACCATACTTGATGGGCATGTTTGACAGGGTTGAAAGAACAAATTGTCTTAATTGTGCTGTTTTGTTCTCGGTCAGGAAAAAAAAAAAATTTAACAAACAACAAAGTAAGCGTTACTCTGAAGAGTTTTGCTGTGGGCTTGTGTATTATTTTTAAGCTATTGTCTCGTGCATGCTTTTACTGTGGAAGTTCATGTCATTGTGTGAAGGTGTTGACATATGGAGAAATAGAGGATTGAAGGTGTTGACATATGGAGATCAAGTATTTTTGAGTTATTCACATCTGAGAAAATATGTGCTTGAAAATTACTTAAATTACACCATGAATGCCATAGAGGTATTGAATTTCCTCATCAAACTGAAGAAACACTCATCTTATAATACAACTTTACATTTTTTATGCATATAATTGATTGGCGTAATTATATCATCAGAAACAGCTGCTCAACTGGTACTTAATTTGGATGAGAGCTTGATAAACTGTTGTCTTTTCTTTATCAAAGAGAGAAAGAAAGATTATCTTGAACCTAATAAAATTAATAAATTTGGCATGCTGCACCCTTTACCTTTCATTGGGGCCATTTGAAGATCTTTTATGATGAGTGATTATGGGGGGCCCTGGCTTCGAATGAATGCATAGTTGGTGGCCTGCCAGATACGATAGTCCTTGTTTTTAGATACATGTCTATAAATGTCTCTGTATACCTACCCCCCCCCCCCCACCCTTCCCTTCTCTTATGCATCCAGAGGCAAAAGGCTGTGCCACTCATGTTTGAGAACAAATTCTTGTCACTGTTTTAACCATCTATTCATTGTCATCTGGCAGTTTGAAGGTCAAGACTTTGTACTAGATTTCTGGCAAAAGTCACTGAACCTCCTGACATGGACAGAAATATTACGTCAGGTGTTCGTTGCTGCTGGTTTTGGTTCTAAGCTTGGAACTGCGCCTAAAGGATCTCTCAACAAGGTATTCAAGTTTCTGATTTTTGCGCTTTTCACATTTTAATTTTTCATAATGGTTTTGCCATGCCTTTGCTTTAAATGTAACACTGGATTGCATGGAATGATGAAAAAAGATTCTCACCCAAACTTGTTAGGAATAATGATTATTTTGTTGTTGTGCCCCACACTTGAATTATTTCATCACATCTCATAGCATATGGTTTCATAGGCCTCTCCGACATTTTCTGTCTCTTTCCCTTGTACCGATGATGCCCTCCAGGCAGCCTTCTCCAAGAGGGAGGGCCTTGCCTTTTGTACTTGTCATTGTGTATGCATGCACACTTATATGAATGGTTTGTTCTCCTGTTGCACATAGGATATGCAGCCCTAATAATGCGTCGACACAGAGGGTAGTAGATCATTATGAGACATACAACACATACAATTGGTTGTCCAGGATTATGATTGTTGAGGGTGCTTGAAAGAGAGTTTACACTTGATTGACTCCTCGAGTACAGCTTGGTTGGTTTGCACGGTTCTCATGTATCTGTTTGCTGCTTGTTGTTCTGTAGGAAGTCAATCTTATGGCAAAGTATGGCTTAGTTTCTGGTACACTGAAGGGTGAACTGTTCAGCATTTTGCTGACCCAAGGAAGTAGTGGAATGAAAGTCTCAGAGTTGGCAAAATCGTCACCTGTAAGTTTGCATATTATTGAATTGAGAGAGGAGAATATTATTCATTTAAGTATTGTTATTACCCACTATGAGTTTCCAATTTCGATGTAATTTGCTATTACTTAAGAATATTTATTTTGTTCTGAAGATTGTTGAGTTGAATCTTGTGGATACAACCCATGACCTAGAGAATTTAATAAGTGCGGCTCTTTCGAGTGACATTACGTTATTTGAAAAGATTTCTTCTTCCGGATATCGTCTACGAATCAATGCAATCAGTAAAGAAGAAGAAGTTTGTCCTTCTGATTGTGAAGACTTTGGGAGCGTTGATGAGATTTCTGATGTCAGTGGTGGATGCAACGATGAGGATGATTACAAGTGTGAGTCCATGGATTCCAGTCCTGCTAGACTTAAACGAGATCATTGTAGAAATAAGAATAATACATTGACAGTGTACAATGAAATTGATGAGAGCCATCCAGGAGAAGTGTGGTTGTTAGGTTTAATGGAAGGTGAATATTCAGATTTAAGCATTGAAGAGAAGTTGAATGCCTTAGCTGCATTGACTGATCTGCTTAGTGCTGGATCCAGTATCAGAAAAGAGGTAATCCACCTTGTTTGTTAGTTTCTTCTTTCCCTTGGTATACTTGTGCCTTCTCTCATTTCTTGGTAGTAAATTAAGACTTACTTCATCATTCTACACGCCAAACTTATTTTTGTTTACACTAGTTATCTTGTATTGGTTTTGCGTGTGTTATAGCTTGATATTTATATTGATTTAAGGCCGATACTCAATGTAGTAGGCTTATATATAATATAAGTATATAGATATTCCATGAACTACATAGTTACCTGATCATCATTCGATGATGAATTGGAGGCATTTTCAATTAGGGTTATGAATCAAATTTTCACCTTAATTTTATGAATAGATAAATGAATAAATATTGACACATCTTTGCTTATAAATAAAAAAGTAGAAAAGAAATGAAGTCATGGAAAAGCTAAGAAGATGCTTGTGATATATTTTCACTGTCTGATTTTCATTGACTTTTGTACGAGGAATCCAGGTGAAATCACTGTGTAGAAGTACAGAATTCAGATTTACCTCTATTTTGACTAGTTGTATAAATTAGGAGGTCTGGTGTTCTGCGCAACCTTGTAGACAAAACTTGGGTGGTGATAAGTTTAAATTACTAGTGTTAGCTGCAACAAAAATATATTAGTACTCAACTCATTATCATCATTATGATAGGTTTTGGTTATGGTGTCGTGAATGTATAATGAGATGCCCATATGAACTTGATTGACACACAGCTGATCAGCTGAATAGCTAATGACTCTTTCCTCCCAAGTCACCAGAAAACATCACCAGGATAAAGTGGATGGATGTGTACAGCTGGTTTAAGTAATTGTTTTCTTTGTACTTAACATTGATGCTAATGGACGAAAATATATTGGGACGTTCTAATTATCAAGAGGACAGATAAAAATGACACAAGAACTTAGAAGTGATATACCTTCCCATATGACTTATTAGGGGAAATTTTTATATTATGAGTTGGTTAATTGACGAATTTTTCAATCTATGCCCTACTACGAGTCTACGACAACTCAAAACTATCGGAACAAGAGGTTTCTTCAACAACGTTATATTACGAAAATTGAAATATGTAACTCTTTGGTATTGGTAAAATAATTATGGGAGGTTATGATTTATTTAGTTGTAGAATTTATGCAATTGATTAAGGTTAGGAGAGTTTAAAATTTGAAGGAAGCGAATTTAGCAATTTGGATAATTTAACTCAAAACAGTCAAATAATTTCTAGATTCTGTAAGAACTGAATCAATGTGATAACTTAGAGGTGAATGAAGTTTTTCATTGATAGCATGTTTGGGAGTGCTTAAATTATGCCTCCGATTGGGAAGAATTTATAACAGATTAGTTTATAAATAGCTAGAATGAGTGATGGATGAGTGAATAGTACTCATGAGTCTCTTGAAATATGTTGTTGAAAATGAAGATTGACCAATTTATAAATGTCTTATAAATTTGCCAAACGGAGGCTATAATTAAAGCTTTACCGAACATGCACTGAGTCACAGTAGTAAGTACTGAATTTAGTTGACTTGGTTGAGTCAACTAAAAAATGGGTGGACAGGAGTCAAAGTAAAGAAAATGAAGTTGGTTGCTAGTTAAAAATAAATTTAGTGATCTGTTAAAGAGTTTGGTCATTCTTTTGGTGGAATTTTAGTTCAACTTTGTTCACCGTGTTCAAGAAACACCTAGTCTATTTTCCTTGTGTAAGCTTCTTTTGGCCAACGTTGCATTGTTGTTTCTAAATCGATAGTATGGAGAGGCACCATGAGAATACCCATACTTCTCATCTGAGCATGAATGTGCTTTTGGCAAGCTGAATTTAAAGTGAGCTTGAGCAACTCTATTGAGCTCCTGTCTCTATTGAGCTCCTGTTGAGTTTTGAAAATTTTATTGCTTTAAATATCTGTTCAACCTTGTCTTATTACTCTTGATTTAATCTTGAGCAGATCGGGCTTGTTTATAGCAGAACTGAAATGGAGTTTTTGCAATAATAGTGAAAGAAACGCGCATCGACAAATTTAGTCGTCACCTTTTTCTGGTCAAAACTTAAAACAAATGTGCTTGAGTGCGATCCATAAATGGTATATATATTTTGCATCAATATATTCTTCCCAAGAAAGCTTCTCTCTAGATTATCATTGTGGAGGTTTCATGGGATTGGGCTTCCTGGGCTTTATTATGCTCCTCATGAGTCCGCTTTGAAACGGCAAACTGGAAATATAATTAGTTGGACAACTTAAGACATAGTAAAGAATAAAGTTAAAATGTAATATTTATGCCACTTTAAGGGCAAAAATAACTTGCCACTTTAGCAACTTTCATTTTAGGCAAATTTGTATATGTTCTGAACTTGTTGCCGTGATTTATGGGTGATTACATGGTCTGTCATATTTTAATAAAAAAAAATTTAATAACCGTAGATGTCCCGACTAGCTTGCGCTCACCTCGACTAATCCCACGGGGCTCTGAAATTTACAGCCGTTTTTCACCTCTGGCCCTGAGGGGACTCGAACTGGTGACCATTGGGGAGCAAACCCAAGGTCTGACCAATTGATACCCCTCAGGGTTATATATTTTAATAAATATTGGATATGTATATTTGGTTTCTAGATACTTTTGCCCATCCAGAGATGGGAAGTCATTATTGAATTCTATCAGTTGCGGATGTGCTATATTAGTTATCCTTTGATTACTGTCACGCTTTCTTGCAGGATTTCTTAACACCCATACCCAATGCTGAATGTCCTCCAAGCATCAATCATTATGCTTCTGGTGGAAAAATAAAGCGATCAACAGTTAAACAATGTAAACCTGGGCTATTAGTAGGCGACGGTAGACAAATGGTTGGTAACAATAATGTGACTACATCAGAACGGCCAATTGATTCTTTAAATCCTATGTCAAAGGTTGGTGGCAAGGGAAAAGATGCCAACACGAGGAAGAACGCTAAAGAAATGAAAGCAGATGAATATTTACACACAATGCAATCTATCTTTCTCGGTTCAGATCGAAGATATAATAGATACTGGATTTTCTTGGGCCCTTGTGATGAATTTGATCCTGGCCATAAGAGGATTTATTTTGAATCTTCTGAAGATGGTCATTGGGAGTTGATTGATACTCGAGAGGTAAACTTTGTCTGGTTTTGTGTTCTTAACATACTTAGCCCCCGTTTGACACCCATTAATTTCTCTTTCTCTTTCTCATTCTCATTCTCATTCTTCATTTGAACCACATATTCTCCCAATAAAATAATATTACACACAAATCAAAAACTTTTCATCAATTTTCCACCATACATTCTCACATCAATCACTATTCCAAAATTTCTATTCTTCTAAAAATGGGTTTCAAACAGGGGCTTAAAAGAGAATTCTTACTTACATGTTGGAATTTCATTTTGAACTCTGCTTGTGTCTGATAAATCTGGTTTCAGGCTTTGTGCACTTTGTTGTCGACCCTGGACCGTCGGGGTGCCCGGGAGGCTTGCCTTTTAGCGTCCTTGGAGAAACAAAAAGCATTTCTTTGCCAAGCGATGTCCAGTATGCCAAATGATGGTAGAATCAGGCAGCTCACTGTATTTGATCAATCGGAATCAAATACATCTAGGGAAGATAGTTCGTCTCCGGTGTCTGATGTGGACAACCAATTGAGCCTGAGAGAAATGCAAAATGATCTTCCCTCTTCTACCATTGCCACAGTTCCTGAAGTCGGGAAGAAAGGAGAACAGAAAGACCAGTGGAACCGTTCCCAAGCTTTTGGCTCATGGGTATGGAAGTCGTTTTATTCGGAACTTAACACTGTTAAAAATGGGAAGAGGGCATATATTGACTCACTCAGAAGATGTGAACACTGTCATGACCTCTATTGGAGAGATGAGAAGCACTGTAAAGTTTGTCATATCACATTTGAGCTTGATTTTGATCTAGAAGAAAGATACGCCATTCATTCTGCAGTATGTCAGGACAGTACAAATATTAACAAATATCATAAACAAAGGGCACTGTCATCCCAGTTGCAAGCACTCAAAGCTGCAATTTATGCAATTGAGGTGAGTAGTTGTAAAGTTATGCTTTACAATAATTTCACAGAATATTGATGCATATCACCTACATGCATATAGCATTAAGACGCTCTCTTTTCTGGTTATTTAACTTATTGGAGTGTGTTTGTATATTGATTATTCTAAGCATGTTTTCTTTGGTGATGTGCTGTTTTTATGTTGTGCATACAGCAAACATCGGTTTAGTTTTGTCTTTTCTGGAAACCAACCTCTACATCAATTTTGTCATTTCTTAAATGGATTGCTTTAACTGTTGCAGCACAAGTCGTGGCTAGGAGTTTTCACCTTGCTGCAATGTGGCACGCATCTCACTTTCATGGTGTCCTTTAAATCAATAGGAATTAATAGATTAGTAGCAGGTTTTAGGATTCAGCTGGGTTACCTTGACCACGACATTCCAATAGGCAATTAAAAATGTGCGAGGCATATGGTACTGCAAAAGTGGTACGAACCACAGTGGCTGACTTGGCAATACACAATAATATTTGATGCCTTCTATTTTAGACCGTCATAAAATTAGACACCCAAAGGTTTGAATTGCACCGGAAATATTTTGTAGTTGAGTGGGAGGAAGAAGACTGAAAGTGTTACCATTGTATCACAAATGATAGCATAAATACTTATAGGTAGTAGGGCCAAGAATAACCTTTGGCACTTCAGGAGTCATAAATCTTGTTTAAAGTGACTAAAAGTCAAACTGTAACTATTCACTGACTTCCGTGTAGCTTAGACGTGTTTTATTAATTGCAGGACAGATACAGTGCCTAAAAAAATTTAACTTGTAGAAGTGTCATTGCCAATGGGGAACAGTTGAAACAAAGCTGGAAAAAGGAGTTATAGTTGAATTTTCTGGTGCTTTGATTTGGATTTTTTTCTCAGTTATTTTGGATTTGATTTATTATTATTATTTTTTTTATTTTTTGCAGACAGTTCTGCCTGACGATGCCTTTTTGGGGCCTTGGAAAAAATCTGCTCATAATCTTTGGGTCAGTAGGTTACGACGATCTTCGAGTTTGGCAGAGTTTTTGCAGGTGATGAAAATTGCATCTCTGTTATTTTGTCGTTGATTATTGCTGGTTCACTTATCTGAAGGCTGATACTCATATTTTCTCTCATCTGCTCTACAAATTCTTTAGGTTCTGGCTGATTTTATCAGTGCTATTAACGACGACCGGTTTTATCAATTAAATGACGAGCTGCGTTCTAATTATCTCCCGGATGAAATATTTGCAAGCTTCCCATCCATGCCACAAACATCATCTGCAGTCGCACTTTGGTTGGTAAAATTGGATTTGTTGGTTGCCCCTTATATTGGAAGAGTTCAATCCCAAAATAAATCTCGATCTGTTTACTGATTAAAAGGTACATAGATTCATTAATCTGAGTTCGAAGTGAATAGCTTTCTTTCGCAATGTCTCCCCCTGCAAATTTTGTGCTATTTAGTTTTAACCTAATGCAGGTTTAAATTTAAGAGCATTATATTCTTATGGATTTGATTTTAGTTGATAGTGTAGCAAGTAGATGATGTCATTGCCTTCTCATGTCTTTTCGTTCTCAGTTCTATCTACTGCTGTGGTAACTAAATATGGATTTCCAATCTATTTCCAACTATTCATTTGAACTCTCTACATTTGAAGACAAAAGCCAAATTTACTTGCATAATTAAAAGATGTGAGATC
Organism: Fraxinus excelsior; assembly: GCA_019097785.1. Classification (NCBI taxonomy): domain Eukaryota; kingdom Viridiplantae; phylum Streptophyta; class Magnoliopsida; order Lamiales; family Oleaceae; genus Fraxinus; species Fraxinus excelsior. The sequence continues at coordinate 29,611,573 of CM032629.1, forward strand.
CTAGATAAGTAACTCACTCAATATTTGAATTGACCTTGTTTCAAATGTATTGCGATCTTGTTTTCTTGTTTTAAATGTCCATGATGCCAAATTCTGATTACAGTTTTTCATTTTATTGATTTTGTACACTTATATATTGTTAATGTATCAAGACTAAACTGGATCGTAGTAGTGTAATATACAAGGTAGAAACCCGTACAGCGGTTTGAAAGAAAAGAAGACCAGTAATCTCAACTGGATGGTTGCATGTAATCAAGGGAAGTGCTGAGACAGTATAATATACAAACTTTTGCTTCACGTACTTGTGAGAACTAGAAAGTTAGTTGTCCATAAAGGTTTCATACCAATCAGTTGTCTTTGTGAAGATAAAGTAGGAACCAATGTTTCATTTTTCCATTCTATTTCTCTGTTTATGTACATGCACTAAAATATTCTTTGACATCAGGTACGTTCGTCCCTAAACAATAGACAATTTCTTGGAGAATCGAAGATGGAGAGAAGTATATGCATCGGCTCTTCATAACTCTTAACTGCCTGAGGTAGCAAAATCTCATAGTCGTCACCATACAATCTAGTTGACGGTTATAAGGTGAAACTTGGCAAACTTTCTTTTTATTCTTTGTAAAAAGAGAAAAACATGCATTTGATAGTTTCAAGCCTAATGCCAAAGAGATACGCCTCTCTCTTACACAAGTCACTCAGTCTACTCATTTTTGTCTTTTGATGTACTCCAGTCGAGTTCTTGTTGATGTACAGCGTTTTTTTGATAGGTTTCCTCTTTCTTTGGGGTCTTGATTCAATACATATCACAGTTCTCTCTACAATAATGTTATTTGCTTGTAGTCGTCATATGTGACGTACATATAATAATTTTATTTGCAGTTGCTCACTATCATAGTCGCCCTACGTGTGGCATACATGTGGCGGTTTACAGTTATTGTTAGAGTGTTGTTATAAGTTAAAAAAAAGAGTAATGTTATTTGCAATCGCCCACTACCGTAGTCGTCCTACGTGACATTTTTAATTGCCATGTTTATGTCTCGTAGAGCGACTACGGTAGTGAGCGACTGTAAATAGCATTAGTCTTTTCTCTAACTTATAACAACGCCCTAACTGTAATTGCGAGCTTTAATGAATAGTCCACACATTTTGCAATATCTTTACACATGAAATGACTGATATGGTTGAATTTTGTTGCTAATTTCTACTTGTAATGCAATAATGTTGCTCTTCCGAGGAAAGGTAAAGAAACCAAATATGTGATTACAATTTCTTTTCAGCAAACATGTATAGAAATATGGATGACTTTGCACTGAAATCGAATGTGATCTGTTAGATATGAAGTTCCTGTATGTGAAACATGTCTCACAGTTGTGAACGTAGTTAACTGGAAGTTTGGATTTTCTGTGTAATTAACTACTTCGACTGCATATGAAATATGTAGAAATTTTATTATGTATAGATGGGGCACTGATTAGGAAAATGCATTTTAGAAAAATCTGTGAAATCCGATGAATCAATATGATGACCAAAGCAGAACTCCTAAAGATCTCCTTCTGCTTTGCGCCCCTTCATATCTGTAGAATGCATTGATGCTACCATTAAATCTGTTGGCTGGATTGACGTAAAATTCCCACTCCTGTAAAATAAGAAGTCGTATAGTTTGTACTGTAAAAGAAAAGGCAAAACTCACGAGTCTGAATGCAAAATATGAGAATATGAAGATCAATTGCTAACTATTCAATATTTCGAAACTAATATGTCTGCACGACTGCAAGTGACGTTAGTGTTCACGTACTATACATGCTTTTGATGCGATGCATTACCGTGGGGCACATTTTATATGAAGTACTTCCTGCGTTTCATTTATATAGATTTATTTTGTTTTTTCACACTGATTATTGAAAATGTAATTTTTGTAAAGAATTTTCTTAATTTACCTTTATATAATTATCAACAACTAGCTATAGTATTTAAAAATAATGGTGAAAAATATTATGAACCACTTAAACTCTACTCATTTTGAGAACCGTGTGTATGTATTTGGATATTTGTACAATTTCAAGATTAAGTGGGAAAAATTAGTTATAACTAGGCAAATTAAATAAATGTATATTAGTAAATGAACTAAATAAATACATTCTCAATAAAAAAGGACTATAATTTGGGATAAGGAAATAAGGAAAGTCATCGTATATAAATGAGACGAAGGAAGTAACAAGTTCAGAAAAAATGGAATGTATATATTTAGGTATCTTACGCAACTTATTTTAGGCGATAGAGGTTGCCTAGATCACAGTTACAGCGTGGGGAGCTACACTTGCTTTCACATGCATATGTTTCAACGAAAAATCATTCTAAAACTTGAATCTTAGCCCTTGTTTGTCACCCATTTTTTTAAACATTATTTGCTACAGTAAACAATCTTCACCGTATATTCACTCAATAAAATATTCTACACACAAACCAATAAAATTACTTTATTTTTTAACCACACATTCTCCAAAAAATACTATTCAAAACTCTATTTCTTCTCCGAAAATGGGAGACAAACATGCCCTCAATCTAGTTATTCGTACCTGTTGTAATCATTGTATTACGACAGTAGTACAGCCTCTTGAAATCACTAGGACTCTACACTTGCGTTTTCCTGTACATTTTATCTGAATTCTGAATTCTATGCTAAATCCAGTTAATAAATACATCTTGGGATTCAGTAACATTAGATTTTCATATCCCCTATGCACCAACCGTTGTCTTCACAGTTCAAATAAGACATTATGGTAACAATTCCTTCAACTTTCATCTGCTCATTTTTTTAATTATTGAAATTTCGTAGTTGTAAAAACTGAATGTTTCATTTACATCTCATTGATTGTCAAACGCTGAATTCACATATGCTTCATTTGAAAGCTTCGACCTTAAAAAGGTGAATAATCTTAACTATTCATTCAACAACCGTCAAATCCTATATGATTCAACGGCTAACCTACTGCCCTTTAAGAATAGTTTGTGTTTTCATTCACATTTGACACGTTTTGTTGAAGAAAAAAATTGGAGAATCGTTTTGTTGAGAAAATCACTCCTGTAACTCTGTCCAAATTTCATTCGCATTATCCACAAAAGCCACACTAGACCTGAGTTGTTGGCTAATGAAGTTGTAAATCGAGGACACAATCACGTCATTGCAATGCTCCCATAGCTCCAAAAGAGGATCATCAAGAGTTGTGGGTTTCTTCAGAGTTCCATTGATGAAACCAAGTTTATTCTTAGCTCGTTGCATGGCTCTTGCCCAGGTTTCATAATTTGTAGTGGTGAGCTGTTCAGTGACGAGAACTGTTCCGGGGTTGTCTGAGGTCTCCAGTTGATATGGATTGGAAGGATTTGCAAGGTTGGTAAAAGGATTGGTGATGACGTTGCTCTCTTCTGTCATTGTGTTGTTTTCCTCTGTCATGGCTCTGAAACCAGGGGCAGAGGGGAGGGGGGGACCCGGACCCCCCCCCCCCATTATTTTTTTTAAAAATTTTTTTGTATTTACCAATTTGTATTTGAAAAAGCATTTCATGAATTTTATATTGTGCATTTTTCTTGGAATACTGAGATTTCAGGTTCTCTAAGTGTTAGAGTGTTTGTGTGAGACATTTTATTGTAGGAAAGACAATACTTTAAACCCGTTTATATTTTATTAATTGAACGAGAATGCTAAAATTTTAGATTTTTCTGCTATAAAAATTAAAATTCATTATGCATATATGCTTAAGTCTTAACTTCTAATTTTGAAGTTTGAATTAGTAGAATTGTAAGCGCCCAAAAAATAATTGTCGATTACCGACATGTCTCCATGAAGACATTACCATCTTTTAAGTATTTAACTAATGTACATTAATTTATGTTCCTTTCTCCACGATAAAGTACCAACTTCTTTTGTTCAAAAAAAAATTCGGGGGCAACTCTGGGACCCTCTACTTCGACGGGCTGGCTCCTCCTCTGTCTGATACCATGTAAAAAATGAATAACTTGGAAAAATGAAAACAGAGGAAGATAAAATGCAGTGATGAAGAATGAAGGCTTCTATATTTCACCACCTGAAATGATACAAAACATATAGTATATATACAACAATGCTAACTAAATTGGTTACAAAATATTCTATGCAAGTAAATATCTAACTAAAATTACAACATAATTACACATGAGCAAGAGAATCTTCTAGAAGCTTCCTTGTGTCTGAGTTAATTTGTGTATGCTCCAATAGTTAACATTACCTTCAAAAAAAATACATTCCTTGCTTTGCACGAGCAATTAAGTGGAAAGTTTTTGTAAGGATATAGCTAAAGATATAAAGGTAAAATTGGTATTCAAAAAATAAAAAATAAAATTGTTATGTAAAAATATTAAGTTAAGATTCCACCCTCTCCCCCGCCGCCACTAATCACACTTGATTATTGACAAAAAGGCTAAAAAATTAAATAAAAAATATTGTGAAAGAGAAATAATGCCCAATTATCAATCCTTACAAATACCTTTTCTTCTCTTATTATTGATTTGTTTGGTGAATATTTGAATATTTAATGTATAGAAGTTAGAGTCCGAGGGAAGGAGTTATCAAAATTTTATTGAGAGACGAACAAAATGAAAAATATCAAGAAAAATTTGTATAAGCTCTATTGATAGAAACAACTCAAATCTTTAGGTAGACATTTTCTCTTGAGAAGTTCGAAGCTGGCACCACCTCCTCCAATGATTATTGTCACCACTAAGCCTCGCCAATCTTTGCTCAATTTTAAATATCCCAGCAATTTGCTCATGAAGCTCGGAAACTCAAACACGCCCATTTGTCCCTTCCAAACGATTGTTTTGGTAGAATCAAAAGCCTCACTAAGTGATTTTATAGAGTTATGCTAATTTAGGGATATCAACGAACCGAGTCGAGCCTAACAAACTAACGAGCCGACACTTGAGGCTCGAGCTCGGCTCGAAAAAATGGTTCGACTTTTTTTTGGCCCGAGTCGACCCAAGTTTTCACTCAACCAAACAAATCTAAGCTCGACCTGAACTTTCTGCTCGGGCCTTATCGAGCTGAGTCGAGTCGAGTCGGCTTAGGCTCCTTTGGCCTTTGGGTAAAATTGACACCCCGGACTAATCCCATCTAGACATTTGAAATTCGAAATGTGTGAGTATACAGATATCATCAAGAAGGTAAGTAGTTTTTTTGTTGTTATGTATTTATCATCATAGTAATTGAGGATGAATTAGGAAGTCATTTTGTTACAATAATTAATTGATATCAATTAAAAAACTATTGAATTAATATTGAGAGTAGATTCTTATTTGAGTTTCGGTATATGGTCTATGCCCTTTCATCTTCGTGTATTGATTTGGTTTAATACAAATGGAAGCATTAATGTTTTAAAATAAAATGAATATAAATTAAATAAATAGATTAAGGACATTATTGACAAATGTAAAAAAATAAAAATATGAGGGCAAAATGGAAAAAAGGATATCGAATGAGGGTAAATTGGGCTTATAGCTAAATATATAAGGATAAAATTGATATTCAAAAGTTTTCCCTCAATTCTTCCTTTTAAATATCGTAGAAGATAGTTAGATGGGGATAGATAGATGGAAGATAATTAATGTAATGATTGAAAATGTTTGTGAAGCACCGTAAAATTACACCAAATTTTAATGTTAATGGTCGAATATGACCTTACTCTCATGGTAATTTTACCCGGTCGCAATTAATAAAGGGGTAAATACTATTACACACCCCTAAGTCCCATTTCACAAAGCTCATTCTCTTGCACCCTCCTGAAAAAATATATTATTTGTTACAAATAGAGAAAAAAAAAAAGACGAGTAAAGATGTATTTTATTGAGAATCAGAATCTCATATTTATAGGGTCTTATATAATGGTAATAAAAATAGGGCTGCAGATGTATAATGGTCATTCACTAATAAACATATAATTTACAACATTCTCTTTTGAATGATACGTTACAAAATATATGTCTCGTTAAAATCTTGTCAAGAAAATTCAATGGAACAAAATTTAAGTTAAAAGAAAATGAAATTTTTTGTATTGAAACATCCATATCTTGTACGTTATATCTTTAATAGTGCAATTACAAGTTTCGTATTGTCTTGTTATGGCCTTCAAATAATATCGTCTTCATGCGAAATATTTATCAACTTTTGATGATTGTAGTAACATGATAATTCAAAAAATAACTCTGGTTAATCTCTTCAAGAGTTTCATAAATATCAGAATATTATTTTGAGGGTAAATATCTTGTAGGTTATAGACAATCATTATACAAACAATATGCCTCATTAAAACCTCATTGGAAAAAAACCTGTGAGGAAAATCCTAATGAAAAAAAAAATACAATATTTTTTTAACTACGCTACACAAATTACCTCGATAAAAAATCTTGTCAAAAAAAATAAATAAAATCAATAGGACAAAACATTGGTTAAAGGAAAAGAATACATCGCGCATTTACTCTCCCTCATGATAATATCACTTGAATTATATGTTTCAAGCATAAAATCCTTCAAATATAATATTGAAACTATGCCCTTGTTTGGTCTTCATTATTTTCAAAATATATTTTTCTCTCTTATTTTCAACCACATATTTTTTGATAAAATAATATTATACGCAAACATAAGATTTTTCCTTATTTTTAACCATACATTTTCCATCAAATCACTATTCAAAAATTCATTTTTTATAAAAATAAGGCTCAAACAGACTCTATATAAGATAAGTTAGATATAATCACATTCATTATATACATATCAAATTCCAAACATTATCAAACTAATAAAACATAGACTTGTGATTACATCCAACACGTAATAATTTATCTATTTATACAATGCGAGTTCGTTGATTAACCTAGATTATAAGTTAGTTCGACCTTACGTGCATAATTACGTTAATTAAATCAACAAGTCAATTTTAATTAATTTCTAGATGGTTAAGCATACAATCCAATTTCCCTAAATTGAATTATCGCAGTTGTAATATTTGGAAAACAACAAATAACATAAAGTTTGATGACGGAGAAAACCAACTAGGTAAAAAACTTCGAGATCAAGCCAGTTATCTCCACTATAGACAATGTGAGTTATAGTTCAATTCCAAATTAGTTCATCAGCTATTGTAAACCCTCAAGATTAGCAGCTCATTCCAGTCTTACAACACGCTACCATAGATACTGTCAAGTCAACCCCACTAGACCTCTTGATCTACCTCTTGTAACTTCCAATATATGCTATACTTACAGACTCACAATTTTCTACCAAGATATGTTGTCTCAGTCTCACGATATTCTGCACACGTCTCTTTCAAGTGGATACCCAGGAATCACCTATTCATGTTCTTCTTTCTGCGCTTGAATCTCTCCTCAAAGTGTTAAGGAAGTCATGTGTTTTGGATTAGAATCTCTGATGTTTTCCAAAACCAAGTTACCAGATCATAAGAATAATATGTTTGTTTTCACCAAATAATTATGCTCTTTGATCTTTCAAAATATGATGTAGATATATTATGAAATGAAAGCATAATAAAACAACTTTATGAAATTCGTCTTGAACATCTGTATTTATAGTTGAGGACGCTTAAGTGTTATGGGCTGTGTAAAACTCTTCAAAATCACGAATTAGGTTTGGCCGTATAAATACGTCGCTCAAGCGAGGGTGCTGTTGCTCCAACGACAGCGAGGCGAAAGGCGGGCGAACAGGTAGCGAAATTCCGGCGCCCGCGTTTTCCTTGTTTTCAACCTCTAGCTTTAATCTAAATCATCTATACAAAATTGCATCCAAGTCCCTAACTTTTTACAAGTATTCAATTAAGACATTTTTTTTTCATAAACATGCCAATTACAACATTGGACTTAACATACAAGTTTCGCAAAATTCATTATGCAAAGAGTCGTACATTTTATATTGCGACTTTATTTTTTTCATTTTCATTTCATATAAGTATACACCTTTAGGTGTTTGAACTACAGATACAAAAACTCCAGGTTTCTATAGTAAATTTAATTTTGCTAGGATTTCATCCTTTTATTTGTTCAATTATTTTTTTGATTGATATATTTCAATAAATTTATTTCGATATCCCCACTATTCATAGTATGAAATAAAACATTGTGTACAAAAATATTTTTTACAACTTTTTCTTTTCAATTCTATTTCTTTCACATAACGACATAATTTATAGATATATCTCAATTTTCAATATATCAGGTACATAAACCTCTTCTAAGATTTTATAATTTGTTATGTCTAACTTACTCAACAAGAGTGTATGCTTCCTTAATGGGACCATATTTGCTAATTGCTCCATTTTCGTATTAGAATTGAATATCACCACACTTGAGGCGCACTTTATATTTGATAAATATAATATTAACTAATTGTCCTACATGACATTAATTTGAGTTAGAGCTTTTAAGTTGGTGTGTGAGATATTGTTGATTTCTTTGGTCATTAATTACATCTAAATAAATTATCTTTTGAACTTTTCGTTCGAATCATCTTTTGCGAGGAGTTAGATAATAATGCAGTGCATTATTTTTAGCTTCTCAATTTCTCTTCCTTAATGCTAAGATAATTGTCTAATCAAATTGAAAAATAGTAAATTGCATTATAAAAGATCATTCGTTTGAGATAAAGGTTCAAACCACTCATTTATTCTCAACATTTTTTACTTTTCATTTCAGTGTATTATGGTGAATCAATTTTACATATACTACATTGTCAAAAAAAATTAGATGAAAAAATTAAGCCATGACCATAAGCCAGTTGACATGAAGCGTAATAGCATTTCCTAAACAGAAATGGGAGTACTTTGATTTCAATAGTAATATTAAGAAATTGATCGGAGGCATTTAACAATGAATAGTGTTAAACAATTTATCGATATCCCAACTAACGCTTATTAAAATGTTGAGATTTAGACTCATTAGTATTAACAAGACACACCGTCTTGATTGTATGATATGAAAATTGTACTAATAATTTAAAATTTGAACAATAATTTTACAAATTTGAAGTTGCCAACATCGTGCAATAATCGAATAGATATATCAAATCTATTGAATGCAAATAATATTTATATGATCAACGTGAAGAGTGACATAACCTTATATATCACCATAATTAATTTTTAGAAATATATGAAATTTAGTCCTTATTTTAAGTAGTGACGATCAATGGTCAATTTTCAATAAAAAGAACAAACATTATATACAATTTTTTTGGGTCAAAGAATCTTCTGATTATTCATTAAATGTTCGTTTGAATTCTCATTTCGCATCATTATTGGTCTAGTGATGATTTAACTGAACATGTCAAACAATAAAATATAAAAGCTATTGAACTTCTGGTTCAATACATTACTCAATTGTATTAATGTATATTATTAATTAATTATTCATATTTTAGAAACTTAATATATTCATTTTTTTCTCAATTTAATGAAGAGCAAATTACTAGAAATAGTAAAATTTATCCCTATGTACAACATAAAATTAGCTCTTCTAGAGCTTTCAATCAGATCTACAAAATCTGATATTGTATTTATATAATTGCTATCATTTTTATCTTTCTCCTTCGGGGAGTTGTAACAAGTTTAATTAGATAGTCGGTGTACACTATGTAATAAAAATAATTTAAAAAGGCTCTATTTTCATTTTCACAAAGGCTAAGCTAAAGTAATTTTCTGCCAAATTAAAAATGAATCATTTAACAACATTCATATAGTAATGTTCAAAATATCTATTAAAAATTAACTTTAATCGGCAATTGATACTTCAAATCAATGGTATCAAATAGTTCAAAAGAATTTATATATTAAATGAACCACATCCGCGTTCTAACAGATAAATTTAAAATTTCAACTTTGAGCAAAATTCAATAATGCAAATGACTTGCTTTTAACATCCAAACAAAATAATTTAGATTCAAAACTTTGACTTTAAATTTTTCCTGCAAATCGAAAATATAAAAATATGAATTTATCAGTGTAAACTTTTAAATATTCATTATTCCCATTTATATATGCTGATTTATTTCATATGGATTAAAAAATCTTATTTAATATTAATGAGAATGCAATTTTTGCTAAAAACTTTTCTAGTTTATTATTATTTAATTATCAATGATTAACAATAAATTATTACCGGAAGCAATAAAGAAATTGAATGACTTAATTTTCAATTCTCACATTGGTTATAATTAGGTAAATTAAACAATAATTTTGGTCTCCTGCGCGCCAAGCGCAGGGCTACCCTGTGCGCAGGAGACCAATTTTGGTCGTGTGTCAGCCAAAGGCTGACACACGATCCCTTCTTTCTTTTATTGTTTTTTTGTTTTTTTTAAACCTTTTTATCTTGTCTGTCAATCTAATTTTTTTATTATTATTATTTTTAAAGCTTAATGGCATGTTTGACACCCCTATGACCATAAATTTTTTCACGTTTTTGTTTCATAGGTTTTCTATCAGCCTTTGACGACACTTTGACCAACTTTAATTTTTTGTTTGACGTTTTTTTTTTCTTTTCACCCAGTTGAAATTTTTTCATTTTTTCCTACTGATTTGTCATGTCCATCAGATTTTGCATTTTTTTTTGACTGAATTGGCTATAAATCAGTAGCTTCTCAAAACCATCGAGCAACCAATTCCTTGTAGTCTCAGTTTCTCAACAAGAGCAGATTTCGGTCATTCTAAATTTAGACCAATTTTTTTCTTCAACAATTACTTTATTTCAGTGAGATATTTACTTGCCTTGGATTTATCGTGGTGTACTATCTATTTTTAAAGTGAGTACAATAATTGTTTTTGTCATATTCGTAATGAAATGTGATTTTGTACGCATTTACATATTGATTTTTAATGTTGTAGGAATGGAAAGAGATGATAATGTATTCGTACCACAAGTTCACTTAGGTGTGATTCCACAAATTGGTCAAGAGTTTGAAACATTAGAGATGTATACAACTCTTATAATGAGTATGCAAAATTAGCTGGGTTCAGTGCATGCATCGGTAGTAGTCGAAAGAACGCACAAACGAACGAAGTTGTTTGGAAATCATATGTTTGTTTCAAGCAAAGCCAAAAAGATGAAACCTACCAAATGAAATTTAAAAATTTGGTGGCCTGTTCAGGAGAAAGAAATCGTGGAAACTCCTGTTGTGGCTGCACCGCCAAGTTAACAGTTGTAAAAAAACAGACACAAAATTCTTGGGTTGTGAGCCATTTTTCCGAAGCGCATAATCACTCACTTTCCACACCGAGCAAGGTTAACCTACTACGATCGCATCGTGAAGTTTCGGCTACGAAAAAAGCGCTTGCAGAGCAATTTTCACTAGCAAATATTCCTACTTGCCAACAAATCAGACTTATGGAGATAGATGCTGGTGGTCCATCTTCAATTGGTTGCTCTGAGCAGGATATTAAGAACCACCAAAGAGACCTTCAAAGGGAACATATTGGACATGATGCAGAAACATTGATAGAATACTTCAAGCTGGAGAAAAGAACGAACCCGAGTTTCTACTATGCATACGAGACTGATGATGATGGAGTGCTTGCTCGGTGTTTTTAGGCTGATTCCGATTCAAAGAGCTCATACGTCTACTTCGGAGACGCTGTCGTGTTTGACACGACCTATAATACCAACAAGAACTCGATGGTGTTCGCACCATTTATTGGTGTCAACCACCATCGTCAAACTATTGTATTTGGATGTGGCTTACTGAGCGATGAAAAAACTGATTCTTTCATTTGGTTGTTCTCAAAGTTTGTAGAAGCCATGCCAACACAACAACGTCCTGGCGTGATTATCACTTATCAAGATGGTGCCATTTCGAGAGCAGTCGGCCATGTATTCCCTGACACACTGCATAGATTATGTTTATGGAACATATTGAACAAATTTCCAGAGAAGATGGGTCCCGTACTTTATAAGGAAATGTACCATAATCTGGTAAACATCATTATGGAGTCTGAGAGTCCTTACGAGTTTGAAAGCCGCTGGTCTGAAATGATGGAGACCACTCGCCTAGGGGATAACGAGTGGTTGTGTAATATGTATGAAATACGAACCCGTTGGATACCAACATACGTAAGACACATCTTTTTTGCAGGGATGTCTAGCAGTCAGCGACCAGAAAGCAACCATGCATTCTTCAAAAGATACGTGAACAAGAAAAATACGTTGATGGATTTCATCACAAGATTTTCCAATGCCCTATCACACCAACGGCATGGGGAATTGGCTGCAAATCACACAGACTTGAACGAGCAGCCTCGAATGACAACGTCATTCGCAATGGAAGTTCAGATGGCTGACATCTATACAAAGACCATTTTCCTACGCTTTCAGACAGAGCTTGCACATAGTACTTACTATCTTTGTTCGAAGACGTCAACAAACGAGGGTCTCAAAACATATTCCATCATGCGTTTTGAGAATGGAAAACGTATGATAGACAACGTGAGGTTCTCCACTACACGATAACTGATATTATAACATGTAGTTGTCGGACATTTGAGTTCGAAGGATATCCGTGTCGTCACATGCTTTCATTAATGATCAAGAAACAAGTTATGTTGTTACCAGACCACTATATTGTACGTCGATGGACCCAGACTGCAAAAGCAATTCCCATTTTTGAACCAATTGTCGATCCATCTAATGGTCATTCTCTAATTTCACGACACGGGATGCTGTCCCGCACTGCATCAGAGTTGGTTGACAAGGGAACCTTGACTGATGCTCGAACCACATTTCTAATGGATGGGTTTCGTGACTTGAAATTACATGTAAAGGATGTCGATGACGGTGGTGATATGCGAATGAATTGGATGAAGAACGAGAGTAAATAAAGTACCCAACATGTGGTTGATCCTACTTCGGTTAGGACGAAAGGGTGCGGAAAGCAATTGAAGTCGTCAAAAGAGTTAGCCATGTCCCAATCTCGGAGAAATTGTCGTGGATGTGGTCGCAGTGGACATGATAGAAGAACTTGTCCAACTTTACAACCGAGGTGAGTTGATATACGATATCATGTTTAAATTTTAATTTTTTTTCCCTTTAATATGTTTAATCTAATTTTTATCCATGTAATCAGGACGCAACTGATGGATGAGCCATATGAACCACAATACTCGTGGAATGATAATGAAGATATGTACACCAACATTGCTAGCAATGACTATGGGGAGTTACCAGGGTTTTACGATGATGACTATCATTAAGTGGCGTTTTTATTGTATTCATTTTAATTGTTCGCTTGAAAAAAAAAATTGTTTGTTAAGTCCGTTTGAAAAAAAAAATAAAAAATTTAAAAGCCTCCGCTAGCAGAGGTAAAAAACCTCCGCACGCGGAGGTTTTTGCCTTCGCATGCGGAGGATTTTTAATTTTTTTTTTTTAACATACCTAAAATTTTTTCCATTTATTTTTTTTCTAATAATTCTACTTATTTATATTTCACACAAACTATAAATACAATTTCACTTATTAATAATTTAATTTAAAAACATTAGAAAATATTCATTTCTATACATACATACATCAAAATCAAAATTCCTTTCGGGGGCGTTGCCCCCGAGCCCCCACGAGGGGCGCTGCCCCCTCGACCTAACCAGACGTCAAACATGTCTTTAAACTTTAAAAAAAATAATAATAATAAAAAGTTTTAGATTGACAGACAAAATAAAAATGTTTAAAAAAAACATAAAAAAAAAAGACAAAAAAAAAAAAGAAGGGATTGTGTGTCAGCCTTTCGCTGACACACGACCAAAATTGGTCTCCTGCGCGCAGGGTAGCCATGCGCTTGGCGCGCAGGAGACCAAAATTGAATTAAACAATGATACATTAGTAAATGAATAAAACAAAAGCATACTCAATAAAGAGAAAAAACTATATAATTAGGACAAGAAAATAAGAAAAGTCAGCATATATAAATGAGACAAAATGAATATATATTTAGCCATCGTTTGATGTCCATTATTTTCAAAATATATTATTCTCTAAATTCTTTTCGACTACACAATTTTCAATAAAATAATATTATACACATGTTTGACCTACATTAAAAAATTTATTTTTATTATTCTACTCATTTCAACCACATATTATTCAATAAAATAATATTTCCTATCACATCAATAACTTTTTCATTCTTTTTCAATAACACATTCTCCATCAATCTGCTATTATAGAATACATTCTTCCAAAATAATGTGGCTCAAATACATCCTCCATTCAAAATAAAAAAAAAATCTTTATTTTTTGACCATACATTCTCCATCAATCTACTATTTCAAAATGCATTTTTGCAATAAAATGAGACTTACCAAATATATAATTATTTTATTTTATTATAAGTGCACTAAAAAAAAACACTAGCTCATTCATGACATTCGCACCAAGTATAATAATTTAAAAAAAAAAATAACAATCAGTACATGATGAATGACAAAATTTACATATAATCAAAGCCTTTTTTTTTTTTTTTTTCTTTTTAAAGTTATGGACTGACAATTCGCAATTATCAAAATGATAAAATCTCATTTACTAAGCAAAGAATGCCAAACAAAATATATGTGCATGAGACCAAAAAAAAAAAAAAAAAACATTATTTACCGAGATTTGTACTACTTTGGGAGCACAAAATGATATTATTTGAGAATTAAAAACTTTTAAATTTATACTCTTTAGGAGCCATAATACAATATTTTTCAATATATTGTAATGTTGTAATTTGTGCTTTTCTACAAGCAACAAAAATAATCCCTTGTGAACAGGGGCGGAGCTAGCCGTTTGAAGTTGGGGGTCCCAGAATTAAAGATATAAAGATAAAGAGGTGGGGGGTTCGTGCCCCTGATTTTTTTTTTTCGAATACCTTATTAACAAAAAAATCAAAAAACATATAAAAGAAAGTATCAATATTTAATTTAGCAAAATCACACCTTATTACAAATGTTTCTTTTGAGTTCTCATACTTTGAAAACGAAAACGAAAAATGAATATTAACAAAAAAACCAAAAACATATAAAAGAAAGTACCAATATTTAATTTAGCAAAATCATACCTTATTACAAGTGTTTCCCCAGGACCCCCTAGCTCCGCCCTTGCTTGTGAAATAATGACTGAACGATTTAATATTCGTCTAAAAATATGTAACTTACTTCATATATTCGATTTTTTTTTTTTATTCTTATTATGATTTTCTTTACTTGTTATATTTTTAGTCATTCTTGATTTTGTTGATATTGAATTTTGTTTAAAAATTTTTTTAGGTTGCAAGATATCATTCTCAAAGTAAAAATATTAAAATTTTCTTAGTGATAATGAATGAAAATTTAGACATATAAGCTTCTAAGGTAGTCTTTTATCAGGAAAATTAACTTTCGTTTTGTCTTTAATATGTTTTTATTGATTGGATAGATGGTTTTATGATTATATCCAACATCTTGACAGATTAGGACAAATACAACAAGGTGGTGAGTGATAGTATACTTAAGCATACTATTGAAAATGTGATAGCGTTAGACGAACAAATAGATGCAACAGAGGATGATTGAAATGATGAAGAATTATTCTTTTCATACTTTTCTGGACGTATATTTACCCTTTGTTTTATTTTTTAATAACAATTTCGAAAAATAAATGCTCTATAGATCTCGTTTAAGTTTATTTTTTTATTTCATCGTCTTCTTTGAATGTTTTATAAATGTATTTTGTGGGTGAAATCATATGTAAATTTATTTTTGTTCACCTAAGCTTATTTTGCTAACTTTGCTTATATCTCACTTTAATCCTTCATATTTAACGTTAATATTACTTTCAAAATAACAAAGTCCGTACATTGCACGATCCTAATGCCGTCCCAAACTCTCTTGCACGCTCCCGAAAAAAACCATATTATTAATTTGAATTATTATCCCAAATTTTTTTTTTTTATCTACGCGCATCGCTTTCCGTGTTCTTCCAAAAAATAAAACCCTAATATTCGACTTCTCCCTTCTCCGTCTACGTTTTCCCTCTCTAAAATTCATACTCTACGCGGACTTCATTTTCAAATGGCGACGGCGGGCGGAGGAGCCACAACCAACACAAACGCCATCTCTTCCTCTTACGAAGGCGGAGGAGGAGAAGGGGTGGGAGGAAAGTTCCGCAAGAGGCCGTTCCGTAGAGCCCACCATACGATACCGTACGATCGCCCCATCACTCCTCTACGAGGAATTACCACAGGCGCAACCGACAATAACAACTCTAGCTGGTTGAATAAGCTTGTGGTGGACCCGGCGTCCAAGCTCATCTCTTATGGGGCTTCCCGCTTCTTTGCTTCCGTTTTCCGCAAACGCCTCTCACCTCCTCCCCAACCACCAGGTATATATATTCCACTGTGATTTTTCTCTCCAGAAAATGGTTTTCTTTTTTGGTTTCGTGATTTGATATATTAGTTACGTTTTATTCAATTTCGTGTGAAAATTTTGATTTGAGGTTTAATTTTTTTTAACATTTGCACTTCTTACTCCTATATTTGCATGTGTTTTTTTGGAGTCATTCGGATTGGGTTTTTAATCTTCGTTAGGTGGTGAATTGCTACGCATTTGAGTGATATTTGGTGAATGATATTATTTCTTTGAACCGTGCTGCCAAAATTTGTGTTTCTAGGCGTATATATGTAAGTATCTGAATAACGGTGGTATTCATGAAATTTATGTGAGTGACTAGAGCTATGAAGTGGTTCTGTTACTTATCATTTCTCTTGGTTCCAGTTTTTTTAGAGCTCAGTGTTATATTAGGGAAAATGAAGAAGTTCTAATTTCTGAAGGTTTGTAGTTTTAGAAATTTAGGTTAAATTGAATTTGCCTATGAAAAATGAATTTGTCTTTTCTATACCAGCACACAGTTTTCTCTGTCCATTTATCACTTCTTAAGTGATTCATATTGCACAATCTCATAGGTCTTTCATTTCGAAGTTCAATTGCTTAATCTTGCGTGCTTCGCGAAGAAATGACATCATGCTTATGTCTGCACTTGTGTATGGCAATTCTGCTTTTGTCATTTAAGCTATGTTTCGCATATGATATTTGCAATAGCTGCCACCACATATATCTATTTCATACAGTATTATCATTATTATTCTCGTGAAATAGGTGCAATTTTTTCACAATAAAAATGTGTGTTTTGAAGGAGTCATGAATCAATAATGCTATTTCTATTTATTTCCATGGGCAAGCATAGGTGCAATTTTTTCACGATAAAAATGTGTCTGTTTTGGAGGAGTCATGATTCAGTAATGCTATTTCTATTTATTTCCATGGGCAAGCACAATCACGGTGACTGTCTGATGTGACTTCTCTTCCTAGGAGGTGGCTTATCATTTCTTTTTATGATATCTAAAAGAAGATAATTAAGACACGACCTATTTATGGGATACTTACCTCAGGAGGTGTTAAGTTTATTACTATGTCTGAGTGAGACCTAATTGATTTTATGATCCATTACAGAGGCAAATAATGAAGCAAGCAATGGGCTTCAGGAGGTGATTCCTAATGTAAGTGCTATTGTGCATGTTTACTCATCCTGAAAGTTGTATTTCTTTTGGCTTTTACGCTCTTCTATTTCCATTTTCAAAATATTAATTTGTATGGATTGCTAATTTTTTAACTCGGTATCGCAGTTGAGCTTATATATAAGTTGGTCACGCCAGTCCTGAGTACGGATCATCTACATTCTTTTTTAAAATGGACAGAAAAGTATTAAGAAAATTTGGGAGTTGGATTTGGAGAAGATGGCTCCTTCACTACTTGACTGTTTGTTTAGAAGGTTGACCTTGATACATAGGTCCGCTACATGATTATTGGGTATACTGATTTTGGTTATTTTAGAATATGTGACTAAGCCGTCTTGCCTAACTGATGGGAAATGGTGAATTGGGGTTTATTGAAGATCTAAAAGTAATATTTTTTGTTATTAAAAGATGTTCCGTAATATAATCCCAAAGACAGAGAAAACAACAAGAAAAATATAAAAGAAAGAAAAGAGTGAAATGACTGAAGTCACACGTCGCAATTTGAAACATCGCAACTTCAATATGTGTCCGTGGATGTGAGTGTGGGGTTCGGAGTATCATACTTCATTTGTAGGAGGCTATCATACAAATGATTCTTCACCATTTCTGTTCTCTAGTCTTAGAATCTTCTCTTTTTAGTTCACTGGGAGTTTTGTTTAAATCAACTTAAATACCCCTTGAAATTTCACTAGAATATGAAGCCTAAAAGGTGAAGGCAAAAAATCTCAGAATAGGAAAGAGTAAAAAGCTTCTTACACCTCATGTGGGCCAAAGTTTGTGCACCTCAGCAAGTCTAGGCATAAAACTTAGCAAATGGAACTAAAAGAGTGAACTTTGAGGTTCTCAATGAGCCTTGCATAATGTTGGAGTGCTTTTAAAAAAATGGAGCATGACTTGTTATTTACTTAGAAGTAGTTTATCTTCAGATGAGGATTCAAAATATGTTCAATCTTTACTTAGAGAAGTTGTCGACTTTTGAAGAATGCAAATATAATAAGATAAGTTGGAACTGTGTGAAGAGTGATACTTTGTTCAGAACACACATTCTATGTATAGCATAATTCACACTAGTGCATATCCACACCCGTTACTTCGTTGGAAGCCTTATCACTGAGTTGCACCGATTCTCATGAGTTATAGATACTCTTTCCATATGATGTTATTTAACACCCGTTTGATCCCTATTTTTGGCGAGAAATGAGTTTTGTAATGATAATTTTTTTTTTTGGAGAATTTGTGCTTAAAAAAGTAAGAAAGTTTTGTGTTTACGTGCAAAATTATTTTATTGCAAGAATGTGTAGCTGGAAATGAGTTTGGGGGAAAATGAGTTTTTACAAAATGGAGCTCAAACAAGGGCTTATCACCCCCTTCTTTTAAACAAAGTTACTTTTTGGTGGTGACATCGTACACTTGACCATGGTAAAAGGCGGTAGTGAGGCCCGCCTCACCGTGAGGCGCATGTAGTACGCCTCGATGCGGTATTTTTTAGGCTAAAAATATGAGGTTTACGCCTCTAAATCCGAGGCGTGCGGCCGTGCGCCTCATTAAAATTTGATTTTTCAATTGTATGAAAAGAAATTAAAAAAGGTCCTTAAAAAAGAAAATGGTCCATTTAAAAAGGCATTTTAGGCCCAAACAAAACAATAAAATGAGGTCACGTTACAATTGGTGGATGATGAAGATGATTTTGTAGAAATTGAGATTAGCGAAGAGGAAGATGATGGGGAAATCAGATTTGATGATGATTCCATTAATAATGCTAGTAATAGTGATGATAGTGCAGACTATTATGTTTTTATTTTTATTTTAAGCTGTTTCTTTTTTTTCATTGCAAATGGAGTGATTTCTAACTTCTGTAATGCTTTTTTTTTGTAAACATTTTCTTTCTTTAGATGGACTATATCTCAATATTCTAATAGCTATATATCCTATTTATTATATGCTCCAACTTTGGGTTTTTTTTATTTTTGTATTATTTTATAATTCTTTTACTTAGATTTTTTGTTTTTTGTGAGGCCCCCTCGAGGCTTACGCCTCACCTCATAAAAGAAAAACACTTCAATTTTTAGTTTTGCCTTTTTAAACCTTGCACTCGACATCTAAAAAGTGTCAATAACATGAGACAGAGGAAGTAATGTCTAAACTAATCTGATAAATGTACTAGTACTATATGTCAGTATTCACATTCATGGACGGGTAGAAGAGGCAAAAGAGTTGAAAAGAATTAATGTCTTTGTGTTGTGAATTGTATTTGTAATCATATGCCTTGTAAACCAATGTTAATTGCTTACTGAGTTTGTCTTATGGACTCTGTAGCATGAACACTTCAACTAGGATAACATGTCTGACCGCCTGGATCCCACGAGCGAATCGAAAGTTAGATCTACATTGGACATATCGAAGTGATAAAAATGTAAGAAACAGGGTATCTCGATTCATTTCAATATGAACAATAATTCAAGCTATTCAATTCCGTGCCCGACACGTGTCGGATACTGATACTCCTCGGACTCTATCATGATCATTTTTCTTTTATTATTAGAATATTATACATTTATTATTTAAATTTATTAGTAAATAACAAATGGGTATGCATATTTGAAAGATTTCAAGAAAAACTAATAACAAGTATAAAATTAAAATTAAACTATATAAATTAAGAATTTAATCAACGTGTCGGCGACGTGTCGTGTCAGTAATTTTTTGAAAAATCATGTGTTGTCATATTCGACACGTATCATGTCAGACACTTATATGTATTGGTGCATCATAGCTTATGAACTTCTTCATAAGCATATCTATGAAGGTATTTTTGGGAATTTGGAAGAAAATATGATGCACAATACACTTTCCAATTGGGATTTCTGATGCTGGTTCTTATCTCAAAAGTTGATATGATTTGAATAAGGAAGTAAAATATTTGTAGACCCCTGTTATAGAAAGAAAAGTCCGCTAATGCAGAGCTATGAAGCATGGAAACGCCGGAGAGGCCGGAGTGTTGGTGTTTAACACGCCTCAGCTACCGACGCACATGACACATGGTGGACATGTGTTGGAAGCACCACCTGGTGTGCCCCCTTTTTCCTTCATTCAATCAGACTATCAGTCGACACTTTCATACATGGGGCTGACACGTTTCTCAAGAGAGGAGAAATTACTAAAAATGTAAGATGAACTAAGCTCTATCAATAAAGAAAATGCCAGTAGGGGGAGAGGGAGTGACAGATTGGGGACATGCATGAGTAGGCAGAGGTGGATCTGTGAAGTGGAGGATAAGAAGAGGCTGATGGATGAATCTAGAAAAATTGGTACTTTTGTTTTGATGTCTGTTTTCTCTTAGGGTTAAAGAGGAACGTGTGCTTGTATTCTTTTGAGTCAAAAGGGTAATTAACCCAGATTGAGACGTGGGAAGATAACTTTATTTGCGAAAAGGGCCATGCAATTATTAAAGACTATAAAATAAAAAAGTGTTCCTACACTAAAAAAATTAAAAGTTAATATTTAAAAATGTTTAAATATTATTTTAATTGGTGTGTCCCCGATGTGTCGTGTCCTTCATTAGATGCGGGTATTAGCTGATCTTCGTGTGAACATCCTCACCCTACATTATCTGAATTTTCACTTTGTGCAAGTCTTAAAAATATTTAAAATTGAATAGAGAGGAGGAAGAAGCTAACACTTAAACTGAGTTGATGCCTCGTAGTCCCTTTTCCATGAGCTTAGGTAATCACACCTTCGTCTAAGTCATGGGGTGTTTACTCTATTATCTCCACAAATGAAAGATACTGCTGGAAAAAAGACAGCTCATCTGAAAACAATTTTTTTTGCAAAATTGGTTACCCAGAGTTCTTGCAGTTAACGCTGTCCAAATAAAACTGAAACAAGCAAAAGCAAGCACGTAGAGATTGGAGTGAGTTGTGCTTGCTTCTTTCAAAGACCAAATTCTTACCAGTATGGGATCTCACACTGCTATTTGGGTAAACTCAATTATTGTTCATCAGGAAAATTGCAATCAAATCTAGATATACTAATTAATTAAAAGAGAGGCGGAAAGGATCAAAATGCTTTCTAAAACCACAATCTGATGTGGGGTAGATAAACGTTGGCAATTAAGCCTCCATTTGGAAAGAATTTAGAAATGGTTTAATTTATAAATATGTAGAAATGAGTGGTTGATTAGTGGATAGTACTTGTGGGTCCATTGGAATGTGTGGTTGAAAATAAAGTTTGATCATTTTTTATGCGTTTTGATCTGAAATTTAATTCTATATAAGGTTAGCCATGTTTGTGGTCTTTCAATTTAACTTTTTACAAGGGGCAGTTCCAACGTCCAAGTCACTGTAAAAAGATTAGGTTCACGAAACATATATCATGCCAAAATATTTATTAGTAGGCTCCTGAAGGTGGATTTTCATATAAGAAGTGCGGAATTCCTTATGATTGTTAGCTAAAATTTGCAATTGTCGCAAGAAACTGTGCATTTTGAAGCCCTACATTTTTTTTATTCATATTAAGTTTCATTTACTCGAGGATTTGCATTATGACTCTTAAAGCTGATGAAAGTTTTTTATGTCTTTTTTAATTGGTGAAGAGTCAATCTGGCACAAAAGAACCTGCAGACGGTAATAGTAATCATCCAGTAAATCGCTCTGACATTGGTGGGATATCTGATCTTGAGCAACTGTTAAAGCAGAAGACATTCAACAGGTAAGGCTCTGGAAAAATGTCATCAGTCATGAACAGGTTGTTTGCATGTGTACATGCACGATATCTACTTTGGAGCTGAATGCTCTAGACAGCTGCAGTTTTTGCCAGGGTTTTCTTTAATATAAAAGTTGTGACCCTTTTCTATGGTCATGTTCAAAATTTCAAATCTAGACCAACTGAGCTTAGCCTCAAGGCATAAGCCTCTGAAAATCGATTTCCAAGTCTTCAGGCATTAGATTTGAGGTGTTTAAACCTCGAGTGGTGTACGCCTCGAATATGTCTCAGATAACATTTTAAATCATTAGGTGTAATATCTTTCACGATGTGTAACTTTGCCTTTCAAGATTTAACGAGTTTACATGTTTACGGGTTATTGTCCAACTCTTTTTTTCTAGGGAATCCTCTTTTTGCTATCTGTTATGTGCAAAATCTTATTATGAATTCCTTGTGTGGATATTTTGATGTACATATAAAAGTGAATGTTTAAACTAAGTATGCTATCTTTAGGTCCTGAAGTTTGCATTTCTGTTGAGCTTGAGTTATTAAAGTGAAGATTTATTGATGCAGATCTGAGATTGAACTCCTCACGGAACTATTACGTTCACGAGCTGAAGAAGTGCCGGTTGGCAAAAGAACTCAAGAAGCATTACCTGAGCTAGCCTCCGATTTGGGAAGGCATCAACAGTTCTCGAGTAGTCCATTGGAAGAAGATAGAAATGGGAGGGATAGATATCAAGGAGTCAATACTACTATTGCCAATTCGAGAGTACGATAGAGTACTTATTTTACACGCACAATACTTGTATCGTTTGTTAATTTGTATTCAATATTTTCTTGTAGTATCTGCATAATATAAGGTAGCAGAAGAGTTGTCATTGATATTTATTTGGAAGAAACGTTTCCAGGTCCTTGATGATGATATTGCTTCTCCGGCTGAACTTGCAAAAGCTTACATGGGCAGTTGCCCTTCAAAGATATCACCATCAAAGTTGGGGATGCGCAGTCAAATTGGTAGGGAAGATGCAAGATTGCTTAGCAATTTTCCATTTACTCCAAAATCACCTGTCATGTCATCAACAACCAGAGTTGCTGTTAATGTTGGGGTTCCAGAGAATGGTTTTATAACCCCAAGATCTCGAGGCAGATCAGCAATTTACAACATGGCTCGTACTCCATATCCCAGAGTTAATCCAACTTCCATTCTCAAGGTTCAATTATGATACTACATATATGTGTGTAGTAAATGCTTTCATTTTCTGGAGTTCAAAATATACCATATTAATGGATGCACATGTTATATATGTTGGTTAATTTTCAGGGAAGTGGATCCACTAATAATGGTTATGGGGGATCCTCACTGTCAATATCTTGGTCTCTACAGGAGAATGATTTGTCTAAGCAAGTGGTATATATCAGTGGCTCGTAATATTTTAGACTTCTAAAGTTCACATAATTACATTTTTTAGTTATCTTCAACCTTCTCAAAATTTTCTTTGCGTTTCAGAGCTTAAAACGAAGGAGTTCAATATTAGATGATGATCTTGGAGCCGGCGGTCTCATGCGGAGAATCCGACAAAAACCTAATCTTTTGTCTCCCAGAATTCCGCATTCGGCTGGTGGAGTGGGAATAGGTTTTGATGGTGTTCGGGGATCTTTGAAGAAGAAGCTTCCATTAGCGGATGAGCCAAAGCATAAGCTTTCAATAACTGTTCGAAAGAATGAGGATGACAGCATTCCAAGCACAAGTTACGCTCATGTTCCTTCTAAGTCCACTGAGGTGGCTTCAAGAATATTGCAGCATATTGAAAAGCTAAGCCCGAAGGAAAAATCATCGAAACGCCAACTAGTTGCCTTGCGGGAGAAAACACCCGATAAATTGACACCCAATATACTTCATGGACAAGCTCTGAGGAGCCTGGAGTACATGGAATCCTCAAAGTTGCTGCAAGATGTCCATGATGGCCATAAGTTGGAGGATTGGCCTATTGTCACTTTACGAGATGCATGTGACTTCCCTTCTCAAATGAAAGGAATAGTAGAACCAAGAGGACCAAAAGATTTTGCTGTCACTCATGATAAGTCGACTCTTGCAACGAACAATGATACCACAGTATCATTGAAAGCTTTTGGGCCCAGTGTTCAAGTATTTGATTCTGTTGATAAAAATTTTGCAGCTCAACCTCCTCAAAGGAAACAAGCTTTTAGGATGAGTGCACAAGAAGTAAGTGTTGTTTAATTCAGTTATGTACAGTAAATATTCCAATCAGTTGTATACTGTGTAAATTTGATATGTTGTCTGTATTAGGTTTAAATTTAGAGTTTATAGCAATCCAGTTTTTCTTTGTCAAACATAGTTTAAATTTGTATGTTTTGAGGATATATGCATAGTTGGTCTTGATCGATTGTGCTTATTTCCTTTGTCCTTTGAAAATTGACGACTTGCCTTTGTGAAAATCTAGATGTCCTATTGTATATCATTATATTTATTTCTGTGTTAATTTCTGTTACTGTCTTTTACAGGATTCCTTTGAGCTGGACAATGACATACATTGCAACAAGGGTGAACCTAAACTATTTTCTGAAGAGAGGGTTACAACGGAAACCTCTCTTAGCAAGCCCTCACCTACTGAAGAACTAAACCTGGATCAAACTACATCTCTGTCAAAAGAGAAGTCAGTTCTGGATCCTATATCAAGCAAAAGAAGTGACGTGGGAAGTGATGCTGTGTTCCGAGGAGAACCAAGTATTGGCTCTGCTTTTTCTTCTTTACCCGCTACCAGCACAGCTTCAGAGGTGCTCTCTCAACTAGTCTCTGCAGCTGACAAACAAAAGGAAGCTAATGATTCACATCCTTTGTTCAGTTTTAGCTCCAAAACTGTTAATGAGGTTCCATCACCTGCATTTTTATCCCCACCTTCTGAATCATCAAGCAAAAAACCATTTACTTGGTCAGAATCTAAACCAGAAAACTCTTCTAGGTAAGTCACTGCCAGTCAATCATGTAGCTGACAATTGCTATTGAGTTCCAACCTTTGTTTTGAAAAGCGTTTACTCCTTGAGGCAAGCCTCACACAAGGCTTTTGTGAAGTGCATCAAAGTATATGCCCTAAGTGGAATTTGCAAAGGCTTATGCCTCGGTTTACCAAGGTGCACATCTCAAGTGATAATCCTTGAGGAGGCTGATGTCTGCGCTCTATTATTTTGCCCTTTTTATTGCTAACTTCAGCCTTCTGGACTCCTTTTGAATTGTATAGAACATTTAAAAGGTTTTTGGCTATCTTAAACTCAACACTTAACATCTGGAAAAATGGAATTGTAGAAGATAACAAGCGAAGCAAGCATGCCTAAACTTCCTACAACTGAAGTGCGACAAACCTTCCAGCCAAGTGAAGATGCTACTTTTTCAGTGGCAGTTGGCTGGTGATGAGACCTACGACACATAACTTCATTCTTTTCCTTTTTCTACATTTCTCTTTCTTTTTTCGTTTTTGTTTCAATTTTTCTTTTCCTTTATAAGGAGAAGACGAGGAAACTGTTGCAAGTGGAGGATGAGGAAAAGATTTATGCAGCATTATTCAAGTCTTTTTCATACGACTTTTGTTAGTTGATATTGGCAGATAAATGCATTATGAGGCTGTGCTTCTGGGTTACAGCAATGGTTATTTTTAGGGTCCTAATTCTTTCTTTTCTAGAGGATTTGGATGTGTAGAGAATGATGGGTCCTTTGCCTCCAAAACCTAAAATTTTAGTGGAGGATATATGCACATATGGGTTGAACATACCCAATTTTCCTTAGTTGAAAATATGAGTTTACTTTTGACTGCTTAATGTGGATGATGATTCATATCTATTGTACGTGTTAAACTAATACCCTATTTAAATTAAATGTGCAAAATGGAAGTCAAGAAGCGTCACAATCAGATTCAGATATCTTGTTCTGAAAATTCGTTGAGTGGAACATGGGCAAATGAAATCTTTATTTTCCATGCAAAGTTTAGAAGTGTGTTTTTTAAATTAAACTTTTCTATGGTTTTGAAATTCCTTAATTGCATGTGCCAGCTTGATCAATGTAGCTTCTGCTGCAACTGGAGCTCAGCTGTCAATTTTTGGTTCAGATAAAGGTGGTCATCCAAATTCCCTGATTTCCGGTGATACTAATGGTAAATCTGAAACTGCTTTTCCTGTTGCATCAAATGGGCCACGTTTTTCAAGTTCTCCCGCCTTCTCATCCACTACGGCTTCCACAAGTTATGCAAATCAGATCTCTATAGGGAGTTCTAGCCTTTTCACCTCTTCAACTAGCATTGCAAACTTTGGAACTACTGGTTCCACTACCAGTACCTCTACTGCCTACACGAGCAGCACTTTTGGGTCAACCGTGGCACCTTCATTTTCAGCTGTACCTGCTTTCAAGTTTGGTCCCTCTGTGGATCCATCATCCACTTCAGTTTCTCTAACATCAGCTCCAACCATTTTGGAATCAAAAGATATAGAAACAAAAGCAGAGAAAGATACAAATTTTGGCATCTCAAGTAATTCAAATTCTAGCATGACATCAATTATGGCAGCAAGCTCACGAAGTAGCAGTTTTCAACTTGGATCTTCAGTCGCTTCAACTGCAAATATCCTTTCTCAGGGTTCTCTTTTTAGTAGTGGCAGTGGATCTTTGGTGTCTGGCACTGTTACTCAAAGCATACCTATTTCATTTGGATCATCTTTACCATCTTCCAGTATCACTAACAATACATCATTTGCATCTTCCTCGGCCAATTCCCAAGTGCACAGTACAAACATTAATTTTGGTTTCAGTTCTGCAGCTTCCTCATCTGAAAGCACTGCAGTTGGCCCTGGCAATGGGCCAACAGCTAGTGTATTCAATTTCGGTGCGAGTTCTGCTGCTGCTTCAGATGTTGGTGCCATTAGTTCCAGCAGCAGTGCCACTCCTGGAATATTTAGTTTTGGTCTTGGTTCTTCCTCTTCCTCCACCAATGTAGTTGGCTCTACCAGTGGTGCCACTTCTAGTATATTCAGCTTTGGTAGCAGTTCTGCAGCTTCCATGTCGGGAATCAATGCTACTAGCTCCTTCAGCAGTGATACTTCTGGAAAATTCAGTTTTGGAGCAAGTTCATCGGCTTCCTCTTCAGCTACCAACTTGGTTAGCTCTAGCAATCCTACTACTAACTTATTTGGTCCGAGTTGGCAGAGTCCCAAGTCTCCTATTCTTGGTTCTACTTTTCCTTCTCCGTCCCCATCCACTGGATTTGCCTTTGGTACATCATCATCTTCCTTTGCAGCTACAAGCACTGCACCAATGGTAGTTAATTCGATGACTGGGGCCTCATCAATCCCTATTTTCTCGTTTACTACAGCCCCTGCTGCAGCCTTATCTTCACCATCTCTTTCTCATACGCAGCCAGTATATGGTAATCCTCCTGCTTTTGCTGCCTCGGCTGGTAATGATCAGATGAATGCAGATGACAGTATGGCCGAGGATACAATGCAGTCGTCTGCTCCGTCTGTTCCTTTATTTGGTCAACCAACCATCTCACCTTCTCCCCCTGGCTTCATGTTTGGGTCAGCAGTGCCATCGCAACCTAGTCCCTTTCAATTTGCTGGCCAGCAAAATCAAGTTGCTTCACAGAACCCTTCTTCACTTCAGGCATCAGCCAGTCTAGAATTCAATGCGGGCGGGAGCTTCTCGTTGGGCAGTGGTGGTGGTGGTGACAAGTCAGGTCGAAAATATGTGAAACCTAGTAGAAGTAAGAACCGGAAGAAATGAAGACAGTGAATGGTATAGCTGCTGTATCCTTCATCGAAGCCATTAATCATGTATTTTGCCTGTTTGTTTGAGAGATTATGAGATAACTGTTCTTTTGAGTCTCCTCTTTGCAATCATGGATGTATCAGCCTCTCTTAACACTAAAAAGCTGGTGATTCTATTTATATCTTTTCGAATTTCCACCCTTTTTTAAGCAAATCTTCTGTAGGCACAGTTTCATCAATTTTGGACTGATTAAGAACAATTGCAATATACGACGCTGGGTCAGGGGATTGTGTTATTGACCGTGCTTGTGTATTTATATGTAACATAAAGGAAATGTTCATAAATCTTTCAGAGGAAGTGTGTTGAGTTCCATTTCAGTAGCTTAGCTATTGTTTTCATCTGCAGATTATCATCTTTTAGTTGCAGGGGGAGCCTTTTGTGTTATAAATGTACTGTTTGTAGACCAGCTTGCTATTGTTGTGCAGGTCATTCTTTAGGTTAGGATGTTCAATTTTGTTCTCGTGTGTTTAGATTTTGCTTGTGTTGGACTCAAATTTTGTGGTGCTTTTAAATGAATGCTTATAAAGAATCGAGTAATTATTTTTGCTTTCTTATTTCTAAGAGATGAGAATACAAGAAATTCGGCACGATCTTTCAGTAATGATCATTTTGAGAAAGAAGTTCTTATTCGTATTTTTATGGATGAAAGCTTTGAGCTTGGTTGATTTAGCTTAAAAAAATATACTTTAATATCTACCTTTCGGATACATGGTAAAATAATTGGGTTAATTACGTGGCGCCAATAAGCAAAAACTATTGTTAAAAAGAGGTTAAAGGATGAAATGAACACGATTCAAAAGTTTAAGGGCAAAATTGATGATCTTGAAAAGTTTAAGGATGTAATTAATATTATTAATGGAATTAACGTTATTCAGAAGTTGAAGGAAAAAAAATTGATCTTGAGAAGTTGAAGGATGAAATTAAGGATATTGAAAAGTTAAGGTTAAATTAACTTTAGTGAGAAGTAGAAGGATTGAATTGATGATCTAGAAAATTTGAAGGATGGATTTTACATTATTAAATAGTTTAAATTAAGGATATTGGAAATTTAAAGAATGAAATTAACATTATTCATAAGTTGGAGGATGCGATTGAGGATATTGAAAAGTTGAACTGTACGAAATTCGACAATTAAATTGTCGATCTTTAATTGTTGAAGGATGGATATAACATTATTAAATAGTTAAAAGGATGAGATTTACATTATTAAGAAGTTGAAGAATTGAATTGACGATCTAGAAAAGTTGAAGGATTTTACATTATTAAATAGTTTGAGGATGAACTTAAG
Organism: Fraxinus excelsior; assembly: GCA_019097785.1. Taxonomy (NCBI): domain Eukaryota; kingdom Viridiplantae; phylum Streptophyta; class Magnoliopsida; order Lamiales; family Oleaceae; genus Fraxinus; species Fraxinus excelsior. The sequence goes on from CM032629.1 coordinate 29,641,003, forward strand.
GACTTGAAAAGTTAAAAGAATGGAATTCACGTTGTTCATAAGTTAAAAGGATAAGAATGACAGCTACTAAAAAGTTGAAGGATAAAATTAACATTATAAGAATTTTTAGGAATGGCGGATGGAATTGATCATTATTGAATAATTGATGGATTATTGACGATGTAGAATAGTTGAAGGATGAAATTTACATTTTCCAATAGTTAGAGGATGAATTTACATTTTAAATAGTTGTAGGATGAAATTTAAATTATTGAGAAGTTGGAGGATAAAATTGAGTTTAATGATAGTAGTAGTAATGAAATTGACGATATAGAATAGCTGAGGGATAAATTTATAATTTCCAATAGTTGGACGATGAAGTTTTAATTTTGAAATAGTTGAATGAAGAAATTTACATTTCTTATAAGACGGAGGATGAAATTGATGATGTAAAAATAGTTGAAGGATTTAATTTACATGTTCCAATAGCTGGAGAATAAAATTTCACATTATTAAGAAGTTATAGGATGAAATTGACGAAGTGGAATATTTAAGGGATAAAAATTAATTTTTCAATAGTCGAAGAATGAAATTTACATTTTCAAGTAGTTGATGAAATTTGGATTTTCTAATAGTAGGATAAGGACTTTACATTTTAGATAGTTGTAGGATGAAATTTAAATTATTGAGAAGTTGGAGGATGAAATTGAGTTTATTTGAATAGTTGTAGTGTAAAATTGACGATGTAGAATAGTTGAAGGATGAAAATTACATTTTCAAATAGTTCGAGGATGAAGTTTATATTATTAAGAAGTTCAAGGATGAAATTGCTATTGAGAAGTTGGAGCATGAAATTGAATTTCATTGAGTAGTTGTAGAATGAAATTGAGGATATAGAAATTTACATTTTTAAATAGTTGTAGGATTAAATTTAAATTATTAAGAAGTTGGAGGATGGAACTGAGTTTAATGAATAGTTGTAATATGAAATTGACGGCGTAGAATAGTTGAAGGATGAAAATTACATTTTCCAATAGTTGGAGGATGAAGTTTATTTAAGAGGATGAAATTGAGCTCTATTGGATAGTTGGAGGATGAAATTGATGATGCAGAATAGTTAGAGGATAAAAATTGTAGTTTTAAATAGTTGAAGGATGAAATTAGCTTTATTGAGAAGATGTGGGATGAAATCTACATTTTCCAATAGTTGGAGAATGAATTTACATTTGAAAATAGTTATAGGGTAAAATCTGAATTACTGTAAAGTTGGAGGATGAAATTGACTATTATTGAATGGTTGTAGTTTGAGATTGACGATGCAGAGTAGTTGAAGGATGTATTTTACATTTATGATAAGTTGGAGGATTTAGGATATATAATAGCTGAAGGATAAAATTTACATTGTTGAAAAGTTGTAGTGAGAAATTTTCATTCTTAAATAGGTTGAGGACTAAATTGATGACTTGGGATACGTAAAGGATTAAGTTGACAACATAAAATAGATCATGGATGAATAACCCTCAAACTAAAACATCAGCAATAGGGGTACTACAATTCGCGTGACCCTCGCGAATGGATGATTGGCTGGGTGATCGAATTCTAAATAGAAATGTAACTAGCCCATCTAGGTTTGCATGAGCCTAAATTCGTAGGTGAAGAACGTTTAGAAGGGTTCGCTTCAAAATCAATCCGCGATGAAAATTTGAAATTGAATTAAAACAAAAATAATAGATCTGATCAATGAAATACCTGAAACTAGCGATAAAGAAATCCATGCATAAACTCACCAATGGTGGTTAGGTTGTTGAAGTTAGAATTAAAGGGATGAAGCAATCTCTCAACTTTGCGGACCTCATAAGGCAAATGGAGGAAAAGGGACACTAGGGGTGTAAAGTTCGTTGAGAGCACGACTGCGAACAAAAAAGGTGGTTCGCCTGTAAACGGTCAAATCAATAAATGACACGTGTTTCACATGTTTTTAAATCTATTATTGACCTTGTTTTTGTAGCAAAACTTGTTTCACATGTTTTTAAATCTATTATTGACCTTGTTTTTGTAGCAAAACTCAAATTATGTTATTTTATTCCTTTTCATTTTGAGTTTGATTCTCCTTTCCCACTTTCATTTAATTTGTCCAATTTTTTAAACAATAATCAGCATTTTATTTACTTGTTTTATTTTTAGAGCGTGGAGAAAGAAAAATTATCATTTTTTTTGACCTGGTATAAATTATTGTGCTTTTAAATTTGTTTTGCCAATTAATCCAAGTGTAGGGAAAATTCTATAATTTTTGTTTTCCAATCAAGTGGGAAATTTGGTATTTTTTTAATCAACCTTGCTACATGTACTCTTTGGGGTACATGTTGGTTTACCCGACCCCACCCCTCCCTCACATGGGGTTCGGGTACCACGCATTTATTGGATGTGGGACCCCGACCCCCATGTGAGGGAGGAGGTGGGGTCGGGTAAACCAAAGTGTACCTCAAATGGTACAAATAGTATAATTCTTTTTTTATTTGATATAAAAGAAGTCTTCAAAAAGCGATAATTTGACTTCACTTAAAACATTCTATTGATTATGCTTCTGGTTTCAACTTCTCATTTACCTAACGTATAGCTAAATTGCATGTTTAGACGTGTTTCATTTTTGTCACATAATTCCAAATCGGAAGATTGTTAGGACTTATGTTGTGTTGACAATTCTTTAGCCAAAATGATTGTTATAAAGGAGTTGTAAAAGTCAATGAGTCTTTTGGAGGGTTGTGTAGATGAATTAGGAGTCTTTGGGTTCGAGTATGAAATAAAGAGAAATCGTCGTCGAATTTACGCTAGCATGTCGCCTAGCTGATGCTCGAGCGAAAAAAGTAGAATCATTATCGCCCACTTGTCGCCCGACTCTGCTCGAGCGACACACTTCTCGCTAGCCTGGAGGTCGAGCGACGGTATTTTTCGAAAAACCCTAGTTCGCGATTTTTAAGAGTTCTACTTATCTTATATCACCTAAATACCTCATATTATAAATACCCAATGCCCATTAGGTTTTTGGTTGTGGTTGCTTATTATTTTACATCTTCATTACATCAATCCAAGATTCAAGAACACATCTAATTATTGAGATTAAATTTTAGATTCTTGAGATCAATCAACCTCAAGCTGGGGCAAAACATCTAATTCATATAATCTAAAACACCAACTTTCTAAACAAAATAAAAAATGTACTTTCTCAATAGTTTCCAAAGATTGATGAAGATTGAGGAAGGTTGGACCAGAAGCACAAAAAACGTACAAAAACAATGTGTTCTTGATGATCCACAAGAGATAGACAATTCCAGAAGATCGAAAGCAAGTGTGAGTAAAGTACATTCCAGCGGGGTCTTGGAGGTTGCAGGAATTAGATCAACGAATCTAGTGAGTTTTCTAGGTTAGATCATACTGTAAGTTTTTATTATATATAGCGAAAACTACTTGCTTGATCACGGAGTTTTTAGGGTCAAACTAGTGACTTTCACATTTAAAACACACTAACACTAAGACACAAAGTAAAAAAAATTGAAGGATCGGACCAAAATTCTCTCACGCACGATCGAAACCTTATCCCACCACTCCCCCCCATTGCACTCTCCCGCAGCAACTCCTTTCATGTATGGTGGTTAATGCTCTTCCTCCGTGGGTTTGTTGATTTGTGAGGTCGCAAAGAGGTTAATCTTCTTGTCTCAATATAATTGTAAGTTTTGTTCAGATTTGTTGATGGAAGGAGAAAAATGAGAGGTTGATGCTAGTTCAAGGGCTTTTGCGCTTGTTAATTTGAGAGGTTGCAGTGATTTCAATTATGGCATTTTGGAGCTTGTAACGGTGCCCAAGCCAACTTGAGCAAATCGAACCAACCAAGCTGAGTTAGGTTGGGATGGTTTGATTCGACATAAGATTTTGACTAGGGAGAGGTGCTACACTTGTAGGGAAATTCTGCTGAGGTTTATACAGGGACAGTATTGTCAAATTTTCATTAGGATATTCACCAAACTACGGTAGGTATCTATTTCAAATTGAGTTCAAACTCGATCCAATTAGACCCACAAACGAAGCGTGTATACAAATATTCGTTTAAAATATCCGAAGCGTCGGAGGCAGATGTGCGTATGTCATTTGATGTGCGCGATTAATACTTTAAATTTAGCCAACAAAGTAATAATTTGGGGAATAAATGCTGGTCCAAATATTAAGCGCCCTCACACGTCTGTCCTTTGTTTCGTGACCTACATTTTATTTCAATTTTTAAAACTAATCACGGGCCCACTGCCCCCTCACAATAGGGGGATTATTTTATTTGAGCGTGGGCCCCTCTTGGAGAGGGTAAACGGGTGGGTACGTTTAAAAGAATCATTTTTAAATCGTGTGGTGATCGGATCTGTTGCGATGCAAATCAAGTCTGCACTGATTACCTGCCTTAATGAACCAGCTGTGCGGAAATTTAATGCATTCATTTTATTTATAAATATTAATAATTGTTACTATTAATAATTGAGAAAAGCTGTAAGTTGGATTTAATTTGTGGTTAAAGTTAATTATTGACGTTAACTTATATTTTAATTAACTATTTAAGTCAATGAAACTAGACAAAAAAATACACGATTTTCAATATATATAGACTCGGTAAAGTTAACAACCACGATAATAATGTTGTGTAAAAAATCAACGGATGGGGACCATAAGTAAATTGTTCCTTCTAAATGTAATTCTTATTTTACCGTCAGATTAAGAGCTTATTTGGTATGACTACTAATCAGATTAAAATTGAAAATATGGTCGTTGTTGGATCCCACTAGTCTAATAAAAGTCAACAATAACGCTAGTTTTTCAATTTTAATTCGATTTTAATTTCTACCAAACACCCCCTAAGAATGTTCAATTATGCTTAAGATTTAATTTAACCTTTTGATAAAAATTAATTTTTTAGTAAATTTTGATAAAATAGTTGAAAATTTATGAATCTCATAAAATATACGATTAAAATTAATTATTAACTTTATTTTGAATTTTAAGCCATTTTTTTAGCTTAATCAATCGTTAAAAAATAATAATAATAGTAATAACAACTAGAAAAGTAGTATGTAATTTATTGTTAAAATAAAGATAAATTCCTCAAAAGCTCCCAAACCTTCCATTTGTAACACTCATATCCACAGTCAGATGGAAAATGTACATTTAGACCACGCAATGTGTGTGTGATGCTCCATAGAAATTTTAAAATTGGGAAAAAAATAACGGCATTTAATATAATTTGAGTAGTCGCAGTTTGATATTTGGAATAAAGAAAAATAATTTTAGACAATTTTATCTTTTCAATCACATATTGTGTATATTGTCTGAAAATCTAAATCAGTATTTTCCTTCAAATATCACGTGTATAATTTCAAAAGGTAGGGAATATGATTGTCATGCTTTGAAATGTTAGGAATAGAAGGAATTTACCCTCAAGTATGGAAAATAAATTGGGTATTGCTACAAAAACATAATGGATGACATAAATGATGACAAAAAATACACACATAGGAGTAGGGGTGGGCAAAAACCCCGGGTTGGGTCGGTTTTTGGCATTTTTTTCTTGGATTAGGTTGGTTTGTAAGGTTAAGTTGGTCGGGTTCGGGTCGGGTTGTGGGTTAACCCATCCAACCCGACAAAAACCACCCAACCCGACCCGCTAATTAAAAAACTAAAATACTTTATCAAACTAAAATAGAATAAAAGTAAGAGATCCGGTAAAAAAAAAAAGTGAAAGACAAAAAAAAAACCCTAACATATCTTCCATCATCTCTCTCACGCGGCGGGAGTCGTCTCACCAAATCATCAACATTGGTTGTGATTTTGGATGAAATCTCTCTTCCAATACATCTCTCTTTAATACAATATATTAATGTTGCTCTAAATTTAGTACTTTGGTGACTTTAATGTTTGTCGATATGTCGTCCCAACTCTCAACTTAACCCGACCAACCCAACCCAACCCGACCGACATTTGGTTGGGTTGTGTTTCAATCTTTACATGGGTTGGGTTGGGTATGGGTCGGGGGAAAAACCAACACAACCCAACCCACGCCCACCCCTACATAGGAGGTCGACATTTTTTTTTTTCAACCGCGCTACGTGTATATAATCATTTACCAAATCTTTTAAGCGCTCCCCAATAGGGGGCTGCCACTTGTCAATTCGATAAAAAATTTGGTAAATGATTATGTACGAATAAAATTATTCTTTTTGTTATTCAGGTCGAGATCCATGTGCAAATGTGAGGGTAGTGTCAACCACTGTGTCAAACTTTTGGAAACTTGAGCAAAATTCAAATAAATTAGGGTAAATTGGGTAAAATTAAGGTGACGTAGACAGTGGTTGGTTGTGACTTGTGAGAGCAAACATAGGATCCGACCTTCATCGTCCTGTCCCTGTTCCTATCTGTTCTAATTTAATTTTTAACAAAGTAAAAGGTTCATTTGTCATCGTGACTTAGACCTCCCTCCCTCCCTCTCTCCCTCTCTCAGAGCAGTTTCATTTCATCTCTCTCCTCCTCACTCTCCACCCCATTTGTTCTTTCAATCGGATTTCAATTTTGATTTCGATAACAGTATTTTGGGTTTATGGATAGGGTGGCTATGTTTAACACACCATTTGTTTTGTCATTTGCTCTTTTGCTTTCATTTCCTCTTCTTTTCTTCCTTGCACCCAGAATTCTACCCCCTAAACATGCCCAAATCTCCCTCCCCGACGAGCTTGACGATCTCGCCCTCTTCCGACGTGCCACACTTGCATCCATCCGCCCTGGCGGCTCCGCCGTATCCCGTCTAGGAAACACCAAGTCCAAACCCAAAATTGCCTTCTTGTTCCTCACAAATTCAGATCTCCATTTTGCCCCGATTTGGAAACTCTTCTTCAAGAACCACCAAGGACTTTTCAATATCTACATCCACGCTGATCCCTCCTCCAAAATTACTCCTCCTGGTGGGGTATTCGAAGGCCGCTTCATAGCCGCGGAACGCACTCAACGCGCCACCCCTACTCTCATCTCCGCCACACGCCGCCTCCTCGCCACCGCCCTCCTTGACGACTCTTTAAATTCCTACTTCGCCCTCGTCTCCCCGAACTGCATCCCCCTCCACTCATTCCAATTTATGTATAATTCTTTATTCATCAAACCCATCACCGAGTCCATGTCATCATCGTCCTCAATTTCAACCCCTATGTACCGCAGCTTCATCGAAATATTACACGACGATCCATATTTAAAGGACAGGTACATCTCCAGGGGCAAAGACGTAATGCTACCGGAGGTACCTTTCAACCGGTTCCGGGTCGGATCTCAGTTCTTCGTCCTGACCCGGCAACACGCATTGGTCGTAATCAAAGACAGGAGGCTGTGGCGGAAGTTTAGGCTGCCATGTCATAATCTGGATTCTTGTTACCCGGAAGAGCACTACTTCCCGACACTTTTGTCAATGGAGGATCCACATGGGTGCACCCATTACACTCTCACTCGGGTCAATTGGACCGGAAGCACAGACGGGCACCCATATACTTATGGACCCGCCGAGATTTCATCGAAAATGATTCGAGAACTCCGGGTGTCGAATTCTAGTTATTCTTTCATGTTTGCAAGGAAATTCTCTCCGGATTGCTTGCAGCCATTGCTGGATATAGCAGAAAAGGTTATTTTCCGTGACTGAAACGAGTCGGGTAAGCATAATTTTCTTACATTTTGGAATCTCCATTTCTCTTTATAATTTTGTTGACTGAGTTGACTCAGTGAGTAATGCAAGGGATGAGCGAACTCGGGGATTGGTGGTGTTAATACGAAGGTTACTTTGGGTAATTCGGAGTATGAACTGTTACAGAAAGTCGTCTTAAATGTTGCCTCATAATGCGGTTTGACAATTGCTTCAGTTAGAAGCTTTGTATTTTATAACATCAATTGGGGCCTATGTTTTGCCAGCGACTTTTATCCATATATTTTAAGGGATTCACAGGTGCTACAGACGCTAGATAGTAACTCAGAATGATGATAAAAAAATGGTTAGGATCCATGTGATGATCAACCTAGACGAACCGACCACCGTACATTTTGAGAGACCTAGTAGTAGATGTGTTTTCGGTGGGGATTAAAATTAGATTTTTAGTAGATTGTGATACAAGTTTTTGAAATGCGTAGTTGAAAAGTCGTGGGACCCATAAAAGATCTGGTTAATATTGATTGTTTGACTTTGATTTAGATTAAAATTTGTACCAAACATGGCCAGAATGTGAGAATGATGATCAACCTAGACGGACATATCGAATTTCAAATTCAATCCACTTCATAATATTTAGGTATTTAATCCTAGGACTAGGATAAGTGGTTTTCGTTTATGCCTTTCGAAAGTCTGCTTGAAGGACACATGCCTCTAGCATTTGTATTAGACAAAAACAAACTAGTTCTCATTTGATGAATATGTTTTGTTTATTTCTCAGGTTCAAATGTGGAATGGATCTCTTTAATGAAACTTGACAAGCGAAAGGCTAAGTTGAAAGCCAAGCAAACATGCGGTGGTTCAACATGTACATAATAGAAAGCAATCTGATTAACGGGATTCCCACTTGAGTATCAATTGGCGACGTGGGCTTAGAGTGGAGTCGAGGAAAAGAGCAATAAGGGAGCAAAGGCTCGTAGCTCATTTCCCTCGTTTTTTTCTTTTTGTTAAAGAAAATGAAAAGGAATCTTCCATTTGCTCACCTAGCTGAACTACTTTGTTTTCTGTATATATCAGTTTTAGTTCCCTTTTCTTCTTTCACGCTTGTACTCATGACTTGGATGAGAGATATAACTAACGTTATACTGGAAGTTCAGGTAGTTCAAGGTCATCCTTAGATGTGTCGAATTCAACCTTAAAAAATGTCTTGTAGAGAAAAATAACTCAAGGGTCGAGTTTAGACTTAACTACGTGGAAAGCATTTAGAGTCTCGATATAGTTCTCATGAATATGCTAGCTTCCAACATTCTAAACTAGACAAATTAATTGAAGATGTGAAAAGCAATTCCATGAGGAAGATAAAGCCAAAGTGAAAAACTTTGGTACAAAGTTGTTGATATCTACAAGAAGTTATTTATTACTCTCAAGCCATTCAAGAATGCCCTTTTCTGATTCAGTGAGGTCTGTCTTCTGCTTGAGAGACCCTTCTAATAACCCAAAATAATCTCTGTAGTTGCGCTTGTAATAACTATCCAGTCTCTGAGAAGAACATGAAAGGATTAAATAGAAATGAATCAGACAAGAAATAGAAAATTGCAGTGAGACAAGCAATTAAGTTTACCTCCTTATCATTTTTGGCCTTGTTTTCTTGTGATTTCTTCAGATACTCTGAGAATAAAAACTCAAACATTGTTAATCTCTACGTATTAACAACTATCTTATCCAAGCAACGAGAAAAGAAAAATAACCCTCTATGTTTGTTAAAGAACATTGGACAGTACAATCAACAAAATTGTAGTTTTTCGTTTCAATTTTGTCAAGTTGACGTCACCAAACATGCCAGGGAACAAGAAAGAAGCAGCTGAATGAAGAAGATAAACATACTATCAAGAAGCTCAGTTTTGGAGTCAGTGACAAGAACAACAGCTGCTGTTTTAACAGTTGAAAGAAGAATCTCTCTCCTTCCTCTCTCTGTAACTCTTGCTGTTCTTTCTCTTGATTCTCTGCTACCATCTGCTTCCACTTTGAAGGAAATCAATGGTCTAAAACTAGCAGATATTGCCATGAATAATTTTGATTATCTGTGGATGTTGTTTATTTGAAAAGCCATTGCTTTCTGATTAAGTAGATGATGGGAAAATGGCATCTTATTGTGTGGTCCATTTCTTTCATGACATCCATATACCACTCTTGCATAAACTCATTTCCTGTTTCTATGTTAGGATCTCTCTATGTTCGTTAAGCCCCCGTTTGCATCAAATTCTTTAGAACTCTTTTTTTTTTTTTTTTTTTCAAATTCATTTTCAACCACACTCTCCTAATAAAATAATTTTGCACATAAACTCATTATCTTTCACTACCTTTTACCACACATTCTCAAAAAATATCGATTTCACAAAATCTAAGTCAAACAGGTCCTAAGTAATTATACTTTACAGTGAAAATAAGTAAAATTGTTGGTAAGGAGAAAAAATGGCATTATCAAAATATATTCGAAAGTTAAAAAAAAAAAAAAAAAAAAAAAATTAGTCTAAAGTATGCATCCTAAGGACACAAAATGAAATCAGTTGACTTTGGTGTTGAGAGAGAATGGCAAAAGGAATTTAAAAAAAAAAAAACTTGATTTTTTAGGGTCAAAAACACATTATTGACATTCGGTATATGATCAAAATAAGGCGCACACATGAAGAAATATTATTGCACATACCCAAATTGTCACGACTTGATAACGATCATTCCTTGCTTTCCACTTATATTACTACAAATACAAATTAATTTGCCGAACGTGAGCATGATTTAAATCATAGCACAAGTCCATATCCCGGACAAATTTGTCATTGGAGAAAATGAAAGCAGACAATCATACTCAACTCCCCACAACCTGCCTCAAAATCACAGATGAAAACGTTACTTCAAACGAAGACGTCTGGAATAGGGGTGCACATTTTTCTACCTCGTAACGACACAAAAAATATTACAAACGCTTAAAAATATCCTTGGAGTGAAATGTTAATATGTCAACCATTTACAAGTCATATAATATAATACATGAATCTTAGGTGAGTTGATGGCCTTGCATATTACACCCCCAAATCAGTGGAAAACACAGTTCCTTGAACAAAAATTGACCTATAAGGTTCTACTCAAGACGTGGAGAGAAAGCTGTCAAAACTTCCTGATATACAGGCTTTTTGAAATCCACTGCCTGCAAAGAGATAGAATAGGTTGAATTTCAGTATTACAGGAAAAGACCAAAATATTTATTTCAAAAGCTTTTTCAAGGTTAGAGGAGAGGACTGACGAGGTTGATTATTTCTTCTGGTGACAGCCATGACCATTCTCCAAATTCAGGCTTCTCAGACCCATCACCCAAAAGATTGATTTCATCATCCTTTCCAGTGAATTTAAAAAGAAACCTGAAGTTTTGCACATTTCAAGAGTCAGATATAAAATCTGAGGTACAGTCGAAACAGAAAACAAAGCATCTTTTCATACGTGAAAATATATTAGTTTAGAAACTAATAGGATTTTTTTTTGAGTTGGGGTGTATTTGTGTGAGGGAGGATGCATAGCAGATATTAATTAGTAATAATTAATCAAAATCAATATCGAAAAACAAGAGAATATTGTAGTCCCATTGTTACTTATATGGGTATGCTGCAGTTAGAAATCAAAACAGTAACGAGATTAAAAATATCTGACCCCCTCTTATGATTTCTTTTATATACCCATTGAATCATTGATTAGACTCCCTACCATAGGAAATTGATTACTCTAATCATTACTTGCCGAATTCACTATTCAAATTTGTTTGGGACACTCTTTCAGATATCAGTAACCTTCGTTCTCTCATGCCCTGGAACGAGCGCTCTTTCTTGTTTCATTAATCTTCCTTCTCTCATGATTTAGCAATTGCTCTCCCTAGAACACTAACATAATATGTATCCATGTAGGGCCAATCAGTCCAGTCACAAAGATGTAGAATTAACAGGAATCCCTGACGATGTCCATATATAATATAGAGTTTTATCCCTCTCTCTCAATTAGTAGATTTATCTGGTTTAGTATAGTAAGAGCCAATGCGAGAACAGTATGTAACCTAATTGATGGTAGAGGGCCACTAGCACCAAAAGCCAATATTCACAATTTTGGGCTTTATAGATAGCTCTACAAATTGTAATAGATCTGTAAGGCAATGGCTCATACTGCACAATATTTTCACAAAAGGAGAAAATGTACCCCACTTGAACTATCTACAAAGCTGCAGTTTCTATCAAGGATGTAAAATATATCACACGTCTATGAGGAAAAGAAGATAAGATGTACTCACCATTTTTGTGCCTGACCTTTCCAGTCTGAACCCCATTGATGCCTAAGTTTTTCCCTGACATCCGGTGGAAAATCATATGTTAACCAACAAGGCACCTGCAAAAAGAATCCACTGTAAAGGAAAGCTCAATAAAGCACATTTGAAAACCAGTAACAAACAAAGGATCTGGAAAGGAACCAGTGTCTAATGAAGAAAAACAGAAAGCCATTCACACAGTTAATATCTAACTTGGCAAGCAAAAGCTGTCAACGGAAAATATTGTTGCCATTAAAATCGACGATTTACAATATTTTGTTGATAATAACAAATTCAGCAAGCAAAAGATCCAAATAGATTTCTCTCTCTCATCCATATATAAAGCTGGGATAAATACAAACTGTGCAATTGCTTTAAACCCCCATGTCACAGAAATTCTTTTTGTAAACTATTTCCATCGGTTTCTATACCCCCACTCAAGAACAAATGAAAAAAATAATCATACTCTGTCCGAAACCCCAATAGTAGTTTGCTATTTGCTTAAACTTTCAGTTGGGTCTAAAAGAAATTGGTGATTAAAGTAACTTAAACCCAATAAGCATGCTGATTTTATATTTTCAAGAACTCGCAATGCACTGCCTAACATATAAATCATGAACACAGTTTTGCATTAATGTGTTCTACGAATCAACATCTTTGATGCACTACAGTTTTGCAAGTCTCACAAGAATAAAAAAATTTCCATTGAATGGTAACATACAAAATTTAAGTGAGTCACACATGCATTCACACGAGCATATGGAGTTACCGGCGGTTCTAGTCTTTTGTATGTGTCACCACAATTATCCTCCCTGGCAGCCAGCCTAGTCATCTAAGTATATAATGTCATCATTATTTGTCCAACATACAAATCCTATCATCTCCTTCACTCACTACCTTCATTCACCCTTACCTATTTCCCTTCCTCAGCCCTGCTTCACATCATCTACATGTTCCTCAGAATCTTACCACCTAGCTTATTCCACTTCCCCGACCCTCTTTTATTCTTGGCTTTCGAGGTCCATCGTAAATTAGCAATCCTACAGCTCGACCAACTGTCACCCTTTCATTTTAAAACCAGCTCACAATTTCCTAAAAAATCGAGTTTACATTCAGAGGCTCCTTGTTTGACATCATTTAATAATCAATGTACACATATGAACTCATCTACATAGAGTTACAACAAAAGGTAGGATAGCCGCTGGATGTTCTTTCTATGAGTTTAGAACTGTGGAAAATATACGCTCAATTATGCTAACTTGACGTTGTGTGGCCAAAAACATGTTTGCATTGAGACAAAGCCGTAGTTAAATTTTTAATCCCCTTCATTCATTGCACATGCATTTATTTCTTTTTGAAATGTTTAGACTGGTAAAACTGAATCCAACAAATAGTGATTCTACAAGTCAATTTTACTTCCATACCTCGTCCATAATATCAGCTGAACTCACTCCAGTTTCTTCTCTTAATTCTCTGATAGCAGCACTTTTCGGATCCTCGTTCTCATCAATTCCACCCTATAAAATCAAACCTAAAACCAAAAATAAATACTTCCATTTGGAGTACTGAGTACCAGAGAATCATACCTGAGGCATTTGCCAAGAGTCTGGTATATCAAGCCTTGAAGCTGCAAAAATCTAAAACAAACAATAAAATTAACGCCCCTAAATCTAATACATCACTCATATATATAATAATTATAACGTGTATATAGAGGGAAAGACCTTTTTAGAAAAATTCATAAGGCAAATTCCGACATTTTTTCTGTAGCCTTGAGGAGGGTTTTCCACGGATGATGACGATGATAGTGAAGAAAATGGAACTACCGGAACTTTGTGGTGAAGAAGTGATGGGGCAGTAAATTTGTGGGATTTTGGAGGGCAATATTGGAGGAAGAAAATATTCGTATTGGCAGAGGTTCTACGCAGCAATGAAAGGGAGAATGGGGAATGAAACTGGCAGAAGCATCGCGCCATCCCAAAAGGCGCAGCAATGAAAGGGAGAATGGGGAATGAAACTGGCAGAAGCATCGCGCCATCCCAAAAGGCAAACATCCCCGGGTAATGTGAGATCTCCAAATTTTGCACCATTGAGGGGATGTATTGCACTGGAGGTCCCTAATTTATGGTCCTTGTAGCAAGTTAGTGTCCAGTATTTTCCTTTAACATTTATATGCCCAACATTTCACTTTTATAGTATTGCGATCTCGTGTAAATGGAGTACATCTAATTTGTCTTTAAAAGGCGTGTGATTCTTATTTATTGGATAATTAAGAGACAATTCTATGCTAAGTAGTATTGATAGATTTATAGATGATCAAACCATCATTTGCTCAGCAGAGCGAGTGGTTAAATTATAAGTAATGTTCATAATTTACTGAACGGGTACGAATGAACTCATATAGTGTCTTGTGAAACTATTATTATGTAACAGTGATTCTTTAAGTAATTAGAGATTTCTCCTTCTTCAATGGGTGTCGAGGAGATATGAATGATCATAGTTGATCAAATGACTTGTCATTGGCAACACCACCGCTACAAACCATATCCCACCACAATGATAGTCCAAACATATGTTATTCTCGTTCTATTCCGTCTCTTTTTCTCTTATGGTTGGATTTTCATGGCGGGACTGCGGTGTTATCACCTAGGCAAGTAGTAAATTGATCTATCCTAATCATATATAGCTCCTTCATGCACATTGGATGAGTAACTCCTAACTAGTTAGTGATACACACAGTTGTGCATCATAGTTCCACAAGACTCACTAGACGAACATTCGTCCCCCATCGGTACACACGATTTACCATTTGGTTATTCTTTTAATTGGTTTTGATTTTCTTCGGTTTCACTTTTTGATTACTTATTTCTTAATTTTTTTGTAGTTGTTTTTTGTTAACTGGGATTTTGGCGATGAATTTTAGAATAATTAGCTAGTTACGTTTTTATTAATTATAAAATTCACCTTGTGCCATGTCCATTTAACTACTACTATTATTATTTAATTATTGAACAATGTTTCTCAACTTTTCTCCATAGTAAATCTAGAAATCACCCGAATGGGGTGACGAAAAAAGATTCATATAGTCAAAACCCTATATTTATCGAGCAATGGGCTTAGTAGTTTGTTGTTGTTTCTAAACTTTCTCCGTCTTTTGTTCATTTAAACGTGTACAGTTGGGATAATAGAATAGAGATACAGTTAAGTAGGTCGAAACACGGAAATGAGACATCGAGCATCCATATTGGGATTTGGCATGGACACAACCATGTAAAACTGTCCTTCAGATGGAGGACATACTTCTTAAAATGCTTGTAGCTTAAACTGCTATTAAAGCCGAAGGCTAGTGGCCTATTTTGTTTTGTACCACACTTTCTTGTGATTCGAGGTTTTTCTTTTATCTGTTGGAAAACTGGAAAAAAAATTGAATTTTGGGCTGATTTTGGCACTAGTTTTGAGCGGAACCCTCTTGGCTATTTTGAAAGATGAAAGTTGATTTGTGTTCTCTTCCGTGAGTACATCGAAATCATATACTTGTCAAAAATGATGCTCGGGTTAATGAGAAATTAAAGCTCAAAGTATGCCATGTGAAAGGAGTTGATGTTGGTGGGAAAGGAAAAATTTAAGCTTTGTCTCCATATAGGAAGTGGATGAAAGTTAAAACCACTTTATAAAGGATTGCACTTTAGAATGGTGTAATCATGTGTAGCATAGAGACTCTCTTCACGTGAGCGCGTAGGGGGTGCAAATCGTGGACCGAAATTGGCTTCAAACCTTGAACTTGTGTGCGAGCGCGACCCGCGTACACGAATGTTGGACCGAAAGGAGCAAAATTGGCCCTTTAGGAGTGTCCACGTTTTGCTACATTTTTTAATTTTTTCAATAGACTTTTGGTTTTCCAAAACTGTTGAAACTCCTAAAACTCCAATGTTAATTGCTATGAAGTTATTGAGAAATTATCCTACAGTTAGTCTATATAGTCATCTCGTTTTTCAGTTTGCAGTACACGAATTCATCTGCATATTCATCTGCCTGCAGTTTCTGTTTCTCTACATACAGTCTTCGTTTTTGTGTTTTTCGATTTTGTTCAAGTCCGGTGGTGATATAATTTAGGCACATAGTCAGTTCGCCGGAGTAGTCTCTGTGGTGCTCAAAAACTACTGGTTCTACCGTTGTATCCTGGGAAGCAGACATTCATATTAATCATCAAGCACGTACGGTGAGAGAGCGAATCTGTTTTAAGGAAATTGTGTTTGACACAGGCCTCGGGTTAAAAGTGTTATACAGTTTTAATAAATTCTGGTTGTTCGATTTTGCATATTGTTGTTCTGCAATTATCTTTTGATTGTTTACTGCAATTTACATATTTTACAATCTGTTATAATATGCGTAAACTGTATTTGTAAATACAGTGTTTAAGCTATTCATCAAAAATTGGTATCAAGTTGTAAATTCGGTGTTTATATGTAAATCCGATATCAATTCTGCATATACGGTATCTAGTGTTTAAATCCGGTATCAAAGTTGAAACAATTTTCCTACATTATCAGCATTTACTGTCTTTGTTGGAGATCTTTCAAAAAAAAGTGTGTAGATTTATATGGTGTCCAGATGAATGTCTTGGATATTTGTATGTTCAATTACAACCATGAAGTTGTAGATGTAAGGAGATTGTTAAAATTTGAGCATGACCCGAGCTTTTTTTTTTTTTGAAAATAATTGAGAGTTCTAATTAAAGTGCACATTAAGAAAAACCAACGACTTGAAGAGAACTTTGGGATGAAGAAAATTAAGATTTTTGAAGTAAAGGACCCAAGAGTGGATGCCGATGTACCATTATTGCGGCGCCACGATAATTTTGGCCCGGCACCATGCTGGCACTGTGGCGAAGCTCAGATTACGCCATATGTGTTGTTTTAGTCTTCTTTTTCGTTCGGACTCCCTTTTTGATATTTTACTTCATCTATAAATCTACCATAAGGGTTTGGATGTCCTATATTTATTTCCTATATATAGTTGGCTCTTCGTTATAATTTAATGAGAAGTTAAAAGTTAAAAATATTGTAAGCACATGATTTTTGTATTCTTTTTTCATATTATAATAAAATCTCGATTATCTACAAAATTACATTGTTCTTGTGATCTTTACTTCATATTATGGCTTAATATCTTATCTTTTCACAACAAATTGGTATTGGAGCATTCCAGTTTTCTTAACAATGGTGATTTGTTCTTGAAGGGTATGTTTCCTTGTATGTTTGGTATGCACTATATAAGCAGAAATGTATGGTCTAATATACAAACTTTTCCCTTCTTTTTGGTTTAATACTCTCTTTGGTGGTGTTATAAAATTAGCTATCAAGCTGTTGTTCCCTAAAATTTTCAAATGTTGTTGACCTTTGTTTTAAGGTCGACGATTGTTCCCTAGTTTAGGGGTTTGGGGGCAAAAACTCCCTAGGCGAAGTATGAGATCAAAGAACTCTATAATTTTTATGAACACCAACCGGTCTACCAAGAGAAAAGAGCTCACTTAACCTACCGGACTCCCCAGCTTTTTTGGATGGCCTCAGGCTAGACTAACTCTAGCTACATACAGGTGGTACTTGTTATATTATCACAACGTGGACTTGGGGACGAGACTCTTTCATAGAATTCCAACAATTTCTCCCGCTCCTCAATAGCACACATGAACGTGGTTGATCCTCCCACGTCCATCTTAGATATAGTGAAATTTTACAATATCAATAAGTGGACAAGTTCTCCCATTGAAAGTGAATCAAAAATTTTTACATTCTGTTTTATGAATCATATTTGGAGGGAAGATATGTTTTTTTTTCGTGTTGTTTTTATTTTTTTAATAATTCTTATAAAAAATATGTGAATGAACCATTTTACTCTAGTAATAACGACTTTCGCCCAATTTGCACATGAATGATGAAAGATTGAAGACTAAAATGTCTTGTTTTTAAGATTGTAGAGTACCTAACTATAGAGAGCATAAGTTAAGGTTCAATTGTGCAATTTCTCTGAGGCTTTGTTTTGTTCTGATCCGTACTACGCCTACATTGCTTTTAGCCATTTTTGTAGCTCACTATAAGCAAGGTTTTTAACCCAATGAAAAATTAGAGGGTCAAGGTCAAGACTTCCCGTTCAACCAAATAGTTAATAATTAATCACACTTAAACACAGTATGAATTTATTGAAATTATACGTGATTTTTCATCAATATAAAGCGAAAATTGTATTAATAGCTAAATATTAAGCCCTTGTTTGATATATATATATTTGGAAAAATTAATCTAGTTGTACAAACTTTGTTTACGAAATTTAATTTTGTCTACAAACTTTGTTTACAAAATAAGTTTTGACAAAATTTAAACCATTGATTTCAAAAACTGTTTTTGAAATAATTGGCTTAGATGTTGTCAACACATGATTTATAAATCAAGTTTATCAACCTAGTTTGTACACATAACATGACACATTTATTGAAAAATTTGTAGTTGAAAATGAATTTTTAATAAAATGAGCTCAAACCAAGGCTAAGATTTTAGAATATCGACAGTATTGAAAACAACGTAGTAATCTATATAATGATATTGATCTATTCCTAATGAGTTTTTTTCTCTAAGGCAATCGAAAAACATAGTTAATCACTGCTAGTTTTCAGTATAGCCGTCTGATTGACAATATTTAGCCATGTATTTTTTTTTTTTTCGAACTCATTTTGGATCACATTCTCCCGAATAAAATATTTTACATATAAATCCAAAATTTCCCCATACTTTTTAATTACACATTTTCCAAAAAGAAAAAAAAAAAATCACTACTACAAATTACAATACTTAGAAAGAAATAACCTACAAATTACAATCTTGTAACTTGTTCATGCTACTTGACAATTTATCCAGTAACTTACCAAACAGATCCTAAAAAAATTAGAAATCGGTATAAGAGCAAGATATGCGATTACATTTACATGAATGAGACATGTAATATTATTCTGCCTGCTGAATAAAGCAGCGCTTGATGTAAAACTAGACCAAGCGCAAGAATATCCATAGAAGTCTTGAAGAGAATTAACGAAATTACAACCCATCGTTACCAGTTAAAAATATTGACAAACTGTATACAAAGACCAAGCCTCGTCAAGAGCTACGCAAGGTCAGATACATTTATTCTCAGAAATGCTACAAACCAAGAATTCATAAAGTCGATGTGCACTACAGATGAATTCACTTCAGCTCTTTTGAGCCTATTCTTCAGCCTTCTGGTAGAAGAAGAAAGAAATAAAATATGAGTATATCAAGGATAAAATACATCTATTATGGAAAACCATTTGTAAATGTGAATTACAAACAAATTATAGGAAACAGGAACTTCAATAATTTGAGATTTGATCCAATGTTTGGCTACTATTTCTAAATTGTTTAAAATCCGTGAAATCATTTTTATCCATATATTTTTGTGGGCCCACAAATACTACTCACTTATCCGCCAATCATTTCTATCTGTTTATAATTTAAATCGTTTACAACTCCGAGAAATGCTTTCATTTGTGTGTGAAACAGGCATTCAGCAGTTTGGTAAACCCATGCCCCATAATCCCCCAAGTCAAGAACGAAGTTCAGATATTAGTACTCATCAGTTAGTAACAAAATTAAGCCTCTGATCTTGCATTCCATTCTCTGAAAACTAGACGGACTAGTTAAGCGGCTTAGACCTGGCCAATGAGGGCTCCATATAATATGAACCAGGCGATTTTAAATCCAAATTGGCCTATTTATCATTCTTACATTAGATTATTACAATTTATTTTGGCATTTGTCAGATGAAAGGCTAAAAGAGCCCTTTTCGAAAAACAATGGCACAAATATAGTAATACAAAACTCTATCCCTAATTCATCAGTAAAACCTAAACTGTGAAGGTTTTGGCTCTCTTTTGGAAGTTCCATTAATTGGAGCTATCCAAACTCCCATGAAGAAGATGGAAAACATTGTCATTGTTGTTAATATTGAGACCTGATTTTCTGATTCATTAGCTATCACTGGCACACCCCCATCTCGTTAATTGCTTAAATGAATGAAGTGATCAACCATTGAAACCAAGAATGATTAAATTAAAATTAATTCACAACAAAGATAGCATACCTTTATCCATTGAATTCTGAGAAACATAATGTTTGCAAAGTAATTGTACAAGAAACTCATTTCTTTCCCTTGCCCTAACTTAATTGGGTACCAAACTGTTGGAATTCAATACGCGCTATATGGGTGGAGAGAGGACCAGCCTTTTGTATTAATAGAATGTCAAAAATGCATTTCCATCACATACATTTATTCAATATGGTAAGAAGCTAAGAATTCAATTGTGTCGTATCAATTACAAATATTAACTAATCACTCAACTTCTTCAGTGAATAGTAATTGAAATGGTCCAATGAAATCAATAAAGATTGAGTTTTATTTGAAATTAATACATACCATTGAACTGACAAAAGGTAATATATATGATGACATCAAAATCCTTCAAACAAGTGAATGTTGGTCTCTAACATATTGAATGAACATATGTGATGGAGATATGTTCTAAAGTCCTATTTCCACATGCAGACGCTATACTCGAGAAGAGCTGTATAAGAGGGAAAGGTGGGAGAGCAAGAAGACACGAAGTGAAGAGGAAGAAATAAAATAAAATACCCAAAAATCTCCACAATAAAATATAATGTCTTTTCCAAAATTAAGCATTCATTCTTGGTAAGTCTTCAATGGAATATTTCTTCCAATCTCCATTGTTCTCTCCAACTGAGAGAACTCGACTCCAACGAGATAGACTGTAACAATGTTTTCAAGGGGAGCAATTTCATCTTGACATTGAACTCGAATGGCAACTTGGTGTATACATCCAAATGAAAACTTGCCCCTTGAAATATTTCACAATCTATCTTGTCATAATCGAGTTTTGACAACCGAGGAATGATGGAGATTCTTAAAGATGTGATATTGAAGACTTGCCAAGTTTAGATTATTTCATTTTGGTATATTGCAATTTTCTCTTTGACTCGGTTTGAATTTTCTTTCCCTAGCTAGTTTTCTACTTAAATTAGACTAAGTAAAACCACATATAAAGAGCGTCAATATGTTGTATTAGACAGACTTTGATATCGAATAGAACTGCTTCTCTCTTTCTCTCTCTATATCCCTCTCACAGAGGTTTTCTCCATCTCTTATTCTTTTTCTCTCTTACATTTCTCGTTCTTTGTTCTCTCCTTCTTCCTCTAATCTCCCACTTCTTCCCTCTTATCTCCTCTTTTAAAGTTACATGGTATGTTAGCACTTATTACATCACCTATAAACATAAAGAAGCTGCTCCTCTCTTTACCCATCAAGTGGCACGCATAATTTCATCAATACAAAATATACAATGCTCAATTAACACGGAAAAAGGAGAGAAACTAGTTTCTTATACAATTGCTTAGCAATTACTCTTATGATGGAGAATGAAGATAGTTATTTACTATTAGTTTATTATAGTTTCCTAGTTTAACTAGAATTAGGTTATTATTTAATAAATTTTCTAGTTTGATTAAATTAAAATTTATTTACTTTGTTTCCTTCTCAAACTAGGTTTGTTTAGCCTTTATATAAAGAGAGACAATTCATTGTAATGCACACACTTTGATATTGAGTAAAAATTTATATTTCCTCTAAATTATCTTTTTCCTCTCTCCCTCTTCTTCTCTTTCTACTTTTGCCGGCTGATTTTCTACTTTTCAGTTGTGTATTGAGGTTTAAATTGGTTTTTCAATTGAAATGCTTTGATACCAAATTGACATATGACGAAATGAACAAGAAAAAGATTGGGAAAAGGAGGAAGAGTAAGAGAGAAGAGATAACTTAGAGGAAGAAATATAAGTTTTTATTCGATATCAAAGTTGTGTGCATTACAATTAATAGACCCACTTTATATAGAGTCTAAGCAAATCTAATTTGAAAAGAAATCAAAGTAAATATATCCTAATTTAGTCATAATCGTAAATCTATCAAACAATAACCTAATTCTAGTCAAACTAGAAAATTATAATAAATTAATATAAAATAAATATATTTATTCCCTATCATCTTATCTCTCGGAAATCAGTGGAACAAAGGCATGTTTGCTTTACTGTAAATTAATCTGTGAAAAGTCATAAAGTTCTAAAAATTTTGGATTATTGATTATTTAAGGATTAACATTGACAAAAGCAGGCAATGTATGCACCTATTAAAATTGATTCCTTTCAATTAGTGGATACATGACAACAGCTAATTCTTAACTGTATGATCTAGTAAGATTATGTGAGTTCATTTACACAACTTGGATTTAACTATGATTCCGAAATCATCCAACCAAAATCCACAAATCAAGTAGATTTGGTAAATAAATATCTTTTTATTATCAACGGCTACCCTTTATTCAAGCAAAAGTTCTTAGATATGGATGTTAAACATGGCTAGAGCCACGTTTAGTGTAGGAGAGTTAAATGACCCCACTGTACACAGAAAAATTAGATAAATGTGTTACTTAAAGCAATGATCTAAACATCTGCTCAGAAATTTATTTGATGCCAATAGTTGTTTTTGAAAACTTTAAAAAGGAGGTCCATTCTGTACTTCACTAAAAGAGGGAGAAATTCTCATGACTGTTTTATTGATGAAAGAACTTCAAGCAAGCAGAACCACCAATGTTCATGGACAGATGGTCCCATACATTCCCATTCTTTTATGGTAACAAAGCACTTCTACATAATAATTATTTGCAAACATGCAAGACCAATAACAAATTATTATTTGTTATTTACTTCCGTGTTTTAAAATCCCCTATCATGAAATCCCTACTCCCTCTGCTCCATATTAAACGCATAGGTATACAATTTTTCCTGGTTAATTGGACAGTCATTGGAAGTGAACCTCAATTAATTTATTTAATATAGAAGAAACATGACCCATACGATCATAATGAAAAAGTAAGTGTACTCTTAGTTATGACCCATACGATCATAATGAAAAAAGTAAGTGTAGTCTTATTGATTGTGAATAACTTCATTAATACTAGTACAACTGCTGCACTCTTGTTTAGGAGAGTTTCCTATCCACTATCATTTTGCATAAATTTGAAAAAAAAAAAATAGAACCTAGATTGATGTTTTATTTCATATCTGGTAAGTACGACTTCAGGCGCTCCTACTGGATGATGGTAGGCGGTCCTTCACAATAGAATCTGTAGACAATAATAATACGAAACCAAGGGAGGGTAATGAACGACAAGAACGAGGTTTCAGTTGACATTCATAGCGCAGCCTGAACTGTATGGTCAAAAGTATTTATCCTGCTAACTTGCTTAAATAGATAATATTGATTTATCAAAAATTAGAAGCTCTTATTTTGTTCAGACGCGTAATGTCATCCCACTACGACCTACCTATCTATTATTGGAGCAGGGACAAAAATGGAGAAGTTAATAATATCCCTTGGCGCATCATGGGTGTGCAAGGAAGTATAAACAGCACTACAAAGATTTTAATTTATCATCATTATTTGAATACAGAAATGATCAATGTAGACCAGGTTATTATAGAGACAGAGACTATAGAGTTAGCTAGATTCATTAGTGAATTCAATAAGTGATGATAAAGTAGCACGAATTTATGGAAATAAGGCTTAGCTTGTATGCTTTGTGTAATATCAGCTTTCATTGAGGTGCTAAGATTTCGTGCAAGGTCATCCAGAATTTTTCTACATTTTGAGAAAAAATAAAAAATTCTACAATGTTGCATTATATCTCTATGAAAGCTAAGACGTTCAACAAAAATGACAGATCAAGGATGACACCAAAGACAGGAAAAACAAAATAAGCCTATAATAAAAGGATTAAGTAATGAATGTATTAAAAGACATACCTTGTCAGATTTATCCTTGGCAGCTTTCTCTTGCTCCATCTTTTTTTTCATCTTCTCCGCCCTCTCACGCTCCATTTTCTTCATCGTCACCAAAACCATTACCAATATTCATTCTAAAGAAACTTTTACAAAAAAATAAAAAATAAAAAACATAAACCAATATATATTTACAAGAAAACCTGAACATAGACTGTTTCTTTAGCACGCTCTTCTTCGCTGAGAACACGGCCAGTGCCATCACTCAATTGGCGAATGCCCGAGGCCGATGATCGCCAGTTGCCTTCCGTCAAACGACGCACTCCAATGCGGGAAACGACAGATCTCATCGCCATTTGTTCCTTTCCAATTGCAACGTGTATTCAGTTTGATTCCTTCGGCGACAGACACGGCCATATTGCCGTTTATATGCATTAAGAATTTTCCGGGTCGGATCCTGGTTGTTATACCGGGTGAAGATTCTCGCGTGCGCTCGTGCTTGCTGACACGTACGGACTAAATCGAAATGGGCAGTACTTCATGTATAGGGGAGAGGGGTTGGTTTGATTAACCTACATTCACACGTGGGTGGGTGGGTATTTTTTTTTATTTTTAATTTCGATGGGGCCACCACTGCGAGAAGGTGTAAAACCCATGTGAACCTCAATTTCTGTACTCAAATCGTAATACCAAATGTAGCCTAGAGTTTTACAATCACGCTACATGTATCGAAATGAATGACAATGGAGGATGATCGAACACTCACAATAGGGGGACCCACTTTTTTGGGAATTTTTTAATCACACGGGCCTACACGCTTGTTATAGGTTGTCATTATCATCCATTTATGTACAAATGAAATTGTCTGAGATTTTATTTTTACCCTGTAAGCTCGAGCTTAATTCAAATTAGTCCTCCGTATAGGCAAATAATAGTCCATTAATATTTTTAATTCTCAATATTGAGAAAAATAACATTTGAGAGAAAACAGCAATTTAAATTTTAAAAATATCAAACTTGAAATCTGATTTATGCATCCGTGGATAGAAAAATCAATTGTCTTACTTGGAAGTCTTCTATCTATATTAACTCGTGTTAATAAATTGTGGAGGATCGTAGTAAAGTTATTGACTACACGTAATGGTTTATTGTGAACAACTATTTTTGTTAAATGGTTAGATGGCAACATTCACCAATGGATGAAGACATATGAGCTCGTCAAAAGCCTGGATCATACCTGGGTTGGTCTTCAACATATTTTGGCTTACCTCCATAAGCAGATTGTGTTGCACTTGACATTCTACTCAGATAGTCTTAGTATCACGCAGTGAGAATGCTTAGCTCCTCATTCGGTACGACAAGCACGCTAAAAGTTAGGTGCGAGGCCTATCTAACAGTGCACTAATGATATATAATCATATGTGAGTATTATCTTTTACATCATACTCATAGCATGCGTGTATGCCAATTGTTCGGGCTTGCCGGCCACGGATTGAGGGGAGAGAGGTCTTGAGGCGTTGAACCTCGGGAGCCAAACATGCGATCCGTGAAAGTTGGTATCAGAGCGGGACTGCTCGAGCATGCGGCGTTGTTATGGGAGAATGTCGTGTGTTCTTGCAGAGAAAAGATTTTGGGCCACGGGTTGTGTCGGCAAGTTAGCGGGACATGACGAAGGAAGCTGTGGGGAAGAATGATGAAGAGAGGTAGCGTTGCGCAATTGCCTGGGTGCCTTTCAAATGAGCTTTCGAAAAGTGCACCGTGCAGGACACAATTCGACATGCGTTGAAGCACTGCGGTTTGGAGACCGTCCACCCGAGGAACCAATGCTTAGAGGGGTGAATGGTGAAGGTTGGTGTCGGATGCGACAAGTATGAGTTACTGCAGGTTTGGAGGCATGTCCATATGGAATGATGTCGTTGTTATCCTTGCAACGAAACGGATACGTATTGATGCGAAACTCTCTTCTCGCTACGAGGATGTAAGCGAATTCGAATGAGGAAGAATGTCACGCAGTGAGAAGACTTAGCTCCCCATTGGTACGACAAGCACGCTAACAGTTAAGCGCGAGGCTTATTTTACCAACAGTGCACTAATGATATATAATCATATGCATGTATTCTCCTTTACATCCTACTCATAGCATGCGTGTATGCCAGTTGTTCGAGCTTGCCGGCCACAGAATGAGGGGAAGGCGGTCTTGAGGCGTTGAACCTCGTGAGCAAAACCTGTGATCCGCGAAACTTAGACTAGGGCAAGTTGATTCAAAGCGTACACACCTGATTCGGCTCGATCCTTTTATTTTGATGCAAGCCACTACAATTAATAGACCTTACTACTTGAAATTACACTGACATAATCGCATAAAATCCCTAATTATTTATGGGCGGACACAGCCCAATTTAGTTCGATATGGTCAGAGAGAATCGAATCGAACCAATAATTACTAATATCTCGTAAATGAATCGACGGGCCCAACTTTAATTATGGGATAGAATCATTCTGTTGGGGTCCAATTCGTTCGATTTCATACCATAATTAAAATTTTCAATATTATCATAATTTCAACAATTATTTCTATTTTCCTAATGTTTGAAACAACACAACAACCTAATGTACAAAATAATAACGGTAAAACATATGCGAATTTTATTTTAGAAATTTTTTTTTTTTTGGCATTTTTAGTTCTAAAAAAACAAAATTTAGAAGGTTGGGTTCTTTAGCTTTGGATCTATAATTGAGAAACACATCAAATCTGTTAATTCTCGATACTAATACATGTCGTCCAATTTAACTAAAATGAATCGAATCGAATAGAACCGCTCGAGCGGAACTTTTTTTCATTTGTATAAAAATTGGCCCGAACTAGACGATCGATCCGGAAACCCAATGACCTAGGCCCTGATTGGGTCGAGTTGGATCATATGATCCAAATGCAATTGGCCAGACCAAAGTCAAGATTAACGAGTGATTTTTGAATTAAAAATCGACCAATTAATCGATTAATCAAGTCAATATTCCCTGAGTCTAGATTATTGTGACCGTAAATTAAGAATTAATAGCACACAATTCATACATGACAGTTATTTAATATATTATAGATTTTATAGTATTTATTACATATTGAAAAATGAAAAGTAAACGTATTGTTGAAATAATTGAATTGTATTAGAGTTAAAATCGTCCAAAAAATCACTTGATGTAATATTTAATATATTATAGATAATACGCTATATCTGATTCATATACATTTAATATTTTCTAAAAATATTTATAAAAAATTATAGTTCAATATTTTACTTCATTTTGTAATACTAAATAATTATTTTATATATTTGTTATGTATTAATAAATTATTTTTAATTAAGATGAATTAAACACATAGATTATTGTTTGATTACTAATAAATAATTTGGACATAATAAACATGGAAATAATAGAATTTCTTAAATATAATATATCAAAATGTAACCATCATCACAAATAAATGATTTAAAAAAAAAAAAAAAAACCAGTCATTCGAAGATTTATAAAAATAAATGATAAATAACTTAAAATTTTAATTTTATCTAGGAGAAAATTTTATGCATAATTTTTTAAAATATTTTAAGCAACGATCCATCATTCGATCACTAATTCATCGGTTCAATCAATAATCCAATCACCAAGTACCTTAGTCGAGTTGATGCCATGATCGGGTCTAATAATTATGCTTTTTTCCACGGCTAAAGCTGGCCAAAAATGTCTCGCCAAACATAGATTTAATGAAAGTTTTAGTTTAGATAACCTTATTTACAAATAGGGAGAATTACAGTGGACGTCTCAAACATTTCAAATTATTGCAAATTATATCCATATCTTTTATTTTTTGTAAGGGTGATGCAACACATACATACCGATTTATATAAAGGTTTATACCCCTCTCACATGGAGGGGGTGTAAAGTGAACCCTTATATACGCTCTAAAGTGTACAAATATCATTTCCCTTTTTGTAATTGGGGTCTCAAACTTTTCATCACTATTGCAGTTGGAGGACATGTAGACAGAATTCATCAATTTGATCGCTAGTTATAGAAAAATGAAATGAAATTTTAGTTTCTATATGAGATTCAGATTATATGACGTGTCGACTTTAATGATTTTGTTACTGCATATGGACCCAGAGTCGAGTAATTTGTTAGGACTGAAATTAAGTCGAACTCTAAATTGATCGACGTTGAAGGAAAAAAACAATATTATGAGATTGAAGCAAACTGTCCATCTATATAGGTATACATGTATGATAAATGTTAAGTCATTCAGGTTGCTGGTTTTACCCTAAATTTACAGACATCTATCCTTCTTAAACATTGGCAATTGTAATATCAGACAGAGTTACAAAGAAACTCGTCGAAACTCGTCAAAACACCGACGTCAATAGATCTGTCCGAATAGGCTGATGATTCGCGCCCTTATTCGGCAGAAATTGTCAACCAAAATAGGAAGTATGTATTGAGAGGCAAATAGCTAAGAAAGAGATCCAACAAGAAATAAACGGTAAGATGTTGCACAGAGTTCTCAAAATCGCTTTCTCGTCTGTCAATCAGATTTGGGGGAGAAGTCATGAGCAAAGCCAACATATTTGTATTTTACATCTCTAAATCAATAAGTGTTCTCCACCGTACTATTGAACAATAACAAGAACACTTGTTGGAGGGATCTACATATATTGCAAATTTGCAACAAACATTTAACATTAAGCAATTAACATATACACGAGTCAAGATCATCTTACAAACTAGTACATCTAAGCTCACATTAATCGAGCAAAGTAACTGGTTAAAATGACTCGTGGAGAACAAGATCAAGTTAAAATGAATAGTTTGTTCCGAGCTTTTTTTGGCCCGAGTCGAGCCGAGCCCGGTCAAAAAAAATAAGGCTCGGCCGGAGCTTTTGGTCCAAGCCGAGCCGAGCCTGGGCCGGCTCGATTTTTTTATTTTTTTTAATGTCAAATCTACATTTTTTACTTAAAAAATTTAAAATTTGTACGGTTTATACGTATTATAAATTAAAGAAAAAGCTCTGGCTCAACTCGAGCCTTTTTTGGCCCGAGCCGAGCAAAGCCTGGCCAAAAAAATGAGACTCGGCCGGACATTGGCTCGTTGAACCGAGCCCGAGCCGGGCCAGGCTCGAGCTTTTTCCGAGCCGAGCCCGAGCCGTCCGAGCCGGCGAGCTTTTTTGCCATCTCTAAGCTTACCTAGTATGTTGAGCACATTGTGACTTGACTCACTATTTTGACTAAAATAAGAACGTCTCCCTTAATGCTCGAAAAAAATGCAGGACATGTCTTGCAAATGCAAGAATAGCACTAAAGCAATTAAAAGTGTGGAAAACATAAAAAAGCCTATGTAATGAAGACTTGATGTCGCTGAAATCCATGAAAATCATGAACTTGTTGACACCATGTAGTAATATAACATACAATTGAAAACGTCCACACCCATATATTATCAAAAATATTTAAACGGGAAATGACGTATTTGAACAATATTCATTTATAAATCTGTATTTCTTAGAGTGACCATCTCTCTCACAAAATGTAGACAAGTTTATGACGAGATACACTCTAATCATAAAAAAACACCAAATTACAGCTAACAAGTAAAGAAAATTATTTTTTCTGCTTGTACGGAAAAATTCATACAGAAACAATACAAATACACACAAGAGGTGAGTCCCATGTGAATTAAATATTGCTAAAAAATGGGGCCCACCTATTTTTGTGTGTGTGTATTTTTTTTCCTGTACACATAGAATGGTTCAAAGAACATCACACAAAGCAAAATTGTGACTCTAGAGAGTTAACGAATAGAGTACACGTCAACTCAAAAATTATACAAGAGCATAGTTAGAAATAAATCATCAAAAGATACGTGCACGCAAAAACACCAAAAAAGTAAAATTTTTTAAAAAGGAGAAATTTCCTGGAATTACCTCCATGTGGTCTCCCCAAATGAACGTCTACAACAATCAAGCTTTGAGGTCCTTCAATCGTACGAAAAAATGGATTTGGGGGTTAGGGTTCATATAGAGTTTGGACTTCCAATATAGGTGGCTTGCATTCTCTATCGATTTCAATTGAAAAGGGCGTGACGTGTTTGAGAGTTATAACATATTTGATTTTTGTGTTGGAGAAATTTAACTCTCAAATGTACATTTCATCGTCCACGTAAGCAATAGTTAAACACCCGAAGTTGTTCGGTGCGCAACGAAATGTACAACTTAAAATCCAATTAAAATTGAAAATATAGTCTGTTTGGTACAATTTAAAATCCAATTAAAATTGAAAATATGGCCGTTATTGGGTCCCACCCGTCTAATAAAAGTCAACCATAACGACTAATTTTTCTATTTTAATCCGATTTTAATCTCTACCAAACACCCTTAACTCTGAAAAGTTCACCAGTGAAGATGTGCAAATTAAAGTTGAGTAATGAACAGTGACACTTGGTCAAACCATTAGCCCGATATTATACTTATTCCAACTTCCACGTGCCCACTTAGTGAAGGACCTTCCGTAATTTTCTTCGCAACACAAGGCGAATTCTCTTCCAGTTGTGCTCGCGCAAAGTATTACGTTGGCTAATTCCTCGATTCAGATCAAAGGTTTTTGTTCAAAATTTTCATTATCTTGCGTCTCCGCTTTAGATTTCTTCACTACAATTTTCATCTGGTTCGTGTACTTTTCTTTAACTTATCCTATGCTTGAAAATCTATTTTGCGGTGAGCAGTGATAATTACGGTTTAGTTTATGCTGATAGGCATATTATTGCCTAACTTTACAGTATTATCATGCTAATATTTGCAATTTCGTTTATTGACTTATTGATTTAGGGCATATTCCTGCGTTTTTTGATAAATTCAGTCAAATATACAAATGAAATATGGAAATCGGGTTTGTGATTCACGGTGTATGATAAATTCCAAACTATTTAGTCTCTTTACATGAGGAAATAATGATGTGATAAATATATGGGAGGATGTGTAAGTGTTTGTAAGCGCACAAGTCTAACTTTGGAATCCACAGCTGTTTTCAGAATCACGCGATGGTCCATTTTTATAGTTAGGTGGCTTCATGGTACCAGTAGGGATACTCTTAAAAGGCTGCCTGCTCTGTATTTCATTACAAACATATTGGGTAGACTCACTCTTAGATGTAGGGGGGGGGGGGGGGGCGCGGGGGGGAGGGGGGGGGGGGGGGGGGGGGGGGGGAGGGGGGGGGGGGGGGGGGGTGGGGGGGGGGGGGGGGGGGGGGGGGGGGTGTTCGTTTAAAGGAGAGATGGTTGGCATCTCCCCTGACAGGGACGGGAACGGCTTTCGTGCTTTACCTGTTACCATACACATCCGGTTAAGGCTACCCACTTCGGTGGATCTCTAAAAGATGTAGGGGAGGGTGACCAAAGTGCTTATAAACCACATTCTAGACTTAGACTTAGCAACTTAAGACGATAGAGTCATTATAAATGCAAATGAATTCTGGCAATCAGTAGTCTACTACACCATATATAGATTCTAATCTGCACACTAGATCCTTTTGGACTTGTTACTTTCTTATTTTATTTTTCAAAGAATTGGAACTTAGTAGTAATTTTTTAGATTTTGGATTAATTTTAGTATCCTAATGTTGCAATCTAGGTCAGAAACAGTTGTATTTTACTGGGGGATATCAGCTTCCAAGGTGAAATTAAGAAATGAATCAAAGAGGCTTGATTTATAGCTTTGTTGCGAAAGGAACTATTGTTCTAGCAGAGCACACGCCTTATTCTGGAAACTTTAGCACAATTGCTGTCCAGTGCTTGCAGAAGCTTCCTTCTAACAGCAACAAATACACTTACTCCTGTGATGGCCATACCTTCAATTTTCTCATTGACAGTGGATTTGGTATTTACTCTTTCTTCATACATGTCACACATCTGCACTATGTAATTATTAATGCTTAAATTAACCCTGGTAGTAATTTATTTCTTGTGTAGTTATACTGATTACTTATCAAAAAAAAAAAATTTATTTCTTGTGTAGTTTTCCTTGCTGTTGCTGACGAATCTATGGGAAGAGGTATACCTTTTGTGTTTCTTGAGAGAGTGAAGGATGACTTCAAACAACAATATGGTGACAGCATCAAGGCTGATGGCTCTCACCCACTTGCTGATGATGAAGACGAAGATGATGATTTGTTCGAAGATCGATTTAGCATCGCGTACAATCTTGACCGAGAATTTGGGTGTGTGGTTACGTTTTACTGAAGATGTTTGATGAATTAAATATCTATTGTATGCCAGAATTGTACTAGACTTGATATTATGTTTTGTTTACTAGGCCGAAGCTTAAAGAGCACATGCAATATTGTATGAATCATCCAGATGAAATTAGTAAGCTGTCCAAAGTGAAGGCTCAAATAACAGAGGTCACAGGAATAATGATGGACAACATTGAGAAGGTAAATTTTATTCCATTGGCTGTTTATTGAAGTAAATAATGATTATTATATTGCTGACCTTTGAAGAAATAAAAGAAAAAACGAAATCTATATGCATTAAGTAATATTTATATTTCATTTAGTGATTGAAGGCTTTGCTGTTTCCACTCCTGTTTGTCTTTGTTATCTTTATTTCAGTGCTGATTTGTTTCATGTATTATTGGTAAGAAACAAATGCTCAATATAGCTAAAGGAGAAACGATTTCTGTCTAAGTTTATGATTTTAATGGATCAGTGAAAATTTTAGCTAAGGAAGCTCTAGTTATACTTCAACCAGTTGTATCTAGCTACACTATGAATCAGTCACGAATTCCCATCCAACTTGCTCAAGCTTTTTTGTCCTTCACTGTTTTTATTTTTTATACTTTCCCTCTCCCTCTCCCTTCCTGCCATTTACAGTGATATATTGCATACGCTGCAGTTTCTAACTTCCTGTAGTATTTGAACAGCAATTTCTGCTTACGGCCAACTTCATCCTCTCGTATTCTAAAGCATTTTGGGAGACAACCTTATTGCTTCCGTTCTGATTCCCACTCGCCCCCTCTCAGTAGCTTGTTCCTTTCTTTTTGTGGAGGGTCTCAACCCTTCTTAGTATGATAGATGATCTGTCTATGAACTTCTGGGCATACGAGGCTTGATTGAATCCAAAGTGATGTTCTCATGAAGGGTACTTGGGTGCTATAGGAATCCCAACCCCCGTAGGATTAGGGGAGCCTGCCTTAGCCCCCTACCTGCTTTTCTTTCTTGTTGGGTAAGCTGTCGTTGTTGGCTTGGGGATAAGTAAGAAAGGTGAAGGAATGAGAGAGCAAGTTCACCCTCATAGAAAGAAAAAGGTGCATAGCGCTTTTTCATTAGATTTTCAAGGTGTGAAGTGAATGTTCATAGTTGATAGCCTGCCCCGGAGTTTAGTTTCGTGTGTCACCTAACTTCTTATTCCACAATGACTCTTATAATGTAAACCTTTCTCTTATTGAGTCATGGTTTAATTCATATTCTCAATAGGAAGATCTAAAACCAAAATTAAATGAGTAATGTTAATGTAGTTAAGATTATCTTCTTCTCAAGGACGGAGCCATAAAATTGCGTTGGAGTGAGTTGAAATTTAAAAATTTTCAACAAGCTCACGCTACTAGAGATCGATTTTCATGACAAAGTGTCCAAAGCAAGTGCAAGTCTAGATGCCAACTCCAAGATGTCCCACTAGATCTTCATAGGTTTTCTTGCCAAATCTGATACTACCCTAGGGAATGTAAACTAACAAAAGTATGAATTCAAAAAATTACATAAGCTTAGTCAAACACGCGTCTTTTGATCTTTAAAAAATACTTATTTACTTGTAAATGAACTTTTTAAACTTTTCCCAAGTTTGGTTTTGATAAAAATTAGATTTTTAGTAGAATTTGATAAATTTTGATGAAATTTGTGGATGAAAAGTTGATAAAAATTGTGGGTTTCATTAAATGTATGGTTGAAAATGAGTGTAGAAATGGAGGACAAACACGGGCTTAGTCAAACATGCCTGGATATAATACCTACTTTTGTAACAAGCTCGTGGAGTAATATTCTGACTAAACTTGGGCAATCAGGCATTGGACACGGTCTCGGGCTGCGCTAATCTAGATGGACTAATGCTTAAAGATTTATTTTATAGTTTCTTTGTTGCATCTGGGCCCATATCCATGATTTTGATTTGATTAGAACCAATTTTTCAAATTATTACACGGGAGATCTTATTTCTTCAAAAATATGCAGTAGGAACAATTGCAACAAATAGCTTGGCCTACAGGATACTCCAAGTTACAATAGGATTCATGAAATTTCTATTTATTCATTTGTTTGCTTTTTAAAGTTGTGATTTAGGAGAACGGCCTAGATCCTAGAAGCGGGTTAAATAGTTAATCAATTTTAAATTCTAAATTAACCTTTTTTTTTTTTTACTTCTAAAAGTTCTGTTTGTTTGGGTTCAGCAGCTGGTCCGGACTCACTGCTCAGTTGTTGAGAACATCAGGATGTGCCTGGATATTTTCCTGCTGAACTGAATATCTAGAAAGCTAGTAAAATCGGATTGATTTTGAATCAACAGTTCTTACACGTTCTATTGTTGAGATAAATAGTTTGTCCGTGTATGACTTTATTAAACTTGACAGATAATACCAATTAAAGTGGCCAATCAGCTACAATAAGCAGAACCAAGCATGCAAACTCAAAATAAATAAAATTGAGATCAACCCAGTATTTATACTATATTTCTGTTTGCCCTGATTTCATTGGACATATTGGGTTACTGTTTATGTGTGCATTTATGCACGTGCATAATATTGATAATAGCACAACTAGGTATGAGCAAGAGATGAAGGACAATTAATTCATGACAATGTATTCTATAGGAATGAAGTTGACTCTGGAGCCTTCTGGTTGACCTGTATGTGTGTGTGTGTGTGTGTGTGTGAGAGAGAGAGAGAGAGAATTCCCAACATTGTGAATTCCCAACATTAATGGACAAAGCCCTACAATATCTGACAGTAGGGACAAATGGGCATTGCAGTGGATCCAATTGGGGAGCCTAAATTTGCAGCTTAGGCTGTTTTGATAACTTGTTTGCATTTTAACAATTAATTACTGGTTCTCCTTTTCATTGTGTTTGGAAACGGGGAATTGCTGTATATTTCGTAAAATTACAATGGCTATTTGAGTTTGAGAATCTAACTTATGGCAGATTAATGTTATGAGAAAACTTAAATTGAGATTATCGTGACATAGTTCTTTTCTTATTTGGGAAATGGAGATTGAAAATGAAATATGTTTGAATATTTCCTGTAAGGCAGAATAATTATGCTTTCAGTGGGTGTGTCACGCCAAATGGACATTGGACAGTTAAAAGATACAGAATTTGGAGATAGTTTATTTTCTTTTTAGTCTAGCATACGTATGAAGAAGATGTGCTGCCAATAATCTTGTAAAGATTAACATCTTAGAATCTAGAATGACGATTTTGCGAAGGTATTGAATAATTTCGTCATATTAGCTTTATTAATCTAAGTGGAGTTAACAGCAATGTTCTATGCATCTCGCTCCGTAAGCTTTTAAATATTCCTGGTTTTCGTGCATTTTAAGACACTTGGTTCTCCTACAGGTTTTGGATCGGGGTGAGAAAATTGAATTGCTGGTAGATAAAACTGAAAGCCTTCAGTTTCAGGTAATGAATACTCCCCATTTTGGTCTGTTCACCCAGAGAAAGAAGACACTTATTACTCATGTCAACTTGCTTGTTAATAATTGCTCAGGCCGACAACTTTCAAAGGCACGGAAGGCAGTTACGTCGGAAGATGTGGTTGCAAAGTCTCCAGATGAAGCTGATGATTGGGGGAGCTATTCTTATCCTAATATGCATAATCTGGTTTATAGCTCGTTGAGGCTTCAAGTGGTGATGGTTCTTGAATTATACATTGCATATAGGAGCTATTGTAGAAGTAAAAAAATTGTATTAGTATTTGTACGTCGTGTTTTATTTACATACAAGTGATAAACAATAATAATCTTAATTTTCTACATAGATATCCTAATTTTCAATAAATTTAGAGGCAATTACAATTTCACTATTTCAATTTATATTTTTCCATTTTACCTAGTTTTGTGGACAAAATTTTTTATTCAATATTACGCTGAAAACACTTGATCACATAAGTTTGTGTTTTCGCTAATTTACGTCATTACTACTTCTTGACTTTTTAAACGAAGGAGACATTTTAAAATAAAAGATGCTCTTTTTTTTTAATAGTCAATGCTTAAAATAGTGTGTGTTGCACTATTTTTTTTATTTTTTTTTAAAAATAGAGTGTCTTTTTCTCTCGAGATAATTTGGAGAGTTAAAACTCACTCTACATTTTTATTTTACGATGATTATATTTAACCTATGTTTGAGTCTCATTATGTAAAAATTCATTGTTTCTCAAACTCATTTTCAACTATGCATTCTTTTAATAAAATAATTTTACATGTAAATTCAAATCTTTTCATACATTTAAATCATACCTTCTCCAAAAAAAAAAAAAAAAACTACTATTGCGAAACACATTCTTTACAAAAATGAGGTTTCAGACATACCCTTAATATGCTAAATATTCTAATACTTTAGTTTTTACATTATTCAAATAATTGAATTGATTGATCATTGACATATAAAAGAAATATGTTAAAAGAAAATTTAAGGAAAAATTAATAGATGTTACTAGAAAAAATAAAACGAGGAGCCAAAATAAAGAGCATTATTGAAGTGTAAATAAAATTTTACTCTCTAACTTTAAAGATGTTCATTATTATGCATAAGATGCTCTTTATAAATAAAGATTATTTTGAATATGCTCTAACAATATTCTATATTTTGACTCTTCATTTTGATTTTTTTTTTTAAAATTATTTCTTGATTTATTATATTTTATTTACTATATTTTTATAACGTGTCAATGACTCATCAATCCAAATATGATTTGATTATTTTTAGAAGTAGAATATTGCAATCTATAACTTAAGTCCTTGTTTGAGTACAAAAATCATTTTCAACCACACATTCTTTTAATAAAATAATTTTACACTTAAATCCTAAATTTTCCATACTTCGTAATGATATATTCTAAAAAAATTTACTATTACAAAATCTATGTTCCCAAAAATAATTATGATTATTGTATATTATTGGATGACATCGTGTGATGTGTGACAATTGTGCTGTTAGTTTGAATAAGTGTTGTTAAAATCAACGATCCAAAGTGCCGCTCGTCAATTAATGTCATCCATAACGTCAAACTTAATGTACCCGTAGCAAAACCATTCCAAAAAAATGAGCTCAAATATGCATTCAGAATAAAGCAAGGGCAAAATTGTAAAAAACAAAAAAAAGCTTATGTCACATCATTACAATGGACATTGTTGATAAAATTCGTTCAAAGCTGGTACATCTACATTCATTTTGTATATTGATTTTTACATTCATGATGAATCAAAACCATGATCACACTTATTCAAATAATGACAATAATTTTGATACATCAAAGAATGTCCAACTAGTTGTACGGGAGGAATATACAACTAATTTAAGTAAAATTCGTTCTCCAATGCATGATAAAATGGACATTGTCAAGATGTTGTGACAAAAATTAAAGTAAAGAAAGTCGAGATAACGGGCTATATTTAGAAAAGCAATTGGAGTGAGAAAAAAAAATGCAAAAGATAATGGTCTCTCTCTCTCTCATCAATAATTTTGAGCAGTGTTTTCAAAATTTGTACAAAATAATAATCTATATCCAAGACTCAAAAGTTAACGTACAAGCTTCTTAGATAGGAT
Organism: Fraxinus excelsior; assembly: GCA_019097785.1. NCBI lineage: Eukaryota > Viridiplantae > Streptophyta > Magnoliopsida > Lamiales > Oleaceae > Fraxinus > Fraxinus excelsior. The sequence goes on from CM032629.1 coordinate 29,678,807, forward strand.
CATGAAAAATGATAGAAGTACCCTCAAGTTACAAAGGCTCGAGGCAATTTGATCATTCTAAAACTAAACATATATAGGGTATGTTTGAGTCATATTATTTTGAAAGAATATATTTTGAAATAGTAGATCGATAGAGGATATATGGTTGAAAGAGAAGGAAAATTTATTGATGTAATGAAAAATATTATTTTATTAAAAAATATGTGGTTGAAAATGAGTAGAAGAATGAAAATGAAAATTTTAATGTATACCAAACAGGGGTTAATGTTAAACGTGGTATTTTAAAAGAATAATATATCGTTCTCACAATCCAACTAATAGAAGTTATAGCGAATTGCATACTTTACTAAATGGAGCATCTGACTTGACTTGCCATAAGTGATCCGCTGAGTCGGGGTTAGCCATGTTTCGACCTTTTGGGGTTTAACAATGAAAACGTCAAAAAATGGGGAAATTAGGCTACGTATCCTATAAAAATAAGTATTTTGATTAATACCTTTAAAACTAATTAAACATTTTAAACAAGTAAAAACTATGTTCTTGTCGTAAACTATTAACTAAAACTCACTCAACCTAAAGTAACCTGATTGAGACCCAATCATCATCCTTAGAAACGCTCCCCATTCCAGAGTCGATTTCCTCCATCTCCGAGAAACCTCAACTTGAGATCTGTTTTTCCAACCATTTTCTGTCGATTTCGTCGACTTTTTCCTCCGTCTCCGTTCATCTTCACTATTCTTCTTCTCATTTCGTGGAGATCTTAAACACCTACCCTAAAAACCCTAATTAGCCGAAAGCCTAACATGTTTCGATCACAATCTAGAAATCTAAGTCCGATTTTGAGTTATTCACTCCGACACCGACTTTGACACCTAGAAATCTGTCTGTGAAGAACGGGTCGTCCTTCGTGATCCAAGGAGATAAACAGATTTACAAGGCTTGGAGTGTTGTAGGGTATCGTATTTCATGGAGAGCTTTGGCAACATCGACTAAAGATCGGTGCAGAGGAGCACGGGACCACGGAAAGCTGTAAGAAGTACAGTCGGGAGATCAAATAGTTGGGTCATCTAGTCTGGTAGACTATAAGTTGTTAAATTCGTTTATAGTGGATTGATTGACAAAGTGCCCAAAGTTTTTCCCAGTTTGGTTTCTCCTTGATCATTCTTATGTTGATTTACTGCTTTCATTATATTGTTTGATTATACAAATTGCGGTATTCAAACTTATGAATAAATAGACTTGTATGAATAATCATCTAGAGAAGAATTAAAAAGTGACTTGTTGCTGTTTAATTCATTAATATTTCTAATTCGCATTATACACCTATTCACCCTCCTTTAGGTGCTATTAGGGTCGAATTATGCGTTTTTCACCTTCTATGCATGATTTTTGTGTGAATGTTATCTCCACCAAGCCAAAAAGGGAATGCAATGGGATACCTTCCCTTAATGCCAAACCTTGTGCCAGGATTATTGTGGTTTCCTAATTAAAGGAACGCATGTGGGTTATTACATTTTTAGAGAGAGCTTCCCTCTGTCTAGTATTAATTGGCCTAATCTATTTTATAGTCATTTTTATCTTGCGGTGTTATCGTAGTAAAAGCTCACCCTTTTATTCTTATTCAGCTTCCCCGTATCTTTGTAATTGTCGAATTCTGCTTATGTCATCAAGTTTTGCACCTCCTTATGTTTGCATAGTGTTTATACTTTTAATAAAATTCCCACCCTGTAGTGATCTTAACTAGAAAACTCTATAATTTTGTAGGCGACACATATGCCTCCTGTTTTGAGTAGATAAGCAACTGAAGTAGAGATGGCAATGGGCTGAGCCGAGCCGGCTCGGCCCATACTTGCACGAGCCGAGCTTAAGCTCGGCTCGTGCCCGAGCTCGGCCAAAACGAGCCGCTTTGCTCGCCAGCTCGTCCAATTTTTTTTTAAATAATAAATATAATTTATAAACTACTAAATTACTAAACTTAAAAATATATAAACATTATTTAATTTTTTTAAATATACATTTTTTAAAACAAATTTAATTTTTAAAATAATAAGAACAAAATTTTATTTACTGAGAAATAAGAACCTAAAGTAAAAAATATATATAAACACATTTTGTAAACAATTTTTTAAATATACATTTTTCAAAATATTTTGATTTTTTACAATTAAAGAAAAAAAAAGATAAACCCTCCTCCTTTATCCCGGTTTGGGACCGGTTACTTCCTTTAGTCGAGTAGGCGGAGTTAAAAATTGTACACGAACAACTTGTTACGTATATATATTTTTAAAAAAAATTATAAAGGTATGAAAATAAAATACTGTGATGAATGTGGTGAAATTAAATATCACTTGGTTACATGCAATTTCGGCATATTTATCTTGAATTCGATAATTAGCGTCTTCTCAGTCCTTCACGCACATTAACGCTTCCAAAATATCTTATTTTAGTCGACTCCCGACCTCAGAGAGAACCTTTTTCCCTGCACTAAAAGTAGACTCCGAAGCTACAGTGCTAACCGGAGGTGTTAGTAGATCTTTTGCCATTGCATAAACTACTGGCCATCGGAATTCGTTATTTCGCCAGAATTCAAGGACATTTTCTGAACTTTTACTAATTGCTTTGCTACTAGGCAATCATATGGCAACACATTTGAATTTGGACTACGACTGGAAGTTTGAGCACATGCAGTGGAAGCTAAATTACTACTACTACTAGAGGAACCACATGCATATGCAGTTGCATCAAATCTATATGAGTGCATGCTTTCAAATAAATTCAAAATTTCAGTATCGTCATCTGTTATATCAGTAGGAGGAGTATGTGTATGTACACGATTAATATGTGTACCAATTCGTGAAGCATATAATTCATACATTTCATGGAACCATTCGTTGTTGGCAATATTTACATATCGCTTTTGTTTATGGAAGTCCATCGACCACACGACCAGTGTGAACCAATTTGAAATGGTTCTAACATTTTGCATGCTTCTTCCCCTATCTCTTTCCTCTTGTATCGGGAATATTTAATGTATGTTCTTCATCTTATTCCAAATCAATTGGAACACTAGCTGTAACGTCAACGTCATCCAAATCAATTGGATGACTATCACGAACGTCGAAATCTTCAATATTCTCGAGTTTTATTATCCATATCGAACAAGTTTTCAACAAATGATCGTGAATCCATTTGTTATGAATAATAAAAATTGAATGTAGAAATGTAGAATTGAGAAGTGAATAAAAATTATGTAGTAGTGTATGAAATAATGAAATGAATTGTAAAATAGCAAGAAATAATGTAAAAAAAATGTAGAATATGATTATAAAATGAATGAATGATATTGTTGATAATTGATAAATAGAGATTGGAGAATGTAAATTGTAGAGAGTATAATATAATATAGTATAGTAAATAATGAAATATTGATATTGGTCGGAAAAAATGGTTGATTAGGGTGAGTATTTATAGAGGAAAAATAATGAAATTGAAAAATAAATAAAAAATTAAGGACCAAAACGGTCACTGACTTTTGAATTTTTTTTTTTTTTTTTACGAGCCACGAGCCGAGCCACTCGTGGCTCGTTAAAAAAGGCTCGTCTTAGACGAGCCCACGAGCTGCTTGCCGAACAGCTCGTCACTGTTGCGAGTCGAGCAGGCTTGGCTCGTCTAACGAGTTACCCTACTCTACTTGTGCTCGTGGGCATGAATAGTACGAGCTGATGAGCCGCTTGATTCGATTGCCACCTCTAAGCTGAAGTTTCGATATTCACTGAATTTCGGTGTTGGAATCTTATTACCATCCATTGAGTAACATTTGTTAAAGTGAACTATATGTGCCAAAAGATTTGTGTCAAAGTTGACTTGCTCGATTGAATTGTTATATTTTAAAATTCGCATTCCAAATTCTACGTAATTGTAAGAAAAATCATAAAGGGCCAAGAAAAGTTGCATGGTAACGATGAATTTTAAGAGTTTAATTTGATTGGTTTGCCTTCATGAATGATATTGATGGGTGAAATAGAATAAATTTATCGCTATTTCATCTTCGATTAAACAAATAGATTGAAAACTGTTGCTGTTTCTAAATTTCTACCAAAAGTTTTAACAGAGTAAAATATACATTAATTATTCAACTAAAAAATCGCCCTTGTACTTTTTCTCTCTCTCTCTCTCTCTTTTGGATTTTGTCACTTTTTTTAGTACCGTCACCTTTTTTAATGTTTACAGTTTTTCTAACTTTTTGTCACTTTTTTGAACGCTTGTCACTTTTTTTTTTTGAATTCATGTCATCTTTTTAGCGTTTGTCACTTTTTCCTATCACATTTTTTATTGTTTGTTACTGTTTTTTAATTTTTGTCACTTTTTTAGTGACAAGTATTATTTTGTAATAAAAGTGACATTGTATTTCACTTCACTTTTTTGATGAAAGTGATATTATATGTCATTTTTTAATTAAAAAGTGATACATACAATACACCTAAAAAAATTGGTGTTTCGTCACTTTTTTTAGTGGTCATTTTTTGAGTTTTTATCATTTTCTAAAATTTCTATTACTTTATTGAATTGATTCCAAAGTTTTGATTGTTGTTTTGTTACTTTTTTTAGTCATCACTTTTTTTTATAAATTTCTCTCACTTTATTAAAATTGATTCTAAGGTTTTGATTAGTGTTTTGCCACTTTTTGAATGTTTATCATTTTTTGAAATTTTTTGTACTTTTTTATAATATTTGTCACTTTTTTACTATCACTTTCTTAAAATTTTTGTCATTTTTTTAGTAATAAACATCATTTTTTTATTAGAAATGAGATTATATGTCATTTTTTAATAAAAAAAAGTAATGTTTAACTTTAAAAAACGACATTGTATCCCTTTTTTTAATATAAAAATTGACACAATATTTTTTATTTCCAAAATACTTTTAAGTATTTTCGTAAGTTGACTTCAAAATTCAAAATTTTGGGGAGCAAGTGATAATTTCGTTATTAGCATAGAATTGACAAAAAGCAACAAATTAGTACCAAATCCCCCCAACACCGGCAGCCATCTTCTAAGCAAGGCCCCTCTTTGGCGGGAACAGAGAGCCTCAGCGAAAACAATATCTCGAATGGAATCGGAGGCGGCACTGCCAAATTGGGCATCGAAGCCTTGCATAATGGGCATTGATGAAGCTGGTCGTGGTCCCGTTTTAGGTACACACTGATTCAGTACTTGATTGAAGTTTGACATCAGTATTTTTCCCCTTTCTATATGTAAAAGTTTTTGTTTTACAGGACCAATGGTCTATGGATGCTTGTACTGTGCGCGCTCCTACCAGAAAACTCTATCTACACTCAACTTTGCAGGTACAAACTTTAACCCTTGATTTAAATTTTACTGTTTTAACCATTTGCGAAATCGAGGTTTTTTTTTTAATCATTTTTTCTGAGGACTTGATTTTAAACTATGATTAAAAGGGAATTAATTGCTGCTATGTTTAGAATTAATACATCTCGATAACGAGTTAAGAACAATGGAAATAAACAGAAACTAGAGCACGGAAAATTATAAAATTAAGGAGATAATAAACTTAAATGAGTAAGAGGAGAACTGAGGTTAGCTCAAAGCAAATCTGCTTTAACGGAAACTCGCACAATTGAACTTTGTTTGCAAGCAACACTATATCTTACTTGATTGACGAGTCAAATCTGATTGTATTCATCTTGACTGGATTGAAGCTTGAATTTGAAATAAAATATACCCACACGCTCCAAAAAGATTTTTAACTTTTATCAATTTTTCTTAACAATTTAGGTATTATTTGGCAGAAAACATATAAGATGACAACTTGTCTACTAGAGTGCATATGCAAGCTTTTACTTATGAATTTGCTTAAAGTACTATTATCATGCCTAAGATTTAATTCAACCACCGTCAAAGATAGCGATTATGATAGATTCACCAATTAACATATTCACAATGTACTCACTTTTAAATAGTAATATTTGTTGCATAGGTACCTCCTGATGCTAATAGAACAGAAAGTATTTTTAGACCATGTTATGCTGACTTAAACTGCAATTTTGACTTTAGTCCATCATCATAATTTAGCAAGCGTTAAACATATTTTGATCCTCCTTTTTCTAGAATGATCTAAACTAAAATAGGCAAATAAATGCTATTTCATCTTACTTCAAAATTAGTGAATCGGCTGGAAAGAGATATCATTTTCTGTTAAAGCTAATAAGAATTTAAACTTCAAAGGGATTTGGATTGAAATTTGGAGAGTTAAAAAACACTTGACAAAGGAGAAAAGCAAAGCCTCCTCAAATCTGACAAAACACTTAACAGGAATCAAGATTGTATTGTTTTCTTAGGAAGATATTTTGCATTGCTATTCCATGGATTGTATTGCTAGATACTGTGAACACGTTAAGAAGAGACAAGGTCGGATCTGTTGTTGAAAAGAATCTTAAATCTGTTAGATCATCATCTGTTCAAGAATGCAATAATAGAGGTGCAGGTGGAGTGTAATTTCAATTGAACCATATGCAGTATAGGCATTTAGTTTTCTGGCATGTTAGATACCTAGAAATGAACTCAGGCTCTACTGGGTTTCTTAAAATCTTTAAGCTGGACCTGTGGTTGAATTTTGAAACAATGGGGGAACTTGGTGGAGATGTGCGAACTTTTTAGTTTCAAATTGCATTTTTGAATGTATTTACTGATCAAAAGACAACAATGCTAAAATCAAGATCTCTAGAGTCTTGTAGCCTATAGGTTAGCTAGTTTATAAATTATCTGTTGATTTAAGTGAACGAGTAGTAAAGAATCTATAGTTTCTAGAAGATCCTAGATAAGGGAATCAGACTACTTGATATGCTAACAGAGATGCTGTATGCATAGGACCCTACAAACAGGGGTGGCAGTGTAGTTCAAATTCTGAACAAACATGAGCATTCTCGGTCATCTCTAACTGTGCCTTTTCTCTGACGGATGTTGTTGGATTTTATCCAATTGGAAAAATATTAATCCATCAAATAACCTTCACAAAGTGGCCTCTTTTTGGGCGTGGATTGCTACTTTTGGAGATCACTTTTACAACTATTAACTTGTAGAAGGTGCTATGTATCCTTTCAGGAAAAGTGATAGTAGATGGATGATCATTTTCCCTTTCAATTTTCCAGTGAAGGATGCTTTCTTTACTCATATTGTTACTTGTCTGAGGAGTTCGCTACATGCCCTCTTTTGCATCCTGCATAATGATACCAAAGTTGGTGGAGACCTTTCGACTAAGATGTACCAACACCCTCCTGGGGTTGGCGAGTTGGTGTCTGATATGTATTGGACACCAACATGTCATCGACACATGTTGGAAATGCCAAGAAGCATGCCCGAATTATTTATTTGATTTTATACAATAGACATATCGCTAACACATTACCTTTGACACCATATGATACCGACATATCGGAAATGCCAAGTGGCGCATTCAAAATATTTTGGTATAGTTGAACAAGTCATCAACATGCTAGGAGATACATCGATGCTTCTTCGACATGAGTCTGAAACCACAGGTAGCATGTCCAAGTTATTTTTTGGTTTTGTACTTCTGAACACACCATATGACAAGGGGGAAGATACATTGTCGACAAGCTTGAATTTAATAAAAGAAATCTTTACATTGTAAATAATAAAAAATGAAAAAATAATATTATTTTAATCAGCATGTCTGGACGTGTCGTTTTGGTACTCTTTTTAAATACTGCGTGTCAGGGTATCCGTGTCGTGTCGTGTCGTGTCATGTCCGACACTCGTGTATGTGTCGGTGCTTTGTAGGATATTATACTCTAATGAAATATTTGCATCACATCTCAGAACACAAAATTAGCCAATTTCTCTAGGCTTTTTTGGAGTTTATGCCCCTGTTTGATGACCGTTATTTGGAAAAAACAATGTTTTGAATAGTGATTTTTAGGAGAATGTGTAGTTAAAAAGTAGAGAAAAATTTCAAAATATTTCAATGTGAACATGTGTGGTTGAAATGAGTACGTAAAGAAAAGAGTTTTCAAATAATGGTTGTCAAACATGGGCTAAATGGGATAAACCTTTAATTTTCTAGTGGTCTACATTGTTGGACTATGTATCCAAGAACAGTTTGGTCCCTCAATTTTCATGTTTAAATTTATTGGCTTGTAACCTTGCCTATTGATTTATTAGATTTCAAAAATTGTCTTGACCAAATAAAATCTCTACACTTCTTTGTTTGCAGATTCAAAGACGTTAAAAGAAGAAAAGAGGGAAGAGTTATTTGAGAATTTGAAGGCTGACGAATCAATTGGATGGGCTGTTGATGTGATAGACCCAAAAGAGCTCTCGTCCAAAATGTTGAAGAAGTTAGTATAAATTTTTTGCTGTATTCTTTACATACTCCAGTGGAGCAGCTTTACCACATGACTTTACCTGTTTCATTCTTTACAGAAATAAGATAAACCTTAACGAGATATCACACGATTCTGCCATGGGCCTCGTCAGAAAGGTGTTGAGCATAGGCGTTCTTCTTACTGAGGTAAAAGTTAATTACTTATATCCTATGAATGCTTTAAAATGATGACAATTGTGATAAAAGGGGCTTCTTGATAATTTTTAGCATATACCCAGGCTAACTCCAACAAGTGGAGGTGCCACCACTAAGTTAATGAAAGGACGACTTGGGAGGTTAGGGCATGTCCTGTGCATATCTAAGGAAACTTTCTTTACAGGATGAATGCAACCCAATAGAACAGTTTAGAAGTGTGAGACGAGAGGTTGACCAAAATTAAAATGATCTCTTGGGGTTCCGAAGGTTCTTTTTGTATTGGATCTTTCAGTAGCTGTAGCGATTGTCCAAATGGAGTATCAAAAAAAGAATTCATGTGTCCGACTTCAATTTTACTAGAAATAAGGCATAGTTTGTTGTTTTTCTTCTCTTTTTGTTTATTTTGTGAATATTTTCCCCTTGCATAAGTCTGGGTGTTTATAGCATCTGATGAGGTATTTCTCTTCCACTAATTTTACGCCTTGTACCTAATCATCAAGGAATTGCCATACTGAGTTTAGGAACAGAATAAACATGGGAGTTTCTACAATCAACTCCATAGTAAACCAACAGAAATGCAATCCACTCAAACAAATTTTCAGTATTTTTTTGTCTGTTTAATATTTTGTTTTTGAAAATGACATTTAGCTCTTGGGAAGCCCATGTTCAAGTCCCACTAGCACGTGGACCGTATAATTTTGTTGACTCAAACTTCGTTGCGAATTAGTCTTAGTGCTTATTTGGTTTAAATCATATTCTCATTACAATTTAAAGATCAAAGTCAAACTTCAATTTTAACCACACATTTTATGGGAGCCACAAGGCCACAACTACTACCCACTTATCCACTACTCATTTCTATCAATTTACAATTTCAGCAACTTATTATTTCTCCCAAACTAGCACTTATTTGTTGTATTTGGCCACTTTTTCGTATTCAGAGGATAGTGTGTTACACAGCTGACCTTTTACTCTACATGCTTTATCTGTCATTGTGATAAAAATAATGAAGAACAGACTAGAGAAAAAATGTGGACTACAAGCATAGATCAAAAAGCTGTAAACATATTAACATACTCTCTATACCAGGTCTTCGTGGATACTGTTGGAGATGCTGAAAAGTATAGAGTAAAGCTGTCTGAGAGATTTCCAAATATTAAATTTGTGGTCGCAAAGAAAGCTGACAGTCTTTACCCTGTTGTAAGTGGTGCAAGTATTGTTGCAAAGGTGACTCTTTGTACTTTTCCTTTTATGTTGGTTCTTTACGTTCCTCTGTGGTCATATTTTTCTGGATGGTTTGTGTCACAGCTGTTCTTTTTTTCAGGTCACAAGAGACAGAGCTTTGCGGGGTTGGGTGCTTGATGAAACTGCTGAAAACATGCATACAACTTTTGGATCTGGATATCCCGGAGGTAATTCTTTCATTATTTTTTGTTGATTTAGAATATTATGTGGTCAATTTATCTTCTCAACATATAAATTTACATCGATTTCTTGCAGATCCACAGACAAAGGCCTGGTTGGAAGATCATAAACACCCAATCTTCGGATTCCCAACACTGGTGCGCTTCAGTTGGGGAACATGTACATCATATTCCAAAGACATGGTTGAAGTGTTATGGTTAGTCTCTGAAGGACATAGGATACTAAATGTCCATTGTTGCTTATGGTTTCTTTTCTTTTTCTCTCAACTTTTCTTGTGCTATGTAAATGATCACTGGCTTTCTCTCATTTTCTTTGAATTTTTTTAGCAACTTCATATTAATTATAAATTCTCGTATCCACAATCACGAAATTTAGTTCTTAAAATCTTGGGAGATTTTCTTTACATGGTATCTCTATGCTGCTACTGTAGTCATGGCTTGATAGGCTCAAAGTACTGTAATCCCTGAATTTCAGAAAATATGCAGTTATGATATAGTGCTTACGTCAAAACTTAGCCCCTGTTTGGGATCCATTTTAATGTGATTTTGAGAGAGAATGTACTTTGGAATAGTTATTTTTTGGAGAATGGGCGGTTAAAAGATAATGAAAAGTTTTGTGTTTACGTATAATACTATTTTATTGAAAAATGTGTGATTGAAAATAAGACAGAAAAAATATATTTTTTGGATAATGGAGCCCAAACACTCTTAATAGATCTCCTTTTGATAGGGAAACTGATGATACTGATGAGGATGGTAGCAATGGAAGGACTGTGAAACGACAATCGAAACTAACCAGTGTTGGTTTCACTCCACTGAAGAGAAGAAGTGAAGAAACTGAATCAAGTGGCAAAGGTCGTTGCAAATTTTTCCAAGCTCGTAAACTTGAGCTACTCTCCCATTTCTGAAGGCAAGTTTTATTACTATGGATATGATTATTTCTGTCTGTCCTTTAAGCCCCTGTTTGCCAACCATTATTTCAAAACTTTTTATTCCATATACTCATTTTCAACCACACATTCACATAATAAAATATTCTGCACGTAAATCAAAAACTTTTTCCTCTTTTTAATCACACATTCTCCTAAAATTCACTATTCAAAACTTTTATTTGCCAAATAATGGCCATCAAACAAGGGCTAAACCTATCTTCTTTATTGTTTCTTCCATTATATTAACATAGAAAATACATTTATATGTTGATTATTTGTCTTCGTATGATGGCATATATTTATCAGCGACCGATGGTGGGAAAAAAAAAAAAAAAAAAAAAAGTAATTAGTGTAATACACTAGTGACCGGTTTTAAAGGAGAATCTTTTTGAACAATATGAAGGCGCCTTGGTGCATTTTCTTGTTGATTTAGAAGGTGTTCAGGCAATGAATCTGATGTCTGTGATGTCTTGTTGATTTAGAAGGTTGTCGGGCAATGAATCTGTTGTCAACTCTTAGCCGAAGTTCTGTTGAGGATGCAGTGTTTGACCATCGTGTAGCTGGTTCTGTTACTCTTTGAATATGAATAATGGTGCAATGATTGAAATTGCGCAGAAGTTAAATTTCAACACAAGCCTGAAGTCAAAGAATTATGCTCTTGCCAATTAGCCTTCATTTGGCAAAATTTATAGACCATTTTATAAACCCACAAGTAATATCCACCACTTGTTTATATCTATTCATAAATTCTTCCCAAATTGAACTTTTAGTGTTTTCCCTACATAAGATGACGTTAATATCCAAAAATCATTCAGATGAATGCATGCTTAATGAGCAATGCCCTGTGTTCCAAAGGAAGACAAATATCAACATAGTGGAGATACATCTGCAGTGCTTTTTTACTTTCCTATCTGGGCTTTCCTTTGAAGATGTATAATTTTTTATCTTTAAAATTATAGGTAGCATATGATGAAGAGGCATCGAGAGGAGAAACTTTGAGCCAGTATCATCCTTAAACTACGAGGCAAGTTCAGAAAATATCAATAATTTGATAACTTGGAAACAATCTCTAACTCTAGCATTCGATTACCAGGAAGTAAGCTATTCGACCATCACCCAGTGGCACAGATTTTAATGATTTTGGTCGTATGTCTTTCTGGTAATGAAGATAATCTGTGGATTGTATTATCTCTCACGTTAAAAAATATGAAGTTTCTGTATAGTTGGAAATGGCATGAATGGAGCCGAATGTATCAAACCTTGTATGTGCTACTACTGTTTTTCTTCGACTCTTTGATGGCTATATTTATAATACCTAGTAAACTGTTTTTGAATCTTTATTGATCCAAAGTGACATAAGATACCTTGGCCAGGAGGTTGGTCGACATGACCTGAGTTCTGTGATACCTTAGTGCAATTTCAACACAGATAGAGATGAGAATTAGTTGAGCTCATAGTTTAAGTGTATGTTAGACCTCAGTAAAAATTGCAGCACAGAGCGAAACGACCTAGCCGAAGACATCAAAGCTGATGTTGAGGTCAATCACAAGTCATAAGAAGGACGAGTTTGATAGGCCAAAGCTCGGGCTTAGGGTCAACTATCAAAAGAGTTGCTCAGCTGGAATGTTGAGCTAAAACGATTCCAAGGTTGAGATTGAAAGGCTAAAGTGAATGCTAAGGCAGTGCAGTACAACATAGATAGATGCTCGCAAAAGAACTCGGAGGCATGCCTCCACTAGAAATGTTGTTATTTGTTTTAAACATGTTAAACACTCGATGTAATGTTGTTTTGAGAATTAGAAATATAATATTACTACCAAAAGCAGTAAAATCATACCAAGAAAATAGATATAAGAACACACAAGATTTATGGAGATTTACCTTAATGTGAGATTGCATCATCTTAGCTACTGTAGTAATTCATCGTGATAAATTTTTTATAAGAGAATATTGTACACTATATCTTATCGAACCTCTCTATATTGTTGATGGTAATACAAAATTCTAATGATGACTCCTTATTATAAGATAAATTAGGGCAAAATTGAAATCGGGATCGATCCGTGACAGTGAGTAGACTTTACAACTTAACGTATTGCACCTATCAAATTTCAAGAATATCAATATCAGTATAAAACTTGACTTTTCGATGAAATTGCATTTACTTATGGGTTAATTTCACAAACGGTCACTGAACTTATATCAAAATCACAAAATGATTACTGAAGTTCAAAACTTGCAAAAACGGTCACAGAACTTACCTAAACTTTCACTAACGGTAATTGAAGGACCAAAACACATGAATTGAATCGTTGAGGACTTCAAGTGTAAATTTCATCTAATTTCATTTGCTCAAATTTTGCCCCAAATTTGAAGAATTATCACTTTTTCCTCCCACCTACACCATATGGAGCCTGCGCCAGTAATTGCCAAATCCGACCACCATACCGTTGACTAAACCATTGGATTTTTACACCACCACCACCTCCTAAACCCCTTCCACAATCCTATACCAACAAGAAGCCCCAACTGATAAAAAATCAAATGAAATTTCGGTTCAAAAAATCATCCCTACGCACGATTTTACCTCTAATTCCGGCCGATTCTGCCACTGTCGCAGCCACCTCCACCGCACCATCGCCACCTCCACACAAACACCATCACCACCACCACACAAGAAACCATCCAAACCCACCCCAACCTCCACTGCTGCCACAACAAAATCACAAGCACAAATCGAAAAGACGAAAACTGCATGATTTTAATTGATTCAAATCAAGATGAATTGGTACATTATTGGTTGATGTTAGGACATGATATTGACCGCATGGATGAGGGCTATCGACTATTGGTGGTGCGCGACCGTGGGCGTCGCCGGAGGTGGGTTTTTCAGTAGAAAAGGGGTGTGCGAAATTTATTGTTTTGGGCTGGATTTTCTACTGCTTCCTTTGATTTGTGGCCGGTGGTTGGTTGGAGATTGTAGAGGGGAATGAGGTGAGGCTCATGATGGTTGGATCCGGTGGTTTTTGGCTGCTGGAAAGTCGTGGTTTGTGGCTCCAAAGTGGCGGTGCCGGAAAGTGGTTAATATTTGGAATTAGGGGTAGATTTTGAGAAATTGAAATTAGATGAAATTTACATTTAAGGTCCTCAAGGATTCAATTCATGTGTTTTGGTCCTTCAGTGACCATTAGTGATAGTTTAGGTAAGTTCAGTGACCATTTCTGCAAGTTTTGAACTTCAGTGATCGTTTTGTGATTTTGATGTAAGTTCAGTGACCGTTTGTGAAATTAACCCTTAAATCATCTTTATTTACAAGTTCTTGGCAGATTTCAGACTCCAGCTATTATTTTGGACGTATGAACGGGTTTAAAAGTAATATGTTGTCATAATCGAATGAACATGAATCATACTGTCATTGTCATATGGAGATCCCTGTACCATTGTTCAAATTTCAATTCTGTCCTTCCCACCGTGAAAATTCTTCCTACGTGACTCTATATATGTATATCTATATAGCTTCAGAATCCATCAATGTTCTTGTCCACCAAAGCTTTCCAGTTGAAAAATCTATGTCAGATTCTCCAAAAAACCTGTTTGATCTCCCACCTGACTCGTTTTGGGTCCCCAAAGACTACGAACAAGATTGGTTTGATCGCAATGCAATGATGCAACGTAAAACCTCCATAAAACTCGGTTGTCTTGCTGGTTCAACTCGAAACTCCATGTCCTTTAACAATCGATCTTCACTCTCTTCCAACCAAAAACACAGACCATCTATCATTGGACTCCCCGGTGCTACTCAAACACCTCGCTTGGGCTTAGTTGGAGATGCTAATCGACCGCTGAACCATGTGCGAAGTTCTTGGTTGTTCAGAAGCCGGTCTGAACCTGGAGGGAAGCCACCAACGCAGCTCTCTGAACCGGGTTCTCCTAGGGTGTCTTGTATTGGAAGAGTTGGATTGAAGAATGGTGGTCATAGGAAAACCGGCATCTTGAAGCTTTTCAATTCGATTTTTTCGCGGTCAAAAGGGCAAATTGAGACAAAGAATGGACCGGCCGGTAAGGTAGAACCCAAACGGTCCATGTAAGGTATGTGGTCAGAATCATAAGGCGGCAATAATAATAGGGGCATGGATTTATACCAAACACGTGTTAATTTTATTAATTATTCTTCGAATAATTTGTTAAAGAATAATTGACAAGTTCGTTATTTCAATATGAAAGCAATGGGACCTTCCAATAGATCTATCTTTCAACAATAATAATCTTATCATTTATGCTGACGGAATTGATGTGGTATATCATTTTATTTTATAATATAAAAAGTTCCTAAAAGGAGGCTCAAAATTTTGATTTTAGTCCAAATTTATTTGTTTTTGAATTTAACAACAAATTCTTTGTAATGGTGTCAAAATCTCGTTAATTTTATTATCTCGCAAGTATATGAATAGTAGGCATTACGTATACTCGAGCAATTGATAGAGCACTAATATCCTGTATTCCCCTATATTTATCCATCTTAATATCAATTCGACAATTCGACAATGTTTATTTGACTTGAAAGATCGATTTTCCTACTTTATATACTAATCTATCCCTGGTAGAATTAGATCATCATCACATATGGCTCGATAATATCCTTATCCAAAATTCATACTTGCAAAGATGCATTAGATCACGAGAACTTCTATTTAGATCATGTATAGTATAGACAATTACCACTAACGTCTATAGGACCTCAAGATGATTGTTATCATATACTATCTTTCTTATTCCTTCTCCCGAACGACAACATGAATCACACATTAAGATCATAATAAGCATTCCAACAAAACAGACATTTAGTATCGGAATATAGAAGTTAATATATAGACTTCAAAACATAGGATTTAATGTTATCCTAGTATCTATACTACAAGTCAAGACTTATAATATTACTATAACACCAATTAAATAGATATAACATCGCACGGAACTCAAGTTTGGGAAGAAGGATAAAAATGGTTTTGAATCTTGAATTCCTTCAATGATTCTTGATTTCTCTCATTTGATCGTCTTGTTCTTCTTCAACTTCAAGAAGTTGATTATGAAATAAGTAGGAATATGTGTCTTGTAATAAAAGCTTCTTGACAAATAATATAGAATTTTGTATCAATGGCTATCTGTTGGAAAATTTTAACATATGTGGGGCCACACATAACATATTAAAATGTGTGGTGCTATTATTTAAAGTATATTAGTCAATTAAAGTGATCCACTAGAGATGAAATTTGACTAATGGGTATTAGGTTTCATGGAATTAAAGTGTGGAGACCGAAAGTTTGTTTTAAATTGTTGAAGGGGCGGATTTGAAACAAATGAAAGATAATGAATGGTCATTATCTTATGAATATATGGGTTATGGTCCCCATTTGAGTGAGTTCTTCTAGATTCTCTACATCCCCATCAATGGAGATCAAAAGGTTGAAGAGAAGACCACGAATCAATTGGAAGATCATAACCAATTCAGGCGAAGAATCAGACATCAATGGATCTATGGTTCAAGGTACGCTTCCGTTTGCATTTTGATATTCTCATTAATTTCAATATGGATGGTTATAAGGTTGATTATTGATTGTTTTGGATCGATAATCATTTTCTGTTTTTCTATCAAGTGGTATCGAGCCACTCCATAGTTGAAATTTTTGAGAAATTGAATTTTAAAATTCTGATTTTTATGGGTTATATTATTTTCCTTTATTTTATGCAATTTGGATTTATTATTATATGAATCTAGCAAGAAATTATATGAATTTCGGAATAATTTAGAATTTTATTCAAAATTCGAATTCGAGATAAAGTATGGATTTCTCAAATCTGTTAAAATAATGTTTCAGTTTTTTTTTATAAAAAATATTGATGCAGCCGCTGCTGCCGGCACAACGGGCTGCTGTTACAGCAGAGTGAAAACGCTGTTGTAATTGCAGTGTCTTCACGCTGCTGGTTACAGCAGCGTGGGCTGCTGGTTCCGGGGCGGGGTGGGCGGAAGGGGGCGCCGCCAAGGGAGAAGGTGAAGGGTTTTTTTCCATTAAGTTTTCAGTTTGGGATTTGAGGGGCGGGACCTCTTGTGTAAATTTGATATGTTAAGGTCATTGGCTGCAATTTAAGGATTAGGGTTAAACTTTAAATTTTAGCTCCTAAAGTTTTAAGTTTATTCAAGTTGAGCCTTAAGGTTATGGGTCTTAATAATTCAGTCCCTAAAGTTTAAAGTCAATCCAAATTGGGCCTTAAGTTTATGTGTTTTAATAATTCAGCCCCATGAAGTTCTGAAATTAATTAATTTGGGCCATTTAAGTTCTGAATTTTATAATTAAGCCCCTGAATGTTCATAATTGATTTAAATTGGCCCCTAAAGTTTCTAATAATTGATTTTTGATTTCTAAACTTTCCAATAATTTATTTATTGACCCATAAAGTTTTGAACTATTAAGTTTTGGGTCTCTAAAGTTTTCAATAATTAATTATTGATCCCTTAAGTTTTGAATTAATTAATTTTGACCCCTAAAGTATTGAATTATTAGCCCTTAGGCCCTTAAAGTTTCAAGATAAATAAAATTAAGTATTCCACTTTTCAAATTTTGGTATGAAGGACTCATTTGAGTATATAATATTCGAAAGTGAATTAATTGAAGCAATATGTTGCCAAAACAACATCTCTTGTGAAAATTAATTAACTTAGAATATTAGAAGGAATTCGTGTGTATGATTGTTCATGCGGATATTAGCTGACCCAAAGAAAGGTTAATATTTGACCGAATTGTTTGCACACTTGTGGTGGTAAATATGTGACATTAAAAAGGTTTCCATGTAAATAATAAATCAATCCAAAGATATGTTTATTGTTTGACATGAGTTATCGTCAATGTTTGATCACTACACCAAGAATACCATTTACAATTAATATTACTGTCCAAAGACTTGATATTAATGATGCGCTAGGTATCTTGAGATGAGACTTACCATTATTTGAATTAATTAATTTTTTAATACGGATTCTAATGTGAACATATTAATTGGAAATAAGTTCTCTATTCAGATAATCCATCCACTTCTGCACTATTTCAGTACTGAATAGAACAAACTTCAAGTATTGGAAAGAGAACATATTAATTGTTCTTAGCCGCAAGGATCTAGATTTTGCACTCCGGATTGAGCAACCCACTTCTCTTACGGAAGAAAGTTCATATGATGGAAATGGGAACTTTGAGAAGTGTGATCACTCAAATCGCATGAGTCTAATGATCATTAAGTGCGGCATTCTGGAAGCCTTTGGAGGCACAGTATCTGAAGAAGTAACTAATGCCAGTGATTTCTTGCCGAAATGAGAAACGTTTTGCGAAAAACGATAAGGTTGAAACAAGCACGCTTTTGCAAAGCTTGATTTCAATTAAGTATAAAGACAAAGAAAATATAAGGGAGTACATCATGCAAATGTCTCACATTGCTTCTAAGCTTAAGGCACTAAAGCTCGAGTTGTCTGATGACTTGCTTTTACATTTGGTATTGATTCCGCTTTTTGCACAATTCGATTAATTAAGGGCTGTTACAACTGTCAAAAGGGGAAAATGGATTCTTAATGAGCTCATTTCCATATTATGTGCAAGAGAAGGAAATGCTAAAGCAAAATGAAACCGACATTACTCACTTGGCTAGTACTTCTAAGGATAATAAAGAATAATAAAGCTGCATTTGGTTCGGTTTAAAATAAATAGTAAAAGCCTAAAAATGATAAATTTAGTTGTAACTTTTGTGAAAATTTGGGATATATAAAGAGAGACTGTACTAAATATCACGATTGGCGTGTAAAGAAAAGTACACTTCTCATTTTCGTTTATTTTGAGGTAAATTTAATGTCGATATCTAGACACACTTGGTGAATATATTTCGGTACTACTATTCAAATAATTGTGTATATGCGGGGTTGTCTGATCTGCCAAACCAATTGATGCTGAAAGATTCATCTATGTGGGGCGATGGCAAATCAGTTAAGGTTGATGCTATATAGACTTTAGGTTATCATTAAGGGCTGGTTATTATTTGAATTTGAAAGAGACATTTGCGGTACCGTCCTTTTTGGACGGAATTTGGTTTCTATTTCTACATTGGACAAATTTGGTTACTATTGTTCAATTTGAAATAGTCAGTTTGGTCTTTTTCTTACCTAAAAAATTGTGGGCACCAGTTTTTTATCCGGTAACGATAACCTATATCAGTTTAATACGATTGCCTCTTATAAAGAAATCTTGTATGTGAATCTGCTTGATATTAAACATAAATTAACCATAAATTAACCAATGAGAATTCAACTTTGTTATGACACAAGCGTTTATGAAAAATCTCGTGTCAAAAGGAATTCTTGATTCCCTTAATTTTTCCAGACTTAAGTGTTTATATCAATTGCATTGAGGGAAAACAAACAAACATAATGGGATTATGTGTCATAGGGCTTCAGACGTCTTTGAACAAATTCATACGGATATTTGTGGATCATTCCATTCGGCTTCTTGGAATGGTCAACAATCATTTATTATGTCATAGACGATTTTTTTTACTATGACTACCTATATCTCATCTATGAGAAATCCCAAATACTGGACATGTTCAAGGGCATATATGACTGAGATTGAAAATCAATTCAGTAAAAGAATTCAACAAGTCAAATCTTACCATAGTAGCGAATACTATGAAAGATATGACGGATAAGGAGAACAACGTCCATGACATTTTCCTAAAATTCCTAGAGGAATGTGGAATCATTTTACGGTACATCAGGATCTTTCTAGTAAAGATCAGTAAAGACTGTAGCTTGAATTTTCAACACAATTCCAAATAAAGCAATTTTTAAGGGGTTGCAAATTTTTAAAGATCCCACTATTAAGTCATATTCGAAACGGGAAATGTTTGATTCCTTGAGGATGTAGAGTTTGCGGGGGGAGATAAGGTTATAAGATTAAAGATTTTGTCTTGGATGAAGAATATATATATATATATTTCTTCTTTTGCAATTGACAATGATCAGGTCTAGGGACAAATTCTTGTTCCAGATCTTGTTCAAGAAGCAATTTCGGATCAAGACTACATTTCAAAATCCCTCATACACAATCACCTGATTGTTCCAGAAATTCAAACTCAACAACCTCAATAACAAATGACATTAAGGAAATCCACTATAAAATGGAGAAAGACAATTCTGGATAACTTTATAGTATTTTCCAAGAAAATAGGGATGGCATGGATTGTTTGAAGAAGACCTGATCAATCAACTTTCATCAAGTCATGCAAAGGAATAACCCTCAAAAGTGGATTGATGTCATGAATAAGGAGTATAAGTCTATGCAAGACAATAAAGTTTGGTCCCATTACCAGAAAGTGTGAAACCCATTGATTGCAAATGAATATTTAAAACTAAAAAGGATTCGAATGGTAATGTGGAAAGATATAAGGATCGTCTTGTAGCTAAAGGCTTTATTCAAAAGGAAGGCATTGACTACAAAGAGGCTTTATCTCCAATTTCAACGAAAGACTCTTTTATGACAATTATGGCACTTGTTGTACATTTTGATCTTGAGCTACATCAGATGGATGTTAAGACAGCGTTTCTAAATGATGACATTGATGAAACGATCCATATGGTGCAATCATAAAACTAAGTGTCAGGAGACCAAAAAGAAATATGGTTTTCAAATTAAAGAAATCCATTTATGAGCTCAAGCAAGCTTCCCGTCAAAGGTACCACAAATTTCATCAAATAATTGTCTCATTTGGTTTCGAGATGAATGTTGTTGATGATTATGTGTATCACAAGTTCAGTGGAAGTTTGTGTGTTGATGACATACTACTTGCCATTAAGGATATAAACATGTTGCACGAAACCAAGAGATTTCTATCAATGAATTTTGAGATGAAAGATCTTGGTAATACCTCTTTTGTATTAAGGATTCAGATACATCAGGGATTGTTCTCGATGTATTCTTGGATTGTCACAAAATAACTATATCGATAAAATACTTAAAAAGTTTGGCATGCAGGACTGTAAATGTTTAGTCTCAATTAATGCATTAGAGATAAATTTAAAGAAAATGAAATACGTGAAATTCTCTATGTTTCAACAATTGAGAATTTAATGTATATTCAGGTTTATACACATCCGGATGTAGCATTCATTGGAATGCTAGACAGATATTTAATTAAATTTGGGATGAAAATTTGGAAATCAGCAATGAGGTTATTCAATATTTATAGAGAACTAAGGATTACATGACTACATTCAGAAAAATCAGACCAATTGGAGATCGTTGGATATTCTGATTATGATCATGGAATGTGACTGCAAAATATTGTCACTAGGCTGTATATTTTAGATGGAATTTAAAAACCACTTAAGTTATTATGTGACAATAGTAATCTTGTATTCCAACTAGAACATGACGATATCAAAATTTAAAGACATTAAATTCCCAGTTGTAAGGAAAGAAATCAGAGTGGTTAGATTTCAATAAAGCATATAAGGACAAACTCCATAATCATGTATCCATTTACTAAATCGCTACCACTCAAGGTCTTTCATGAGCATAATGCGCATACGAGTGTTGCATCTTTTGATGATATACCAGTTTAGTGGCAGTTTGTATTTGAATATTGTCTGTTTTAGACACATATTTTGTCCATGGATATTCGGTTAATTTTAGAAGTAAAGTATTCAGTTCAATTTCACTCTGATTAAAGTTTATGGGTGATCTCACTTAAGAAATAAGATTGTACCAGTTGGAAATAGACATGTTCAGATCACATAACATTTAATTTTCACGCTACACTTCCATGATTGATCTATGTCATTTGGTTGTATGGATGTACGTGACCATTGATGGATTTAGTTACGCTAAATGTGACAAAATTCGCTTTGATCATATATCAATATGACTAATGGAAGAGATTGTTTGAAATACCCATAATAATAATAACAAAGAATTTTGAGTTCATAAGATTGCACATTTGAAAGGTTACACGTATGGCCCAGTGGGAGATTGTTGGAAAATTCTAACATATGTGAGGCCACACGTAACATATTAAAATGTGTGGTGTGGTGCTATTATTTAAAATATATTAGTCAATTAAAGTGATCCACTAAAGATGAAATTTGACTAATGTGTATTAAGTTTCATGAAATTAAAGTGTAGAGACCGAAAGTTTGTTTTAAATTGTTGAATGGGCTGATTTGAAACAAATGAAAGATAATGAATGATCATTATCTTATGAATATATGGGTTATGGTTCCCATTTGAGTGAGTTTTTCTAGATTCTCTACATCCTCATCGATGGAGATCAAAAGGTTGAAGATGAGACCACGAATCAATTTGAAGATCATAACGAATTCAGACGAAGAATCAGACATCTATGGATTTATGGTTCAAGGTACGCTTCCGTTTTCATTTTGATATTCTCATTAATTTCAACATGGATGGTTACAAGGTTGATTATTGATTTTGGATCGATAATCCTTTTTTGTTTTTCTATCACTATCTTCTATCTATGGAATATGTCTACAAGAGTCTCCTAACTTCCTCCTCTATATTTATGGATGAAGAGTTGTATTTATAGAGTGAGAATTGGGCCAAAATCCATGTCCTAATTGATTTTCAAGAAGAGGTTAAATAAAATTAGGAAAGTAACTGGCCGGAATGGCATGTCCGATGGCACAGGCCACTGGAATTGTTCTCTGCAACAGAATGTTTGGTGGCTGCGATGGCAGCCTATTATTTTGGGCCAATATCAAGTCGGTCCATAAACTCTTCTCTTTGAGTCATTTTTGCTTTGCACCTTTAGTCCTTCATCTTTAAATCTTCATAATTGAATCATCACCATTCTTCAATCATTCGTAATTGATTTGATTGTAAGTTTTCCAAGTTTGCAATTACGTCCCTAAACTCATCAAATGTTAGATTTAGCTCCCAAAACTTGTGAATCACCTCTTGTTGGCACATTAATGTTTCCAATTGATTAATAACAATCCAATTGGTTAATGTTTCCAATTGGTTGGCACACGCTGTAAATGTGTCCCTACTTGATTTAACTAAAAGAGCTGATAAAAATATAAGTCAAGATCAACAATTAATTTCAATCACATTTCATACGACCCACAAACTTTCATCAACTTTTTCAACTACGCATTTTATCAACTTAAATTAAAATTTACTAAAAATCAAAATTTTAGCTAAACCAAACATGGGCGTAATGAATTCTCCATGTGGAAGTTGGAGTTCATGATCATTAGCAGGGCTTGAAGTAGATAGTTTTAACAAAATAGGCATACAAATTTGTATCATCCAACAACCATTTTAATTGGCGATCAAGAAACCTATTTATATTCATCAATTTGGACATAAAAGAAAGTAGGTCTCGACATCATGGAATTGTTCATGGATATTCGATACGATACCTTAAATTAGTTGATGGTTATAAGAAATTTTAAACTAACTTTTGTGGGTTAAGAGTTCTTCCAAGTCTGGGAAACGAGGAACTCGGTTAGTCCCATAAGGTGGTCAAGCTGGGAGATCGACCACCAAATCGAACTCAAAAAGTATAATTTCAGAAAAGTTTTATATCCAATTGCGTGAATCAAAAACTCGAAAACACTAATAATAAGAGAGAATGTCTTCTGACTTAGCTTGTGTATTAACATTGTGCCTTGAAATTATTACATTAGAGTTTTAGGTTGCTGTTTTAACTCGTATTTGCAACATATGTTATGTTATTTTTCCATTGAACTTGTGAACTTTGTCATTTCCAGGAAAAAGAAATGGTCGAGTTGGAGGTCTGTTAAGATTTGAGATTCTATCTTAAAAAGTCAACCTTATTAAGAGGAATAACTTAAACTCTTATAAATGATCAATTTATAAGAGTTTAAGCTACTTCTCTTAATAAAGTCGACATTTTATGATAGAATATCAAATCTTAACATGGTATCATAGCCCATGAAGCTCCAACGAACAATTCGATCCGATTAAGATTTAAAAAAAATTAAACACACGAATTTCAAGATTGATCTGCTCAAACGAGCCACCATCTTCCGAGGCATGTTAAGGGATAAAATCCTACATTGAATACAGATGAAAACATAGAGCAATTTATAAGAGTTTAAGCTACTCATCTTAATAATGTTGACTTTTTAAGATGGAACCCCAAATTTTAACAAGGTCGTCTCACACATTTCTTTGACAACCGGATTTGTGTCGAGTTCTAGCTCAACTCATCTAGTATTACTCAACAATTATTATTTATATTGTATTGTGTCTCGAACATGTTTCCAATAAAGCAAAACTAAAACACGAAAACAAAAATGTAAATCATTGTTCAAAAAAGAATGTTGAAGACATCAAAGGAATTCTTGACTGAGAATACAATAAAAGTTTGATCGTAAAGACATTTACTATTGAGAATTAGAAATCTTAATTCTATTTCACCAAAAACAATCAATTAATAGAAATAAATAAAAATACACAAGATTTATAGAGATTCACTCCAATATGAAATTATGTTATCTTTCGTCGCTACAGTAATTCACAACATTAAAAATAAGTTTACAAGAGAAATCCTACACACCTCCCTTCCTCCCTCTCATTTGTTGTTGTTTTATGATGATAATTCAAATGTCTAATAACATCTCGTAATTTATAAGATAAATTAAGGTAAAATCGAAACTTACAAGGACATAAATTCTTAAGACGAAATTTACAAGAACACAAATTTTTAAACTATTCTTAATGAAATTTTGATCCAGTTCCCGCTCCCAACTCAGTTGGGAGAAAGGCTTCCTGCACCTCTTCCAAATCTCACAATGACCTCGTCGCGAAAATTGATGTTTACTGATTTCGTGGAGCGATAATAATTAGGCTCCACGGCTTAATATTTACATATTACAAAAGTTTTCAAAACACAAATATTAGAGAATACGCTCTTTACGTGGTGAAGTCTCTTTTCATATTCCTTCTCAAGTTTGGACCTTCAAGATAATTTGAGCATGTTTAGGTTAGGGTGTGTCTGGAGCTGATTAAAATGGATAAAAAAATTGATTTTTGGTCCGTTATGCATCAATTCAGCTTGTCTTTGTTGACTTCTATTTCTCACATGCGGCCAAGGGCGGACCCAGCACCTGGCCAGCCCTCGCGTCCGCTCGTGTTGGGTCTGGCAAAAATTCTTCAAAGTTCAGACAACCGCTGAGAAGGAAGAAGATGAAGAACAGAAGAAGGGGGAAAGCTGCTGGGTTGGATCAGAACCAAATAAAATTTTTGAGCCTCATTTTTTTAAAAATAAAAGGCTCGATTTTTTAGCCCAATTCGGTCCAATCCATTTAACAAAAACCAAATAAAATGAAAAAGTCCAATCCAATTTCCATAGACCATAGCCATTTCTCATTTCTTCTGGTAGTGAACTGGGCGACGAGGTCTGGGGCAAATGGGCGATTGTTGGCGAAATTAATTTGGGGTCTGAGGAAGATGGTGGAGGAGGCTGCCGGTTCCGGCTGTGACTGTGATTGTGATTGTTTGGGCTGGAGTGGAGGCTGGGATATGGCATGTGGACATGTTGATTGGTGAATGGTGAGACCGGTGAAAGGAGGCCCGACTCCAAGGCTGGACTGCAGCGGTACAGAGCTTTCTGCTGGAGTCGAGGATTGGAGGTTGCTGGTGCTAGGCTTAGTGGGCTGCGTTTTCTGCTGTGGTGGAGTGGAGTGGACTGTAGAGGATGAGAGAGGCTGGAGCTACGGGCTGGGGTAAACTTGAGTTTTTGGGCTGGACCAACTGGAGTCTTTACATATTTATAATTTTATGGATTATAAATTTATGATAAATGAGTAAATGAGTTTTTCTATGGACTATTTAGTATTTGTTATTAATTAATTATGATAAATGAGTAAATGGAAATTTATGAATGGATGCAATCCCTGGATTGTATATTTATGTTTTTGTATTGAAATATATTTTCTTATGTATATACTTTTTATGTTTTAGTGCATTTATATATGTATTGAATTATATTTTGATTATTACGAACGTTGATTGTCTACGGTCATCGGTCACGGGTCAACGCCTGTGCTGGGTCCAATTCCTGGATTCGCCCTGCATGCGGGCCCCACATTGAAAAGCAACGGTATAAAAATCAGTTTCTTTCAACTTAAAATTTCCACCACACACAGCCTTAATATGTTATATTTTATAATTTTTAAGTAAAGATCATACCATCAAACTAAATAATAAAAATACTTATTTTAAAACTTACTTTATTATTTATAAGTAGATTCTTAAGCTTAGCTTTTGTTTGAGCCACGTTCTCATTTTCAACTACACATTTTTTAATAAAATAATATTTTCCATCACATCAATAATTTTTCCTTATTTTTCAACCACATATTCACCATCACACAACACAACACAAAAAATGCTATCTCTCCTAAAAATGTGCATCAAACACTCTTAGTCAATCATTTTCTTAAAAAAATCGTCTCAAATCTAGGATCATGCTAATTTCATTATATTCACATTTCAGTAAATTTTCTATGCAATATAATAGGGTACACCATCTTTTTGTGAATGCAAAGTTGAATTGGTAATCACCAATCACATGTGATGCAGGACGGGAAAGAATTGAGTTAAGAATGAGTTTAGAATTAAGCTAAGAAGCCTAAGAAGAGGGAGAGAAGAAGCCAAGAGGAAGAAGAAGAAGAAGCAGGGAGGAGGAAGATGGAAGAAAACGGTTGCAAGCCAATCTTTAATTCATCATAATATTCAACTGTTTAATAACAACGAAGAAAACCATATAAATAGTAAAAATAGTAAAAACCTAACGGGTTTGGGCCAACCCACTACTACAAGCCCAATAATAATAATAGAACGTAAATAATAAAATTTCATAAAAATGATGTCCGCATCAATTCTCCTGGGGTGGGAAAAACTCGACCCTGTCGAGTGGATAAACTTCGACCAAGGGGGACGATCTTTCGTAAGAACCAGATATCGAAACTCAACAAATGATGCCAAGGCCAATTGCAAACTGTCCTCGAGAATATGATCTGGATCAGGTGGAGCTACCCAACAAGCAAGGAAGCACCAGATTTCTCCATCATTGGTCAACATAATATGTTCATCTTAAATAACATCAATTGTGTCTTTGTGTGCTGTAATAGATGGGATTGAAGTAGAAATATGAACATGGACGGGTTGGGGGTCCACAAAACTAAATAGAAAAGGATCATCAAATGACTTGAATTGATGTTTGTAAGTATTGAAGTCCTCAATGTTTAAAGTCGAGTGGTAGCCAAAATATGAGAAAAGATCAATGACACGTGCATTTGGACCAACATGCTTCAAAATTTTAAAGATACCATCACTATGAGCTTGCAATATAATATAATCCTCAATATTAAATTTAAAACACCGTTTATGCAAATCAACTTGAAGTTTATATGGTGCATTACTTGCTTCAAATCGGTTATTGATCTCAATATGCAAAGCATGAAGATGATGTACAAATGCCTCAGTTGATATTGACACACTAGCATGTGGGAACATGAGAATAAAATCTAAAGACTTCATATGCTCACAATCATGACTAAATTCAAAGGGATTCATACTTACTGACCGACTCACCAAATGTTTATATATGATTTGACTTGTAGGGGCGATCAAATCCCAATACCCAAGATATTCCCTAAAAATGGCACGAGTGCGCAAATCAATAGTACATCTGGGTTGGATAAGGGTACGACATACAACACTTGACTGGGAGGTATCGGGAACAAGGGGTACAATACCTAGATTCATAAGAAACGTCTGAATACTACCCGAGGAGGTGTTCTCACTATCATCAAAGTCATCGGATTCTTCAAGTTTAGGTACATAGACTTGATCGTCTAATTGTTTATCTATTTTATCCTGTCGTTCGTCAATGACTAAGGTTTGACTAGGACATTTGGAAGGGATGTGGCCAAAGTCCTTATAGTTGAAGCACTGCAAGTGAGAAGAAGTCCTTGGAATTTCAGAAATTTTATCCTTATTTTTTAACACAGAAGGAACATTTGACGGGGAAGGTCTTCTAATAGACTTAAGAGGACGTGGCGTTGAGGATATTGGTTTATAGTTGTCATCACGCGTTTTATATGGAGAACCAATAATCAACTCAAAATCTCGAGTTAAAGAGTAAGCCTGATCAAGAGTAGTGACACCCCTAAGGAAAATCTCACGCTTAAGATCATCTCTTAAACCTTGACTAAACCTACTCAAAGTCAGGGCCTCATCCTCAATGATATGACATCTCATTCGAAATTCCTCAAATTCAGCAATATACTCGATCACTAACCGATTCCCTTGTTTAAGGGCAGTACATTGAGTAAAAACCTCAAAATCTAAGCACCCATTAAAAGTATGAGCATCTACTTTATTGCTTCTAAAGAAACGCTCCTTATGACGTGGAAGAGAATGAGTATTGTGACGGTCATAACCTCGCTCTTGCTTACGAACCCAATCCCCATCCCTACGGTCGTGTCGAAAATACTTCTGATCACCTTGTCGACAACGATATTGTCTATCATAGGACACTTTCGAATTGTCCACATCAGTCGCACGAAGGACTTGCTTAAAATTGTTCAAACTAGCAGATAGGCCCCTACTCTCCTCAAGAGTAGCGGTTATTTGGATTTGGATATCTGATATTTGTCGGGTGAGCGCATCAAATTGTGAGGGGTCCATGGTTAAAGTACTGAAACTAGAAGTGACAAGACGACCACTACGCAACTGCATGCATTGTACTAGGAACTAAATGACGTGCAATGAAGAGATCAATGAACAATAAGTGCAAGCAACGACAAATAATAACTTGAGCATTTTTTTTTAATTTTTAATTTTGGGATTAAATAAATCCAAATACTGCAAGCTAATATTGCTGATAAATGTAGAATCACAAAGCAGATGTCAAATATGAGTAAAAATCGGATCACATAAAATAAGGGGCAAAATGGGAATTGAACAAGTGGAGTGATTCGATCGCGTTAACCTTAGATAAAATTATGGGAATTTAATAAGTCAAGGGGTTCGGTCACGTGAATTGTAGGTAAATTCGGAATAACAGCAACACAAAAATGTAACTGATGCAATTTGACGACGAAACAGTAATATAAACCAAAGATGAAGGAATAACAGCGTCCCTGTTGTCTGTCGAAGCAAATGAGCACCAAGTAATTGATTTCCAAAGACAAGAAACAGTAGCTCTCCCCTTTGTTTACTGAAGTAACCGCGCCAATCAACGGATGAAAGAGATGTGTACCTACAAAATGTTAGAAGATTCCCTCTCCTTTTTATTTTTCACTCTTTTTTTTTCTCTTTTTTTTTCACTTTTTTTTTCACTTTTTTTTTTCACTCTTTTTTTTTTTTTCACGTTTTTTTTTTAAAACTGAAAATGAGTTACAAAGATAGGGCCCAAAATCTGGCCCAAAACTGAAAGGAACTTACAAAATTAGGGCCCAAAAACGGTGGCCCATACCAAATCAATTACCATAAAAGTAGGGCCCAAAACTGTGAGCCCAAAACAATAGTTAAACCACACTCTTGAAGCCCAAAAGATGGAGGCAGGGACCGATTCTTCTCCTCTTCCTCTCTGCGCGACCGCTTCTCCGCGGTTTCTTTTGTCTTCCTTTTTTTTTTGTGTGTGTATGTGACCGGTGGTTGGGCTTGGGGCTGCTGGTCAATGGACTGGGGAAATTTGGTGGTGGCGGGTTGCGAGTTGAGCGAGCGACCGGGTGTGGGTTGTTGCAGTTTCCCTACCGATTTCTTCTCCTCTTCTCTGTCTTCACGTTGGTTTGGGTAATTTGTGGAAGAAAAGTTGGCCAGGGGCGTTGGGCAGTTAGCATATAAGGGATCTTTTGTGTGTGGTGCTGCAGCCGACGATTTGGGCTTGGGCTTGCCGGTTGTTCCTCTGCGATTTCTTTCTTTTCTAAGATTTTTTTGTTTTTTTTGTTGTTGTTTGGACGTGGGTGTGGTAGAGGCGGCTTGGGGCGAAGGTGGAGGGCGAGTTGGCGGTGGTATTGCGTGAGGCGGTGGTTGGCGGTGGTGGGATGGTGGCGGTTTTGCGGTTAATTGTAGTAAACGAGTCGGGTGGCGGATTCAATTGGCTGTTTTGCAGTTTGGGTGGATTGATGCTGGGGCTGGGCTAATGCTGGGACTTGCTGACTGTTTTGGTGTGAGACGGTGGTTGAGTGGTGCTGGTCTGATTTTTGTTGGCGGCTGGAATTTTAGGAGAAAACTGGTGTGGGTTTAGCCGTGTTTGGGCAGTTGAGAAAGATAACCAGGTTTTAGCTCTGATACCAATTTGATGCAGGACGGGAAAGAATTGAGTTAAGAATGAGTTTAGAATTAAGCTAAGAAGCCTAAGAAGAGGGAGAGAAGAAGCCAAGAGGAAGAAGAAGAAGAAGCAGGGAGGAGGAAGAGGGAAGAAAACGATTGCAAGCCAATCTTTAATTCATCATAATATTCAACTGTTTAATAACAATGAAGAAAACCATATAAATAGTAAAAATAGTAAAAACCTAACGGGTTTGGGTCAACCCACTACTACAAGCCCAATAATAATAATAGAACGTAAATAATAAAATTTCATAAAAATGATGTCCGCATCAACATGTGTGTACGATACGTAGTTTATGCATTGGAACCATTCGTGAATTAGTTCAGTTTTCAATCATTGAAGGCTTCAATATGTTATTCAAATAGTAAATTAATTACCGGATGATAAAGAAGAAATATGTTGGTCAATTAGTATTGTTGTTGTATTAGTAATATTTTGCAAGTAAGGCTGAGAGAAAGTTCAAAATTCTGTTTGTTGGGGCCCTTTGGAGGGGGGAACAGAATTTGAAAATTCCCTGTAATGTTACCCGAAACAGAAAAAACCTGCTATCTGGAATTGCCTGAAACAGCCTGCACTTACCTAAATGGGACGTGAAATTCAAATTTTCAAAATGGGTGGAAGAAAATTCTTTACCCGAATTGGTAAAAACCAGCCGCAAGAACACTCTTGAATCTTTAAGAATAAAGTCAAAAACCTGCTGGCTGATTCGAATTTACCAAGTGGCGATGCCAAATTCGAACTTCATTCACTTAAGCATCAAATAAAACTGGATGAACAATGCAACCAACCTGCTCGCCGGTTACAAATCTTCCAAGAAACTCTTGGATCTTCAATGACTAAACACAAAGTGCTGGCCCAAATTTCATATCTTCAAAGAGAAACACCATGAATCTGGACAAACTTAACCTAAAAACTGCATGCTTGATTCAGCAAAATCGAAATAAGTACAAGAAACTCCATAAAGTTGTCATGTGAGTAGTGGATTTTCTATGTACACTCCAGGATGAGAGTCTTTACTCTCATATATTTAGTTTTATCTGCATATCTTAGTTGTTGCGTTGTTAGCATTTATATAAGTGTGACCCACCTCGGTTCAGTGCGTCGTATTTATTTCTCAGTTTTTTTTTTTATATTGACATAGTATGCAGTGAATTACTTTGAAATTAGATGTTGAAGATTGCTTGAGGAAGGCCCGGTTGTTAGGGATACCATGGAATGTTTAGTATTTATTAGAAGTCTGTGTGTTGTTGGTGTTGAAGTTTTGGTTGAATGCCCTAAGTTGCCCGGGGAAAACTTCCTGTTGGAATTAATATGAATATTAATAAAGTTGCAGAAATTAACTTATCAGATATATGATCGAGTCTCTGTTGAGTAGCACGATGTCCTAAAGCGAAATTGTCCGTCGATAACTGCTGCGACCTCCGTGGACAATCACCTCCAGGATACAACGATCAAATAACCCAATTGTGCAGCAATCACAAAAGGTTTTTAGAACTCTCAAGTGTACTCCAGAAAATATGAAAAGACAATTTGAGTATAATATTTTACTGTATATATGAAGAGACAATTTCGTTTTTGTTGTAGTAGTTTTCTAAAGTCCAGAAGTGAGTTTATATGTGCAATAAAGAGATGTTAACGCTTCGCTTCCACATGATATCTAGCAGTTAATAGTTGCCGGTAGTGTAATGGGAGCCTTTGGTAAGCATATTAAACTGGTGAAGTGTATAAACAGGTCTGTGTGTGGTGTGTGGGCTAGTTTGAACCCAGTTAAATATTTCCGAAAATAATTAAAAAAAGTAATTTATATTATTTTATTAAGGATATCAAAGACTTGTTTTTGTTTAATGCGTGAGGCGTGGCTCGAACCCCTGACCTCCCACACAAATTTCACGTTTTTTACCAGTTGGGCACTTTATCTTAATTAATTATTTCTTTCACATATTATATTTATTGTATAAATATATAACAATCTCCCACATGAAAGAAATAAGATAGATAAAAATAATATTCTGGAGTACGGTAGAAATCACGTAGGCTTAGGTGTCTATCGACTTGAACCTTAGCTTTGTATATTCTATCGAGCTTGCTAACTGTAGAGTGAACTATGCCTTGAACTCCACAATTATGATTTGCAAACTGAGACAATAGAACACACACATGATTTCTAAAACAATCATTGAGTTCTCGCGGTTGTGTTCATTTCGGCCGTGAACTTTCTCGGTTTCTTTGAGTGCTCTAGAGAATTAGCCTCAATTCTCATAGGAAGCGACCCCACTTCCACACTCAAATAGGTGCTTCTATCAAGGATGCACTGTATTTAAACATCCCACTGAATATCAGCTATAGAAAGCATTAAGAGCATTTGCTCATCCTCTAATCAATACAGTTGGTACTACTCATCATAGGGAGGGGTTTGAAATAAATTCAATGTAGTACCCCCACAAATCACTCCAATAACTTTATTATCACATTGAACCTTATCCATGGGATCTCCAATCGCAAGGTTGGGTTTCCATTATAGGTGATCTAATTTGTAATAGGCTTTAGCCCCATCCCCCTCGATGTTTTCTGAACTAGCTCTCTAGCTAATCCTTTGATTAATGGGTCAGCAATATTATCACTTGACTTCACATAGTCAATAGCTATAACCCCATCCTTAAGCAGCTGACGCACAGTATTGTGCCTCCTACGAATATGTTTAGACTTTCCATTGTAGGATGAATTTTGAGCTCTTGAAATAGCTGCTTGACTGTCACAATGGACATAGATAGCTGGAAGTGGTTTGGACCACAAAGGAACATCCAAAAGAAAATTCCTTAACCATTCAGCCTCTTCACCTGCCTTATCCAATGCTATGAACTCTGATTCTATAGTGGATCTCGCAATGCAGGTTTGCTTAGTAGATTTCCAAGATACAGCACCACCTGCTAATGTAAAAACATATCCACTTGTAGATTTAGTTTCATTGGTATCTGAAATCCAATTAGCATCACAATATCCCTCAAGTACAGCAGGATATTTAGTATAATGTATTCCCCAGTCTAGAGTGTATCTCAAATACCTCAAGACTCGAATGAGAGCATCCCAATGTTCATTATTAGGATTACTAGTATACCTGCTAAGTCTACCGACGGCATATGCTATATCAGGTCTGGTACAGTTCATGAGATACATGAGACTGCCGATCACTCTAGCATATTCTAAAGCAGAAACACTAGGACCTGAATGTTTTCTCAAATGATGACTTGCATCATAAGGTGTTTTAGCGGGAATACAATTATATTGTTTAAACTTCTTAATCACTTTTTCTACATAATGTGATTGGGTTAAAGTAATTCCTTCGGAATGTGATACTATTTTAATCCCTAGAATAACATCAGCAACACCCAAATCTTTCATTTCGAAGTGCTTTTTCAGAAACTGTTTAGTCTTATTAATCACATCTAAACTAGTTCCCATTATAAGCATATCATCCACATATAAGCAAATTATAACACCACTATCCCCCACAAATTTGCTATATATACATTTATCTGCTTCATTTATCACATAACCATTAGATGTCAAAGCTGTATCAAATTTCTCATGCCATTGCTTAGGGGCTTGTTTAAGGCCATAAAGAGATTTTTTAAGTCTACACACTTTATCATCAAGGCCTTCCACCACAAATCCCTCAGGTTGATCCATATAAATCTCTTCTTCTAAATCTCCATATAGAAAGGCAGTCTTGACATCCATTTGATGTATAATAAGATTATACAATGAAGCAATTGCAACTAACATCCTAATAGAGGTAAGTCTAGTAACATGTGAATATGTATCAAAGAAGTCAACTCATTCTTTTTGTTTATAGCCTTTAGCTACAAGTCTTGCTTTAAATTTATCAATTGAACCATAAGGTTTCAATTTTGTCTTAAAAATCCATCTACACCCAATGGTTTTACATCCTCTAGGCAAGTCTACTAATTCCCAAGTGTTATTAGACATAATGGAATCATATTCACTATTTATAGCTTCCTTCCAAAATATAGAATCTGGTGAAGATATAGCTTCATCAAATGTAATAGGATCATCCTCTATTAAGTATGTTAGAAAGTCAGGACCAAAAGAAGTAGTAGTCCTAGGTCTTTTGCTTCCTAAGTATTCTGAAAAGCCTGAATTATTTGATGGAAAGAATTTTAAGAGATGGCAAATGAAATTGCGTTTTTATTTGACAACTCTTAAAGTTGTAGATGCTATTGAATCTGATAAACCTGTTTTTGCAATTGCTGATGAGCCTACTGATAATGAAACATCAGATTTAGCTATTTGGGAACGTAATGATTATATGTGCAGAAATTATATTCTGAATTGCTTGACGTTGGATTTATATGATGTTTACTGGTCGTGTAAATCTGCTAAAGAATTATGGAAGTCATTAGAAAAGAAATATGCTACTGAAGATGCTGGAACTAAGAAATTTGTTGTGGGAAAATTTCTAGAGTTTAAAATGGATGATATTAGAACGGTGGTAAGTCAAGTTGAAGAATTACATATTATAATTCATGAAATTATTGCTGAGGGTTATAAAATATGTGAAGGTTTTCAAGTATCTGCTATAATTGAAAAACTACCACCTTCTTGGAAAGAGTATAAAAACAGTTTGAAGCATAAAAGAAAAGAAATGTCATTAGAGGATTTGATTATCAGAATTAGGATTGAGGAGGACAATAAAATGGCAGAACGTAGGGAGAGACCAGACTTGGGTACAAAGACCAATCTTATTGAAGGAGGTTCTGATAGTAAGAAAGCTGTTGGAAATTTTACCAAAAGTCAGAATTTTAAAGGCAGATTCAAGGGGAAACCATTCATAGGAAAGAACAATCGGTCTAAGCCTCAATTTAAAAATAAAACTGTTGGTGATTGTTTTGTTTGTGGTAAACCAGGTCACTTTGCAAAGGATTGCCAAAATAGGAAAGGAAAAACTGTGAAGCATCAGGCACATATAGTGGAAGATGGGAATTTTTCTGCTATGGTGACAGAAGTTAATCTAGTGAGCAACATGACAGACTGGTGGGTAGATTCTGGAGCTACCAAACACATTTGCTGCACGAGAAGTGCATTTTCTTCATTCACTCCTAATAGTGATGGAGAATGTCTGTTCATGGGGAATGCTTCCTCCTCCAAAATCGAGGGGAAAGGAACTGTGACACTTAGATTTACTTCTGGAAATATCCTTAGTTTGAAGGATGTCCTTTATGTACCTAATATAAGGAAAAATCTAGTGTCTGGATCTATTTTGGTCAAAAAGAGATTTAAAATTGTATTTGAGAGTGGTCACGTTGTAATGTCTAAGGGTGGTACTTTTGTTGGGAAAGAGTATGCAGATGAGGGTCTATTTAAATTAAATGTTTCTGTGATCAATAATAAAGCTTCTACTTCTTCTGTTTACTTGCTGGATTCTTATGATTTATGGCATGCTAGACTTGGACACGTTAACATGAATTCTATTAAAAAATTAATGAGATTGGGAAACATTCCTAAAACTGATAAGTTCCCAAATTCAAAATGTGAAACGTGTATTGAATCTAAGTATGCTAGAAAACCATTTCCACATGTTGATAGAACTACTTCAGTTTTAAGTTTAATACATTCTGATTTATGTGATTTAAAAGGATATGTTACTCGTGGTGGAAATAAATATTTTTTAACTTTCATTGACGATTACTCCCGTTATTGTTACATTTATCTTCTTAAGAGTAAGGATGAAAGTTATTCAAAATTTATTTCATATAAAACTGAAGTAGAAAATCAGTTAGATAAAACTATTAAGATTTTAAGATCTGATAGGGGAGGAGAATATTCAGGCGAGCTTGATAAATTTTGTGTTGATAATGGTATTATTCATGAGACTATTCCACCATATTCTCCCCAATCTAATGGTGTAGCTGAAAGGAAAAATAGAACTCTAAAGGATATGGTCATTTCAATGCTAAACTCTTCTGAATTACCTTTTAACATGTGGGGGGAAGCACTTCTTACTGCATGTTATGTTCTTAACAGAATTCCTAGTAAGAAAAATGATAAATCCCCTTATGAATTGTGGAAAGGTAGAATACCTTCATATAAATATCTTAAAGTGTGGGGGTGTTTAGCTAAGGCATCTATTCCAGCACATAAGAGAACTAAACTTGGTCCAAAAACTGTTGATTGTGTGTTCATAGGTTATGCTTTTCATAGTAATGCCTACAGATTTTTAGTAATTGACTCTAAAAATATTTTGAATGAAAAGAACACAATTTTTGAAACTAGAAATGCAGAATCTTTTGAAAATAGATTCCCTTTTAAAGAAAAATCTGCAGGACCAAGTAGCTCTCTTAGTGTCCCTCCTAGTGTTAGAGAAGAGCCTATTGAATTAGAAGAAGCTGAAGTTAGGAGAAGCAAAAGACCTAGGACTGCTACTTCTTTTGGTCCTGACTTTCTAACTTACTTAGTAGAGGATGATCCTATTACATTTGATGAAACTATATCTTCACCAGATTCTATATTTTGGAAGGAAGCTATAAATAGTGAATATGATTCCATTATGTCTAATAACACTTGGGAATTAGTAGACTTGCCTAGATGATGTAAAACCATTGGGTGTAGATGGATTTTTAAGACAAAATTGAAACCTTATGGTTCAATTGATAAATTTAAAGCAAGACTTGTAGCTAAAGGCTATAAACAAAAAGAAGGAGTTGACTTCTTTGATACATATTCACCTGTTACTAGAATTACCTCTATTAGGATGTTAGTTGCAATTGCTTCATTGTATAATCTTATTATACATCAAATGGATGTCAAGACTGCATTTCTATATGGAGATTTAGAAGAAGAGATTTATATGGATCAACCTGAGGGATTTGTGGTAGAAGGCCTTGATGATAAAGTGTGTAGATTTAAAAAATCTCTTTATGGCCTTAAACAAGCCCCTAAGCAATGGCATGAGAAATTTGATACAGCTTTGACATCTAATGGTTATGTGATAAATGAAGCAGATAAATGCATATATAGCAAATTTGTGGGGGATAGTGGTGTTATAATTTGCTTATATGTGGATGATATGCTTATAATGGGAACTAGTTTAGATGTGATTAATAAGACTAAACTGTTTCTGAAAAAGCACTTCGAAATGAAAGATTTGGGTGTTGCTGATGTTATTCTAGGGATTAAAATAGTATCACATTCCGAAGGAATTACTTTAACCCAATCACATTATGTAGAAAAAGTGATTAAGAAGTTTAAACAATATAATTGTATTCCCGCTAAAACACCTTATGATGCAAGTCATCATTTGAGAAAACATTCAGGTCCTAGTGTTTCTGCTTTAGAATATGCTAGAGTGATCGGCAGTCTCATGTATCTCATGAACTGTACCAGACCTGATATAGCATATGCTGTCGGTAGACTTAGCAGGTATACTAGTAATCCTAATAATGAACATTGGGATGCTCTCATTCGAGTCTTGAGGTATTTGAGATACACTCTAGACTGGGGAATACATTATACTAAATATCCTGCTGTACTTGAGGGATATTGTGATGCTAATTGGATTTCAGATACCAATGAAACTAAATCTACAAGTGGATATGTTTTTACATTAGCAGGTGGTGCTGTATCTTGGAAATCTACTAAGCAAACCTGCATTGCGAGATCCACTATAGAATCAGAGTTCATAGCATTGGATAAGGCAGGTGAAGAGGCTGAATGGTTAAGGAATTTTCTTTTGGATGTTCCTTTGTGGTCCAAACCACTTCCAGCTATCTACGTCCATTGTGACAGTCAAGCAGCTATTTCAAGAGCTCAAAACTCATCCTACTATGGAAAGTCTAGACATATTCGTAGGAGGCACAATACCGTGCGTCAGCTGCTTAAGGATGGGGTTATAGCTATTGACTATGTGAAGTCAAGTGATAATATTGCTGACCCATTAATCAAAGGATTAGCTAGAGAGCTAGTTCAGAAAACATCGAGGGGGATGGGGCTAAAGCCTATTACAAATTAGATCACCTATAATGGAAACCCAACCTTGCGATTGGAGATCCCATGGATAAGGTTCAATGTGATAATAAAGTTATTGGAGTGATTTGTGGGGGTACTACATTGAATTTATTTCAAACCCCTCCCTATGATGAGTAGTACCAACTGTATTGATTAGAGGATGAGCAAATGCTCTTAATGCTTTCTATAGCTGATATTCAGTGGGATGTTTAAATACAGTGCATCCTTGATAGAAGCACCTATTTGAGTGTGGAAGTGGGGCTGCTTCCTATGAGAATTGAGGCTAATTCTCTAGAGCACTCAAAGAAACCGGGAAAGTTCACGGCCGAAATGAACACAACCGCGAGAACTCGATGATTGTTTTAGAAATCAAGTGTGTGTTTTATTGTCTCAGTTTGCAAATCATAATTGTGGAGTTCAAGACATAGTTCACTCTACAGTTAGCAAGCTCGATAGAATATACAAAGCTAAGGTTCAAGTCGATAGACACCTAAGCCTGCGTGATTTCTACCGTACTCCAGAATATTATTTTTATTTATCTTATTTATTTCATGTGGGGGATTGTTATATATTTATACAATAAATATAATATGTGAAAGAAATAATTAATTAAGATAAAGTGCCCAACTGGTAAAAAACGTGGAATTTGTGTGGGAGGTCAGGGGTTCGAGCCACGCCTCACGCATTACAACTGGTAAAAAACGTGGAATTTGTGTGGGAGGTCAAGGGTTCGAGCCACTCCTCACGCATTATAAGGTCAGGGGTTCGAGCCACGCCTCACGCATTATAATGCGTGAGACGTGGCTCGAACCCCTGACCTCCCACACAAATTCCACGTTTTTTACCAGTTGGGCACTTTATCTTAATTAATTATTTCTTTCACATATTATATTTATTGTATAAATATATAACACTTCCCAAGAATCCAGTGTACGCATAATTCGTTTTGCTTTTGGTTTGTGTACTTCGCAAGTGTTTGCCCTGGCGAATTGTCCTCAACCTTGGCCCATCTTGCGTTTTTGGTCTCAAAACTTTTGAATCTTGGCAATCACGTCCTAAACCTATGCTTTTTGGTGCACAGTTGGATGGATTCGGTCCAGATTGTCATTAGTTTTGCACCTGGACTGCACTTTCGATAAATTGCATATGCAGTCCCAACTTTGGTGAAAGTAACTATCTTGTCCTTGTCTCAATCTTTGTGAAATAGTACTTTCCTACCTAATGGTTTTTGTCAACTTTTGCTGTTAAGTCAGACGCGTGAATTTTTTTTAAGAAAAGGGCCAAAAAAAAAAAAAAAAAAAAAAAAATCAAAATTTATCAAGAGGAGGTACATGTAAGGATCATTACTTTACTTTTCTTTATTTTCTTGTCCCAAGACTCCGAACCCAGTGAAGAATGGATATGTAAGCACTGGTTTAAAAAATGAAAATAAAAAAAATTCATAGAAGTCCAGGTTATATTTCGAAGAAAAAAGAAATATTCATACAAGTCAAGGGTGTAAGTGTTGCCTATTTGAATAACTTGTACTTAATTTTATTATTATTAAAATATCGGCATTTGATCGAAACACATTATTATAAATATCGTTGGGACTAAAAGAATAATTGAGACTAAACACGTGCACGACCTGTACTTTGGATACATGTGTAACCATCTATCTAGACTTGACTGCAACGAATGACACGTAAAATTCTTTAAATGCTATATACTGATTAAGGATGATAAAGAAAAGGAAAATTCCCTAGGGAATTCTTCACAG
Source organism: Fraxinus excelsior (assembly GCA_019097785.1). Taxonomy (NCBI): domain Eukaryota; kingdom Viridiplantae; phylum Streptophyta; class Magnoliopsida; order Lamiales; family Oleaceae; genus Fraxinus; species Fraxinus excelsior. The sequence goes on from CM032629.1 coordinate 29,718,931, forward strand.
AATTCGCATATGCTGCGTTGATAGCACTTGATTTGTAGTTTTTTTGCCAACTCCCAATGAAACTGTGCCAAGTGTCCCCCGATATGAATTCTATGAAACTTCTGTGTAGCATTCCTTTAAAATAAACACAATTTGAAGAACTTTCCTCATAAACGTGGACCAATGTCACAGTCAGCAGACCGAGACAAATGATGAAGAAATGTAATCCTTGTGTACAACAGGAAGCATAGAGTAAACAAAATACAATCTAAGATTAAGCTCATGTTTATAAATGGATTCAATTAAATAGAATTGAGTGATTGATAAATGGATAATACTTATGAATTTCTCGAAATATGTTTGATTATATACTGTCCATAAACATGAACCAGACATAGGCTAAATATAGACATTTTAAAACGAAACAAGTGTCAAATTCACGTCATGTTAGGTTTGCGATAGTTACCATACAAATAAAGCCATTGCATCAATTATGCTACAAACAACTAAATAGATTATTTAAACAAAACGTTCTTATTACAAGGAAATAAATGTTCTGAATACATGAGGTTTCCTAAACAATTTCCCTGAGACAAGTATACATAAAGAATCGGATAATTACAACTTCCATTCGGCCAAACAAAGCTTAAGGTAGTATACCACCAAACCACAAACCAGGAAGGGAGGGAGGGAGGGAGGGAGGGAGGGAGAGAGAGAGAGAGAGAGAGAGAGAGAGAGAGAGAGAGAGAGAGAGAAGAGAGATTCATTCTTCTGTAGCTAGCCAAATATTCCACAAGCTGTACAACAAGAACTACCGAGATCAAAACATATTTAGTTCAGAAAGGTCATCCATGGGTATCTCAAGGCCAACAGAATCATGGTCTTGTAATCCATCCACATCAAAATTGAACCAAGTATTGAAATCCTGAGGTGCATCAATGTCAGTACCAGCCCCTAGTTCCTCCATCGAGTCTAAATCATTCAGTGGCAAATTTCCTAATTCCAAAGATTCCTTGATGTCCTTTGATGAATCCTGAGGGACATTACCAGAAGACATAAATCTAACGTCCCTTTTCCTGTTGCAAGTACTACTTGCCGATTCACCAGAACCACTAGCTGAAGCGTATACGGGATGTGTTGTAACCCCATTTCCTGAAGTAGGAAGCTGCACGATCTTTTGCTTCGGCTTTGCTTTTGTTTTGCGCTCTCCCTTCAAGCCACCCGTTGATGCCCTGGAAACAGCCTTTCTGGTTGAAGGGGGGTCTCTTTCACTTCTCTTTCCCTTCGCATTGCCCAAAATGCCAAGAGTAGATGTGGCTCTAAAGACAGCATCTCCGACATGATTGAGCAATACTTCCTTCTTCTTTCCTTTATTCGATATCGGCCCATTTTTAGTAAGAGCCTGATCAGATAGATGACTTGAAGTCTCAAGTGCATCAGATAAACAACCATCAGCAAAACCGGACAAGGAGCCTGCTAAGAAAAAGCATATTAGATACAGCCAAGCTGCCGGGAAATGAACTGATGTATTTATAATGCGAAAGGTTTCAAAAGAATGTCAATAAAATCAAAATAAGACGCTGTTGCCTTTGAGGCCATACTTGACCCACACGACCCCTTGAACTCACGATTTAGCAAATAAAATAGACCATTTCGGCTAGTTTTACACATTATACCAAACCAACTCATGGGAGTCTTTTTCGCCAAACAACAGGCTAACATATTTCAAGCAAAACCAAAGCACAGAGAGATAAGAGACTCAGAAGCCAGCAGTTACCAAACTGTAACTGCTTAAGAATTGTTGAAAACAAGACTAAGTGGCGTATGCTCACCATTAGCAACTACAAGGTCTCTACTTGTCAGCTGCTCTCCTTCAGCTATCTGATTCGGTGCAGCATAAATGACATCACGAAGTGTGGGCTCAACAAAGCAACTTACTCCTGAATCTTCAAATTTCCGACATTTATCAAGTGTTCTCTTGGCAAAAGCCAATGCAACTTGTTTTGACACCTTAGCAATCCGATGTTTAGCAGCAAAGCTTCCTCGAGTTGCCTGTCAAATAATTCAAAGAGACACTCCACTATTGAACCTTAATGATAGATTTAAAATTTGACATGAAAGGAAAGAATTTTAACAGGAAGTCTTAATTATCGAAGTCAAAATTTATAGCGCACAAGTGTTGAACTTCTAAAATTTAATTTCTTTTTAAATTTATCCAAGCAGTTCCAACCTGATGTCAGGCTGGATAGGTGGGCCCTTCCGATCTGGCCCGTGCAGTTTGACATGTCTATTATACTATCTTTCATAGCCTACCTATGAAGTATTTTAATCTTCAAGTTTTCATACAAGAACAAACATTTTTTCCCCTAAAGGCTTTTGTACAAGACAATCAAGTATTACAATGCCTGACATTCAAGTATTTCAATCAAGAAACATCATATAGGTGAGACATTCAAATTTCAACTAACATGAAATTTTTTTCTGCATAAATTGTAAAATAACATTTCCTTGTAACTATAAAAATATTAGGAGTAACTGTCTGCTTCAAGGGCCATTTCCCAAATGATTCAACACTAGATTATCCATGAACTCCACATAAACAATAAAGGTTTAACAGAAAGTGAGCCGTGCACATATCTGTACAACTAAACAGCTCATTAAAGCTCTGTAGATGATTGACAAAAAGCAACAAATACTTGCCAAAAGTTTCTTGTATGCCAACTCAACAAGTTTATCCATAGCAAGCTGCTCCGGATCCCTGCATATTAAGCATAATGTGTTTGTCACAACAAGATTTCAGCAAAAATTTGCAATTATTGGTGATAATAGGAAGATCAAATGCTCGTGAACAAAATCCAAGTTTAAAGTATTTACCGAAGCTCTACATCCTTGCCTTCTTCAACAGCCTTGCATATTTTATCCAGGAACATCTTTTTCTTTCCAATCTAGAGTTTCACATGTAATTAAGAGGAATACTCAGTAATATTTAAAGGACAAATTTTATGGCAGAATAATGATCGGCAAAGGCTTTCGATGGCTACTGATATGAAAATAAAGGTACTCCTAAAAATAATTCAATAATCTCAATTAAAAGGTTCAAAGAGATTATGGAATGGTGGTGTGAGATAACCTGCTGATGGAGTCCCCTCTCCAGTTGATCAATATCGTGATTGATTACCATGTTCTCTCTGTCATCCAAGGCAGGCTGTAGTAGGCATCCCAGTGAGAAGCAAAAACGAATGCTTAAATGAATAAGAAACATTAGCAAAGAGAAAACCATGACACATGTAGAGATTGCGTTCGTCGCTTAAACATGCAATTTATTGATAAAATTATTACAATGAGTTCCAGAGAAAAAAGCAGGAGAACGGGGAATGAGAACTTATGATGAAAACCTTTCATCTTAAAGATGAGAAACATCACTTCAATCTCCATTATCTCTCCTAAAACAATAGCTTACCACGGTTTCTAAAAACAGGCCAACACTTTGCAGTTCCAGTACGAGTTTGTCTTCAAGACACATCTGCTCATATTGGCAATCAATGGAAGAAATGCCAAAATTTGTTGACTGCAAACTTTCTGGACCATAATCACACCTTGAAAGTCTGACCAACACTTCCACCTCTGAATGCACATATTCACTATCCCCTTGCAGCAATTCTCCATTGCGTGTATGATGTCGAACATTAGGGCTTTTGTCGTAGTCAGCATTTCCATTACAAGATATAAATATGCGCGCATTACCATTTTTCGGAGTTTGGACACCAAAAATTGTCTCACAGAAGTCCAATCTATCACGGTATCTACTTTGAGTATCAATAAGGCAGGAATCAACAGGAATAGTACTTGGTCCTCCAAACCCATTTTCTTCAAATTCTTCAATTTCATCTTCTATGATAAGAGCAGATAGTATTCTTTGGTAAAGTGGAGTAACTGTGTCGTGTCTTTTCCCTGTGTCACGGCACCCAAACAAAGAAGAATTCTGTAATTGCTCAATAAATTCCACCATATCAGAGGAGTCCTTTGTCCCAGTTTGAATTGTCATCTGTTGATTTCTCTTACCAGAAAGAGAATCAAATGCCGAATTTTTTTCATGGGCATCAACCTGATAAAACAAGAATTGTTTTGAATTTCAGATGAAGCAGATCCACAAAATAAAAATAGATGCAGAACCTGTTCCCTCCAATAATTTCATATAATTGTAATCTAAAGCCAAGAGGCTGCAAGGGCCAAAAGATGGCGTTTTATTGTTTTATGCATTCAATTATGCATAAAATATTCATATTGAAACTATATTCAAAACAATCAAAAGAATAGGAGAGAAAAGAAAAGAAACCACATATCATAAACCAATTTCACCTGAACATCATTGCCATGGCCAGAGAATTGAGATGGACTTCCACAGTCTTCAGCTAATTTCAGCTAGTCAAAAACAACAAAGAAAATGTAAGAGTCTCAATGACCATTTAAAATTAATCAAATAAGAAGGTGAGCTATATTATAACACATTAACCTTTAAGGCAGTCACCTCTTGGAATAAGAATGATTTTTTGTCTGAACTAATAGTGGTAAACGATGTCTCAAGTTTCTTCCAGAATGGGCTTGAACAGGCAAAAACTACAGCAAGTAAAAAAATTCCCACGATCTATTTGAGAAATAAATATAATCAATACGACAGAAAAACAATTGAAGCTAAACGCATACAGCTAGAATTGCAAGCCATATTCACAGCTGAGAAGAGCTCTTCATGGTCATCCTCTGCTTCCCCTGAAAAATCATAACGCATCAACAAAGTATTTCACAATCTTAAGAATTTCGAGAAACAAAAATCTGTTTATGTGGGCTTCTTCCATTTATCTCAGCTGTGGATTTTAGTTGTCTTTCGTTTGAGGCAAGCAGAAATGTCGATTAATCCTTCATAAAACTGGTTTTAGTATGAATGTGGAGCCCCATAAATAATTCAGACTGACTTCAAACCTCCCATATACAGTATAACTTAAAAAATCTCAAGAAATGAGGTAAAATAAGCACAAGAAAGCAGTAGTTGATCCCATTTTAGACCAGCATAGTAGCTAACAACTGAGAGAGATAAATCAAAGACAAAAAGAGAGATGAAAACTGACAAATCCAACATGGCTAATGCAAAATCACTCTAAAATGTAGGAGAATAATTCTGATAATAAATTATATTTAAACATTTACCATTAAAATCAGGAGAACCCCCATTTGCCACTTGGCCAAGACGAGAAAACCCTTTGCGATCCGATAGCTTCTTCAAAGTACGACCTGACTTGCTGTCGAAGTTTAACAAAAATCCCCATGAGATGGAGGAAACAAGAAAATTTCAATATATGCAGTTTCTCCTGTTAGGAGAATCTCCAGTACCTTCCACTCTTGTCACAACCAGACCTCGCATTTCGCAGTGGCTTGGCAGTTGATGGATTGTCCAACTTCTCTTTTATTGGTGAACTACTAGCCCTAGAAAATGGTGAATCCCTTCCATTCTGCCCTTGACTCCACACACCATCACCAATTTCTTCTTTAACCACAACTTTATTCTTTTTAGAAATTATTGGAGAAGGCCCAGCATCCTGACCAGCACTTGCACTTACAACATTTTTGTCCACAGAGCCACTACCTATAGGTTTATCCTTCATTCTGTTTTCACCAGAACCAGATTCATCACTTTCAGACAATCTCGCAGGGGATGAAACATTTCCAGATTTTGGATTGAAATTTTGGATTCCATTGGCTGCATCATTCGGGAGAAGAGGATTATTTCCACTAGAGCTTAATCTGGCACCAAACTCTGCAGGAGAGCATCCTTCAGACTGCAAGTTTACTTCATCATGGTTTGACACTGATAGAAGATTAGTCCTCCTTGTACGAGAAATCTTCTGTGGCCTCTGACCAACCCATTGAGTTAAGGGTGGAGAAGATGATCCTGCAGGAATAGCATGCTTGCGACTGCTAGCCCCATTAAATGAAGGGTTTTTGTTTATGCCTGGGGGTTGTTCCCAGCTCTCCATAGCTCCAGACACACGACGAACATTAGAAGCTGAATTGTTTGAAATTGCAGAGCCAGTTCGGGGAGCCCTCGAGGCCTTTCCTTTAATTATTGGACTAGGACAAACTGCATGATTGTCCTCAAGGGTATTCAACCTACAAGAAAAATCCAGTAAAAGTATCATCGCCAGAAAATGGAGTTTTTAGGGCAAGAACAAATGATGTTTAGCTAAGGATATAGTCTTTTCTGACTCTTAGCATTATATACAGAAAAGTTTGAACGTACTTAATATTTCCTTTCCCCAATACTCGCTCCTTAGTTGTTCCAGCAGAAACATCCCTTGAAGGAACAGATTTTTCTGGTTCATTTTTTAGAGTTGCACGAGCGCTAGAACTAGCAGGGGATGACGAAGAATCCAATTTGCTAGTGGAACTGACACCAGTAGAAGCCCCTGATCTGTGAAAACAAGTTTCGAGGATTTAAACATCGTTTATTGTGTTTCAATGTGTAGCTAAAAATTTAAATCCGAAACGTATTCACATTTGTCAAGAAAATCGCACTTTCTTTTCACCTTTAATAATCAAGTGATCAACCTAAGAGAGTTTATTTTAGCAAAATAACACTCAGTGTAAGGCAAATTCAGTTTGATGGAATCAACCCCAAACAGACTAAATAAACTAATGCGAGCCCCTACTTCTGCCCATCCCCAGAAGTTTAGAAATCATGACATTAAGAGCCTGGTTGAGACCCATTTTTATTGAAGAACGCATTTTGGAATAGTAAATTGATGTAGATTATGTGGTTAAAAAATAAGAAAAAAATTTGGGATTGCATATTTTATTAAAAAATGTGTGGTTGAAAAGGAGAGGGAAAAATGTATTTTGGAAATAATGGGGTTCAAACAAGGGCTAAGCTCAACTTTTAATTGGACTAAAACATTTAATTTATTGTGAACATAATATCTTAATAATGTAATACACAATCACTTTTCCCATGGATAAACAGACTAATGGACAATCACTTTTTCCATGGAGAAACAGTCAGTGTGCATCAATAGAAGTTTAATCATTTGATATAAAAATTAGTCAAACAACGAAAAGATAAAGAAAGAATTCTTTTTCCATATGTTTAGTATAAAAATAAAGAAATAACTAAAAATAGATTGATGATACGGACGCCAATATAAATCCCATGATATACTCATGTCGTCAACTGTTTTTAGCTAAGAAATACTATTTAAATTTTTTTTGAAGTATGTCAATCCATACTTGTACAAATGAGAGATGCATCTCCAAAGTTTGATAATAGTATTTCTTCTAACACCATAGAAAATATTCTTATAGAAGCATATGAATTTTCAAGTATAACAGTTCCAGACTTCAAATATGTAGTTGAAAGGTCAACTCAGTAATGGCTAGATACCAGTAGCATCATTCAAACAAAAAGAAAGATACAAAAGAATAAAGGAACGCTGTGGAACCATGAATCTTTACTACATAATATGAATGTAGGTACCTGAAACCGTGGGAGGAATCACAGGACAGCAGGCTGTGTTCAGTGGCAAGCTTATGGTGTGCATTTCGTTTTGCTTCCCCATCATTGCCAATAGGTTTGGAAAAAGTTGCACCAACAGAACGCTTCCTTTTCATTCTCTTCTCCCAACCCTCTCCACCAGCAGGTAATTTCCTTATCTTTTCCTCAACCATATCAGAATCTGCACTATTATCTTTAAGCATATCTTTGTCTTTTGACACCACCAACGGCTGCCGTGGTAATGGATTACCACGGCATTCTGTCTGAGAGAGGAGGAAGATATAATCAAATGTCAAGAACATTAAAAAACATAACAGGGAAAAGATATTCCCCAAAATAAAAGAAATCTGGAAAATGGATAGGTGAGATTAAACAATGCTCATGAAAACTAAATGTTTATTGTACCTAAATTTTTAATTTTTATGGATTGCCCATCTAAAAATGTCCATTAAGTTTTTGTACTTTCTACTCGTGAGTCAAAATGTTTGTAAACACACAAAAAGTTCGGTAAAGCCTCTCTTACTTCCATTCAATATCACATTTCTAACCCCTTTCTCGGTGACAATGGTACATATAAAGGCAACCAAAGGAAGTGAAGTGGAAATAGTCAAAGTAAACAGATTGAAAGTGATTGTGCCTCTCCTATCTTTTTAAAAACGAGAATTAAGTGTAAGAAATGCTGGAAACTCAACAAAAACAAATTTCAATTATAACGAACCCGAGTCTCTGCCACTGATGTGCGCACACGCTTATTCAGAATAACATTCTTAGGCCGATCCTCGAATTTCTGGTTTCCACGTTCCAATGAGCTTCGGTTCACCTGGGTTCCAATCTTCAAGTTTGCACTACCAGATCTTTCATTGGTATTTAGTTCTTTTCGTTGCAGCTTCTTGGAGGTCATGCCCTCAAAATATTTGTTCAATTTATTTAAATGCTCATCCAACTTTTTTGCTCTACCACTAGTAAAAAAGAAGAATGCAACATATTCAGGAACAAAAACAAAAAATGAGAATTTAAAATGTAACGATATGCCGAAGGTGGCTACATATATTTCAAGTTTACTAATTTACATCAAGCCCCAGTTCGACAATGTTAGCATAATTGCAAACAAAATACAGCTTAAACTAATTCAGGTTTGGTGATAGATGAATAAAACATGTTAACAGTCCAATAAAATATTCATAACCATGACAGGAAATGGAGAGAAAGTCATGGACGGGATCTCTAGGGTGTTGACTAGATAACTTTAATGTCCAGCAGATCTCTGAAAGAACAAAGATAAAATGAAGAATAAAACCTTACCTGGCTTTGACACAAGTATCTGCAACACTTGCCTTCAATCTCTTTAATTCGTCCATCACCTCTGGAGATGAATTCTTCAGATGAACAGCACCGAAGGAGTAGTCTTCTGAGCTGCAACCAACAGAAAAGTCCAGAAACCTCCTCAACTCACTAGACCGTGAAAATTTTTGATCACTCATTACGATCGGCTCCAGCAGTAGACATTGAGACAATGTAGGTAAATCCCCTGACAACATAGCACCCCCCCTAGATGTAGCCTTCCCAGAACCAAACATCCTACTTTCTGCACCCTCTCTGAAGCTTCCAGACCTATCCAGTACCGGACTAGGATAACTCCCTCTTTGCCCAATTTGATAGTTCCCTGTAAAACTAGATTCAGGGCTAGCCGAAGTCAATTCGAACCTTGAATTTCCAGCCATTATCAAAACTCAGTGTTCAGATCTCATATCTAGAGAGCCTTCCCCTCAAAAGTGAGCATTGGAAGTAAATCTACTTCAGCAGCTACAACTTTATGGTACCTAATAAGAGTAAGCCATTAAGAGCAAGTATGAGCCAAAGTTACAGTACCAACTTTCAGAAATTAATAACAATCTAACAATCTATCAATTCATATTTTTTATTAGTTAAACTCTACACAAGTTATTATGGAAGGTCGCTGGAAACTTGAATGAAAAATTAGATAGAAATATGCAATTAGTACTCCATTAAAGTGGACAAATTTTCCTACTGAAAAACATCGGATTTAAAAATCTAAATTTATTTCTGGAAATCACTATGATCAGCCACAGAAATTTTGAACAAGATAAAATTTCAAATATGTAAACTGTACTAGATGTCTATAAGAATTATACACCAATTAAAATAAAAAACGAAAACTGAAAGCCAGAATTCTGCTAGCGATGCCGATCAGTACACATTTAATGTTTGAATCTCTTCTCAGTAAATTTGTATTTCCTAAAAAACAACTAGAACCATATTTTGAATTCTAAATTAAGTGCAAACATAAAGTAAAAATTGAAGACCCAGAATATAATACAAACAGAGAAAAAATCCTAGCTTTTATGCCACTGAACTTGTAAAATAAAACGGACAAATTCAATTATAAACTAAAGCATAATCAATCAACCAAACTATAATACTTCAACAATTAATCCATACGCTCAAAACCCTAATTTAAGCAAAGTGAAAATCATGGTTTTATCCATGAATCTTCTTCTCTTAACAAATTTAACACCGAGTGCACTGAATTCAATCCAATTCAATTACGGTTAAATGTAAGAGAAACAAGAAATTTACCTGCATACGTCGATCGAGCTGGATCGAAGAGAGAGAAATGGAAAATGGAAGAAGAGAAGGGAAAAGCTCGACAACGGAAGATTCACGACTGTAATAAAATAGTCAGCTTCGTTATTTATTTCCCTGTTTAATACTGATTAATTTTAATCTCAGTCAACGTATTTCATGAATTTGATGACTTTTGTCAAATTTTAATTTAGTCATTATCAAGAAAATTCTCCATAATTATGGGATAACTTTGCAATTTGACTGTGGTTGTCATTTCATTTGTTAACTAACGAAGTAGCGATGTTCGGAGAGCATGTTGGTGGTTACCGTTGGAGATTGTTTTTTTTTTTTTTTAAATAATTTAGAGAAAAAAAATGGTTAAGGTTGTTTTTGAGTTATATTATTTTGGAAAAGTATATACTTAAACAGTAAATTGATGGAGAATATGTGGTTGAAAAAAAATGAAAAGTTATTGATGTGATGTAAAATATTATTTAATTGAAGTATGAATCCATAAAGTTTGAAAAGTGATTTTCGTGTCAACTTTGATCAAATATTCGAATTTAATTTGGTAGTCAATATATTTGAAATCTCAAAATCAATTCCCGATAAATAAAAAATTGTGGTTCAAATTTGGAGGAAAAATCGAATTTTCTGCACGAAAGTTGGCGCTCGAGCGATGCATAGGCAATAGGCGAGCGACAACAAAGGTTGCGATCCATGGCAAGTGTTGCTGAGTTTAGGGGCATGTATCTTCACTCACAATCTCTCTTCCTCTATAAAGAAGACCATTTGGAGATCCTTTAACTCGCTTCAATCATGTGCAATCATAGTATAACATAAAAATTCATATTTTCTTAGTTGAAATTCTGCATAAAAATCTGTTTTCATTTCATTCAAAAGGAGTACAAAAGCCATATTTTTAGTTCGTTGTTATTGTGTTTTGGAGTGCTATAAACACAAATCGTTGCATCTTGGGAGTTGATTGATATCATCCATAGGCACGTTGTGGAGCAAAATCGATTTAAGAACAAAGAATTCAACTCATACCTCAATTTTAATTTCCTTGGTATTACTTTGTACATTTTAATCGGGGTTTTAATATCTCTATCTGCGGTGTTCATTATTCAATTCTTTACCGTTACTTTATTAAAGTTATCACTCAAATATATTTCACAAACAATAATCTTAAGTCGATTTTCGTTTGAGTGATAGCTCTATATTTGATTTCTATTAAGTTAAACTAATTTCGTTTCAGTTTAATTTCTTTTTATCCTTCTCAGATCTTATTTTTGTTGTTTTATCTTCTATTTTGTGTAAACAAAATGAATACGGTTAACAATACCGATATTTTTTCGAATGATACTTCGAATATATGAACTTTGGAAGGAGTTGTACATAACTTGGTTCCTACTCTTGTGATTCCTCCTGTTACCGTTATCTCTCCTACTATTCATACAAATTCCGTTCTACATGAAGAGGAATTGGAGAAGTTCAGTGGGGTTAATTTGAAAAGATGTCAACAAAAAATATTTTTTTATCTCACAACTCTAAAATTGGAAAAATTCTTGAATAAAGATCCTCCTGCCAAGCAAGAAGCAGAAAATAATAGGACATTGTTGATATCATTGGGTTCTTGGAAACATTCAGACTTTTTGTGTAAGAATTACATACTGAATGTGTTGGACAACATATTGTATAATGTGTATAGTTCCATGAAATTTGCAAATGAACTATGTGAATCATTTGAAAAGAAATACAAGACTGAAGACGTCGAAACTAAGAAATTCATCGTAGAAAAATTCTTGAACAACAAAATAGTATATTCAAAGATGGTTTTGAGTCAAGTACAAGAATTGCAAGTTATTCTCCATGATATTCGCAGTGAGAACATGTCTTTAAGTGCATCATTTCAAGTTGTTGCAATTATCAAGAAATTTCTACCCATGTGGAATGACTTCAAGAATTGTCTCAAACATAAGCGCAAACAGATAAATATTGAAGAACTCATCGTCCGGTTGAGAATTGAAGAAGATAATCAAAAGTCAGACATGCGTGTTAGGAGTTATAAACCATAAGTTAAGGCTAATGTGGTGGAATCAATTAACAAGAACAAGAAGATGAAGCATTCTGTGATGAATTTCTTCTCTTGATTTGACTCTTCGATCTCTTGTTGTATCTTTCTTTTTTCAATGTGTGGAACCCCTAATTCGTGTCTCTTTAGGTCTATTTATACTTCCCTAATCGTCATTGGCCAAATTGGAGTCTTTTGTTGGGCTTCTCGCGGTCCATTCAATCAAAAACCTACTTGTATGGAGCAGCGCCTAGGCGCCATGATCTATTGTCCAGGTAGCGTCTGGGCACTATGGTGGCAGAGCCTCACTCTGCGTCTGTTTCAGTATTTTTGTCATAACTTTTTTTTTCGATATCCGATTAAGACGATTCAAAATGTTTTGGAAAGAAAATTCAAAGGGCTACAACTTTTGATAGAATTAGCTTTTTTCCAATTCGAACGTTTAATAGGCCAAAAATGGGTTTCAATCTCCCACTAAAAATTTTGATATCCTTGTACAGTTGAAAATTGATTTGTTTTCGCTCCTTTTGATCTTTAGCTGTATCCATCTGATCCCTAGCATTCTTGAATCTTCATCGTGAGCTTTGACATAACTTTTGAGTATTTACACTTTAGCCCCCAAACTTTGGATCTTGCCATTTTTCGTTTATTTCTTTCAATTTCATTTTTATTCATTGAGTTCTATCTAATAACACATTTTATAATAAATCAGGCTATAATTCCATTAAAAAAATTACAAAATGTCAATATTTTAGAGCCCGAATATATGTATAAAATACACTTATCAAACAACATAAACTTAAATATTTGTTTGTTCTCAAATAAAACCATAACCTAACTTAACAAACACACAAACATGCAAAAAGTTTTGAATAGATAACCTGCCATTTTATCTCATGATTGAAATCATTGTATTAAATGGATAAACAGCTTCAAGGTCGCATTACCAAAATCAATTTCTACTTTTCCAATGCAAAATTGATGTGTGTGTGTAGAGGTGTCAAGACGGACGGGCCGGCCAGACCCGTAAAAATCGACCCGGATCGACCCGTGACCCGAGCGGGCGGTTCACGGGCCAAAGATGTGTGACCTGCAGGTTTAGGCTTCATGGGCCGCGGTTAACCCGCTAGCTCGTGAAAAAAAAAGTAGGTGACAACATAATTGGGATGTATTTGTGCTATAAATATTTGATAATAGTAATTAGACATGCATTTAGTTGTTATTTGTTTAAGTTAAATTTAACTTTGCAAAGTTATAAATAATTCATATAACATTAAATTTGAATTCTATGTAAAAATCTCTTGATATAATTATGAATTTATCATTTTGTTACATTTAACAAAAAAAAATATATATTTGTTGCTATAAATATGAAAAATTCTATATTTTTATAATTTTATTTACATAATCATACGGGCCAAACCAGAACGAACCGCGACCCGTGACTCGAATGGGCTCGACTCGGATGGGTCAGTGGGCGGGTCTGGGTTGTAGTCCAAAATTGTCGGCCGACCCGTAACCGGCCCGGAACCTGCAGCGGGTGGGCCCTTTTTCGCCCGGGCCGTTACCGGGCTCACATGTTAGCGGGCCGACCTGGCCCGGACCACTCGGATTGACACCTCTATGTGTGTGTCAAGAATTAAGTATATCATTATGAATTCATAAGTTGTTTCAATTTCCGACCTTCAATGGTCAAATATGTTATTTCATCACTCATAAGATTCACACACCTCCAAACTTATTCTTTTCACTCTTTTCCAGTGTGTGAACTAAGGTTGGATTTTTTTTTTTTACTATCCTCACCTCTCTAATTTAGGCAAAATTTCATCAATTGCAATTCAACATGACAATAAACAAGGATTCTTCATTAAATTTGATTGCTTCAATCTCTAGGACTTAACTATACTAACAATCTCTTATCAAAAGTCCAATTTTCTTAAACGAGTGTTTGAGACTTAACTAAGACATTTGGTGCGTCTTCTATTTCATGCACCTACTTTTTCTGATTTTTTTAATAATTTTTTTTCTTTATTTAAAACTTTCTCTCCATTAATCTTTCTAAATGACCCATGTAACAAGCTTTCGGCAGATGACTCCCAAGTCAGATAACCATAGGGCATCAGGTTTCAAACCATAGGGCATCAGGTTTCAAAGATCCTTGCAGACTTAATTGCTCGAGTCATAAAGGCTACGAAAAGAAATTGATTAGTGCAATGTCTCTCAATTAACACCAATTCAAGTAAAACGACATCTAACTTGAGATTTTCACCCAATTGCATCCTATTGACCTTAGACAATCCACTCAAGATTTTAATTTCACACATGAAATTCCTGTTTATCTCAACATCTTCCTACAACAGTGAAATCCCCCCCTCAAACTATTCTAAATTTGGTCCAATAATGTAAAATTTAGTGGTTTTAAGTTTAACATCTATGGTCAACTATTTCAGCCTATTCAATTATGAAATCAACTCATTCCTACACAATACTTAACTTAATTCATGTGCTCAATATATATTAGATTTCACATGAAAAAGTAAAAATTAATCTAAGCATGCAACTTATTCGCCATTTATAAATCAATTCATGATTAAAATTATTCATCATTGCCAGCTAGGCCAACTAACTCACACAAGCACATCAAAAGAATTTTTTTTGAAATAAAGCAATAAAAGCATACAAAAATACATAAAAAAAATAATGAAAACTCATGTTTTACAACCCCAAACTTAAACTAAACATTGTCCTCAATATCTTTAATCATAAATCTGCATATAAAGGTATGTGGAAGAAAATGAATAAAAGATTCCCCTGATAAGGCGTGTAATTCATAGGCTAGCTTTCCTATTTCTCCATTTGGTTCCTTGGTAAATATTGGTTTAAATGTTCCACAATATCATGTTCCCGAAAAATCAAATAAATCATTAAGATCAAATAATTGGAACAAGTGTTACTTAGATCTAACATCTAACAAATCAATTAACTTATTGAAGATATAATGGGAAATAGGGTATGGGTGATGAATCATAAATAACTTAAAATAAACTAAAATATCATAAAACTAAAAAAATAAAATAAACAAAAAGGAAGAAAGGTTGTGTTGCCTCCTAAGAAGCGTTTTTTATAGTCTTTAGCTCGACTTTGTCAATTGAATTGCAGGCACATAAAGAAAAGTTTGGATGTCTTGCTAATTTTCTTTCGTTTGACTTGATCTACTTTTCATTTAGTTTCCAAATTCCTACCTTGCCATTTTCGATGTAATAAGACTTTTCTACTTCATCCGATTCAATCTCAACTATGTAGACTTCCATTCATACATCGGGCTTAATTACATAATCAATTTTTAGACAATCAATGAAGTCGAAAAAATGTAAGTTGATTTCGTTCCCACGAGAACTATACTTTAGTATACTTTAGACGAGAACTATACTTCCCACGAGAACTATACTTTAAACAATCACGTAAGCGTACGATATTGTAACAAGTAATATAGTGGACCTTTGAGTCTGAATTATCGTTCCCACGAGAACTATACTTTAGTCTTAATCTACTTTTACTAACTCCTATTTGATAAAATACACAAGTAAAGAATGATATTGGTGTGAATAATTTTTCTTACTTGTGAACTAATGGAAAGTAATATAAAATTGCAAACACTGATTTAATAAAGATTCGAATGGGTGATTAATATTAGGGCAAAATAAGTTCATATAATGATAACCTCAATTCTCAATTCAAGATTCTAACCTACTGTAGTTTTCGGTCGAATCCTTCTATGATATTTAATTTACCTCTCTTGAGTTCTCATTGATCCTATTTAACTAATTCAATTCCATATCTCTATGTGAATTACCATTAGTTAAACAAATTATAGTTCTAAGAATTCCTATAACGATCGCAATAATTAGTATATGTATCTCTACACGTTATACTACTTTACCGAATTTTGTTATACTTTCTAAGCCTCAAACTCACCTCTCGATTCCTAAGAAACTCAAGTAATCATCAAATTATTGACCAGATAGTTTAAAGTATTAATCTCATAACAAAATCAACACATAAAAGAACAAACCACATGAATCTTGGAATTAAAGAATCAAAGATCACAAAAGACTACATTGTTTGTCCTAATTTAAAATTTAGTTAAGTATAATGTAAAAGGAGAAATAAATAAATAAATATTTTTGAGTACATCACTGGATTAATTGAGTAAAGATATGAAAAAGAATCAAATCTTGCACCAGGGTCTTCTTCCGCTTCCAATATTTGCTTTAAACTTAAATCCCGTGATAAATTTCTTCTCTTGATTTGACTCTTCGATTTCTTGTTGTCTCTCTTTTTTTTCAATGTGTAGAACCCCTAATTCGTACATCTTTAGGTTTATTTATACTTCCATAATCGTCCTTGGCCAAATTGGAATCTTTTGTTGGGCTTCTCGCGGCCTATTCAATCAAAAACCTACTTGTCCTAGCGCCTAGGCACCACAATTTGTTGTCCAGGTAGCGCTCATCTGTTCACTCTGCGTCTGCTTCAGTATTTTTGTTATAAATTTTTCTCTTGATACCCGATTAAGGCGATTCAAAATGTTTTGGAAAGAAAACTCAAATGTTGATAGAAATAGCTCTTTTCCAATTCGAACGTTTATTAGGCAAAAAATGTGTCTTAATCTCCAACTAAAAATTTGGACATCCTTATGCAATTGAAAATTGATTTGTTTTTACTCCTTTTGATATTTAGTTATATCCATTTGACCGCTAGCATTCATGAATTTTCAACGTGAGTTTCAACACAACTTTTGAGTATTTTCACTTTAGCCTCCAAACTTTGGAGCTTGCAATTTTCCCTTCTTTCTTTCAATTTCACTTCCATTCATTGAGTTTCAACTAAACACATTATATAATAGATTAGACTATAATTCCATTAAAAAATCACGAAATGTCAATATTTTAGAATCCGAATAAGTGTATAAAATACACTTATCAATCGAGGTGGATAATATATTGCACCATTTTAATTTATTTTTATTTAAAATATGAAATTATTGATCAAACCCGAGTTCTTAAATACTTAAGACACATGGTTGGTTATGGATTACATTATTCAAGATATACTGCAGTGTTAGAAGGATATACTGATGTGAATTGGACATCTGACACAAATGATTCAAAGTCTACAAGTGTTTATGCGTTTATCATTGGAGGCAGAATCGTGTCCTAGAAATTATCTAAGCAGTCTTGTATAGTTCGATCCACTATGGAATCTGAGTTTATTGCCTTAAATAAAATAGAGAAAAAGCAGAATGGCTTCGTAATTTTCTTGAGGATATTCCATGTTAGGAAAAATCGATACATGCGATTAATATACATTATGATAATCAATCGGCAATTGCAAGGGCATGAAATAATATGTATAATGGTAAATATCGACATATTCGTCGGAGACATAATACCATTAAACAATTAATATCGAATAGTATAATCTTGGTTAATTATGTTAGATCGAATGAAAACATATCGGATCCTTTGACAAAAGGACTATCAGAGACCAAGTATACCATCTTTCGAGGATAATGAGTTTAAAGCCTATCGAATAGAATCACCATAGTGATAATCCAACCTTTTAGATTGGAGATTTCAAGATCTTGGTTCAATGTGACAACTAAATTATAAAAAATTTAGGGTAAATCGCTTATTCCCATTCGTACAAACTTAAAGTGCTAGAATAAAAGTGTATAAGGATAAGTGTATACTTTTAATGATTCATATATCTTAGAAGTAGTTAAGAGATGTATAACATGATACTATAGGAGATCACCTATGTAAGTGTGAAGTGGGGCCGCTTCTACGAGAGTTTGATGCTAAATTATCTTAAATCACTTATGAAATCAAGAGTTGTTCAGGGCTAAAATGAACACAACCGTAAGAACCGAAGTTGTTAGATGAGTTATGTTGTTGGCATAATTGTTTTGATTTACACGAACAACTGAATGGTTCAAGACATCTTGTTCACCTATTAGTTTAGTAACTTCGATTGTACTCGACTAAGAAAGGTTCAAAGCCTCATGATACTATAGATTATCACATGTACTCCCTTTGTTAGATTCTGTATATCATTTGCATATTGTGAAATTTTCATTCATGTAGAAATTGGCTAAAAAAAAAAATGGTTAAGTATGAAACCATAAAGTGTGAAAAGTGACTTTTGTGTCAATTTCGGCTAAATATTTGAATTTGATTTGATAGTCAAATTATAAAAATAAATAGACTGACTTGTTATACTCGTCGAGTAGATCATCGTGATATATTTGGAATCTCAAGACTAATTCCGAATGAATGAAAAATTGTGATCCAAAGTTGGAGGAAAAATCAAATTTTCTACACCTGAAACTATTGCTCGAACGACAGCCCAACTCCAGTCGAACGACAAACTCTATGCTTTTGACACTCAAGTGACTCATGGGCAACATGCGAGTGACATCAAATGCTATGGCTCTTGACAAATGTTGATGAGTTTTGGGATGTGTCTATTCACTCTCAACATATCCTTCTCTATAAATAATGTAGTTGTTGTATTTTGAGAGTTGATTGTCTCATCCGTAGGCATCGTTACGGAGCAAATCAACTTAAGAATAAAGATTTCAACTCTTGCTCTTACCTCGACTTTGCATTCATTTTCTTGGTGTTACTTTATCCATTTATGTGGTGGTTATTATTCAATTCATTACCGTTACTCTATCCATTTTTGGTAAGGTTGATAAGTTTGATTTATTAAAGTTATCACTCAAATCCATTTTACAAACAACGGTTGCGTAGGATTTGTTTAGATAAACAAAAGAGGAAAATTCTACTTTAATTTATCCGATAAATCAAATTTTGTTTGTATTTTTTCTTGAATCAAAAGCTTTGGGATAGGAAACAAAATCTTGAAGGGAAATTCAGTTAATTGACATATAGAAAATCAGAGTTGAGGTAATTGTCTGAGAATTTTTTTAATTTTTTTATTGGTCTAAATTTAACAAATAGGGGGGAAAATACGAACTTTGAGTATATATTTTTCTTGTTAATGTCTTGGACGAGAATATTCTTAAATTTCATAACCTTATTCAACGTTCGAATTTAGTTTTAAACTTATTCGTACATTGTTTGATAAAGTTTTTGGTAAAAAGTTTTGGTAAATTTTAATAAAAAGTGATTAAATGTGGCAATAAAAGTTATAGATCTCATGAAATGCTTAGTTAAAATTAAAATTTGAATGGTTAAAATGTTGATAAAACTTTAAAAGATTGTTATCATACAACCCCATAATGTTACTGTAATATTTAATAGTACACGTGCCTGATTTTAACATCTAATTAAACTCTCCAATTTATTATATTTAGAGTCTATTTGATGCAAATTTTTAGAGATACGATTTTGTTAAATATGATTTTTTTGGAAAATACGCTGTTAAAAAGTAACTTAAAGGGCCCGTGCAACAAATCTCTATGATTTTACTTGACATGAGAAGAGAATAATGGTTCCATGCCTCCTCTTATCAATTGGTACGTACTTAGGTTCACATTCCCAGATTGTGTTCAAGTATTGATTGCCAAGAAATTGACACTATCTACATTTATCTGATGCAGCTATTGTGCAATTCTGTTTCTGGAGATTGTCTTGGTGCTCTCATTGGCACGCTAAAGCAGAATTATTTCCACATCAAAACTTTTCAGCAGTTTTTCACACACAGAACACAAACCCTCTGTGTTTGTGTATGAGATTTACATGTAAATCTTTCAATTTCTTTTTTCAGCGTTCTCTAATCTTTCACTATGTTTGAAGTATTCTTACCTTCTGTTTATACCAAGTCACCAAGTAATCCGGGTTTATTGCTGCAGGTGAAGGGACTTAAAGATTTAGGCTTGGATGTGTTGAAGAGAATCATTACTACCAAGAGCTATTACTGTAGGATTGCATATCATTTCTTCACTCAAATTTTTTAGTTTACAGATAACTAAAGAACATGTATTTTGAAAAATGAAATAAAAATTCTCTAAGTTCAATATTAATGCCACTTGAAATGTCTAAAGAACATGTATTTTGAAAAACTTGATCCAAGCACAGACTACATGCTTGGATGAGTCGCCTGGCCGACGCACATTTACTGATTCACATATCTAAATCTGCGAATAAAAACCAAGAAAAATAAAGATGGGATGAACAGAATCATATGTAAAGTAATTTTAATTCTATGTATAACCAATAATCAAGCCCTGGTATTCCATCCGAAATGAGAATCACAAGAAACCAGCATTGGGTCAAGAACAATGAGATGCAACTTCTCAATGTACACGAAAAGCCTCTTCGGATTTTCGTTTCGAATTGCTGATAAATCAATAATATCACAGCTGTTTGTGTATATCCATAGCTCGCCAGAATTTACCCTTTTGAGGTTATCCCGACAGAAGGGGCAAGATTGAGACCGTACATGCCTGAAGAAACTGTGTACGTATAATATATAATCAAAGAACATGATAAACATAAGGTAAACAGAACAGTGGATATTCGGATCCCAAAATCAGAATGATCATCCATAGAGTAATGCAGCCTGTGCCAAGTAAACTAGCTAGGAGGGAAAGTTGATTTTGACAAGTGTCCTGCCAAATTATGAGCAATAATTTCAAACGTTAAATTTTTTCCTATTTTCCAAGAAATCCCATCAGTGGTTACTTTCTTTATTTTTCTCCACTGACTCTTGTGCCAATAATCCTGCTAATATGTCAAACCACCAGTCTAGGTCTGTTATCTGAAGGATAAGTTAGATTACCAAATGACTAACAAAGCTAATTTCTTTGTCGACCTGGTGAATGTCAGTTGAAAGAAGGGAAAAAAAGGTTTTAGAACCTTTGATCCAGAATATACATCTATAATATATTAAATATCACGTACAGTGAAAATCATTTTTGGACGATTATAGCCATACTACAATTTAATTATTTTAAAAATACCTTACTTTTCGTTTGTTAATACGCATTTAATTTACGAATTGTAATAAATACTACAAAATCCTTTTTCATATATTCCCTATTATTAGTTTTCAATTAATTAACATTCATATTCATTTAATTAATTTTAATTAGAATTTCACATCGACATCGACATTCACGTCCATGTCTCTGTTATTAATTCTCAATTAATTAACATTTACATTCATTTAATTATCACTAATTAGAATTTCACATTCAAGAATGGAAAATTCATTATTCACGTCCATATATGCTAATTAACATCCCGTTTCACTTAATTGGAATTTAAATTATATTCATTTATTATAGATGATTTAACAATCATTGTCAAGTATATATTCTTTAGTATTAATTCTAAATTAATTAACATTTACGTTAATTCATGTATCGTATTTGTCATTCATCTTCATTTATGTATTTAGTTGAGGGTCAAATATTACTTCCATGCACTTATACAGCATTTCAGAGTAGCACGTTCAACTCTGACTGGTCTTTCTAAATGCCCCTTTTCTTTCTTAGGTATCCTACAAGGAAAACAGAGAAATATAATGACTCGGAACCATGCATTGGGATTCACAACAAAGCTCTTCAAATAAAATAAGGCCCAACGTAAAACAAAACAGCAGTTCAAATACACCTCATTGTTCAGATTTATAAATGACACACGAGACAAAATAGATGATCTACCACTAATTAGGAAATGGATTGCAATGTCATGATTTTAAATAGATATCGAGACTAAACAGAATATGATCCTCAAAGCATGAAGAGGAAGATTAATGTACTTCACCAATTTTGAACAGAAAAGAAGATTATGGGAGAAACACATTAGTCTACATACCAGTTCCTGTAGCGCTTCATACACAAGGAGTGATTGCAACTGGGCAGTACAACCTTGGTATTCATTTCCATGCAAATTCCACTTTCTTTCTCTCTTTCGACATCGATTTCAGAAAGCTTACCCTTGATCATCTTGTTTATTCTTCTGTATTTAGTTGCACAAATCTCTCTGTGTTTCCTGTCTTCAACATCAGTGATTCCTTCATGAAGCTGGAATAAAGAGGGGAATATCACACCTATCCAATGACATTCATTATGAGAACTCGCAACGGAGAGCAACCAATTCATTCAGCTTCCTATCTAAGAAATTATAAACATTTTTTTGGTAGAGACGATAGCAAGAAGTTATTTCTGAACTTCGAGATTTTCAAATTTCTACATACTCATTTACTTAACGGATTTCCAAAAAATGGGGAAGAGGTCTCAAAGTCTACTCACCATAAAACTCCCTTATACTAGCTTTCCTTTCACGAAGACGTACGGTAGTCTTACCATCATCATATACCTACAATTCCCACATCCTCATCAAATTTCATTGACAACAACAGGATGCAATTGCTTGAGCATAATGCATAAAAGAAATTAAAATCACCTTGTGTAACCCAAGGGCTCCGGCAAGATGACAATCAGTCCACTGGACAAGGAACAGAAAAACATGAGCTCAGGGGCTGTATGATAGTCTCATTTTCTGAAGCCCTGTATAATTGCATCAAGGCACAGTACATTGAGAATCAGTTCTCAATTCCTTTATCCCTTCTATAAACAAATATGTGTCCTTGATAAAATGTTTCAAAAACAGTAACAAATTGATAACGCAAAACATAAAATACAGACAATTATCAAGGCTCTCAGATAAGGCCCTTGTTTCTCACTTCAACTACAAAGACACATCAGATAATAATTACAGTCTTTAGATTCTGTGATTGTGTTTTATTTTCCTTTTCTATTTCCAAAAATGAGGGTAGCCCATAAAAACTCTGCTATTGATCATGCCCTATCATCAAAAAAACGCATAGGTAAACCTCCCTTGTGTACAATTGAAAACAAATCAATTTTTTTTTTTTTTTTATATAAACTCGGTAACATACAGAGTCTCATCAGAAAGGAGATATAAACGTGTTACAAGAAATCACAATATTGGGAAGGAATACTCAGAAACACTGCTCACGAAATTCAGCCAAGAAAAGTTAAAAATTGAAAGAAACAGACTCACAAACGGAGAACAAGTAAATTAAGTTAACTAAAAATTTAAGGGATAAAATCCTACATCGAATAAATATGAAAATATAGACCAATTTATAAAAGTTTGGGCACTCCTCTTGATAAGATTAACTTTTTAAGATGGAACCCCAAATTTTAACATGGTATAGTGGTGGCAATCGAGCCGAGCGGCTTGTCGGCTCGTACTGTAGCGACCCACGAGCCCGAGTGGCTTGTCTCATTTTTTTTAAAGAGAAGGATAGTTAAAAAACATACAAAAAAGGCGAGCCGCGAGCCGAGCCTCTCGGCTCGCTACAGTACGAGCTCGTAGGCCGAGCCAAGCTTGCCCATAAGCAACGAGCCGGCTTGACTCGTTTGCCACCCCTAACATGGTATCAAAGTCCGTTAAACTCTAACAAGCAAATCGATCCGATTAAAACTCAAAAAAATTGATCACACGGATTTCAAAATTGATATGCTCAAATGAGCTTCCATCCCGTTGGAGCATGTTAAGGGATAAAATCTCATATCGGATAAAGATAGAAATATAAACTAATTTATAAGAGTTTGAGCTACTCCTCTTAATAATGTTGACATTTTGAGATGGAACTCCAAATCGTAACACCTATATCATGTTTGCATGTTGAATATCACCTTCAAGAGCTTTCAAAGAATCTTTAAAAGACTTCTTCGTGAGCCCTTCTTTCTTCTCTTATTCCCATCCAATTTACAAAGAATTCTCTTCCAATTTTTTGTCCACCCCTCGAAAATCCCCACAATCAAACCCTCAAAGTTAAAACATTCGATGACACAAAATTAAAAGCAAAACCTATAGAGAAAACACAAAATTCAGAATTCTCTCTCCCTAGGTATGGGTTTTAGGGGAAGAAGCTAAGTTATTTCTATGATATTCTGGAAATGTGTGGGTGTATTATAAGTGAAGTTCGAAGGGGGAAGGGTGGGGGTGGGGGTGGGGGTGGGGGTGGGGGGTTTCACAGTTCACACATCACATGCTCACTCAAGATTTATCGCTTCAACAGCACGTTTCAGTAACTGCCATTAGTTATGCAATCTAACTTTCTAAGGAAGCTTCTTTATCAGGATAAATTCATTTAAGGTCACCCTACTTACAAGTCTCTTTCATGTTGATTATCAAACTTGTATTTTATTCAATTTGATCGTTTCATCTATAATTGTGATCAAAAGTAAGAAATTCGTAACCTAGCCAACAAAATTAGTGAACCAACTTATATTTAGGGTGTATTTAATTGCAAGCATGGAACTTGCCTGGAAAGAAATTAAGTTCTAGTTAATTGAATGAAAATTATTAATTAAATGTGTTTAATTGACTTAATTTTTAAACAAGAAAATATTGTATTTTTTCATAAAGTTGAGTTATTGGAAAGTGTAAAATGCCTAGAAAACAAATTCTTATCCTCCATAAATGAACTATTTCCCTTATTTTTGAAGAAAACATGATCACGTGATCAATTTTTGAAAAATGTTTTTCAAAAAAAAAAAAAGGGGTACTTACAAAAATACCCTTAAAATTAGGGATGTTTTGAAAAATCATATGAAAAGTTTTTAGGAAATAAAAAATACTGTGTAAAATAAAAAAGTGACACAATGTCACTTTTTTTTTTTTTTATAAAAATTGTCACTTTTTTAAAAAAGTAAAAAAGTGACACAAACTAAAAAAAAAAAAAAAGTGACGCGCACTCTCAAAAAGTGACATAAACTCAAAAAAAAAGTGACAAATACCAAAATAACACCATTCATTTGTGATTTTTTTTATCTGCTTAAAAAGTGACAAAAACTAAAAAAAGTGACAATTTTTAAAAGTGACACAATGTCACTTTTATAAAATTGACAAGCAATTTTGACATCCCTAAATGGTAATGCATAAAATCAAGGAAGTGATAGTGTGGCACAATATCACTTTTATAAAAAAGTGATTTTGTTAGTAAAAAAAAGTGACGAAAAAGACAAATCCAAAAAAGTTCCCCGTAAATTCCCGACTGCAATGTTGTTGCTAATTGTGCAGATGGCTCGTTGAACCTTGGCAAGATCACCCTTGGGTACCATTGTTGGAAGCTGATAGTTAATACTACATTTGAAGCCAGTAGCGCACCTGTAAAAAAAGTTTGAAGCGCAAATGAAGTGGCTAAT
Source organism: Fraxinus excelsior (assembly GCA_019097785.1). Classification (NCBI taxonomy): domain Eukaryota; kingdom Viridiplantae; phylum Streptophyta; class Magnoliopsida; order Lamiales; family Oleaceae; genus Fraxinus; species Fraxinus excelsior. The sequence continues at coordinate 29,744,323 of CM032629.1, forward strand.
TCATCTAAATGAAGACGTGACTGCTCTTTTCATAACTTAGCGAGGAAGAATATCCTCATGTCAAGTGATCATACATTTCACTCGACCAAACTAGCAACCAAATTTAGGTTGTGAAACTAAAGCTATACAAGATACCTAGTATATGTCAGTTATCATTGTTGCATTTCCATGACCTGAACTAGCATGAATTCTGTGACATCATTAAACTCGACCACACTAGCATGACCATTCCCAAGATTAACATAAGTGAAATGAGTTTTGCTTGACAAGCTATATCACCAAGCAACCAACACACAAATGAGGAAAACACATTTAGTCTTCAATGAATCTTGGAAGATGAAAAGCTTCTTCAATTCTCGGGTAGAAAGGCTGAATGACCATTGTGAAGTAAAACACCCATAACTCTTTGTAGAAGAGTCCAAATCGAGATCCGTGAAATTCTTTGGAATCTTAACTTTAAGACCTTTCCAATTGTATCTCATTTGCCTAGTAAAAGTTGCTATATCATTCCAGATTTCGGTAGAAAGTGACCCCCTAGATTCTGTGACTTGGAAATTAACACACCAATTAAATAATTTTGATTTCTCTAGGTTCAAATGTTGTAATTGATGATACTCCTGTATCAACATTGGTGGTGCAGATCAATCCTTAACGCCGTCCATGACTCAGAGAACAACTAGGAAACATTCTGATATCCCAAGACCTGGATCCGCCGTGCACCCATTATTTGTTGGCCACAAGTTAGTTCATGGTGAACCTATCACTGCTTGAACTCTTCCCTTTGATAAAATCAGGGCAAATCTACAAGTTCAGTTTACAGGTGGACATGTGAGTGTTTATGTGTGTATATTTTATGTATCATACAAAAATGATGGCATAATTCACACAAAAATGCATCTGGAGCAATTGATCAAACACTTGATATGCACAGTTTTTGAAAGAGTAAAATTTTCTCACGATTCTATGCTAAATCCAAATATTCCACAACCAATCCACAAAACCAACGTCAACTACGCCCATACTCCCAACAAAACTCAAAAAATTCTAATCATGAGCAAAAACTTAAGACAAAGAAGAAAAGTTTCGAAACAAATAAAGTTGAGCCAATTTACCTTTGATTTCTTGAAATTTTTATGGATGGAAGTGTGAATTGTGGATGAATGATGTTGAAATATAATAAATCTTCAAAGCCCACCGAAATTTGGAGAAAAAACGGGATGATGTTGATGAAAATTTTGAAAAAATCGTGAGGGAAGCCAACTCTATGTGTCTGTGTGTATGTAATTGAATGGAGTTGGTTTTGGGAAGTATAAATTACGTGATTAGAGGTTTAGATTTATGTCAAGTGTATTAATCTAATTAGTTTCCTTTTTAAAGTAGGAGCCTAATTTTCCCAAATCAATCAAATACTCCAAAAATAGGAATTTGGATAAAAAATTTTTTTTTTTTCATGAAAATTAAAGTCAATCAAACACACCCCCTAAAAATACAAATTCGACATTTTTTGTTTTAAAAGAGAGATAATATGTCACGTCACGTCAAGTGATATTTATATTAATATTGGACTCATTTTAATGAAAATAATTTATAAGTTTTGGTAATAGTTACATATTATATGGTTAAATTAAACCAAAATACACTTTGATCAATCAAACTGAAATAAATATATAAGTTAAGTGATGATTAAAAATAAAAAAATAAACAACCTCTTCTAAAATATTCCCCTCTTTATTTGATATCTTTGGAATCTGTGCATGCCTATTATTTATTTTTGAATAATGCTAGATGTACACTCTCGTTGACATTTTAATATGGTGTTAAAATATGATTGGACGAAAAATTATTTTTTAAATTGTTCAATAACATGTTGCCATACGACACAACGTAAAAGATGATATAGAAAATGAACATGTAGCATGACTGGTTAGTTAGTTACCCGTTAATTACATCCATTGCCATCTATATTATTAATAAACTACATTTACAAATTATTATTGTTAATAAAAGTAATAGAAAAAAACGAACGATAAAAAAAAAATTGAATCAAATTCATGTATTCTTTTTTTATAACAATGGAGTTATAATTTGAATTGAATATACGCTTTCTAAATAATAAAACGTATATAAGTATCTGATAAACCTATAAACAATAATTATCAAGTAATTTTTTAACACTTTCCTTTTGATGATTGCATAATAATTATCTCGTTAAAATCCTAAATTGGCAAAAATCCAATGGAAAAAAATATCAAACGAAAGGAAAGAGTATAATTTAATTATAAAAAATTGAAATTGTTGACTCGTTAGAATATTGTCAAATAAAATTCAAATGGACAAAACTTGAGAGAAGGAAAAAGAGTAGAGTTGCTCCCCTTAATTTCAATTTAGTAAAAGTACTTGTATTGAGCCATTCATATATTGTCTGTCTATGCGTTCAATAAATCATCTTCCAAAAAATATTGTAACATAATTCTCATGAAATATATTATTTGATGTCTTGTCATAGTCCAAAGCAATTCGTCTTCATAAAAGATACTCATCTATCATTGTTTGATTTTAGTCATTATTCGGTGAAATCTCGCAAACGTATGCGATTGTTGACAAGTAATACGTAGTGAGTTACGAATATTGTCCCACGAGAAATAAAGTTCAACTTTAGTATACTAGTTACTGCCAAATACAATAAATGCAGCACAAAAGAAATTATTTGTTGTTATTCTAATTAAACTACGAAAGCAATAAAAGATTTGGTTTTTATCAAATGACAAGATGAATGTATTGGATTTTTGATTCCACCTATTGATTTCTAGTTTCAATTCTTGACTTGTATGGATAATGTAATTTACATGTTTGACGATCGATAATCCATTTTTTATCAATATTATTTTTCAAAATATATCAAACATGTGTTTAACACGACCCAATCCTATTACTAGTACGAATTCATAAGACAAACATGTATTTAATTATGGGATTATCACAAGCAATCGTACACGTCATAAATATTATTCCCAATATCTATTACCCGTGTGTTACATGTACATTGTTCTACTTATCGTGAGTTTTTTAACACTAGAAATAAGCAACATGTATGTTTTAATAGTGCACAAACATTAAAACAACCACAATTTATGCATATGAAATCACTAACGGGAAAATTCATTGAAAACCAACAAATCTTAAATTAAAAACTGCAAATCAAAGGTTTTGTCATCCATTCAATACACACAAAATACAGCCTAACATTACTATATGAAAATTACACAAAAGAAAGATAAACGATATCACCCGAGGCCAAGAAACTTGAGAAAACAGAAAACTTCAATTCCTCGCTTGAAATTCAATCCCAAACGATGCAATTCCGCTCATTGAATGTAAAAAATAAAAAAAAAAAAAAAATCAATTTCTTGCTCAACTATGATAAAAACTCGGCTCAACTTGTTCTAGATGTGAATATATAGGGGGGTAGAAAACTGCACATCAAAGGTTTTGTCATCCATTTAATACATACAAAATCTAGCCTAACATTACTATATGAAAATTACACAAAAGAAAGATAAACAATATCACCCAAGGCTAAGAAACTTGAGAAGAACGGAAAACTTCAATTCCTCCCTTGAAATTCGACCCCAAACGATGCAATTCCGCTCATTGAATGTAAAAATTTTCAATTTCTTGCTCAACTATGATAAAAACTCGGTTCAACTTGTTCTTGACGTGCATTCCAATATACATGGTGTAGAAAGATTGCATTCCATTGTTACAAAAAAAAAATAAAAATAAAAAAAATAAATAAATAAATAAAAGGAAAAGGAAAAAAAACCAAAATCTCTTGTTTTTGAATTGAGGCGTGCGCCTAGGACAAACTGGACACGTGCTTGGATGATTTGGGCATCCTCATGTGCCTCAAAACAGGCTAGGGTGGGCACCTCTCTTGCTTGTTGGCAAGGACACATGCCTTGGTTCATGTGCTGGGCAGTCATCGATATTTTTGTTATAGCTTTCTCTCTCGATATTCGATTAAGCTGATTCAAAGTGTGTTGAAAAAATAACATTTTCCAATTCAAACGTTTGCTATGCTTAAAAACAGGTCTGAGGCTGAAATTTCGGAGCATAACTTTTTGGGTTAAAAATTTGACGTGTGATAATATTTTGACTATATTTCATCTATTTGACTTTTTTCTTGCCCGATTGGTATCTAACACTCTCGAATCTTCATCATGATATTCGTTATAATTTTTGAGTATCTACACATTAGTTTCCAAATGTTGGATCTTTTACCATTGAGCCCATTGTTCACCATTTTTTTTCTTCTAATTTTGTCATTTATGTCAATTTGTACCTAACAAACACAATACACATAGAATTGAGCTATAACTCATCGAAATAACCAATAATACTCTAACTTAAAATCCCAAATAGGTGTACAAAACACGCTTATAAGTCAGCACGATACTCCATTGAAAAACATGTTTTGTTGTTGCTCTTTTCAGTAGTTTTGTATGTACGAGAATAAAATTATAAACTTATACTGAGGGTAAATGTTATGGTTACATAAAGACTATGCCTAATTGAGGCTCCATTTGATCCCCATTAATGTTTCCTCATTATAATGAGAAGTATGATTGTTGGAGTTGCTTTTTTGATTTGTAACGATTATATTTCTCATTATGATGAGGAAAAAATGGAAATCAAACACACGCTAAAATTATACTAGGAAACTTGGTGAAAAAAATCCTAATGAAGGAAAAAATACATTATTCATTTGAGTGCACTACAAAATGCCCCATTAAAAACTAGACAAAAAATCCAGTGGAACAAAATCTTGATTGAGAAAAAAAAATGAGTATAACGCGTATTTACGCATATTTATTCTTCCTTATAATAATGTCACTTGAATTATATGTTTCCAGCATATTAAATCATTCAAGAGTAGTATTAATAGACCGAAGATAAGTTACCCATGACCATATTTATTATACACATCAATTTTTATGTGTTCTCAGCAGATCTGTACCTATGCTTCGCAGGGCCTGAGGCGAATTTTAAAATTTGGGCCCATAAGTCATAGCAGACAATCCACTTTTTTATTTAAAAGAGTCTTACGGAACTATATTCGTTAACTTAAATTCAACAATAAAACAACAAATAAAAATAAAATATTCAAAATATTTATTTTGCAATCAAATAACAAAACAAAGATGTTCTAACTGATTACTTAAATATAACTCGTCCTGTAGTTTTTGAGGCAAAAATATAAATCAATTTTGTATAGTCGAGCTGTTCAACTATTTCTTTTTCAATGGATAACATGATCAATCCATTCAATCTTTGCTGTGACATAGTTGAACGGAGATAAGTCTTGATCAATTTCAACTTGGAGAAACTTTTTCTTGCTGATGCAACTGTGTGACTGGTATAGTGAGCAAAATCTTATAAATGTAAGCATTTGGAAAACAACCATTCATTTTCTTCAAGTAATTTAGCACTTCAAAATTATCAACTTCGTATAGTTTTACTTTTCAAATTTATTTGATATAACGATGTAGGATTACGAGGTGCAAGTAATGTTATTCCGTTTAAATTATTTATTTTCACGTTGATAAATATTATACTAATGAAAGTTATGATATGATATGAAATTGCCATTCAGTATCAAATATATGATATGTTATGAGCTCTTACCGATTTCTATGATATGACGGTATGATATTTTTTGAAGCATGATTAAATATTTTATTCGGGATTGTACCATTAATTCGTGTCCTATAGAGTATTCCCATATAGTCACCCATTTTCCCCTACCTCACAGGTTAGAACGGGTCGTTGGTTGACGAGCGATGAGGTGCACTCATGGTGCCAAAATTTATAAGACACATTATAATAATTCGGTGTAACAATTTCAGCAATTTCTTAATTTTATGGATTTTTATTTACAATTTGAGACACGTTTTATTAGGTTATAAATTTTAAACTATGTTATGCTTTATTAGTAGAATTACCATTTGTTTATTTATCAAATAAATACGATATGCATGTTCCATTTAGTATTTATTGATTATTAGTTATTTTATTCATGTAAATTGTGCCCGTTAAATTTCATATATTTATAATTGTAATTGAGATGAAAAAGAAATCTTGTTTTCATTGAAATAATGATACACATATATATACAAAAGATAGGAAACTATACAATTTAGGAAACTTTAATTAAGCCTATAATTAAGCTAATTTGTATAATACTCCCCCTCAAGTTGGAGCATAGATATTAATTATGCCAAACTTGTTACAAAGATAATCAACCCGAACCCCATTTAGAGCTTTTGTGAAGATATCCCCTAATTGTTCTCCAGTCTTCACATACATTGTAGAAATCAAACCTTGCTGAATTTTCTCCCGAATAAAATGACAATCAATTTCAATGTGCTTAGTTCGCTCATGAAACACAGGATTGGATGCAATATGAAGGGCAGCTTGGTTATCACACCACACTTTTGCTGGAACTGCAATTTTGAGACCTATTTCTGTTAAGAGCTGATATATCCACATTATCTCACACACAGACTGTGCCCTAGTCCTATATTCTGACTCTGCACTCGATCGTGACACAATGTTCTGCTTCTTACTCTTCCATGAGACCAAGTTTCCTCCAACGAAAACATAATAACCTGATATGGACCTTCTATCGATTTCGGAACCTGCCCAATCTGCATCTGAAAAACATTCAATATGAGTGTGCCCATGATTTGAATACAAGATACCACGTCCAGGCGCTCCTTTCAAATAACACAAAATCTGTTCTAACGCTGCCCAGTGATGAACTGTTGGAGATGATAGAAACTAGAAACTGACTAACAACACTGACAGAATATGCAATATCTGGACGAGTCACTATAAGATAATTAAGCTTTCCAACTAATCTTCTATAACTCTCAGGATCTTCAATTAGTTCTCTATCTCCTGTAAGGTGCATGTTTGGAGTTATTGGAGCACTACAAAGCTTTGCCCCCAATTTTTCCGTCTCAGTTAAGAAGTCAAGGACATATTTTCTCTGAGATAAAAAGATACCTTTTTTAGTTCTTGTGAATTCAACACCCAAGAAATACTTTATCATCTCTAAGTCTTTTGTGTGAAACTGAGTATGAAGAAAAGCCTTAAGAGATGAGATTCCCGTAGCATTACTTCCAATAATGACAATGTCATCCACGTACACAACTAAAATAATGATACCAACTTTCGATTGTTTGTAGAACACAGAATGGTCGGACTTGCTTTTCATCATACCAAACTTTTCAACAGCCTGACTAAATTTTCCAAACCAAGTACGAGGACTTTGTTTTAAACCATACAGAGATTTTCGAAGGCGACAAACTCGCCTAGACTCACCCTGAGCAACAAAACCAGGAGGTTGCTCCATATACACCTCCTCCTGAAGATCACCATGAAGAAAAGCATTCTTGATATCAAGTTGATGCAAAGGCCAATGATGAGTACCTGCCATAGAAATAAACAACCGAACAAATGTCAGTTTAGCGACAGGAGAAAAGTGTCAGAATAGTCCACTTCATAGGTTTGAGCATATCCCTTAGCGACAAGACGGGCTTTCAATTGAGCAACCGACCCATCCGGATTTACCTTAACTGTGAACACCCATTTGCATCCTATAGCCCGTTTCCCTGAAGGTAAATCGACGAAGTCCTAAGTACCATTGTCATCTAAAGCATTCATTTCCTCTATTATTGCATGATGCCAACCAGGATGAGATATGGCCTTATGAACAGTTTTAGGAATAGAAATAGAATCAAGAGATGTAATAAATGAAAAAGAGGATGACGACAAGTAATGATAAAAAACAAAAGAAGAAATATGATAAGTACATTGGTGTTTACCTTTGCGTAACGCAATAGGAAGATCATCGCTAGGGACTGGATCTGATAACGAAGTAGCGGCTGCAGGACATGAATCAGGAGCTTTATGCCTAGAGTAGATGTGAATAATAGGAGGCTTGACAAGAGCTGGTTCCGAGACAAATTCGGAGAATGTGATAGAATAGACTAACAAATCATCATCCTCTCCCTAACGTGCGGGAGGGGGAGAAGACGGAAAATATGGTGTGTTTTCCATGAAAGTAACATCAATTGAGACAAGATATTTGTTAAGACTAGGACAATAACATCTATAACCTTTCTGAAGATGAGAATAACCAAGGAAGACACACTTCAGAGACTTGGGATCTAATTTTGTGAGATGCGGACGAACATCCCGAACAAAACAAGTGCTACCAAATATTCTAGGATCAACATGAAATAATGTCTTCTTAGGAAAAATGATTTTGTAAGGGACCTCACCACGAAGAACAGATGATGGCATGCGATTAATTAGAAAACACACGGTAGAAACTGCATCGGCCCTAAAGGATTTAGGAACATTCATTTGAAATAATAGGGCTCATGCAGTTTCAAGAAGGTATCTGTTCTTACGTTCTGCCACTCCATTTTGAGATGGAGTATCAACACAAGAAGTTTCATGAAGCATGTCATTCTGAACCATATAAGATTGAAATAAAGCAGATGTATATTCCTTAGTATTATCGCTTCACAAAGAACAGATCGAAACATTAAATTGAGTTTTAATCTCAGCACAAAATGCACAAAAAAGAGAAAACAACTCAGAATGACTTTTCATTAAATATAACCAAGTGACACGAGAATAATCATCCACAAAAGTAACAAAATATTTAAATCCAGGTTTAGACAAAATAGGGCACGGACCCCAAATATTAGAATGAACTAATTCGAAAGGAACACTAGCACATTTACTGACTCTAGGACTCGAACTAAGATGATGGTGTTTTGCAAACTGACACGACTCACTATCTAATGAAGATACCTTACTAAACTGTGGACAATGCTTCTTGAGCAAAGGAAGAGATGGATGACTCAATCTACAATGTGCTTCGAATAGAGACATTATACCTGAGCAAGCAACAGACTTAGGTATTGATGTGTCAAGAATGTAGAGGCCGCCAGACTCATGCCTTTTACCAATAATCTTCTTCGTCATAAAATCATGAAATAAGCAATGATCAGGAAAAAATGAGATGCAACAGTTAAGATTACAAGTAAGCTGGCTTACATAGATCAAATTAAATGATAAATTAGGTAAATGTAAGACAGATGACAGATGAAGTAGATGGGTAGGAGTAATTGTGCCAGACCCACGAACACAAGATGGTGACCCATCGGCTAGAGTAACGATAGAAGTGGAAGTGTGGGACCGAAAAGTAGAAAAGAGACCCGAATTACCTGTCATATGATCTGTGGCACCAGAATCAATGACCCATTTGGAGGATAAGAAAAGAAGGCACACATTTGATTTACCAGAATCAACAATAGCAGTGATAGAAGGAGACGAGTACTTTAGTGATTCTTGATAATGTGAGAACTTGGCAAATTCATCTGCAGAGATAAGAACTGATTTTTCATAATTATCATTAGTGGATGCAATATGGGCCGAGTGAGCTTTCTGATTCCTGTACTGAAGTTTTCTACAATCACGTTTCGTATGTCCTGGCTTGTGACAATAATAGCACACAATTCCTCCAGAATCATGTAGCCGAGTTTCAAGCCCTTGTGAGTCTCTTCATTTGTTTCCACTCTGATTGGTTGATCATCCATGCCCATAATTATTATTTTGATTTACCAAAGCACAATTGAGTTGGACCGGCGGAGTACCTTTTGTGCGAAGTACTCGACTAAATACTTCATGTAAGGAGGATATCTCAGAACTAGAAAGAACCCGTGACTTAGCAGTCTCAAAGTCAGAGGGAAGGCCAGCAAGGAAACTTATGATAGCCATTTGCTCTCGATGGTGTTGCTGAACCTTCACATCAGGGCTAAAGGGCAATAACATATTAAGCTCCTCATAAGTCTTCTTAAATGTCATAAAATAATTTGTAAGGGACTGATCTTGTTTTTCTTCACGGTAAAATGCTTTGCACACCTCATACATACGAGAAAGGTTCCCTTTACCAGAATACAAGAAATCCAAATAATCCATCAACTTTTTAACAAATTCACAGTGATTGATCAAGCCAATTACCTCACCATCAATAGAGTTTCGAATTTGCAGGAATAAACGAGCATCCTCTCTAAGCCAAGTCTGTTTTTAATCATCTATAGGAGGATCGTCAGTCAAGTGAGTATCTTTGTCGATACTCCGTAGATAAAGGCGAACGATGTTATTCCAATCCAAATAATTCATGCCATTAAACTTATGGTCCGTAATTTTAGACATCACCGGAATCACATCAGACACGGCCACATATTTCTTTTCCTCCATATTGTCAAATATCAACCAAAGAATGAGCACAAATACACAACAAAGTCAGAATAGTTGACAAATCCAAACTTGTCCCAAAAAATAGATCACACACTGAGCCAAATAATTAGGTGTTGACCCAAGTAGGTAGTAAAACGTGTTGTGGACGTCAAGACGAGCAGAACGGCTCAAAAATAACCAAATTTCGGGCAAGTGGTGGTAGGAGCAGATTCTTCAAACGACGGTGAGACCCAAAGGAGGCCGAAAGTTGGAGAAATCAAGAAACCTTAGCCACGCGCATCATTGTTCACGAATCTAGATTTTTTTTTTTCGAAAATTTCTGCGAGGCTCTGATACCATGTAATTGAGATGGAAAAGAAATCTTGTTTTCATTGAAAGAATGATACACATATATATACAAAAGATAGGAGACTATCTAAAGAAATTATACAATTTAGGAAACTTTAATTAAGCTAATTTGTATAACAATAATGTTAAAGCTAATAGTCTTGGTAGCAATTCGAAAGTTAGATTTTGGGTCGTTACACTATTTATAGTGAATTTGGTCACCCTGTTCATTAAATTCACTTCAAAAAGTCAATCAAAATGACCAATATTTCCTGTATAATACATGGCTAGAGTAGAAAATTTAGTCCGACAAAGTGGCTTTATCCATTTGTGGTCAATATTTCTCCCACTTACTTTTGTTGTAACACTTCAATCTTTTCTACACTTGCCATTTCCATGCTACTTACGTTTCTGCATGGCCGATGGAGGATCGACACCATGTAAATTTGACGGTACCGATGTGTTTTGTTAACATATCTGTTAGGTTATCCTCTATAGTCTGTATAGATTTTCTGTATATCAACGCTTCATTCTTTTAACTTTTCTCAAACAAAGTGATATTGAACTCGAATGTGCTTTCTCTTCTGATTAAATGTTGGATTCTTTGCCAAGTGCAAAACGCTTTGACTATCACAAAATAAAGCAATCTTCTTTTGTTTGTGTTTGAGCTCCTCCATTAACATTTGCAACCAAATTGCCTCTTTGCTAGATTGTATAGCTGCCATGTATTCTGCCTCTATCGTAGAAGTAGCCACGATAAACTGTAGTTTCAAAACCCAACTTACAGCTCTTTCAACAAGAGTAAACACATAACCCGTGGTGGATTTGCTTTTGTCAAGATCACTTGCATAATCTGAATCAACATAGCTTCTGACAACAAAATATGATCCTCCATAACATAATGTAGCATTTGAGGTACCCTTGACATATCTTAGGACCTTCTTTATAGTTCTACAATGCTCTTTACCAAGATTTACCATGTATCGACTAATCGCTCCCACTACTTGTGCAATGTCTGGTCTTGTACAGATAATAGAAAACATTAGGCTACCCACTATTGATGTATATGGTACTCGAGACATCTTCACCTTCTCTACTTCATTGCTAGGACTCATACTTGAGGATAACTTGAAATTAATAGGAAAAGGTGTAGAAATTGGCTTAAAATTTTGCATATTGAAGCGCTGCAAGATTTTATTCAAGTGGTCCTTCTGACTTAGCCAAATCTTCCTAATATTTCTGTTTCGGTAAATTTGCATCCCTAGAATCTTGTTTACCGATCCCAAGTCCTTCATTTCGAACTCCCTAGCCAGTTGTACCTTCAAATCTTAAATATGATCTTTGTTGAGGTCTGCCACCAACACATCATCAACATACAACAACAGAATAATGAAATCACTATCTCCAAATCTAATGTAATAAACACATGGATCTTAACCGAGTCTATTGTATCCAAGGCTCATGATGAAGGAATCAATCTCTTATACCAACATCTCGGTGCCTGTTTGAGACCATATAGAGATTTGTTCAACATGTAAACCAAGTTATCTCTCCCATTTTCTTCAAAACCTTATGGTTGGAGCATATAAATATCTTCTTCAATTTCTCCATGAAGAAATGTAGTTTTCACGTCTAACTACTCTAAGTGTAAGTTGAATGTAGTATAAATTGCCAGAACTATTCGAATGGTTGTGAGGCGAACCATAGGAAAAAATATTTCAATGAAGTCAATGCATTCTTGTGAGCATATCCTTTCATTATCGCTCCACTTGGTCATTGTCATCTCGTTTGATCTTGTAGATCCATTTATTTCCAATGACATTCTTTCCTTGTGGTAGTGGAACAAGATCCCACGTCTTGTTCTTATGAAGAGCTTTAATTTCTTCTTACATTACTGCCATCCACAAAGAAACTTCTTGGTTATTTATAGCCTCATGGAAAGTTGATGGTTCTCCATATCCTGTTAGTTAGCAGTATGTAACATTGCTTTCCATAATATACTCTGAGTGCCAAGCTGGTTCTCTCCCGGGTTGATCGTCAAACTTCTAGAGCACTAGACTCTGCTTTTTCTTGTTCTTCATGCTCTAGTACTGCTTTAGAAGAATCTATAACTTCTCGTGCGTCACCAACTTCTACTGTAGTAATGTCTAATTTATCTTTTGAAATGCTGTCATTTTCTTTATTTTGCACATTTCCTTATGCAAATATTACATCTCTACTGATTATCACTTTGTGGGCAATGAGATCCTACAGACGGTACCTCTTAACACTTAACTCCATTAGCATACCTAAAGAAAATACATTTTCTGGATTTTGGATTCACCTTTAATGTTTCTAAGGTATTTTATATAACACACACATGACTTACAAATGCATTTATGCAAGAATAATTGGATGGTTTACCAGTCCATATTTCCATATGCGTTTTCAGATCAATTGAGGTTGATGGCGATCGATTGATCACAAAATAGGTGATTTTGTCTGCTTCTGTCCAAAATGACTTGGCTAGACCCGTAGTTCTCAACATTGCTCCTTTTTATTTCTAGCAATGTTCTGTTCATCCACTCTGTCACTCCATTTTACTGTGGAGTGTTTGATGTCGTGAACTGTCTCTTGATACCTTCTTGTTGGCAAAATTTATCAAATTCATAACCAGTATATTCTCCTCCATTGTTAGTCTTTAAACACATGATCTTCTTTTGAAATTCAAGCTCTACCCTACTCTGAATATTTTGAAGACTGCGAACACGTATGCATTTATCTTAATTGGTGTCTCTCACAGTAATCATCATTGAAAGATACCAAAGTATCTTGCACCTCTTAGGGACAAAACTGGTGCTTGCTAAACATCAAAATGAACCAGCTCCCAGATAGCTTTACTTCTAGTAGTGGAACTGCTGAACTCCAATCTATGTTGCTTATTGGTAACAAAATGCTCACAAAAGGGTAATGAAACTTTTTTTAGTACTGGAAGAAGCTTTTGTTCTGAAAGAATTTTCAAACCACATTCTGACATGTGGCCAAGCTTGCAATGCCACATCATCGTTAATTCTTCTGCTGAACTTGTCGATGCAACAGATGATTCCCTTTGTTTTAGTGTCTCTCCTTTAAGTATGTACAAATTTGCAGCTATATTTCTGCTTTCATTACCACAAGCTCACATTTGATTATTACCTCATTTTGTACATGAGTCTTGCTGCCAATGATATCTAATTATCCTAAAGACAACATATTTTTCTTCAATCCTTTTATGTATCGTACCTTCTGGATAGTGCAAACTGTACCATCATACATTTTCAATTTGATGGTACCAATACTAGTGATCTCCAAGGCATGATCAAACCCCACAAACATAAATCTTCTTGAGATATGTTCATAATGATGGAACCATTCCCTCTTTGGTGTCATGTGCTATGTTTCTCCCGATTCTAAAAGCCAAACATCATAAAACTGTTTTTTACCTTCAAAAATTTTTTGTTGACTCACTGTATAAAATCTCACCATCATTTGAGGTGCTTGCTATACAACTCTGAGCTTTTGACGTCCTAGGGCCTTTTCATTTGGCTTATTCATTCTTCTTGAGACTTTAACAATCCCTTTTTAAGTGTCATTTCTTGCCACAGGAACGACACTTAGCATTCTTCTTACTCTTGAATTTTGATCTACTCTAATTATGACTCCCAGTGGAGCTACGATCCGTTGATCTCCCTCTCATCATTGTCAAAGCTTTCGCCTGATGTGAACTTGCCAATTTTTCCTCTTTGTTCTTGCGCCGACTTTCTTTTTCAAGAACAACAGCTGCAACATCATCGAAAACTAGACTTTCAAGGTTGTTGGTTAAGTTGATGATGAGTTGATCGTATGAGTCTCGTGGACTTTGAAGTAAGATCTCAGCACATTCACCTGCCTCTATATTATGCCCGATTTATGTGAGCCGTGAAAATAAAGTGTTGAGGGTGTTGATGCGGTTGGTCACCATAGTTGACTCCAATATCCGAAGGGTTTAAAGCTTTCTCTTCAAGAAGATTTTGTTGTATAACGATTTGGCCTCGTACATCTTTGTCCGTGTATCCCATATCTCTTTGGCCGTTTTCTTCTATACTGCACTTGGCAATACTCCATCGGCTAATGCTAGGTGCAGATTAGCAATTGTATTGCCATCCATCTCATTCTACTTGCCATCGTTAGTGATCTCCGCGGGCCTCTATCCACTTGCCAAGCAATTATCTTTTCTAAAAACTGCTTTTATTCTCATTTTTCCTAATGAGAAATTGTTCCCATTGAACTTTCAATCTCATACTTGCCGCCATTTTGTTCATGATTGATATACTACGTTGTATGTAAGTAGTGAACAACGACCTTACACAAAATCTCGCTTTGATACCACTGTTAGGAAAGCGTGGGTCAAGTTTGGCTTGCAACGAAAATGGAATTGAGAATATATAGCTAAAAATAGACACAAATATTTACGTAGTTCACCAAATTTAGGCTACATTCACATGCAAGTATATGAGAATTTCACTACAGTAAGAGAATTACAATAACACTCTCTAATTATAAGGAAACAATAACAATTAATATCTCTTATAATAAAAGAAACTAAGTAGGAAATATTCAGAAGACTCTACTCTTTCAATTCCTCTCTACCGTTTGTTGCAATTTCCTCTTCATTAGATAATGTGGTCACCCAATTCATTAAATTCACTTCAAAAGTCAATTAAAATGACCTGTATAATACATGGCTAGAGTAGAAGAGAAATCCAAATTTTACACTGCATTAGATGCATGCAATATGCCCAAGGTAGAAGAGAAATCCAAATTTTACACTTTACATTAAATGCATGCAATATGCTCCAGTCAACAAGTGTTGCCTCTTTGGACCAACAAAGTGGCTTTATCCATTTGTGGTCAACAATAAAGAGTCCACATAATCAATCACTGTACGTCCGAGTAATTTGTTACCATTTCCCATAGATTATATTAAATCAAAACATTGAGAAATTACATTGTGAAAAAGCAGAACAATGGAAGAACACAAGCCAATCTGATTTCAAGAATTTCTCGTATAAATCTTTTACCTCATAAATGATATAAAAAGTATGTAAGTGTAAACGATATAGAGTAAATTTGTACATCACTTGGTAAAATTCTCAATTTATAATTTCTCGTATAAATCTTTTACCTCATAAATGATGTTTTGCTTACAAGAAATTTTTTACATTTAAGTTTTTAACTTAAAAAATTGAAATATTTAATTATAATTAAAGTTTTAATATATAAGTATTTTTACATATAAGTATATTTTATAATTTCAAGTTAATTTTGTACGTATAAGTACTTTTTACACTAAGTGAGTTTTTACTTGTGTATTTTTACTTTTTAACCAATTTTTACATAAAAGTATTTTTTTGCCTTGTAATTAAAAATAATATAAACTCCGTTCCATAAATATACTTACTTTCATTTTCTCATAGATTAAGAAAATATAGTTAATATAATTGAAAATATAATTTTTTTTTTTCTTATATTTACATTTCCTAAAAAATAATGTTATCTAACACCATTAGTGATAGAACATCAATTTATGTAGTATTATATAATATGTTTAATTAAATGTGAAATTTTGTAATTTATTTAATTAAGCATATAATATAATGACACTAATGTTTTCATCTAGTCTGATGTTAAATATCAATGGTTTAACATAGTACTACTCCTTTTTCTAATATACCCATATATCAAATGATTATGTTACATGTACCGAATATTTTACCTACTACTCACAATGAGAATGATGACCACATCATCGAAATTTTTAAATACACGCGGACCCCACACATTGTAAAATTGAACATGACATTAGTTGGATTAATGTAATATTATTGTAAATATTAAAAAAATTAATTATAATACGATATCGAATGAAATCGAACCGAATGAATTCCATAATTAAATTTACATCAGACGATTCCGTAAACGTTCAACGCGGTAACCAAAGTGGGCCATGGCAGTTTTGTTTCGCATGACAACACGACAAACATAGTGAATTAAAAAAAAAAAAAAACAACTCAAGCAGCCCGTAACGTCCAACGCGGGAACCAAAGTGGGCCATGGCAGTTTTGTTTCGCATGACAAGACGACAAATATATTCACCGAATCACTGGGATTGACGTGAAGCTCTCAAATTGTTTATAGGAAATCAGAACCGATTCAGCCCCCAAAATCCGAATAGCATCCCGTAGAGAATTTGAGTCGCAGAAGAGAGGAGGAGGAGGAACAATGGTGGGACCGTGTCGGCCACAGTTCGTGCTGTTCGGGTCATCCATAGTGCAAATATCCTATAGCTTTGGAGGGTGGGGTGCTATCCTCGCTGACCTCTACGCTCGTAAGGTACTAATCATCTAGTCGCTACTGCTCGAATTTCTTTCATCATGTTCATGGCTTCTACATTGTTATTTCTATGTTTTTTTTCCGGAAGGATTTGTAAGTACAGGTGGTTACCGATTCCGGGCTTTTGATAATATGGCCATTGAACAACTTTCTATGTATTGAAACCATGCTGCAGCTACTGAAGATTTAGAAATACGAGTAAAATGTTTGTATGATTCAATGATAGGTCGGAGTTAACAGTATTTAGATCCCTCCTGAAAAATGAGGGTCTCTCCGGTACCACTTGAAAGTTACGGATTACCAAATTAACGGCTACTGTAGGTCATACATTGAAATTTTGGAATTGTACTTAAGAATCCGAAGGCTTTATATTAGGTAGTACTGAGACAATATATATGAAATGGCTTTTTTAAGCCAAGATAAAAATAAGGATAATGGTGGAATTGAAACAGAGGATCATGCTGTCTAAACAATGATTATTCAGGTTTTATGTTTGATTGTTATAAGTAACAAGGACTTAGGAGAATGAAATACACAAGACCATAGTGGTTTGGACGAAATGGAGAGAATCTAAGAGGATTGCATGTTTTGAAAATATACAAAGTTAAAATTATATATATATATATATCAATCCTCTTATGATGATAGTTTTTGATCAATCTATAAATGGCGGAAAGATAACTCATTTAATTGATCCTAAATTTATTGGAAAAAAGGCTTAGCTTTTTTTTGCAAAGGTTGTTGCTCGTATAGATGTAGTTGGATATTCTGATAGAGGGGTAATGTAATTCTTAAACATATGAATTTATATGTAAATATTCATATTTTTAATGGTTTGACTGTTCCAATGTCACTCGATAACTTCTGGTTTTATTCTTACTTTTCCACTTCACTAAAAGATATATATCCAATTAAAATTGGTTTCCATGGCAATTGATCTAGGCAGATATAGTACTGCGAGGATATTCTGGTTGGAACTCAAGACTTGCTCTTCAAGTTTTGGATCAGGTTTTTCCAAAGGTATCGTATGTTTGGTAATGCTTATAGTGAAGTTCAACTATAGTTGCAGTGTCCTTAATCATTCATTCAATTTTCTGAAACTATATAAATCTTGCTAATAATTTGACAGAAAATAGTCTTGTACCCCCCAAAATTAACCCAATTCCGAGTTCCCAAGACCATATTAATTGTTTTTCTTTCATCGAGATATTAATTATGTCTGCAACGAACTATCTTCCATTTTTTTCCTATTAATTCACATTCAACAAGATATTATTCTTTATGGTTCACATTTAGGATGCAGCTGTTCAGCCTTCACTGGTTATAGTATATTTTGGTGGCAACGATGCAATGAAACCTCACCCAAGTGGCCTCGGTGCTCATGTTCCTCTTCCTGAATATGTTGAAAACATGAAAAAGATTGCTGTTCATCTCAAGGTAACTGAGTGTTGGTGCTATAATACTTTGCATAGTTATTATCTTAAGTTTCAACCAATGCATCAATTATATAACTTGACTGCTTAATAAGGATCATCAGATTCCAGACTCCTGTACAGAACTGAACCTTGAAGAAAATGGCAGTTCACTTTTTCCAATCTCCGGTCCCGGTTTTAACGTAATGTAAGGACCTATAGGGGGGGATCGGATGCTTTGCTATAGTGTAGGATCTTCTCTCATTAATGTTGAAGTTGTGTTCAATTTCTTGCTATAGATGTAGCAGTGTTACTTTAGGAGCTTCACAGTTATTACTATTCTCCTTTGTGAGGTCTATGAATCTAACTCATCACTATAAAACCGGGTTACAATGTGAGGTTTGCCGTCACCTATTCACCTTATGCATTGCGCATCTCAATTGTTCCCAGGTGATGTGGCCAGTGCGACATGCTAACTTATATCTCAGCGTCAAGCTAGATTCTCTAGGCACTCCACCTAGACACGGGGCAGGAGATGCAAACTTGACCCACCCTGAAATACACCTGCTAAGATAACGTGTTAAAGTCTGGGGCCTAACTCATCACTAAAAAACTGGCTTACAATGTGAAATTTCCGTTCGCTTTATACATGGCATATCTCAATTGTATCAATGCAATGGGGACATGCTAGCGCTTATTATTATGTTTAACCTGTTACTAACTATCATAAATCTGTTCTCTCTTGTTATCTTTATTTTTTCTATCGTAGAATGGGCATTTTTTTTTCTTTTTGGTGAACCTAGATAAACCCTCTAGAAAAATTAGTGGAAAGTTGCAGGTACAAACGAGGTTTATCAAATTTTATATTGCATGATTTGAAACTATAGGCCTGCAGACTTTTCTTCTTTGTTTCCAACTATATCAAGATCACATACTCTTGACACTATTTTGGATTATTTTCAGAGTCTTTCAGAGAAGACACGGCTAATCTTTCTTACTTGTCCTCCTGTAAATGAGGCAGAAATTCGTGAATATTTTGGGTAATCCAAACTTAAATTGAGTTTAGTTTATTGGCTTGTTGGTAATGCTTTACCTATTTGAATAACTAACTACATCTGGTTTATCATTCAAAATCAGTAATGCATTGGATGATCAAGAACGGACAAATGAGTTATGCGGTATATATGCTGAAGCTTTAGTAGAGTTGTGTAGAGTATTGGATGTCAAAGTCATCAATCTTTGGACTGCGATTCAGCAAAGAGATGATTGGGAAACAACTTGTTTTCTGTAAGTTTCTACCTATCATTTCCTTGGATAAAGTGAATGATTTTTTTTTTTTGTTCTGATTCATCAACTACGCGTCTCTTTTATAATTCACAAAATAATAGTCTCTTTTTTTTTAAGGCCTACTGGATTCTAGGGATATCCATACATGATCTCTATCCGTAATATTATGGGTTGAACTATCTGTTGAAATTCTTTTATTCTCCACTAAATGCTTCTGTGTATTATGAATGGGTCACACCTATCACATCAAGAACGGAATATTCTATTCACTTGGGAAATTAACCCCAGCAGATTTGATCTAGAACAGTAAATAGAGAGGAGAGTAAACAAAAGAATTGGAAATTTGGGGGGAGAGAAATTTCAGTCATTGAGAATTGTATAAATCAATGTCTTAATTTATCAACAATACTTGTTCTAGTTATATATAAAGATTTTTAATATGAATGAAAATTTACCAAATGATAAAAGGGAAAAAATTAGCGGACTGAGATCCATTACTAGGCCTAGCGAGGGAAAATAAAAGTACAAGACTGTCAAAAATAGTAGGTGGGTGAGGTGCACATCTCACGGGGTCAATGCCTTATAGTCTTATACCATGGTTCCTCTAAAAACTCAAGTGAATCTAAAGTAAGATCACATTTAATCTCGGATTTTTAAGCCATTTATAAATCTAGAAATGGTGACACAAGGAGCTTCTGAATGTACAACATAACCTTCGCTTCTCGATGTGAGCCCTTTAATCACTTATATTGGAAGTACCTCGACTAGGATTCAAGATTTACGTCTGTTTGTTTCAAATTAAAATCAAATTTTAATCTAAGTCAAACAATCAATATTAATCACATCTTTCATAAGTCCCACAGTTTTTCAACCACACATTTCAAAATCTTCTATCACAATCTATTAAAAATCTAATTTTAATACCTACCAAACACCCACTAAATCTAACTAATGACTTAAATGATAGTTAAGTAAGTACTTTTCTTTCTTTATTAGTCTGTTTTAGCCCTTTAAAGTATTTGAGTCCGGACTCTTGATTGTGGCCCATATGGTACTTATTCTTATTGCCACTATGCAGACCCTAAGAATTTTATTCAAGAAATGAACTTGTTGGGTGTTGTTCATGCCATACACTCCAAGTAATCGTCTAGAACATCAATCCCATCAAGAAACACTTTCCCCGATCAAATCTACCATTGAATTCTCTTTCATCTAATTTGACTTTCCTAGCGACCTCGTTCACCCTTTCGTAATTGTTCCTAGCTTGTTCATAGAAAAATCATGAACCTATGCAGATATGTTGATTTTGTTGCCTTTTTAACTGAAGGCATAATCTAAAGAATTCATCTTTAATATGCAAATCTTGAAAAGGAACCAGCTAGTCGCCATTTCCTTAATTTATCCTCAACCAGTGCTGCTTCCACTTGGTTGACATATATTCTCATATCTAGTGGTACCCCCTTTGCCCACACATCCATCTTAACATCCTCGAATAAATTCACTAATATAAATCACAATATGCATGCATTGTATAACCCAAAAAATGGGAGCTGCGGAAAATTGTAAAGGGCTTTTTAACTTAGTCAGCCGTTTCTTTCTTGACATGTTGTCCCAAGAATCAATGGCATTAATGGCCTTATATGAGAGGAGATTTCCTCAGTTTAGGGAATATTTGGATACTTGCACGCATAAACTCTTGAAACTTTTCACATCAGATGATTGACTTCATTTTTTTTTTTTTTATATATAAATCATCATTACACTCAGAGACCCCTTTTGAGAGGTTATTATGATGCCTTTATTGTCCAATATTACAACTAAAGTCACGACATCAGGCATTATTCTAAATTGAACGGTCATACTGCTTCATGCTTAACCATTAACCACTATCCCCTGGATATTATGTTGATTATGCATGATGTAGCTTACAATTGACATCATATATTCAGTCCATTCATCCAATTCATACATTTATATTAAGATGGACCAATTTCATGATCTGATGTAAATCTTGACTCAATGATGGACGAAGGAATTAAGGGTTCCAACTGCTAACTCGGAGGTTCTGAGATCAAATCCCCTTCCCGTATTCCCTCCAACTCCTATGGGTCAAAAAGGAGAAGGAATTATGCGATATCATATATGCATTTGTCTGTACTGAGTTTCATTTCAATTTTTTGTCGTGTTCCAATATTGTTATCTTCTCACAATTTTTAACAAAGAAATGTTACACTTGTACCTGTCCACGTGTTCTTCTGTTAGTTGACAATTATTGTATTCAACTCAAACTTTCGTTATTAGCTGTTGGTTCTCTTCTCAGCGACGGAATCCATTTGTCGAGTGAAGGGTCGAAAATTGTAGCGAAGGAGATATTAAAGGCCCTCAAAGAGGCTGACTGGGAACCAAGTCTCTACTGGACGTCAATGCCAGCTGAATTTTCAGAGAATTCAACATATTATAAAGTTGGTCCTGACGGTAAAAGTACCGTAAATGTTTCTTGTCTTCTTAGTCGTTTACACAAGGAGTGGGTTAACATTTAGTGCCCATAGGAGTAAAAGAGTGCGATTTTACTAGTGGTACATCAAGATGTACACAGGGAATACAAGCGGGTCTCACTCCCATGTGAGGGGTTGTACACCCTTATGTACATTTCTTGATGTACAACTAGAATAATTCAAGAGCTTATGCGCAGAACACGATCTTATTGACTTTTAATTTGATTCGTGTTATTCTTATTGCCCAGACTGCATTTTATACAAGATTATTTAGACAATCAAATTTCCATATTTTATTGTTTGTAAATATGATGCCTTATTTTCTTTATTGGGTGAATGGGGATGAAAGATTATTGGCTGAAGCACTTGGTATGACATAATCAATCTATTCGAGGAATTTTGACGCACGAAGACACAACTTTTTATCTCAAAAACTATACTTAGTAGGAGAGACACAATCAAGATCTTTAGCACTTAAGATTAAGCCCATTATTTATTCCAAGTACTATTTGTTTGGCCTTAGCTTCGTCTTTCATGTCCAATCCCTTCATTGGGAGAATTGAACATGAAACCTTCAATCCTGATACTAACGAATGGGAATAATTTCTAGCAAAATACATGACTAGTAGGAGAGGTGCAATCTAGCCCCTTATTACATAGGACCATGGATTCCACTCCTATCGTTTGGACCTTACGATGAGAATTTAATGATGCTTCACATGAAGTTCTCCATTCTCATTGGCTATAAATACACCAAGGACTGGAAATAAGTCATCCAACAAGTTTATCATATATATCAATAGCTTACATGTAAAGCAACTTTTTCAAATAAATGATAAATCACAAACCGCTGTGTGCGAAGTTGGAAGCTTGGAAACCGGCATAAACCTTTTTCGTAAAAGTTACTAGATTGTGTGACGTGTTTTTTCTTCTTATTTTTGGAACGACTTACTTCGACGAACGGTAACTTTCGCTACGGTTGGCCGTTTCGCATGCCGTTAGGGATGGGAGAAATTAGGTCGCGAGCACTTCGCAATGGTAATAAGAATGGAATATTTTGACTTCGTTTAATATCACGTAATAATTCCGTAACATTGAGACAAAAATAAGAAAAATTTAAAACCATTTTGCCTCATTTAACGGAGGATTTAACGGAAGTGGACGGAAATGACCAATTCCGCAACAAAGGTTTCAAATAAGGGTATAAATATCAAATTTAAAACGATAGGGACCATTTATGCTAATTACCCATACAAAAATGGTAAATTAAAAAAAAAAAATGTTTAAAAACATTTGTCAAAAAATTGGGGGGGGGGGGGGGGGGTTCCGGGGCCCCCAGGACCCCATCCCTCACCCCTGTTGAAGAGGATCTTAACCATATATCAAAGATATCGGGATCAGATACAACAGAAGCCAACAAACTTCATGGATTCTAGAACTTCTCATGTGATACTGATAATGCTTTTAAACTCCTGTAAATCACAGCAAATCATTGTTGAATTATAGTAGATTAGTTTCAATGGGCATATATATAATGTAAGCTATTCCTTTGATAATAAACAACATAAATTATTCAAACCTTATATGGAATCAGAGCTATTAGACAAACGTCTCTAAACTATCTTTTTTTTTTCTTTTCCAGAATGTCTTTTCCCAATTCATCTACCTCTTCTGGTTCACGTGATATCATCTATCCTACCTTTAGTTCTTCCGCCGTCGTCAATATTACCAAACTCAATAGAAACTACCACCCAATTTGGAAAAGATGCCCCTTTATCTCAAAGGTCAGGAGGTATTCGGCTATGTTGATGGTACAATTAAACCTCCTTCAAAAACTCTCTTTGTTGCTAATGACACTTCTATACCAAATCCCCCAGTGTGCTACTTGGTCCAAACAGGACAACCTCATTCTCAGTGCTATCAATAACTAAAAATCTTGGATGAGTTGCCGGTCGACACACATTTACTAATTCACAGATCTAAATATGGGAATAAAAACCGAAAAAAATAAAGATGGGATGAACAGAATCATATGTATAGTCATTTGAATTCTATGTATAACCTATAATCAAGACCTAGGACTCCGTCCGAAATGAAAATCACAAGAAACCAGCATGTTGACCTATGGTCGAATCGTATGTTTTCATTATAACAAACAAATTATGCTTATCTCTAATTCGAATATTCAAATGTT
Source organism: Fraxinus excelsior (assembly GCA_019097785.1). Taxonomy (NCBI): domain Eukaryota; kingdom Viridiplantae; phylum Streptophyta; class Magnoliopsida; order Lamiales; family Oleaceae; genus Fraxinus; species Fraxinus excelsior. The sequence goes on from CM032629.1 coordinate 29,768,769, forward strand.
ACATGTTGCCAAATTTGAGACAAAACTAATTGACAAAAAGACTATCAATTAAGGAAGGTTAAGTTGAAGATTGATCGAGCATTCATGGAGACAAATTTTGCGTCATTTCAAAATCAAGCAACAAATCGAGCACTCATACCAAAATTAATCGAAGATAGTTGAACTAGAATTCTTTTAGCTCATTTGTAAAGTTAAAGCACTTTAATAAGTGGTAATGACACATTGAAAGCTCACGTAGTCATGTCAACGAGCAGAGTTGAGCCGAGCCACGAGCCAAAACTCGAAGCTCGGGCTCGACTCGAGCAAAACAGGGCAAATCTTTTTTGGACCCGAGCCGAGCAAAAGCTCGGACAAAAAAATGAGGCTCAGCCTGAGCCTTAGCAGGTAGAGCCGAACTCAGGCTGAGCGGGTTCGATTTTTTTTCTTCTGATCTACATTTTAAGATCTACATTAGGCAGGTAGCTATTTTAGTTGCCTTTTCAATGTGTTGTTTTTTTATTACACGGGTAGGCTCATCCGGGCACGGGCCGGCCTGAGCCCGAGCCGCTCAAGTCGACGAGCTTTTTTGTCATCACTAAGCTCAAGTGATTAATTTCTTATGCACGATAAAAATTCACGCCATGAAAAACGTTTGCATAAAAACTATTTTTCAAAGGTAAGCTTTTCAACCTAATCTTAAAAACTATTATACTTCACTTACCTTGAAATATCTAGTAAAAAATATCGTACAAAAGATTTTATTGGCGGTAAACAAAATAACCTTTGACCCAGAAACGTCTCTGGTCATCCGGACGACCGGATGGCGAGCCGAACATCCAGTTTGCCAGCAACGATTGATTTTTCAACCGTTTTGTCAGGTTTCAAATGGCTAGTTTTGGGTCGTCCGGTTTGGCAAAAAAGTTGATGTTTTTCACTCATATAAATATCAACTCACCTATCATTTGATAAACAACTTTTTGAGCATTCAATTGATATTCCTTTGAGCAACATTGTATTAATTTCTCATATCATTTATCATCAAATCATTTTGCAATTGAAAAATCTTTGATCAAATTAATTCTTGAAAATCACCAAAGATTCACACACCTAATACTTGAGTCTCATTCATTGCTATCCATTAAAGTTTTAGCCTACTTCTTTTCTTGTACTCAACTTTGGAATCATCATTTATTAAGAAGAGAAGATTTCATTTGTAAACTTATTTGAATTGTGGGTCGTGTTGAGGTCCCGAAAAGCTCAACGTTGTAAAAGGATTGGTGCTTCTTGCTTGTAAGTCACTAGAAGCTTTGTAAATGGTTTGACTGCACCACAAATCAATCAACATAGTGAAATTGTCCTTGCTCGTACCGGAGAGCTTGGTAGCGGAAGACGTAGACCATGTGTTGGATCTAACCTCTATAATTATATTGTTTGCATTCTCTATCTCTTTTTACTTATTGTCTTTATATATTCATGTTTGATATTTAATTTGCTTTATCTTGTTATCACGTGCATGATTTTAAGTTAATCTCTCGAAAAAGTTTTAGAAATCATTTCACCCCTCTCTTGGTTAGCTATTCTTGGGCTTTCAATTGGTATCAGAATGAGGTACTTATTTTCAAAGATTTCACAATCTTGAGTAATGGCTAACCCAATGATTCAAAATCATGAGGGACACTCCACAAATTGACATCCCTTCTTTGACGGTACATACTATAATTATTGAAAGGCTAGGATGATGATTTATATTCAATGTATTGATTACAATATTTGGAAAGGTGTTGAGTATGGTCTTTATAAGCCTACCAAACCATTAAGATTGACGGTCAATCCGATCAAATTACTCCCAAACTTAGAGAATAGTACGACGAGGAAGACAAAAGAAAATTCCGATGAAAAAAAAGAAGACAAAAGAAAATTATCCTTAAATGCCAAAGCCAAGAATTTACTATATTTTACATTAGATAAAAATGAATTTAACTACATTAGTACTTGTGAATCCGCATATGATATTTGTCATGCACTTAAAGTTACTCATGTTGGCACTAGCAAAGTCAAAGAGACAAAAATTAATATGTTAGTCAAAGAATTTGAAAATTTCTTTATGAAACAAGATGAACCCATTGTTGATATGATAACTCGTTTTACCGACATTGTAAATGGTTTAAAAGGATTTGATCATAAATTTACTAATGGTGTACTTGTAAACAAAATGATTAGGTTACTTTCGGAGAAATGGAGCCCTTTGAGGATGTTGATAGAGAATCCCAAGGATGTAAATACATACCCTTCGGAAGAATTCTATGGAACCTTGATTACCTACGAACTTAACAATGCCGAAATCAAGGAGAAGATAAGGAAAAGCAAAGAAGAATCAAATGAAGCTCCTAAATGCCAGATTGCTCTAAAAGCGGCACTTGATGAATGAACTACAAATAATGTGAGCGATGAAGAGCTCGATAACTTGGTCCTTCTTGTCAAAAAATGGAGGGATTTTTGAAACAATCAAAAATTTCAAAAGAAAGAAGAAAAGAGCGAAGAAAGAGGTAAGAAAATCATTTGCTATGATTGTGACAAACCTAATCACAAGAGAACCGAGTGCCCAAACAAAAAGAAGACTTTCAAGAAGAAGGCACTCCAAGCTACATGGGATGAAAGCGATGATGATGATCACGGTGAAGATGAAAATCAAGAAGAAATCGCAAAGATGTGCTTCATGACAATCGAATAATGAGTTAAACTGCATCGAAAAACTCTCATATGACGATCTATCTTCTTTTTATGATGAAATGTTAGAAGAACTTGAAAAACTCGCTCTTAGTCATTCTATTCTCAAAAAGAAATATAAATTATTAAAAAGTGATAGAGAAAATTTTGGAAACCAAAAAGGGAAATATTGACGATGATTCATTATACAAAGAAAATTGCTCTTTAAAGGAACAGATAGAAGATTTGACAAAAAATATTTTTAAATTCACTCAAAGAAAGAAGAATTTTGATTTAATACTCGGTAATAAAAATGCATTTTTGATAAATGAGACATTATATATACACCGTTTTTGAAACAAAAATCTTTAGAAAATATATTTGTTAAAACTTCTAATACTTTCTACTCAAAGGTTACATGTAGCTTTTGCAACAAAGAAGGACACGTTCCTTATAATTGTCTAAACAAGAAAAGATTAAACTTTGAAAGAAAGAACAAGTGGATTCGAAAATCCACTAAAACTAACTACCAAGAACCCAAGTTTGTATGGGTACCAAAAATTAAGAATTAAATTTTGCTTTATAGGTATCAAGGAAGACGAAGAGTAAATGGTTCTTGGATAGTGGATGCTCAAAACATATGATTGGAGATAGAACATTACTATCGAACTTCAAAGAAAATGATGGAAGTCATGTGACATTTGGGGATAATGCGAAAGGAAAAATTCGAAATCGAAGATATTGATAATCATTCTTCTACTAAAATCGAAAAAGTGTTATTAGTAGATAACCTCAAACATAATTTGCTTAGCATTAGTCAATTATGTGATAAATGTTACAATATTAAATTCGATTCTATGCTACATCAAAAGAGGTGATATTCATAGAAAGCCGTAGTAAAGATGTTTATATCATAAACATTGAATTTGAAAATTATGAAAAATTCCTTTTAAGTTTGAAAGAAGATACTTGGTTGTGGTATATGAGATTATGTCATGTAAGCATGGACCTTCTCTCAAAAATTGTTTTGTCAAAGGATACCTAACTTGAAGTTCAAAAAAGATAAATTTTGATGCTTGTCAATTTGGCAAACAAGTAGAAAGCTCTTTTAAACCTAAAGTATTCTCTTCAACTACTAAACCTTTGCAACTTCTTCACATTGACCTTTTTGGACCATATAGGGTCCCTAGCTTGAGCGGTAAACATTATGCTTTTGTAATTGTTGATAATTTTTTTAGATTTACTTGGGTCATATTCTTGAATTTAAAAAAAAAAAGCTCTAAAAGCTTTTAAACATTTTTGTAAAAACGTTTAAAACAAAAAAAGATTATACTATTACAACCATTAGGAGTGATCATGGTGTATAATTTGACAATATTGTATTAGATAACTTTTGTAATGAAAATGGATATGAACAAAAAAATTCGGCTCCTAGAACTCCTCAACAAAATGGTGTAGTAAAAATGAAGAATCTTACATTACAAGAAATGGCTAGAACCATGCTTAACGAAAATAATTTACCAAAATATTTTTGGGCCAAAGCCGTTAATACCGCTTGTTACATTGTAAATAGAGTTTTAGTTAGTTGCAAGAAAATTAAAACTCCCTACGAGCTTTGGAAAAATAGAATTCCCAATTTTAGTTATTTTAAAGGATTCGATTGCAAATGTTTTATTTTAAATACAAAAGATAACTTAGGAAAATTCGATTAAAAGTCCGATATTGGTATTTTTCTAGGATATTCATCGACTAACAAAACTTATAGAAAGAACTCTAGTCGTTGAAGAATTCATGCATGTCACATTTGATGAAACTAACTCACTCGATCGTGTGAAATGTCTTGTTGATGATGTAGGTTTGGAAGCTCCATTCGAATAAATAAACGTTCAAGATCAAAATAAGAAAGTGCTTAATGAAGAACAAATGAAGGAGTCAAATGCTCAAGAAAGTAAAGAAGAATCAATCAAGGATCTAGATGATCCCCTGCTACTAAAAGAATGGAAGTTTGTTCTATCTCATCCAAAAGAATTGATTATAGGCGATCCATCAAAATGTATCACTACTAGAACCTCTCTTAGAAATCATCTTAGTAGTTGTGCTTTCATTTCGTAAATTGAACCTAAAAAATTTAAAGAAGTCGAGTTTGATGAATTTTGGATAATAGCAATGCCAGAAGAACTAAATTAATTTGAAAGAAATCATGTTTGTGATTTAGTTGCTAGACCAAATAATCAAACCGTAATCGGTACAAAATGGGGTTTTAGAAATAAACGGGATGAAAATGGGATAATTGTGCGTAACAAGACTAGATTGGTGGCCCAAGGTTACAATCAAGAAGAAGACATCGATTATGAGGAAACATTTGCAACGGTTGCTAGATTAGAACCCATTCGTATGCTTCTTGCTTTTGCTTGTCATAAAAATTTCACTCTTTATCAAATGGATGTTAAAAGTGCATTCCTAAACGGTTTTATTCAAGAAAAAGTTTTTGTTGAGTAACCTTCTGATTTTAAAGATCATAAATATCCGAACCATGCTTTTAAACTTAGAAAAGCTCTTTACGGTCTAAAACAAGCTCCTAAAGCTTGGTACGAATGATTGAACAAATTTCTTATTTCAAATGGTTTTTCGATTGGAAAAGCGGACATAATTCTTTTTGTTAAAACTCGCAAAAGTGATATGACTATTGTTCAAATTTATGTTGAAGATATTATATTTGGTGCCACTAACATTAGTTTATGTGAAGAATTTTCTAAGTACATGAGCATGATGGGAGAACTTAAATTTTTCCTCGGTCTCCAAATTAAGCAAACTTGTAAAGGAATTTTCATCAACCAAAGTAAGTACATATTAGACATGCTCAAAAAGTTCGACATGGATGATTTGAAGCCTATGAACACCCCATGAGCACATCTATAAAATTGGACAAGGACGAACAAGGTACGCCTGTTGATATAACAAAATATCGAGGTATGATCGGATCCATTCTTTACTTAACTACAAGTAGACCCGATATTTTGTTTAGTGTATGTTTATGTACAAGATTTCAATTGAATCCTAAAAAATCACATCTTACGGTCATAAAACGAATCTTTTGATATCTAAGTGGTACTAGAACCTTAGGGCTTTGGTATCTCAAAGGCACTCACATTGATCTAATTAGCTATTCGTATGTCAATTATGCTGGATGCACTATTGATCGTAAAAGTACTAGCGGAACATGTCACTTTTTAGGCTTTGCACTTGTATCATGGTTTAGCAAAAAACAAAACTCCGTTGTCTTATCTACTGCCAAAGCCGAATATATCTCGACCGCTAGTTGTTGTGCACAAGTCCTATGGATGAAGCAAACTCTTAGTGATTATCACTTATTCTTTGACCATACATCTATCATGTGTGATAACACTAGTGTAATTAACTTATCTAAAAATCCTATTTTGCACTCTACACGAAACATATTGAAAGCCGTCATCACTTCCTTAGAGACCACGCTCAAAAGAGAGATATTGTGCTAGAATTCATAAATACGAAAAATTAATTAGCCGATATACTCATAAAACCTCTTGCTCATGATCTTTTCTCACATCCATGAAGATGTTTAGGCATAATTGATGAAAATGAAGTGTATAATTGAAATTACATGATCTTAAAAAAAAGATCACCCGGACGAGGAACCGGATGTTCGGATCAAACGGGATCATCTGGACTAGCGTCTAGTTTGGCAAAAAAAAAAATTCTACCAAACCAAACGTCCGGTTCAACATCTGGGGGATTCTTTAAATCCAGCTTCCATTTTCACCATTTTTCTCCACTTCTCTTCCTAAATGTTTTTGCCATAACCTATTTTTACACCTCAAAACTTTCATTACACCTATTCTTTTTTTACAAAACTCATCACTTTTACATCTATATTTTCACAAAATTTTCACTTTTCACATTCAAATATTCAAATTCATCCAAATTTCCGAACCCCAGATCTACCCCCACACACACCTTCATTTTACTCATGGAAAGCTCTAGAAGGACGGGAAAGAAGCTCAAAAGGACGATGAGGTACGATTCACATTCTTCATCCAATGATGAATTTGATTTGGAACCCGAGGTGCCGGCCAACCCATTCGAAAAATCACCCATTTTAATAGGTAAGAATGTTGATTTTGCGGATTTTACTATTCAAGCCCCTGCATTTCATATTGAGGAACTCATTGAAAACATGGGATGATTTTCAATTGCTACAATGGAAGAGCATGCATACCCTCGACTCATGAAAGATTTTTATCAAAATATGTCGATTTCACGTTCCTATAACATTTCATGCTTAATAAAAAATAAACGGGTCATTATCACCAAAGCACTCATTCGTGACATTTTGGAACTTGGAATGTGTGAAACACAAATTTTTTTCCACAAGGTACATCCCACGTTTGACGGCTATTACCTTATCGAGGCTTATCGTCGAGTCATTGGGAATTTTTTTGAAAATATCACCAAGGTTAATGTACATCAATTGTCTCTTCCATGCAAGGTCCTACAAAACATAATTGCAAATGTTATCCTACCCCAAAAGGGTCATCATGATAAAGTAAGTTCATTTGATCTCTTTCTTCTTAGTTCTTTTTCTGTCGGTAGGAAACTTAATTTTCCAACCATTGCATTATGACTCATTAAGCATTTGCATTCATCACGAACTATTAAGGTTTTACTATATGGCATGCTTTTCACCAAAATTTTCAAACACTTTCACGTTGCATTAGATGATGAAACATATATTTAACTTAAACCCTCCACACCATCAACATTCAAACCCGTAAATGAATGAAAATAGTAAAAGAGCATGGCCAATGGGTGGCACACACGAAAGGATTCGACTCCACCTCGGGTCCATCGACTCTACCTTTTGATGGTGATGAGGATGATGATACCGATATACCACAAGCTCCACAAAATGCTCCTAGTGCTCACTCCACATCCCGTGATTTCGCATTTATCAAGGATCACTACAGTATTCTCAATGGATGTATTGAATCTCTTACATTGTTGGTTGATGGGCTTGGAAGGATGCTTCAAGGGTTGCAAGTACAACATGATACTATTCGAGCTCAACATGATGCTATTCAAGCACAATAGGCGAACATGGAAGCTCAACAGAATGCTTTCTACGCCCACTTCTATGCCTTGTTTCCTCCACTGCCTCCTCCGGAGCCCTAGTTCTAGTTCGATCTCGCATCTTTATGCCGTTTATCTTTACTTGTTTTACTATGGATATTTTCCCTCACTTAACTTCGTTGAATATTTTAGTATGAATTATATTTGTGTACTTTTAAGATTTATTTAACTTAATTTTCAACTTATCTACTTATGCTTTTCTACGTTACATTCTTTTTGCTTATACCAAAAGGGGAAAAACAAGTGAACGATGATTTGCTTTGCATGGTTGATTAATGAGTTTTTATCTCTTATTGTTCTTCATGAACATTAGAACTTATCAAATATATTGCTATATTTGTGGCATTCAACCCTAAAACTTATCAAATGATTATGTACCCTTTGTGGTGTTCGCGAAAATCATGGTTGCAGAGCAGGATTTTAAGTGCCACTGGAGGTGTAAAAAGAGAAGATCACCCACCTGTGTTTTGCTGATGATCTTATGATCTTTTGTAGAGCCGAGGTAGGTTCTATTTTTCTCATTAGGGGAATATCTTAATCGATTCAAAGCTCTTTCCAATCTTATTCCTAATCCCGATAAGAGTAATTTATTTGCTAGTGGTGTTTCTTCATATTTTAAGGATCGGCTGCTTAATGTTTTGGGGTATAAGGAGGGGGTTCTACCGATACACTATCTTGTTGTTCCATTTATCTCTACCAAATTATGGGCTTTGGACTATAACATGTTGGTGGATCGTATTATAGCTAGGGCTAAGAGTTGGACTTGTTGAGCACTCTCCAATGCGAGAAGGTTACAACTTATTAAGTCCGTATTATTTTCTATTATGGTATATTGGTCTTCTATATTTATTTTACATAAGGCTATGATCAAGCAAGTGGAGCCTACTCTACGTGCTTTCTTGTGGAAGGGTTGTGGCCTTGGTACTGGAGGGACTAAAGTAACGTGGGAAAAAAATTGTATGCCTAAGAAGGAGGGTCGTTTGGGTTTGCGGAGCATAGAGATTTGAAATAAGGCTACTATGTTAAAACACCTTTGGTCCCTTTGTATGGATTCTGCCTCTTCTCTTTGGGTTTTGTAAGCACGAAGTTACTTACTTAAAGGCCGAAGCATTTGGGAATTGAAGTGTCCTGGGGATTGCTTTTAGAGCTAGAGGAAGATTCTTGCACTTAGAGAGATAGGGAGGGACAAAATGAAATTTATAATCGGTAATGGTAGACGTGCTTCTCTTTGGTTTGATGATTGGCATCCTCTTGGCCCTTTACAGAAGATTCTTGGTGAGAGGATCATTCATGAATCTAGATTGAGTATATTAGCTAAGGTGGTTAATATTGTTGAGGGTGATAGTTGGAGGTGACCATCAACTCGTTCCCCAGCGTTGTTTGATCTAATACGAGATACACTTGATACTTTTTGGCCGGATAGTACTAGAGAGGATGTCTTACGATGGGTGGATGATGTGCATGGAGTCTTTTTTGTTCTGAGTGCTTGGGAGACCATTCGACTTCGTTGCCCTAGGGTGACCTGGTATCACATTGTATGGTTTCCTAAGTATATTCCCCGTCATGCATTTATCCTTTGGCTAACAATTCAAGGTGGCCTTTATATACCGACAAAGTTGTTTCGCTTTGGTTTGGTATAGTCTATACGTTGTGTGTTGTGTGGATGTTCGGAAGAGGACATTGATCATCTTTTCTTTGCTTGCCCATTTTCTGAGTGTGTTTGGCATGCTTTGCATGCAAAATCTAACATGTATTGGGTTCAGCGGAGTTGGTGAGATACTCTTTCTTGGATGGAACAGTTTCATGGAAGGTCATTGCAGTCCATTGTTGTTCGTTTGATGTTTGCGGCTTCGATTTATGCTATTTGGCATGAGAGTAATGCTAGGGCCCATGGTGTGATTCCTAAACATGAATCTGTTGCTATTCGAGACATTGTTTTTTCTGTTTGTACACGAGTGGATTTATGTATAGGCTTGGTCCCATCTAGTGAGAATAGCTGGCTCCAACGCTCATGAGGTTTTTCTGTTAATATCTTTTATTATCGTGACTAGGTTAGAAGCTCTAATCTAGGTTACTGTTATTGGTGCTAGGAAGGCATATATTCCTAGCCTATTTTTTCTGGGGTATGCCCCACTGATCATGTACTTTGGATATAATATACGTTTTTTATCAAAAAAAAAAAAAAGGTCATTTTTGAACTTTGAGATTTTCAAATTTCTACATACTCATTTACTTGACGGATTCCCAAAAAACGGGTTTAGATGTCTCAAAGTCTACTTACCATAAAACTCCCTTATACTAGCTTTCCTTTCATGAAGACATACGGTAGTCTTACTGATAGGAATGTAAAATACATATTTTTCCCTCCTTATTTTATGCGCTCGTATGTTTATTTTGTACCTAAATGTACTTAGTATTCTCATATTTTGGTTTAGGTGGCAATTCTATGGATATTACGTAATTTGGAAGAAATAGATGAAAAGAGATCAAAATGGAAGAAAGTGACAGTTCAGGGACTAAAGTGCAAATATTTAAAAGTTGTATCGAACCTCATAATGAAGACTTGAGAGTGTTAGAGGCCAATTGGATGAAGAAATGAGTCAAAGGGATGAAATATAGCTAAGACATTATCACATATCAACTTTCAAGCTGAAAAGTTTTGCATCGGTTTCCAATCTCATATTGAGACCACTTTTGGACTAGGGAAGTATAAATAGACCTAAGGAGACCAAAACAAAAGGGAACCTCTACAACTTTATTCTTCTCTATTTTTCTCTTAGATTCATGAATTGTAACTAAACTTTTACACTTGGTTGAAGGAGATTGAAGCTTCGGAACCACATATTGTGAGATCTAAATGGTTTTTCTTAATTTAATTCATATTTTTGTGTATTGAATATTTTTCTGCACTTATTTCTATGATTGTTATGTTTAATTGTTAGGAGGCCTACTAGTTTATTATTCGTTGTAATCTACCGCTGAGTTAAATATCAAATCCGTAATTGTTTGATCCCTTTAACTTGTGAAGCACTAGGACTTGATGATTTTCTGTGATAGAGGTTATTGAATCTTAAGAAGAATGTTTAAATAGATTGAATGCAACCGCTGGTGTTTGTGTTATCTAGTTCATCGATTTCTCTATTGTTTAAAGCTGTTATTAAATTGAATCTTGAGCGCTGGTCTGGGGTTATTTAATAATTAGAGTTAATTAGAATGCTGGTTTCTAACTAACTAAAATTAAAGAGAAATAGAAAAATTATTCCAACGGTGAATATTCAAGATATGAATTGAATTATCCTTGCATCTATGATCAGTTGTGGATTTCCGAAGGTGGATATTGACTTGGACCAAGGTTAGTCTTTTGATTGTTTTCGTTAATTTAGTTTTCATTGTTATTAATTGCGTTATTTACAATTGTTTGCATACAAAAACCCCCCCAATCATTGTACGGAGCATAAAATATTAAATTACACACTCTTCGTGGGATCGACCCTTACTTCCACTACTACATTAGTTTTCGAGATTTAATGACTATTTTTGGGTGCCTACGACAGCACACCACTTACCATCACCATATGCCTACAATTCCCACATCCTCGTAAAAGTTCATTGACAACAACATGATGATTGTTCGAGCATAATGCATAAACGAAATTAAAATCACCTTGTATCACCCAATGGCTTCGGCAAGATGACAATCAGTCCACTGGACAAGGAACATAAAAACATGAGCTCAAGGGCTGTATGATAGTCCTATTTGAAGGCAAACACTGTTATACTTGGATAATCTGAAGCCCTGTATCCCAAGAAGATCAATAATTGCATCAAGGCACAGTACATTGAGAATCAGTTCTCAATTCCTTTATCCCTTGTATAAACAAATATGTGTCCTTGATAAAATGTTTCAAAAACAGTAACAAATTGATAACGCAAAACATAAAATACAAACAATTATCAAGCCTCTCAGATAAGGCCTTTGTTTCTCACTTCAACTACAAAGACGTATCATCTAATAATTACAATCTTTAGATTCTGTGATTGTGTTTTCTTTTCCTTTTCTATTTCCAAAAATGAGGGTAGCCCATAAAAACTTTGCTATTGATCATGCCCTATCATTAAAAAAATGCATAGGTAAACCCCCCTTGTGTACAATTGAAAACATATCAATTTTTAATATATAAAGTCGGTAACATACATAATCTCATCAGAAAGGAGATATAAACGTGTTACAAGAAATCACAATATTGGGAAGGAATACTCAGAAACACTGCTCACGAAATTCAGCCAAGAAAAGTTAAAAATTGAAAGAAACAGACTCACAAACGGAGAACAAGAAGTAAATTAAGTTAACTAAGAATTTAAAAGGATAAAATCCTACATTGAATAAATATGAAAATATAGACCAATTTATAAAAGTTTGGGCCCTTCTCTTGATAAGATTAATTTTTTAAGAAAGAACTAACTATGTCAACGAGCCAAGCCGAAAAAAAAGCTCGAGCTTAGCCCGTGCTTTTTTGGTCCGAACTTTTTTGGACCCGAGCTGAGCTAGGCCCGATAAAAAAAATGAGGCTCGACCCGAGCTTTTGACCCCGGCCTTAGCGGGCCGAGCCGAGCCCGGATCGAGCTGGCTCGATTTTTTTCCCTTTTTTTAAATATATAAAAAATTATACAATGGTTGCCTGCACAGCCTGCAAAGGCAGCTTGTACTGCCTACAAAGGAAGCCAATTTAAAAAATATTAATGTTTTTTAATGGGACAGGCTCGCACGGGCCACGGGCTGGCCCGGGCTAGAGCCAACGCCCCAAAATAGTGACTAGGCTCGGGCTTTTTACTGGTCGAGCCCGAGTCATACGAGTCGTCTAGTTTTTTTGCCATCCGAGATGGAACGCCAAATTTTAACATGGTATAGTGGTGGCATTCGAGTCGAGTGGCTTGTCGGCTTTACCGCTCGGCTCGTACTGTAGCGACCCACGAGCCCGAGCGGCTCGTCTAATTTTTTTTAAGAGAAGGATAGGTAAAGAAAATTCAAAAAAGGCGAGCCGCGTGGGTCGGCTCGGCTCGCTACAGTACGAGCTCGTGGTCGAGCCGAGCTCGCCCACGAGCAACGAGCCATGAGCCGGCTTGACTCGTTTGCCACCCCTAACATGGTATCAAAGTCTGTTAAACTCTAACGAGCAAATCGATCCGATTAAGACTCAAAAAAATTGATCACACGAATTTCAAAATTGATATGTTCAAACGAGCTACCATCCCTTTGGGGCATGTTAAGGGATAAAATACCACATCGAATAAAGATGGAGATATAAACTAATTTATAAGAGTTTAAACTACTCCTCTTAATAATGTTTTGAAATGGAACTCCAAATTGTAACACCTATATCATGTTTGCATGTTGAATATCACCTTCAAGAGCTTTCAAAGAATCTTTAAAAGACTTATTCGTGAGCCCTTCTTTCTTCTCTTATTCCCATCCAATTTACAAAAAAATCTCTTCCAATTTTTTGTCCACCCCTTCTCAACAACACCCTCGAAAATCCCCACAATCAAACCCTCAAAGTTAAAACATTCGATGACACAAAATTTAAAACAAAACCCATAGAGAAAACACAAAATTCAGAACTCTCTCTCCCTATGTTTCCTGTCTTCAACATCAGTGATTCCTTCATGAAGCTGGAATAAAGAGGAGAATATCACACCTATCCAATGTCATTCATTATGAGAACTCGCAACGGAGAGCAACCAATTCATTCAGCTTCCTATCTAAGAAATTATAAACATTTTTCGATAGCAAGAAGTTATTTCTGAACTTTGAGATTTTCAAATTTCTACATACTCATTTACTTAACGGATTTCCAAAAAATGGGGAAGTTGTTGGAATATTCCAGATCCAAATTCAGTTCACACGTCCAGCAACATATTTTTCTCCAGTTCACGTTCACTAGCACACGAGTTCACACGGCCAGCACATCCAGCTCTTCTTCTAGCTTCTTCTAGTTCCTTCTTCTGTAATATAGTTTGTTAAATGTTAGTCTATAAATAGAGCTATGTATTCACCTTTACATTTGAGCTTGATGAATTAATAAAGTCCTTCTATCATCAGTTCCTTCAATATGATTTTACAGATTGGATCTACCAGTTTATTCCATTTTATTTCCCTGCAGTAGAGTAGCTTCAATTTCGTTTTCTTTCCTTTAGTTTTTCTACATAGTATCAGAGCGACATCTATCCGCTGCTGCAATCTTTGTTTTTCAGCTAAGGTTCTCGAACTGACTCTGTTGCAGATGATGATTCATCAATTCCAGTTCATTCCACTCTGCTGGTTTATTGTTCCTGGTTTATTCTTGCTGTGTTACTGCTAGTTCTTCACATTCAGTATCCAAAACTGACCATGGAGTTCCGAAGTTCTTCATTCTCGTCCACCATGTGTTTGTTAAAATGCTTGCATATGCATGGAGTTGCACTGGTGGTTTTATTTGCTGTCCTAGCTGGAGTATTGTTTAGCATTTCCATTTTTCATATTACTCATCAGTATTGATGAAGTTTCTTCAACAAGTGCCCGGTTTCAGAGCCATGGTTTCTCTTTCATTCTGGTTGATTTTTTTGTTGCTGTTTTTTCTTTTCTCTGGAATGCTTCTCTGCTGGACCTTGTCTCCAACCCCAGGTTTCTCTTCCAACAGCTTCCCTCTACAATTAAAGATGTTTCATCTTGAGGGGGGGAGTGTTGGAATACTCCAAATCCAAATTCAGTTCACACGTCTAGCAACAGATTCTTCTCCAGCTCACGTTCACCAGCACATGAGTTCACACGACCAGCACATCCAGCTCTTCTTCTAGCTTCTTCTAGTTCCTTCTTCTATTATATAGTTTGTTAGATGTTAGTCTATAAATAGAGCTATGTATTCACCTTTACATTTGAGCTTGATGAATTAATAAAGTCCTTCTATCATCAGTTCCTTCAATATGATTTTACATATTGGATCTACCAGTTTATTCCATTTTATTTCACTGCATTAGAGTAGCTTCAATTTCGTTTTCTTTTCTTTAGTTTTTCTACAGAGGTCTCCAAGTCTACTCACCATAAAACTCCCTTATATTAGCTTTCCTAATTTCATTTCGTGAAGACATACAGTAGTCTTACCATCATCATATGCCTACAATTCCCACATCTTTATCAAATTTCATTGACAACAACATGATGCAATTGTTCGAGCATAATGCATAAAAGAAATTAAAATCACCTTGTGTAACCTAAGGGCTCCGGCAAGATGACAATCAGTCCACTGGACAAGGAATAGAAAAACATGAGCTCAGGGGTTGTATGATAGTCTCATTTTCTGTAGCCCTGTATAATTGTATCAAGGCACAGTACATTGAGAATCAGTTCTCAATTCCTTTATCCCTTGTATAAACAAATATGTGTCCTTGATAAAATGTTTCAAAAACAGTAACAAACTGATAACGCAAAACATAAAATACAGACAATTATCAAGCCTCTCAGATAAGGCCCTTGTTTCTCACTTCAACTACAAAGACACATCAAATAATAATTATAGTTTTTAGATTCTGTGATTGTGTTTTCTGTTCCTTCTCTATTTCCAAAAATGAGGGTAGCCCAGAAAAACTCTGTTATTGATCATGCCTTATCATTTAAAAAACGCATAGGTAAACCTCCCTTGTATACAATTGAAAACATATCAATTTGTAACATACATAATCTCTCATTAGAAAGGAGATACAAACGTGTTAGTTTTGTATATCTACAAGAAATCACAATATTGGGAAGGAATACTCAAAATCACTGCTCACGAAATTTAGCCAAGAAAAGTTAAAAATTGAAATAAACAGACTCAGAAATGGAGAACAAGAATTAAATTGAGTAAACTAGATCCTACATCGAATAAAGATGAAAACATAGACCAATTTATAAAAGTTTGTACTACTCATCTTAATAAAGTTGACATTTTAAGATGGAACCCTAAATTTTAACATAGTATCAGAGCCCATTAAGTTATAATAAATAATTCGATCCGATCAAGACTCCAAAAAATTGAGCACACGGATTTCAAGATTGGTCTGCTCAAACGAGCCACCATCTTGCGGGGCATGTTAAGGTGTAAAATCTCATATCGAATAAAGATGAAAATATAAACCAATTTATAAGAATTTGGATTACTATTCTTTTTAATAAGATTGACCTTTTAAAATGCAACCCAAAATCTTAACACATACATTGTGTTTGCATGCTGAATATCACCTTCAAGAGCTTTTAGAGAATCTTTAAAAGACATCTTCGTGAGGCCTTCTTTCTTCTCTTATTCCCATCCAATTTACAAAAATTTATCTTCCAATTTTTTGTCCACTCCTTCTCAACAACGCCCTTCGAAAATCGTCACAATCAAACCCTCAGAGTTAAAACATTCGATGACGCAAAATTAAAAACAAAACCCATAGAGAAAACACAAAATTCAGAACTCTCTCTCCCTAGGTGTGGGTTTTAGGGGCACTTCACATGCTCGCTCAATATTTTTCGCTTGAACAACACGTTTCAGTAACTGCCATTAGTTATGCAATCTAACTTTCTAATTTATTTGGATAAATTCCTTTAAGGTCACCCAACTTACAAGTTTCTTTCATGTTGATTATCAAACTTGTATTTTATTCAATTTGACCGTTTCATCTATATTTGTGATCAAAAGTATTCGTAACCTAGCCAACAAAATTAGTGAACCAACTTATATTAGGGTATTTAATTGCAAGCATGGAACTTAAATTTAAACCTTGGACAAGTAATCTCATGAATTTCAAGTTGTAAATATACAAAAACACCATACAATCATTTAATAAATATAAATATAAATAATATTTAGATGGTCGACATGGAGGGTGGGGAACCATCTATCGCCATATACATTTTTCAAGATTGCAGGGCTTCATTCCTACTTTAGCCCCTGTTTGGTCTCATTAAAATTTTTGTACATTTTTTCTCTCTTCTTTTCAATCACAAATGCTCCAATAAAATAATATTACATGTAAATTGCAAACTTTTACTTTGTTTTTAAACCACACATTATCCAAAAAACACTATTCTAAAAATTAAAATCTCATATAATGGGGCCAAACACTGGCTTAACTATTGATGATTAATAATCAATTTTCAATAAAAAGAACAATCATAACTATAGAAATTTATTGGATTAAATAATCTTCTAGTTTGCCAATCGATATTCTTTCAAATTATCAATTTTTATCATTATCAATTTAGTGATGGTCTAATCGTCATGTCAAATAATAAGATATTAGAGTTGTTGAACTTCTAGTTCAAGATAATGTTTGCTTTAATTGTACAAATATTAGCTTTGGGCTCTCTTTCTTTTCTCCTTCAATGAATTATGAAAATTTCAATGAAGTACTTAGACACACAATATGCGCCTGTTTGAGCCTCCCTTTTTTTTTTTGCCCAAAATGCGTTTTGAAATAGTTTTTTAATAGAGAATGTATGGTTAAAAAATAAAGAAAATTTTTGAGTTTACTTGTAATATTATTTTATTAAAGAATGTGTGGTTGAAAGAGAAAGAGAAAAATTGTATTTTGTAAAGGATGAGGACACAAGGACTATATACCTGTGATATGTGAGCCACCAATAATGTCGAATATTATCTACCTTGCAGATTTTAAATATTTTATTATATATTTCCTTAGGGGATAAGCTTGTATATATAAAATTTGCATTTAGATTACAACTATTCATGACAATTGATCAAATAATGTTTTTTTTAAAAATTATCATATTTGGAGATACAACATTAACATCATGAAGTATTCACATAAATATTTACACTTCTCATGGAGCACTAATATATATTAATGTGTAAAATTGTGCTTTTCAAGAACATCAGATAGATTTTTTTTTTTTTCAAATATTGATAAGTATAAAGTTTTCCTTTGAAACAACATTTTTGGAATTTGATGACACTACTCAACATTTTTTATTGAATAATGAAATATTTGTTGAAAATTAGAAACCTTAATTCTATTTCACCTAAAGTAATCAATTGAAAGAAAGAAAAACAAAATTCAAACACACGCAAAATTTATAGAGGTTCGCCTCAATGTGAGATTATGTTCTTTCTCGTCGCTACAATTATTCACTATAATGAAAAAAATACTTACAAGAGAAATCACACTCCTATTTTCTCTAACTCCTCTTTCTCTCTTTTTTATGATAATTATATAGCCTAACCATGGCTCCCGATTTATAAGATAAATTAGTGTAAAATCGAATTTTACAAAGATTCCCATTCTGTAATAGAATTTTACAAGAATAAAAATTCTTGAAAAATCTTTAGATTAAATTTTGGCTCCACAAAGTGACAATAATTATACTTCACCACTTAATAATATTTGCATATATGTTATGCTTTTTCAGGAGCATTAAAACGTTTAAGAGACTTAAACTAGTATAAAATTAATTTCTGAGACTAATATAATAATATTTTTCTAGAATGTTGATTTGTACAAAACTTTAATTTTTATAAATAACAAAATAACATGTCCTTTAATATTCATGTAGTTGGATTGTGTTTCTTCAAAAACATCAGCACATGTTTCTTCAAACTGTTCATATTGTGTTTCTTAAATAGCAGCATATTAACATCTTGAAATATGGATAAGAGTGTAATATTGTTTCTTTTAGAGCATTAATACAATATTCTCTTTAAATATTTATATGCATTAAATTGTGCTTGTGTAAGACCAGCATAAAATATTCTTATAGAATATTGATAAATAGCAATATTACAATCTTCTTTCGGAATATGGTGTCAAATTGATACTCCTTAAAAAAATTCAAAAATATGAGAAGAACAAGTTTCAAGATATTTTTAAAAGTTAAAAACTGAAAACAACTTGAAGATCAAACACTCTTCTATTTTAGGAAATATGATTTTTGTTGACCCCAAAAAATGGTCCAATAGAAAAGTAGAAACTAACATCTACACAAGCCAAACCACAATATCTATATATGGGTTAAATCGCCTATTTTATCAATGGATCATTGAAGAGAATGATTCCAAATGTTTTATCAGTTGTAATGCCAATATTTTGCTGATCCGAAGATGGTCAGCTTGTATAATAAGCTTTAAGTAGGGAGAGTGTCACAGTTTGCTTTGAATGTGTAAACTTGCATTACCTTCAAATGGTGTTAAGTGTGTACTTTTATAGTATAGTACGATGATTGAGGGCCGTTAGATGAAAGGATACGTGGCCTCTTCTGCATAACTAGGGTCTCTTGTCTAAGCCATCAATCAATCATGCCATAAATGCCAATATTCCCATATCTTTACTTTTGACTTATGACGTGACAACATAGGTATGCAGAGGTGGCGCTAGCAGTGTGTCGTCTAATCAGTCATTTCATACGGGTTTATGTGGTCGGACGAATTAGCCTCTCCTGTAAGGGGTTCGAACTGAAGGCCACTACAAAGGGGGTCAGATATGTAATTTTTAGCCAAACTTGCTCCGGTCTATGTGAGATAGGGTCGTATGCAATACATGCCACGTGTAGGTTCGTCCTCTTGTCGCGTGGCATGTATATTTTACAATTATTTATATGAGTAACATCAGTCCCCTAAGTCTAGGTATGCTTATTTATATAATACATAAACTTGAAGAGTTTGTCAAGTGATGGAGATGGTGTCTATGCATTGATTGTGGGTTTAGGTGGGTCTTCTTCACTTGGTTAGAGCCCCTGTGGGAGGGACCATTCACCTTTTCAGGTCATAAAGTAGCAAGGGACAGTATTATGAGACTCCTGAATGAATCACATGTATAAGCTAGGTGTTGCTTCCCAGAATAAACTAGAAAATGGCAGAGCCGAAGAACATGGTGCTCCTGGACAAGCCGCATTCATAGGTAAGGCGTTACTTCCCATAATGAATTGGAAAAAAGGCATATTCTTTTTTCCCTGTTGATATGCCTTTTTTCCACTTCTTTTTGACCTGCGGTGGTAACTTATAATACGCTAGTTCTCGATACAGGACAGCTGGATATTCTTAGTCATTTCCATTCAATGATGGGATTTCACCTGTGGAATCTATATAAAAGGCTGGAAATCCATTTTTTCATCTTTTTCCACTTTTTGAAATTTTGAGACACCAATTTATGAGATTCTTTCTTCCGAGCCCAATATTTCTTACTGTTGCTCATGATTGATCGCGTTTTTCCATTTTGGGATCTTCAAGGCCTGTGTTTTTTAGAGTTTGAGTAAGTTTCTTCCCCTAATGGGCCGATCTTTACAACTTTATTTTAGTTTTATTGGCTTTTTCGTCGAGAAAGAGTGATGACCGGGGGGGAGGGATCTTCTGGGGTAAATATGGCCCTGATTTGTCTGAGGCAGGGATTCCTCTAGTTAGTCCCACTAGGATAATCATGGAGGCAATGGGGGGTCCCCATAGCATATGGATAATGCAAGAGGGACCCATTGACTACCATATTACGTGGGAGGGCTTCCTTATGGCCAACTAATATAAAAGAGGGGGATCTTGAGGGGTTTTGGGAAACATATAGGATCACGGATGACATCGAGTTGTTGTTGCCGACCTAAGAGGAAAGAGCCTATTTTCCTAGCCAAGGTTGCGTAGCTATGAGTGAGGCGATATTGGGAGAGAGGGGTTAAGGTTGCCTTTACACCCATTTTTTAGGTTTATCCTTATGCAATACAACCTTACCCCTACCCAACTAGTGCCCAATGGATAGAGCCAACTAGTGGGGGGCCTTCCTCTTTTGGAAAGAGGTCACGCTTGGTGGGGACATGCATCCTCATATATTTCAACCCCGAGCATCTAGTATGGGGTTCGATTATAAGGGGTGGTATTGCATTAACCCTCGAGTCTCACATTCTCCCTTCGTTAGGGAGACCCCAACCTCTATAAAAAGTTGGAAATCATCTTGGTTTTGGGTTAGGGGTCGCTGGCAGATTGTGGAAGAGGATGTGGCCCCAGAGATAACAGTATTGACCCAATATCATGAGTACAATTATGGGCTTCCTGTAGAGAGGAGAAGTTTCAAGAACTTGATTGCCAAAATGAGTCTTTTTGTCACTAATTTCCCGATGGCCACTAAAGGTAATGTCCATCGGCTCGGCTACATTTTTCCAGCATTTTTATTACTATGGCTCGTCTAACTTGTTGTTTTATCCACAGGTCAACACTACAATAAGAAGCGTGTGAAGCCTACTCTCTTTCAATTGATGAGTATTGGGGAGGCTCAAAGGAAGAAGCCCTTGAGCAAAGGTTCATCTTCATACAATAGTCAAAGGGACGAACTGACCTATCTATCCAAGATGAATCCCCCACCTTCCCCTTCAAAACCTGATGAGAAAGATAAGGGAGAGGGAAAAGCTGAAGGTGAGACTTCTATAGACAGACCTCCAAAGAGAAAGTTGTTCCTCTCAAGGAACTTTGGTCTACCATCTCTGCCAAAACGTCAAACTACCTTAGAGGAGTCGTTAAGGTGCCCTATTATTGCTGAGCCCATTTTCTCCCTTAAAGTTGTAGAGGATGAAGAGGTAGTAGAGGAAGGGATCTCCCTTCAGAGGAAAAAGAAAAAAGGTCATCGATACAAGCGTCTATAGTCATGGAAATGCTTTCTGTAGAGGTACATGGAGTGGTAAGGCTTAGTCACAAGTACTGGGCTGACAAATACTCTTCCTATGCTAAATCATGTAACCTCGTTGACCTAATGGAAGCAGAACTTGCCATACAAGCTCGTTCTCAAAGCTTCTTTGTGAGTGCTCAGATGGAATCGAGGCGGGTATAAGGGCTCGTTTAAGATTATTATAATAGAGCTCAGACTGCAGAGTTCTCCCTGATTAAGGCCAATGCAGATGCTTCTTCTGCAAAGAAAACTGCTGAAGTTTCCAAGTTAAAACTTGCCGAAGCTGAATCAAAGGTAGAGGCCTTTTCCAAGGAAAATAAGGAACTAAATGATGAAGTCCAACTCTGCAGAGCTGACGTTAACGCTATGATGAAGCGGGTCGAGAATCTCGACAATCTCCAAAAGATCGCTTCGACGACCTTAGAAGTGGTCAATAAGGAAAATGGAGAATTGAAGACCCGCGTTGATGAGCTTGTAGCTGAGGTGTCAGCCTTTGATGATCGGTTAAAATATTGAAGACCCAATTGGACTTGTCTTCCTTAAGGAATGAGTTCATGCCTGAAGAGCTTTCGACTCCAACGATGGAAGGAGGTGAAGTGGAGGTGGTGGGTGCTTCGGAGGGGTCTCCAAAGGAAGATGCAGTGTGCGTAGACTAAGTCTTTTGTAATAGTTAGCTCTTCCTTTGTAACTTTTGATTGTAATGAATTCGACTCTTCTTTTGTCATCCTCTTTTATGCGATTTATGCTTTTCTTTAAAAGCTTGTTAGTATTAGCTTTTTGGCCTAGCCCACAAATAATAGTAGTTAATGACCCGCCATAATTAATGTTTGCACTCATGCCCTTACATTGGCTGAGGTTGTAAATAGTGATAGTTGACGTAAGGGCTCGCCATATATTAACCTTTGATGGAGGAGTACGATCCGATCATAATTAACTGATAATTTATGAACTTGTCATAATTAATAATTTAATGGAGATATGGGCTTGCCATATATTTAATCTTTGATGGAGGAGTACGAGCCGGTCATACTTAACTGATAATTTATGAACTTATCATAATTAATAATTTGGTGGAGATATGGGCTCGTCGTATATTAACATTTAATGGAGGAGGATGAGCCAGTCATACTTAACTGATAATTTATGAAATTGTCATAATTAATAATTTGGTAGAGATATGAGCTCCCATATATTAACATTTGATGGAGGAGTATGAGTCGGTCATAACTGATAATTTAACAGAAGAGGACATCTATTGATCAAAAGCAGTATATATACAAACAAGGCCTTATTGATAATACATACGAAGGTGTTCCATACCCCACAAATGGGGCTGAGCCCTTCCATCTAGACTTTCAATTAAGAATGTCCTCGGTCGGAATTCATTTGCAATGTGGTAAGGAGCCTCCCAGTTCGGGCCCAACGTGCCTACTTCAGGCTCCTTTGAAGATAAGAACAACATTCAGAGCACCAGGTCGCCCCTCCGGAATTTTTTCACTTGACCATGTCATTGTAGTATCGTATCATCTTTCTTGGTATGTAGTCAATTTAATCTGTGAGGCATCTCTCTTTTCTTCAAGGAAATCGAGTTCTCTTGGCTTTATCTCCTCATTGGAGATCTCATTGAATTGCAAGCATCGCGGTGATAGCAAGCCAACTTCCATTGGACTCATTGCTTCCGCTCCATAAGTTATGTAAAATGGCGGTAGCTGTTCGACTCATGGTTCTTATTGCCTATAGCACATTGGGAAGCTCATCCACCCATGATCCCTTTGACTCGTCTAGTTTATTCTTGAGGAGGTGTTTTATGGTTTTGTTGACATCTTCAACATGGCTATTTGCTTGAGGATGGTGAGGGAAGGATAAATGTTTTTTGATGCCTAGCTCATCGCATAGGTCACGAAGCTTCTTGTTGTCAAACTGCTGCCCATTATCTATAACTATTGAGTAGGGAATTCCGAATCGGCAAATAATATTCTTCCATAGGAATTTTGAGGTATGCGTCTCAGTGATTTTTGCTAGTGGTTCAGCTTTAACCCATTTGCTAAAATAATCAATGGCGACAACTGCACAATTGGCTCTCCATTTCCTTTGGGCATAGGCCATATCAGGTCGACCCCCTATTGGCAAAGGGCCATGGGCTGGATACTGCAGTTAGTTCCTGGGATGGTTGCATCTGAATAGGAGAGAAGCATTGGCATTTATCGCACTTTTTTACGAAATGTATGACATCCTTCTTCAAGGTGGGCCAGTAGTATCCTTAGAACCTTGTGGGCTAGTGTTAGACCTCCAGTATGATTTCACATATTCCCTCATGTATCTCTCTTAGTATATAGTCCGCTTCGTCCCCTCCGGTACATTGTAGGAGAGACGATGAAAACTCTATTTTGTATAGGACTTCATCTTTGATTAAGTAGTGGCCGTCTCTGCGCCTGAGTTTGGGGGCCTTTTCTTTATTTTCTGGTAGGGTGTGGTCTTTAAGGTATTCCAAGAGGGGCCGCATCCAATATGGGGTTTCTTCAATCCACAACACCTCTTCCGCCTTGGTTGTATAGGGTCTATCAAGGTACTTAATCGGCACAAATTTAAGTAACTCCAAATCTTTGCTGCTAGCTAATCTTGACAGTGCATCTACGTGTAAGTTTTCTCCTCTAGGAACCTGGATTAGCTTGAACTTGTCGAAGTAGGGGATCAGCTCCATAAGCTTCTTCAGGTAGGTTGCCATACCTTTGTCTTTGGTCACAAAATTGCCGTTAACTTGACTTACAACAAGCTGCCAATCGCTTTAGGCTACCAAAATCTTCACATGCATTTCTTTGGCTAGTCTGAGGCCTGCCGGAGTGCCTCATATTCAACTGCATTGTTTGAGGTCTTGAATCCAAACCTCACTGCACAATTGAGCTTGTGGCCTTCAGGGCTCTCCAACAACAAGCCAGTTCCAAAGCCATTTTCTCCAGCCGATCCATCCAAAAATAACATCTAGGTCAGTGTTTCTAGGGTTCTATAGTAACATTGATATTCGTTGCTTCTGTAAACTCTTCCACAAAATCCGATATCGCCTGTCCCTTAATCGAGGTTCTGGGTTGGTATGCGATGTCAAATTCACTTAGTTCCATAGCCTACTTCATTAACCTTCCAGAGGCATTTGGTTTCTGGAGCACTTGTTTGAGAGGGAGGCTCGTCAAGACACGGATGCTGTGGGCTTGAAAATAGGGCCTCAACTTTCTTAAGTCGACAATGAGTGATAGGGCTAACTTTTCCACATCAGTGTAACGTGTTTCTGTTGGAAAGAGGGTCTTGCTAACATAATATATAGGCAGTTGCAAATTAATTTCTTCCCGCACAAGCGTTGAACTTATCGCGTCGGTGCTTACAGCCAAGTATAAGGACCATGTAAGGCATCTACATGACACCAAAGGTGGCATGTAGATGCCTTACATGGTCCATTGATTTGGGACTTTTTACCAACATATCATCCACGTACACCTCCATTATTTTACCCAGGAGGTCGACGAACATCTTGTTAACCAGTCATTGGTAGGTGGCACCGACATTCTTTAAACCGAAGGGCATAACCTTTTAGCAATATAATCTTCGATCCGTAATGAAAGAAGTGTGTTCCTCATCAACGGGGTGCATGGAAATCTAGTTATATACTGAATAAGCATCCATAAAACTTAATAGCTTGTGGCCTGCAGTGGAGTCGATCAATTGGTCAATTTTGGAAGTGGAAAACTGTCTTTCGGACATGCTTGGTTGAGTTTGGAAAAGTCTACACAGACCCTCCATTTGTCATTAGCCTTTTTTTTACTAAAATGAGGTTGGATATCCACTTTGGGTACATTACTTCCCTAATGAACCTGATTACGCACAAAGATTTATGCGGTGTTGTAGTGTAGCTTTGGGGTGTCGTATCGACATGGAGATGAAAAAGTTGTCAAAGGTTCCAAAATATTGATTGTTCTCTCAAAATGTATAGAAAATCTCAATGTAGGAAAATTAAGATCAATGCTTGAAATAATGGAATTAAAATTAATGAATTAAGGCAATGAAACATCGAAATTCTCTCATTCGGATTGGATCATTTAAGGTGATAAATACATGTGCTATTTAGGTTTCCAGTGGTTCGTGACCTATTAGTACTATCAGTAATCCTAGGTCCAGTCCAAGTATGGGCTTTTTCAGCTAAGTCATCTAAATATCCTATAGCCTCATTTGGATCTTTTTGTAGGAAATCTTCATTACACACCATCTCAACAAACTGACACTCCCTAGGTGTTAACCCTTCATAGAAACAGCTTACGATATGTCAACTCTCATAACCATGGTGGGGACAAAGGGCTTGGAGTTCTTTATACCCTTCCCATGCTTGATATAAAGTTTCACTCTCCTTTTGGATAAAAGAAGAGATTTACTTTTTCAACACAGTTGTTTTATGGTGGGGAAAGTATTTGCCAAAGAACGCTTGGGTCATTTTAGCCCAAGTTCCAATCGAACGTGGTCTCAATGAATACAACCAACTTTTTGTTCTTTCCTTAAGAGAAAATGGGAAGAATTGAAGCCTAATTGCATCCATTGTACCATGTTGATTGTGGAAGGTTGCTACTCATCCTCAAATTCCCTAATATGCACGTACGGGTTCCCATTTTCAAGTCCATGGAAATTGGGAAGAAGTTGAGTCATTCCAGATTTAAAATCTACGCATGACATATTGGGTGGAAACATAATACATGAAAGTATAGATATGCGCGTTGGGTGTAGGTAATCATGCAAAGTGTACATCATGCTCACTATCAGACATTGTGTTATGTGATGTGATGTTCGTGTTAACAGATGCAAGATCAAAAACAGGGTTAAAAAGATGTTCAAACTCTATGAGAGGTGTTTCCACAAATCTTCCTCGCTCGTTTCGATACCTGCTCATAAAACACAATTAAAAGGAAATGATGTGATAAAAATAAATAACAAAGAAAGATAATAAACTAACTAAAAATGAAATTGAAAAAGGGAATGAAGTTGCCATTTTGCTAGAGGATCCTTCAATTTCTTGTACCGTATCCCCGACAACGACGCTAAAATTTGATTACGCCAAAAGATTTACGCAGTGTTGTAGTGTAGCTTTGGGGTGTCATATCAACAGGGAGATGAAAAAGTTGTCAAATGTTCCATAAGGTTGATCGTTCTCTTAAAATGTATAGAAAATCTCAATGTAGGGAAATTAAGATCAATGCTTGAAATAATGAAATTAAAATCAATGAATTAAGGCAGTGAAGCATCGGAATTCCCTCATTCGGATCGGATCATTTAACATCAATCATTCATTTTTATAGCACAATTAGAGGCTTTTATCCCGGCACTCTAATAAGAGAATTTATCATTCAAACCAATTAATTTCAAAAATAATCCTAAGAATTAGTTTTCCTTTAACAATTTTCCACAATTATTTATTGAAATCAGATTACAAATCAACCCGATATGTATAACATAAAGCAGTAAATAATCATACCAATAAATGACTGAAATTGAAATTCAATCAACAATGAAAGAAACATGATTAAATCAATGAACAATCTCATAATTATTAAACCAATTTCAGAATAAATTCACTAGAGTGGGAAAACTAAATCTTGAATTGTTTACAACATGAAAACTCAAAAAAATAAATGAAAAGTGGTAAAATCACCGAATCTGAATGAGTTCCTCCTTTGCTTCACCAAGATTTTTAGCCTCCCATGGAATTCTTGAGAGGAAATTGATGGGAGATGAAGAATGAGGCATTTTTTTTGGCTTCTGGTTGAGTTTAGGTCGCAAAAAATGCTTCAAAAAGTTTCCATAAGTGATTAAGAAAAAATCCGAAAATAGAAGATTCTGCCCAAAATTAAGCCTATGCGACCACTAGGTTCAAACCCATGCGGTCTCATGGAACAATGAATTTCAGTCCTTGAATTCGCTAAAGGGTTATGTGCGGTCGCATGGGTTTATAACCATGCGACGGCATTGTTATAATTTTTTCTTTCCGGGTAGCGTTTAGTATTGTGGTCATAACTTTCTCTCCCGACATCCGATTGAGGTTATTCAAGATGCATTAGAAAGATAATTCAAAGATATACAACTTTGATATGTAAACTTCTAATTAGATTATCTACCACGTCAAAAATTGATCTCAATATGAGGTTGAAAATCAGTGCAAAACTTTTCAGCTTGAAAGTTGATATATGATAATGTTTTGGCTAGGTTTCATCCATTTGACTCATTCCTTCATCCAATTTACCTCTAACACTCTCGAATTTTCATCACACAGTTAAGAAACAAGTTTAGAGTATTTTTCCTTTAGTCCTTGAACTTTAACTTTCTTCCATTTTAGTCATTTTTCGTTCTTTTCTTCAATTTTCCACCGTCTTCACCAATTTGCAACTTAAACCAAGATATAGAAGTACTTAGTGCATTTAGACATCAAATAATCATAGAAACTCAAATATTAATGGGTGAAAAACGTAATAAATGTGCTATTATCAAAACCCGTTGGATATGAGCCTATGTGACTCTTCTTTCAGTGCAGCATATCGCTCCGGATTCAGAGTCCTCATCTTCTGCATATGGAGGGCGAACTTGTGATCAACGTTGAGTTGATGACAATTGACTTTAGGGTCAATGCCCATCATGTCTTCATGTTTCCAAGTGAATATGTCCAAGTTGTTGAGTAAGAAATCTTTTAACTTGATCTTTAGATCCGGATCAAGGCCCCTTCCGATTTGTAGCGACTTTGTGAGGTTTTTCGATTCTATGGGAAAAGGCTCTAGCTCCTCTACTGGGGTAGCATGTGAGTTTGATTTTGTGATTCGAAGATCTAAATCCACCTCGACAACCCCTTCTTCAGGGGTATCCACCATGTTGACGTCTCCCCCTTGTTCAGGGGTCAAACCTTTTTCAGGTGCGTCGCCATTTCAGCATCCATCAAGACCATATTAATGCTCTAGTGTTCGGATTTTCTCAGAGAGCTTAGGTAGCATTCCCTTGAGCTCGCCTCGGACCATAGCTATTCCTTTCTTTGTGGGAAATTTCATGCAGATGTGGTGTATGGAAGTTATAGCCTCTAGTTCCCTGAAAGCGGGCGGTTGTTCACGAAAATATGTTTCGAATTTGAATCCCACAAGTGCACGATTCGTTGATAAGTAATAAAGTGGAAATCCTAGAATTTCGAATATCATTCCCACGATGATTGATTTAACTTGATTTTTATTATCGTGGCCTTAATCGAATCTATTGAACTCAAGATGATTGTTTTTATGATTTTATGATGAAACTATGACTAGTATGCAAATTAAACTAAAATTATGAACTAAGTGCAAAAATAACGTTGAATGCAAAAGTTGGAGAAATTAATATATGAAAAAGTGTACTAGGATCCCGAATCACCAAGCAAAGTTTCCATTCAACCCATATTTCACAATTTGATAACACGATGACTTTGTTGAAGAATCAATGTTTCTAACTTATTCAACAATCTCTTTCGAGTAGAATTGAACCTATTCTAGCATACCATTTGACTATATTTCTATGACAAATGCAATATACAAGAATGCATGATATTTTTGTAAACATTTAGAGATTCATACAAAGCATATCGGTATATTTCTATCCTCTATGAACTAAACGATGATTTATACATTGCCGAACTTATTTCCCTTCTTTCGAATGCATAAAATAAGTCACCACACTCATACAACTATTGTGCATATAATTGTAGAGAAAAAGTAATGTATATAAATCATTCAACATCCATCAAACATGTTTAAATATCAAATTGCAAAAGAGAAATTAGAAGATCACAATGCGAGGTTCATCGTTTACCTTGTACCTAAAAAGTCTAGCCTAACATAGATAAAATAAAATAACAATAAAAGTAATAAAGAGAAGACATCACCAAAGAACTAGAATTTAAAGCTTGAATCTTGAAGTGAAATCCTTGTTCTCACATTTCTCCTTGCTCTTCAATGGTATTTTTCTCTCTAAGAATGTGTAACCCTAGTTTCTGGACGAGTTTGAGCTTTTATAGTTGCCAAAAGATTTGTTTCCATAAGAGTTGGAATGAAATAAGGAAACTAGAATTTTCATGTCGGAGGTCTTCTATGCGACCGCATAGTACAAAGTCATGCGGTCGCATAGAACAAATAAATTTAGCCCAAAAGATCTCTGTAGTAGTCTATGCGGTCGCAAGGAATTAACACTATGTGACCGCATAGTGTAATCTTTTTCTCCATCGGATAGTATTTAGTATTTCGGTCATATCTTTCACTTTCGATGTCTGATTGTAGTGATTCAAGTTGTGTTAGAAAGCTAATGCAAAGGGCTACAACTTTGATTCAGACATCATCTTCCAATGCGATCGTTTACTATGTTAAAAATGGGTCTTAATATAAGATTGAAAACATATGCATTAATTTTTCTATTGGAAATTGATGCGTGATCATACTTTGACGATATTTCATCCCCTTGATGTATCCTTTCATCCAATTGACTCCTAAAATGATCAAATCTTCATTGTGAGGTTTGACACAACTTTTCAATAATTGCACTTGAGTCCTCAAACTTTGGTTTTGCTTCATTTGAGCCATTTTTTGCTTGTTTTTCCTAATTTCCCCCATGTTTACCAATGTCGACCTGTAAACACAATTTATAACAAATTAAGCTATGTTTCACACATAAAACGACAAATATCCAAGTTTACTAATCGATATAAATGTGTAAAATACACTCTTATCAGCCGCCCTAAACCCAGTGGTAAGCAGATTGATGGTCCACAACTAAGAACTCCGTAAAGTGTTGAACTTTGAAGGGAGATTCTCCCATTTCTACTATCAGTGACGATGTTATCACTAGTAAAATCATACAAAGGGACGGTAATGGGAATAAGTTCATGATCCATCGTCATTTTGTCAAAGGTGGTTCCGAAGAGTATGTTAACAGAACTCTCATTATCAACTAGGAAAAAGATCTGTAGTAGTCCACAACTAAGAAAAAGATCTGTAGTAGTCTATGCGGTCACAAGGAACTACCAAGGCATCACAGTGTGGATAATGAACCTCCACAGAATCTTTTGGGAAAAGGTGATTGATGGGGTGTTCCGGAGCCTCGACCAGAGTTGTTGATTAGGTAATTCAACATGGGGGGTCATTCGCTTCTCTTACATAGTTTCTTAGGGCATTCTTGGAATTACCTCCAACATATGGTCTGCCAATTATAGTATCAATTTCTTTGATGGGTGCATTGTCTGCGTTAGCTGGGGGCTCCCTCCTAGGTCTCTAACCTATTACTCTGTTCCTGTCTTCCTCATGTTCTCTCCGATGAGATTCATTCCGACATTTCGCCTGACCTCATTGTATTGAGCCCCTGTTGAAGTGGGGGAGCATTTGATGGGTATTTCTACCTTCAATATGATGGTCGACATGCTCTCCACGACGCTGCGTGGATAAGTAATTTTCAGTGCTATGGTAGGTGGATTGATGATAGGTATGATATTGCTTATTTCTAGGCTCTCCGCCCCTTGTTCTGTCTCTGCCTCTTCCTCTGGGTAAGTTTAGTTGCCTATGAGTATCAGGACAGACCTCTTCATATGCCAAAGAGGGCATTGCGTTCAATGTTACAGTGGCCAATGCTTGCCTTGAGGTGGGAGCAATGGTATGCCTTGCCTGGGTCCATTTTTGGTCCACTAGATAGGGTACATGACCCATCATATGCCTTTGGGATAATGGGAGCCCCATCGAAGTTTGGTTGCAATGATCAATCAATTCTTCGTTGATCATTTCACTTCTCATAATCTCTAGCAATGCATCATAGGTGGTGGGATTCTTATTATGTACGTCCTTCCAAAATAAGGTGTTCATGTTAAGACCTCATTTTAAAGCAGAAATGGCCACCATATCCGTAACTTGTTCGCATCACGTCATTTTGTCAGTAAAGCGAGCCAAATAACTTTTTAGAGTTTTCCATGCTTAATGTCTCATGTCTTGTAGCCTCTGAATTGGGGCCTCTCCCTCCTTACTAGATAGGTACTAATTTAGAAAGGCTTTCTTCAGGTATGGCCAGCTCTTAATGTTTGCCTATAGGGATGCGGTTGTACCAGATTTTTGCCGCTCCTATTAATGTGAGGTGGAAAGCTCTGCATTTTAATGTTGGCGAAACTCCTCTTAAAGACATTTGGGTCTTGTAGTTGTTGAGATGTTTAGCCAGATCGCCTTTGCCTTCATATTTAGGTGTTTTGGGATACGAAATGGCTGGAGACCAGAGCGCTCCTCAGTTCTTGGGAGAATAGTAAACTTTCATCATCATTATCCAGTTCGAATGACCTGCAAGGACTATGGAAATCATTTTCATCTGCTTGGTACCGAGGCTATGCTACGTCGGCCTAATTTCTTGCATTTGTAACGTTCATCCTTTCCCACATATTCCTAGGTGGTGGTTGGATTCCTTGAGGCTCATACCCCACATTTTGCTCCCGTGCTCTTTGAACTGGCGAAGGCTGTTGTGGCCTATTTCTAGGTCCAGTAGGCCCAATTCTGTCAAAGATACTAGCCAACCTTTGTGGTTCATACTCATGTTTGTATTTCGAGGGAATGTTTTCCTCCATAGGTATATATCATCATCAGGATGGCTTGTGGTGGAAGAATCAACTTCCATTTTTCTTTCTATCGGGTCATTCCCACCATACCTTCAAGGATACGTTGCCGTATCATTTTCTTTACCCTCCTAGTGAAACGTTCGGTGTTGAGGCATCTGGGATCTAGCTCGTTGTTGCATTTGTATCAACATTTGTTGCATGGTAGCATTTTGTTGTGCTATGCTTCTTATGTTTGCGGCCATTTCTCCAACTTCACGCGCCAAGCATACAGTTGTACCGCCTCTTCTATGGCGATGGTGGGGATGAGGTATATTAACGTTCGTGCGGAGGACGTCTTCAGAGGCCTCGTGTTGCCTCTCGACCATGTGTTCCTTGATAACTCGAACTCATAGTATCTTTTGGACTGCCTTCTTGCGACGATTCTTTCTATAAGAACCAAAATCTTTCCTCAAGGCTCTTCAAGAATGGCCTTTACCACTAGGATGTATGTGGTTATGGTATCAAGGTTTTCCACATATGGCGCTAATCTTTTGACCTCAAAAAATGGCCCAACAGAAAAGTAGAAACTAACATCCACACAAGCCAAACCACAATATCTATATATGGGTTAAATCACATATTTTATCAATGGATCATTAAAGAAAATGATTCCAAGTTTTTTATCAGTTGTAATGCCAATATTTTGTTGATTCGAAGAGGGTCGACTTGTGTAATAAGCTTTAAGTGGGGAGTGTCACGGTTTGCTTTGAATTTGTAAACTTGCATTACCTTCAAATGGTGTTAAATGCGTACTTTTATAGTAGAGTACGATGATTGAGGGCCGTTAGATGAAAGGATACGCGGCCTATTCTACATAGCTTGGATCTCTTGTCTAAGCCATCAATCAATCATGCCATTAATGCCAAGATTCTTATATCTTTGCTTTTGACTTATGACGTGAGAACGTAGGTATGCAGAGGCGGCACTGACAGTGTGTTGTCTAATCAGTTGTTTCATACGGGTTCATGAGGGCCTCAAAAAAGGGGTCGGACATATAATTTTTAGCTAAACTCGCTTTGGTCTATGCGAGACTAGGTCGTCCACGATACATCCATGTATAGGTTGGTCCTCTTGCCGTGTGGCATGTACATTGTACGATATTTATATGAATAACAATTTTAGTATATTTTTACAAACCAATATCCATAAATAAATGTAAAGCGAGGGTTGTATACAATAATCTGGATTTTTTTCCCAAAGATTGACAACTTATTGATTGTAATATTGACTCTTTTGACATGTTAAATTATGCTAATTGACACAAATATATCAATTAATTTTTGGTTCTGCTTGAAGTACATTGGGGTGTCCATCCTATTGGATAGAGTGTCGGTGGGACCAGCACTCCATCCAATAGAGAGTGTCGGGTGTCCATTATGGACACCCTTATGTATAACATGATGTACAAGAAGAATAATTCATTAATTTTTTCTTCCATGTCTCTCTTAACTTTATTCGGTTCAATTTCTGTATCACAACAAATATATACTTATATATGTTGATTGGCAACCAAATTTTGCTTGTGTAATTTAATTTGAAATGTATGGTTGAAAAATAGATAAAAATTATGAATTTCATTAAATGACTGATTAAAAATGAGTTTGAAAAAAAAAATTAGAAAATGAGATTCAAACAAGGACTTAATTACATGGTTCAATTGAGTTGGATGCAGATTACAATAAATTCGTTCACTTGGTTGTAGGTTAGCTCATAAATTGAGGTCATGCAAGCATGAAAAAAAGGTGAAAGTGTAGATCGAGTATTTGTTTAGTTGAAAATAAAAAAATGAAATTTCATTTTTATTACTCGAAGCAATAAACATTTTTTTAAAAAATTAATTAATTTATGAATAACTTTTATTTCATACATGATTGTTATTTTAATAGTATACGAGGATTATTGTTGAATTAAGTACGTTTTTTAATTTTATTTATTTATATAAAAAAAATTAACCAAACATCTTCATTACATAGGGCTTCCTTGGGAGTTTTGGATAAGAGGAAATTACATCACCTAACCCTTCTATAAAAGAAATTTTAATCTTATATCCAACGTTTTTGAATTTCAATTAATACTACATTATAAAATTGATGAAATACTAATCACCTCACTCCTAAATTAAATTAGTTAGCAATCGTATCTCTGTCTAATCCCACCTTTCTTATTGTCAATCCCCTATTAACAGCAAACAAATCGCTGAAGAACATGTACACAAATGAAGAAACAGGCATAACATAGAATAGTTGACACAATGCTCTTAAAGTAAACCTGCCGTCAACTAGCCTTTTGGCACTCAATGTAAAATCTGAGATAAAAATAGATGCAAATTTGCTGTGAAAATAATTCTTGGAACTCAAGTGAATTAATTATCCAAATTACAAGATACACATATATACACATTTTAGGTGAAGAAGAAGACAAAATTAGTTACAAAATAATGAAAGAATATTCTTTTAACAGAAAGCACGTGCAAGGCAAAATGAATTGTGAATCATGAAGTTTTCTAGGATCTTCCATTGCATAGTTAGTAGTCGATGAATGTAGAACAGATGATTAGGCAGCTGATTAAGCTAAGATGGATGATTAGGTTGCCAGCTCCCTTGATTCTTTAGTCTCCTTTAGCTCGAGCTTCTTCTTAGCTTGTTCTTCATCTTCCAACAGCCCCCCGCAAGAAGGAGAGTAGATGTTTGCTACTCTCATCTTGATCATATGAAGATAAAAGCTCGTAGAGTTCAATGCCTTAGTCAAAATGTGTGCAACTTGAGAACCTGTATGCACATACTCAGTGACTATTTCTCTTGTTTGTATTTTGTCTCTAATGAGGTGACAATCTATTTCTATATGTTTAGTTCTCTCGTGAAAGATGGGATTTGTGGCAATGTAGATGGCTGATTTATTATCACAATACAAACTGGCTGCTTGAGTGTGTTAAATCTTTAAGTCCTTGAACAAGTATCTCAGCCAGGTTAATTCACAGCAAACACTAGCCATCGCTGATAAGTGTATTTTTGCGCACTTATTTAATACCTAGACAAGCTAATTATTGATTAAAATGAGTGAATTTCTACTCACAATTGTGTACTATTTGCTTTTATAGGCAAAAATCACCCAAAGGAAAGAGAACAAGACAAAATGAAAAAAGAACAAAAATGTATAAAAATGTGAAGTTTGGGACCAAGTTGCACAAGTGTCGAAACTTTGAGGACATTGGGATGCAATTTATGGAGGGCAAAACTGAAAGAAACGTCAAAATAGGAGGACCAAAATGTCACTTATCAAAGTTGAGGGACTAACTATGCAAATTACCCTGATGACCTCCTGTGCAAATTTTGATTTCACCAAAAGTGCGCACATGCACACTTTTAGTGCGCACCCGCGCAATTTGCCTCTAGAATAAAGTGTGCACCCGCGCACCTGGACGTTGAAAAATTACCAAAAACCTGAGGACCAAAGTTGCAATTTTGGGAAAATGAGTTTTTAAAACCCTAAGGCAGAAACGCACAGCAGCGGCAGTTTTTTTGGCTTTGGCTGGGACGTCCAATTTTCTCTTCTTTGGTTTCTTTCTTTTTCTTTCATTTTTCTTTTCTTTTCTTTCCTTTTCCTTTTGTTTTTGCTTGGTATTTTGGAGCACAATCAAGAGCACTAGGAGATACATCAAGGATTTTGGCAAAGATTTGGAGAAATCAATTTCTAGATCTACAAAAGGGTTTTATCTTTAAACTTTGATTTTTCTCAATTGTTTTGTCAAATTTGGAATGTATTGGTATAAATATTCTCTTTGTTATCATATATATAAAATGGGCTAATTGGTTTTGTTGGGATTTGTGGTATTAATTTAACCTAACTTTTAATTAATTTTAATATTTGCTCTTTAATGTGTGTTATTTATTTTCATGTGTTTCTATTATTGAATTTCTTGCATTTTTAGTTATGTGGCCAATGAATAATCATGTTTAGTGATTTGTGCATCATTCGAGAGAAGATTGTACATTTTAGACCAAATAGTAGAAACTCTAGGTTTATGTAATGTGTAATGGATAGAGATATACCATTAGCCCCTAGGTGACCTAATGAACTATTTTCACAATATTTAATGCGATTGTTTGGTTTTAATCGTCATAGAGATATAGTAGGCTAAACCAATCAATTATGGTTAATTTCACTCGAGAGAGGTAATTAACTAAAATTTGGAAAATCGGGTCTAACATCGGGATTAAGTAATTCGTTAATTGGCATGTGGAGAGATTAATTAGGCGACGATTAAGCGAAACCATGAATCCCAACCACGTTTCCCTCAAAAATTTCCAAGCGTTCTTATTTTGTAGATTTTTAGTTTATTTACCGCTTTTCAGATCTTATCTTTAATTGTGTGTATCTCTTTTGGTCATTAGAATTAAAATTGATTAGAGTCGAGTAATCAAAAGTATACATTCCTCATGGGATCGACAATCCGGACTCTAAAGGTCCACTTTATTACTTGTACGTGACCCGTGCGCTTGCGGCATATTTTCAGCGAACAAGTTTTTGACGCCGCTGCTGGGGAATATTTTTATTTTGATTACCACTTTAGTTAATTTTAGTTTTAACGCTTTCTTCTATTTAGTTTTATTTGCCTTTATTTTTGTATACTTTTGGCTAACCCCCATATTGGTAATCTATCTTGTCTTTGTATTTTTTCCTCGTACTTTTCAAATATTTGCTTAATTCTGACTTTGGTAAATTAACAACACTTTTGCAATGACAAATCTCTTTATGGACAATCAAGATATACTTGGAGGACATCCAAATTGTGATAATTGTTACACGGTGCGTTGTACTGGAAATTGCATGTTCTCGTACACTAGTCTACAAACGCTGAAACTTCTGAGATTTCGAAAATATTTAAGGTGTCGGAAACAAGCAATTGACAAAAATGATGAAGGGTACTCCCCTATTGAGTGAGAAGGTACTTGTGGGAGATGGTCCTCCCCTATTGAGTGAGAAGGTACTTGAAAAGTATTTCAAAGAACTTACCAAGTTGGATGAAAGCGACATGCTCATGGGAGATTACATGTACTGGGAAGGATTTCAGCAATGGGGGTATTATCCACTTGATGGAGTAGACAAGACCGACCTCTCATTGCCTATAGAGTCGGACTGCGGACCGATCATTCAATCCGAAGATATATTCGCTATGGACAAAGAGCTCAAAGAGAATGACAATTTAACCACAAAGGGGCCAAATGAAAATGTAGCAAGCAATGATGATGAAAACAATGTTCATTTTTCCGACTTCATTAATTGCTCGAAAATTGAGTTTGTGATTAAATTCGATGATATGGTAGAAGTCTATATAGTTGGATTTGAATCGGAGAGAATATGCAAGTCTTATTATATGGAGAAGGGCGAGATAGAGGTTTGGAGATCTACTGAAGAGTGGATCAAAGCCAAAAGAAGAAAAATGGACAAGGCATCCAAAGCTTTCTTTAGGTGCCCGTGATTCATTTGCCAAAGTCGAGCTAAAGACTATAAAAAAGCGCTTGTTGGGAAGCAACCCAACTTTTCTTACTTTTAAGCTTTTTATTTACTTTTATGTATTTTAATGTTTTTATTTTGATTAGCTATAATTATTTTTTGTAGGTAATATTTTTGAAACCCCATATATCCATGGTTCCTCACAAGTTTGGAGCCAAATTGATGTACAAGAAGGTCACTTGCTCAAATTCATCAAAAGCATCACAAGTCCAATTTAAGCATTGGTACCTCTTCACAAATGTCTAACCGGGGAAGTTCCATTATCCCTCTTCTCTTTATCTTGTTCTTTTTCACATTGAGGACAATGTGTGATTTAACTTTGGGGGTGATTGTGTTTAAATTGATGATATTGTGTTGATATGTTAGATTGCTTTGCCGGCTTAACATGGTTTGATGTTTAAAATTGTTATCAATTCATGAGCTATGACCAAATATGCTATTTGTGCCTACATTTTTTGAAAAAAAATTGCTTGTCCATGTGAGATTCCAAGTTACTTTGAGCACAATAGTCATGATTAATTGTTATCTAGATGTGGAAATTTTTGGATTGATGGAAAGACTTTTGAATTGGTTGAACTAGGTTGTGAGTTGTGCATAAATATTTGTCAATCATATATTATTTTCTCCTTCACTTTACCACATTGTGAGATAAGTTTGGGGGTGGTCGAGCCGATAAAGGATATTATCTAGAAGTGTGTTGATTCCATGCGTGTTGAAAAAAAAAATTGTGTGGAGTGTCTTTTTCCAAGTATAAGTTAGTTAATAACCATATGCTAGGGATCTAAGCCATGGTGTTATGTTGTGATAAAAAAAATGATTGTGCACTTGTTGAATCTTGGGCCTCACTTCATAGCCTTTTTGACTCGAGTTATTAAGTCCGTTGGGGTATCTCAAAACCCGACACCCTTTGGTCTAAACAACTGGGGAGCTATCGACCTAAAGCTCGCTACAAGGGTCAATAAGAAAGCTTAAGGGAGTGAAGTCAATCATGAGCTTTAATTGAAAAAAAAATTGATTTTGTGCAATTGTATTTGATGTTTGGGCTTAGATAACTAGTGGGTTTGAATTACTTAGTATAAACTTGAATGTGGAAGCACTCATTAGTGGAGAATTATCACATGACTAGAGATTGATATTGCCGGTTAGACCCAACCGAAGAGAGCAACCTTTAAATTTATACTCGGGGAGAGAAAATGAACATCTATTTAAGGAGTGTGAATCTCACGAGCGGGAAATGACATATTTGACCACAAAGGGTCGGGTTGGAACCAATTTGAATTCTTTTCCGTTTTGACAACTTTTTCCTAATTTAGATGATGATTGAAAGTGACTATGCACCCACACACTGATCGAACATTGGATAAGCTAAAATGATTTTTGTTAGCATTATTTGGAGCATACTTGTGAATTGATAGACAATTTTACACTCTTTGATATTTTTGGCAAGTTATCTAATGTGTTGATTTTTATCTAGTTTGCATGATTGTATGGTAGATAATCTTGCTCAGGACGAGCAAAAACTTAAGTTTGGGGGTATTTAATAAGTGTGTTTTTGTGCACTTATTTAATACCTAAACAACCTAATTATTGATTAAAATGAGTGGATTTCTACTCACAATTGTGTAACATTTGCTTTTGTAGGCAAAAATTACCCAAAGGAAAGAGAACAAGACAAAAGAATGAAAAGAATGGACAAAAATGTGAAGTTTGAGACCAAGTTGCACAAGTGCCGAAGGTTTGACGACATTGGGATGCAATTTATGGAGGGCAAAACTGAAAGAAATGTCAAAATTCGAGGACCAAAATGTTACTTATCAAAGCTAATGGACTAACTATGCAAATTACCTTGATGACCTCCTGTGCAAATTTTGATTTCACGAAAAGTGCGCACCCGCGCACTTTGCCTCTGGAAATGTGAGCACCTGCGCACATAAAGTGCGCACCCGCGCACCTGGACGTTGAAAAATTACCAAAAACCTGAGGACCAAAGTTGCAATTTTGGGAAAATGAGTTTTTAAAACCCTAAGGCAGAAACGCACAGCAGCGGCAGTTTTTTTGGCTTTGGCTGGGACGTCCAATTTTCTCTTCTTTGGTTTCTTTCTTTTTCTTTCATTTTTCTTTTCTTTTCTTTCCTTTTCCTTTTGTTTTTGCTTGGTATTTTGGAGCACAATCAAGAGCACTAGGAGATACATCAAGGATTTTGGCAAAGATTTGGAGAAATCAATTTCTAGATCTACAAAAGGGTTTTATCTTTAAACTTTGATTTTTCTCAATTGTTTTGTCAAATTTGGAATGTATTGGTATAAATATTCTCTTTGTTATCATATATATAAAATGGGCTAATTGGTTTTGTTGGGATTTGTGGTATTAATTTAACCTAACTTTTAATTAATTTTAATATTTGCTCTTTAATGTGTGTTATTTATTTTCATGTGTTTCTATTATTGAATTTCTTGCATTTTTAGTTATGTGGCCAATGAATAATCATGTTTAGTGATTTGTGCATCATTCGAGAGAAGATTGTACATTTTAGACCAAATAGTAGAAACTGTAGGTTTATGTAATGTGTAATGGATAGAAATATACCATTAGCCCCTAGGTGACCCAATGAACTATTTTCACAATATTTAATGCGGTTGTTTGGTTGTAATCGATATAGAGATATAGTAGGTTAAATCAATCAATTATGGTTAATTTCACTCGAGAGAGGTAATTAACTGAAATTGGAAAATCGGGTCTAACATCGAAATTAAGTAATTCGTTAATTGGCATGTGGAGAGATTAATTAGGTGACGGTTAAGCGAAACCATGAATCCCAACAACGTTTCCCTCAAAAATTTCCAAGCGTTCTTATTTTCTAGATTTTTAGTTTATTTACTGCTTTTCAAATCTTATCTTTAATTGTGTGTGTCTCTTTTGATTGTTAGAATTAAATTAATTAAAGTCGTGTAATCTAAAGTATCATTCCTCGAGGGATCGACAGCTTGGACTCAAAAAGTCAACTTTATTACTTGAACGCAACCCGTACACTTGCGGTATATTTTCAAGCGAACAATCGCCTTATACTCTGCTTCAAAGGATAACCTGGACACCACACTTTGTTTCTTCGATTTCCAGGACACTAAGGATGATCCAATAAAAACACAGTAACATGTGACAGATTTTCTAGTGTCTGGACAACTTTCCCAATTTGAATCTGAGTATCATTTCAGCTGAAGTTCAGAGGTAGAGGGATAAAACAACCCTTGTCCTGGAGCTCTTTTAAGATACATTAGCACCTTATGTGCTTCATTGAGATGAGGCATTCTTCGCTGATCCATGTATTGACTTAGAATTTGAACTGAATAAGATATATCTGGCCTAGTTATGGTTAAGTACAATGGCGTCTAATGAGTCGTCTGTAAATGGAAGAATCGCTAAGCACTTTCCCTTCCTCCTTGGACAACTTTATGTTTTGATCAAGTGGAGCCTTCGCTGGAGTTGAACATATGGTTCCTGAATCGGCTAAAATATCCAGTGTATACTTTCTTTGGCAAATATGAATTCTCTCATTCGATCTAGCTACTTCAATGCCTAGTAAGTACTTCAACTTCCCCAAATCTTTGATCTTAAATTGAACATCAAGTACTGAGGTTGTTTATGGCTTCCAAACAGTTTCATACTATAATTATATCGTCCAAATAAACTAGAACTACAACAAAAGAGTCTTGAGTAGTTCTGACAAATAAACTGTAATCAGCTTCGAATTGAGTGAAACCATGTTGAAGGATGAAGTTGGATAACTTTGCATACCATTGTAGTGAGGCTTGTTTTAGACCATACAAGCTTTTGCGAAGTTTGCATACTTTTGATCCATCAACACTGTCTTACCCTGGTGGCAGCTCTATATATACCTCTTCATTCAAATCTCCATGTAAGAATGCATTGTTATCATCTAATTGGTATATGAACCAAACTCTTATGGTGGCAAGAGCAAGTAGGGTTCTAATAGTGACAAGTTTCGCTATAGGCGAAAAGGTTTTCATGATAGTCTAAACCTTCTTACTGGGTGTAACCTTTTGCCACCAGTCTGGCTTTGTGTCTTTCCACACTACCATCAGCATTGAATTTTACTTTGTAAACCCATTTACAGCCTATTACCTTTTTGTTAAGTGGCAGATCAACCACGATCCATGTGTTGTTCAACTTAAGAGCTTTAATATCACTTTTCATGGCTTTACACCATTCAGGAAATTTGATAGCCTCTTAATAGGTTTTTGGTTCAATATGTGTAGTTATCGAAGAGATGAAAGCTTTACGAGGTACAGATAATCTTTCATATGATAGAGTAGAATTAAGAGGATAAGGATTACCTGAAGAGATAGAGCATACATCCTTGTCCAAAGCCTGTAATGGGAGAAGCAAACTAGCACGTTGGCATAAAAAATCTTGTAGCTTACATGAGCTCTTCAAACTCTAGTGGACCTTCTAGGCAGGTAAGGTATGGTTTGGTTGCTATCAAGTGCTTGTTGGTTTTGGCTACTATAAAATAAGATCAATTTGTGAGTCATCAGTGCGAAAATGTTCTAAAGGCTCTGCATGATTAGGAGGTTGATCAGATTGATCTTCTCCTTCTTTGTAAAGATCAATTGGGGCATAAATGATAGGATTTTGTGGGAATCATAGATTGCCAAGATCTGGTGGGAGGTTCTTATTTGTGATTTTGACTTCTTTGTATGGAAAAATAGTTTCATAGAATACACATTCCTTGATATGAACACCCCTTTTGTTTCTAAGTCAAGAATTTGTAACCTTTGACGCTGAATGGATATCCTAAGAAAATGCATTTTCTTTCTCTAGATTCAAACTTATGTCTACCATTCATGAGTGTTGTGGAGTAGGCTAAGCATCCAAAGACTCTTAGATGGGAGTATATGGGTTTGCTTCGAAACAACATCTCAAAAGGGCTTTTGTTTCCTAGAAGTGTCGTGGGAGTTCTGTTAATCAAATAAACAACAGTCAAGACACATTCATTCCAATATTTCGATGGAATCCCACTTTG
Source organism: Fraxinus excelsior (assembly GCA_019097785.1). Classification (NCBI taxonomy): domain Eukaryota; kingdom Viridiplantae; phylum Streptophyta; class Magnoliopsida; order Lamiales; family Oleaceae; genus Fraxinus; species Fraxinus excelsior. Next base: position 29,811,485 of record CM032629.1, read on the forward strand.
AAATCTTATGGATCTTGCAACGTTTAATATATGTTGATGTTTTCTCTCAACAATGGCATTTTTTAGGGGTTTCAATGCAAGTTCTTTGATGGATGATTCAATTTTTCTAAATAGAATTGCTTTAAATTAAATTCTGCTCCATTGTCTCTTCTTACAATTTTGATTTTGGTTTGAAATTGAGTTTCTATTAGCTTATAAAAATTTTATAAAGCACTGGTGGCCTCTAATTTTAGCTTCAGCATATATATCCAAGCGCACCTAGTAAAATCATCCACTATGGTTAAAAAAATAACGTGATCCATCAAAGGTAATTTCATTGCAAGGTCCCCAGATATCACAGTATATTAAATCGAAACATGTTTTAGACTTGTGCTGACTAATAGGAAATGGAAATCTATGTAACTTAGCCAAAAGACATACAGAGAAAGGCTTATTTTGTGAGACTAACTTAGGTATAGAGTCTTTAAGAGCAAGTGCAGAATGGGATGGATGTCCCATTCTGTAGTGCCAAATATCAAACTCCTTTTCATGGTCAATAACAGAGGCTGCAAGGGAAAAAGTGTTAATTAGATGATTCAAGGTTCTTTGAAGGGCCATAGGTGAGATTGCTGAAGATAGAATCTAATAGAGCCTAGATTTTGCTTTACCCATTCCAGTCGTTGTCCAAGTTGAAAGATTATGTATAAAATAGACATTAGGAAGAAAAATAACACAACTATTTAGTGCTTGAGTAAGTTTCTTAACAGCTATAAGATTGAAGGAAAACGATAGGACATATAACACATCCTGGAGAATTAATTTGTTGTAATATGTGCAGTTCCAACATAGGTTACTGTGACAGCGATCCCATTTGGCAAACTTACTGAGCAATTAGCTTTGGATTTAATAGAAGATAGAAAGAGTGGATTGCAGATCATATGATCTGTTGCCCTTGTATCCAATATCTAAGGGACAGTAGATTCATTGGATTTTGAAGAGTTAAAAGTGGATGAGTAAAGTGATATACCAGAAATTTTTGGAAGAGCATTGTCTGAATCTGAGGTAACAATACTTTGAGCCTGGTTTGGTGGAGAAGCTAAATTTTGATTTACTGAAGTTTTTGGGATAGCCATCAAGTGAGAGTATTCCTCTTGAGTGAGTGACACATTGGCTATGTTGCTCTTGATTTGTGGGTAGGCAAATGGAGGCCTGACTTGCTACTGGTGTGTATCTGTTCTTTCCCTCGAATTTGTTGCTTGGTGGATATCTTGTAGCACTTATTCGCGGTGTGGCCTAGCATCTTACAATGGGATCATATGGGTTTGGTTGGATCCTTCAGGCACCTCTCAAATGAGTGACCTGTAACCTTGTAATAAGTTCAGTAGTACCTATCTCTCCTCTGTTAGAACAAACTATGTCTGCCATTATCCTTGAAGTTTTCCTTAGCTAGTAATGCCATTGTCTCATTAATGGCACCATTATTTGATATCTGCCTTCTCTTCTCTTCTTACTGTATTATAGCATATACTTCATTCAAGGATGGAAATGGCTTGTTCAAAAGAATATGTGCCTTAATGGCTTTATAAGAATCATCCAACCCCATTAGGAATTTCATTACCCAATCATGGTTCTGATTCTCAACTACAGTTTTAAGACCTCCACATGTACAATTTGGAATTAATTCATATTTTATCAGTTCAACAAGAAGAGTTTTGAACTTAGAAAAATATACACTTTATCATGGTTTTGTGATAAAGCTGTGATGGCTTGTTTAATCTCAAAGATTCTGGGTGCATTCTGTTGTGCAAAACATTTTTCCAACTCCTGCCATAGCTGATAAGCTATTTTAGCATATGTGGTGGTGCACTTGATATCTACAACCATGATGTTTTGGACCCAAGTAGTAACAATATCATTGCATCGAAGCCAGTGTTTCATCAGTAGGTCATTGGGTTCCTGAGGCTCTTGGATAGTTCCATCCACAAATCCCAGTTTGTTCTTTATTCTGAGGGTTCTTTTCATCGACCTTGCCCATGAGTGATAATTGTTGGCATCAAGTGTATAAGTAACTAGAATAGATCCAGTACCATCATTGCTCCCAATGTAGTATGGGCTACTGAATTGTGTTGGATCATGAATGGCTGTATTATCATTTTGGTTAGTGTTTTGTGAAAGGTTTGATGATTGATTATCTGATTCAGCCATAAGGCTTTGATACCATGTAAAATCTGACATAAATGAATTGTAATAGATGCAAATTTACTATGAAAATAATTCTTGAATTTAACTGAATTAATTATCCAAATTACAAGATACAAATATATACACGTTTCAGGTGAAGAAGAAGACAAAATTAGTTACAAAATAATAAAAGAATATTCTCTTAACACAAAGTATGTGCAAGGCAAAACGAATTGTGAATCATCAAGTCTTCTGGGATCTTCCATTACATAGTCAGCAGCTGATTAAACAAAGATGGATGAATAGGCTGTCAGCTCCCTTGATTCTTTAGTCTCCTTTAGCTCGTGCTTATTCTTAGCTTGTTATTTATCTTCCAACACCCAAGAAAAGAAATTCATGTGTGATCAAGCTGAAATCTAATGCACACTATCTTTGTCTCGTTCCCAGCTTCAAAGTGATGAACATGAATTTCAGTTGATCAGATGAAATTGATCTTTCCAATGTGTCATAGACGTGCCTCATTTTTGGTCTCCTATCGGGCTGCTCTACGTTAATGTCATTGCTATCTTTAGAATAACGATAATGTTATCTTGTTTATTAATAACCAGAGCTAAATATGGACGCATTGGAAACTGTCTTCTTTTCTTCGATGCATAGCTGTAGCCAATGAACGAGATCAATTTTCGAGTTCCCAACTTGGACTATTGGTAATCTTCTAGTAATCATTTTTAGATGATCATTCCATACGAGTAGAAGTCCCACTTTGTGAATTCAATACCTTATGAGCTTGATAGTTGGACCCAAAAGTAGCAAAGGCTGTGTTGTGGTCCATAATGATAGGATTCCAAGGTCGAGGATCCATAGCTATATTAGCGAGACGTCCAAGTCAAAAATTAGAGATTTTAGGCTCCATGTGATGTCCAAGTTGACGACTATTGCAAACAAAACAATAAAATAAGAAATATTGCAAGTAAACTAATATGAAACCATATCGACAACATCAAATAGCTTTCTTAAATTGTAAACTCACCATGAATTGTAGTGTCAAGGTTCTGATTTGGTATGGAATCGTATATCAATAGTTTATTATTTCCAAATGCAACATGTATCTATTATCCCCCAAATCCAAGGTCCCAAATTAGATCACCATGTGGATGACCATGTAAGCAGTAGTCAACATGGACTGCCACACAAGTAACTTAGCTGGAAAGTGAGGAGATGGGACACACAAAGTCAAAGTCAAAGAAATGATTCAATGTCCGAGGTCCTTTGATGCCAAACCAGAGGTTTATCCGAAGCCCCTTTCATGTAGATACTGAGGCCCATCAAACCCAGAAATATTGAAGCTTCTATGCCTAGAGTAGAGGTTCCTTCAAGATGTTCGAAGCCCTATGGCACTAGAGGTCCTTAAGCAAAAGTTGACCCTGGTCCAAGCTGAAGCCGACGCTGTTCCTCATTACAGATTTGGAGATCTTTTAGAAGTAATTGATGTGACGTATGTAATAAAGTGTGTTAGCCTACAAATAGAATAAGAGACCTTCTGCCAAACTTTAATTGTAAAGAATAGACAGTGATGTGAGGCTTTGGACTAGGGGATGTTGCCGTGTGGATCTGATCTAACGATCACCACGTTGGCCAGACTAGTATAAATAACTTCTCTTTGTATAGAAAAAGGGTTGGCATTTGTATAATCGGATAATCAAACACAAATATACCTTTACTCTTGTGAAATATACAAAGATTGAAGAAGATTTATGTGATTTGTTCTTTATATATCTTGCAAGCACAAATGGCAAATACATATTGAGATTCTAACACAATCTCATATCTATCTTTCTACATATTCCATTACAAAAGAGAGATTTAGTTTAGGAAATCGATCTGGCATTCGTTGATAGTGCAGTGCCGTTATCCCGAAATCACCGGTGCTTGAACATCTTCGACCCTTGCCGAAAAGTGCCTCCCATGTTCATTCCAGCTTAACTATCGTTCTCGTTCCGGTAGAAAAGTGTCGAATCTATCCTTGATAGTCAGAGTGGGCCCGACATCTGTTGAGCTTATTTTTGGAGGTCAACAAATTGGAGCCGTCTGTGGGAATGTCATACGTTTAACCACGATCACATGTGGGAAAAGGCCAAGTAACATTTGAAAGTTTGGATATAGGTCTTGCCCTTGAAGAAAGAATATCCTTGAAAAAAGAACTATTAAGAACTTGGATCCCTTGAAGAAAGAAAAAATTCCATACTAAGTATTCGAGAAATGAGTTCTATTGACGAAAATGCCCTTAGAAGGACGAGTAAACACACTAAAGAAAGGGAATCCTCGCAAGATGCCCTAGCACCTCACCTATGATCTCTAATACGCAAAATATGAGGTTCTAGAGGTAGGGGAGAGTCGTAGCTAGGCTTACCAGAGAGATGGCAACCATGGCTGCCAACATGAGAAACATTACTCAGTAGAATCGGGTCATACAGGAAATGCTAATGAACATGCAAGGGCGATGAGACTATCATTCTCCTCCATATACGGCCCCAGAAGATGTCTTTCCAAAGGCTTAAAGATATTATCAAGAGGAGGAAAAAGTCCAAAGTCAGATGGCTAGACAATATTATGCTGGAATGGACGCTCTTCAGGATAAAGAAATAGAAGTAGACATATCAACCAACTATGCCTCGGAGAGGCCATATGAAGCTCCATTCAACAGTCCTCCAAATTACGAAACTAAAAATAGGTCTCAAAGGTCTGGAAATGTCTTTGACAGGTTTAAGTCCAGAGGCACCTAGAAATAGACATGCACATTCACCCCAGGCGCCTAGAAATAGGCAAGCTTATCCTCTACCTCCAGTGCACAGAAATAGACAGCAGGAGCCTCATCAACATGAAGATCAGCCAATGTACCATGAAGAGCCTCTGGTCCGACCCCCTAGAAATAGGCGAGAAAGACGAGACCAAGCTAGAAACAAAGCAGGAGCCTCCTAACCATCACCTAGGTTCAACAAGGGAGGATGAGGACCCAGATGGGCCTCAGAGGTCTTGTGACCTTGATGACAATGACGAACATTCTCATTTCTCTAAGACCATAAGGAATGCCCACATGCTGAACCACTTTCACACTCCCTAAAATTTCAATGCATTATGGGAGAGGAAACCCTGCAAAGCATATGAACAATTACAAAACACATATAAATTTGAAGGAGGGCACTCTGGCAATGAAGTGCAGAGCTTTCCACTTGACCCTGAGTGGAGGCGTTGAAGTTTGGTACACAAGGCTACCGGAATGGAGCATTCGAAGTTGATCAGAACTCAAGAAGACCTTCTTGAAGCGCTTTGCTACCAGCAAAGAAGGAGAAATGGCCATCCAAAGAATGCAAGATCTGCGACAACAACAAGGTGAATCTTTAAAAAACTTTATACACGCTTTACTGATGAGATGACATACTGTATACAAGTCATGGATAGAGAAGCCTTAACTACTTTAAGATGAGGATTGGACATGAATTGTCTCTTTTGGAGAGATGTTCAAAACAACGACCATGTGGGAGAGCTTCGTCTCCAATCACTATTACACAGGAGGATACAGTATGATTACATTATCCACACTATGACACCATTGTGGTAAGGGCCGTCATGGCCCACAATGGCCTAAAAAGGATGCTGGTAGATAATAGAAGCTCGGTCAACATATTATTTGGTACCACATTTGATAAAATGAAAGTTGATCAAGAGTTGACCCCAATGAGCTTCCTTTTGTATGGCTTCACAGGAGATAGTATCATCCCCAGAGGTAAAATTACTCTAGCAATATAGATGGGAGTGGAACCTCTGTTTGCTCGCTATTTTATGGAACTCCTAGTAGTTGACAACAGATCCGCCTACCACAGGGTACTTGGAAGACCTAGCTTAAAAGGGTTATGGTAGTCACCTCCATTCATCACTTGTGTATGAAGTTTCCAACTAAAAATGATGTTGCTACAATTTGAGGTGACCAACGAGGAGTTAGAGAATGCTACTCCAACTCTTTAAGGAAAGTAGAGTCTAGAACCACCAACGTCGTCTTTACCGACGTCTACATGGATGATTTCCCTGAACAGGGGATTGCCTATAAACAAGGGAAAGACGTCATCATGGTCAAAGCTCCTGAAGAATGATACATCTTTAGCACCATACAAATCCCAGAAAAAGGGATAGCTGCTGAAGAAGTGGTTAGCTTGGAAGAACTAGATCCTCACATTATTGATCGTGAGCCCCAAATAGCCCCTATGGAGGAATTGGAGACCTTCCAAGCCAACCCAATGGATCCAACTAAATGCCTACAGGTGAGGGAAAAATTTGCGACCTAAAATAAATGAGTTGAAGAATTTCTTGCTAAAAAACATGATGTTTTCGCCTGAAAACATATGGACATGATAGCCATCGATCCAAAGGTTAGATGCCACCAAGTGAACATCGATCCAAAGGCTACAACTTACAGGCAAAAGAGGAGAGCCCTTAACCCAGAAAGGTACGTAGCCCTTAAAGATTAGGTTAGGGAATTAATTGATAATGGCTTTGTAAGAGAATCTGTGTATTCGAAGTGGGTCTCCAACCCAGTATTGGTAAAGAAGCACAATGGGAAATGGAGGGTATGCATAGACTTCTCAAATATGAACCAAGCATGTCCCAAGGATAGCTTTCCACTTCATCACAGACAAAAGACTCTATTGCTACAAGGCTATGCCTTTCGAATTAAAACATGCTGGGCCAACATATCAAAGATTCGTCAACTTCATTGGTAAAACCATGGAAGTCTATGTGGACGACATGCTAGTGAAAAGGTTAAAGGCGAAGGATCACGTCACCCACCTCGGTGAGACGTTTCAAATCTTATTAAGGTACCGAATGAAACTCAATCCTTTAAAATGTGAACTTGGGGTATCATCTGGCAAGTTCCTTGGTTATATTGTTAACCAAAGAGATATCGAAGCGAACCCTGAAAAGATTAGAGCTTTGATCGATATGAGGTCTTCGCAAAAGCTAAAAGAGGTGCAGAGCCTCACTGGACGAGTTGCAGCCCTAAATCGCTTCATTTGTAAGGAAACTGACAAGTGCCTACCTTTCTTTAAATTTCTCAAATGAGGAAACAAGTTCCAATGTACAAAGGAGTGCAAGGTAGCTCTACGAGAGCTGAAAAAGCACTTGGGTCTCTCATTTCCAAACCTAAGGATCATGAGGTTCTACACTTATACTTGGTAGTGACCTCCGAGGCCCTAAGTTTTATTTTGATAAGGGAAGAAAATAGCCACCAGTTGCCGATCTATTATGTCAGCAAGGCACTACTAGCAGCTGAAACTTGATATGTTGACATGGAAAAATAGGCCCTCTCCTTGATAACTGCATCAAGAAAATTGAAGCCTTACTTTCAAGCTCATAGCATCCACGTGCTAACCAATTTTTCCTTCAAAAAAGTGCTTTAGAAGCTTGATGCTTTATGGAGGTTAGATAAATGGGCTGTGAAACTCAGTAAATTTGACATCACTTATAAACCAAGGTCGGCCATTAAAGGGCAAGCCTTAGCTAACTTTGTAGCCTAGTTCACCCCTGTCCCAAAAGCTAAAAACAAAATGGAACCATTGGAACCTCAAATCTGGAGACTCTCAATTGATGGGTCATCTGGGGATACAGGTTTAGGAGCAAGAATTAAAGAATTATTCTAGTTAGTCCAGAGGGACACAAGCTTACTTGTGTTGTAAGATTCAACTTCAAAGCAACTAATAATGCAGCAGAATATAAGGCTCTTCTAGTTAGCCCACGGTTGGTAAAAGAAATACAAGTAAAAAGGCTCATAATCAGCAGTGACTCCCAGCTCATGGTTAGTCAAGTACATGAAAACTTTTTAGCTAGGGACAAGTCTATGGCAACCTACTTAAAACTGGAAATGAGATTCATCCCTTCATTCGGGAGGTTCGAATTAATGTAAATACCATCACCCCCACAATGCCCATGCCTATGTACTAGCAAAGTTGGCAAGTAGCAAAGACTCTGAACTACTCATAGTAGTTCCAATTGAGAACCTTCTTAGACCTTCAACTGAGGTCGGTGGGATGGTAAAGTGGGTGGAAGATACTCCTATCTGGATGAAGCCCATAATATCCTATCTAAAAGATCAGACACTGCCTTTAAGGAAGGAAGTGCTCAGAAAATTAGAAGACGAGCCGACGCTTCCTCTTCCAAGATGATATATTGTATAAGCATAGGTACTCATTGCCCTTGCTAAGGCATGAGAGTCTTCGTGGTAGTCATGCAGGAGGGTGGTCGTTGGAACAAAAGGTGCTAAGGCAAGGGTATTACTAGCCTACCTTAAAAAATGATGCCCATCAGTATGTAAAAAAGTGTGACAAATGTCAATGTTTTGCTATTATCCAGAGATAACTCTCACAAGAATTGAGTGTAGTTTTCAACCTCTGTCCATTTGCAAAATGGGGAATTGACCTAATTGGACCTCTGCCTAAAGGAAGAGGAAGTCTAGCTAAGCGATTGTTGCCATTGATTATCTGAAGCTCTAAGAGAGCATCTTATTATTTGAAGCTTTAAGAGAGCACTTTATTATCTGAAGCTCTAAAAGAGAATTCTATTATTCGAAGCTATAAGAGAATTCAATGCTTTAAGAGCATTAAATTAAGTAGTCACATTCCAAACAAGCAAGCTCAAAGACACATTTAAAGATAAAGGTGCACAACCTCCAAATACTTGAACAAAATTTCATATTCCGAATACTTGAATTATAATGAGTCAGACCTAAGAAGGTCAGATGAAAGCCGAAGCGACATGAGTGTTCAAAGTTGATTACTATATGACTTAACCATCCAAGTTCGATAAGTAAATTGGTGTTTATGAAGGCTGATGTATTGAGGTTTAACCTTCCAATACTTCATGAAAATTGAAACCTTTATAGACAAATGGTCAAGTTCATCAACGTAACTTACTTCTAGATCAAATTATAAGTATTTAATAGGGTCAAACTCGATTATGTATTTGTTTAAAGTTGTTATACTTCAGATGTTGGAAACTTATTAAAGGCCCGAAGTTACTAAAGTACATAGATGCAGATTAAAGTTAACTATTATATCAGAATCGCATAACAATAGTAAGAATTGTAGAAGTCAATAAAGAAAAGAACTGAGCTTCATTAAACATTACATTGCTTGGATTGAGGCCTTTACACTTGATGAATTCAAAATAAAAAGAATTTCATTAGACCTAAGAAGGTTGGGGGGAGGCTGGGGAGCCTCAAAAGAAACATTAGCTTTGGAAGCCTATTCTTCAGCAAAAGCTTCATCAGCAGTCTCCCCATCGAGGTCGATCACTTAGGCCCCTTCAACTCAAGTTTGAGGATCACCCCTCCTCCTTTTCATCATCTTCAATAAACTCGGCCCAAACCTCGGAAGTTTTGTACTGAGTTTGCACTTCAATCCACTCTATGACCTCAATATATGTATATTTTCTCTAATACTTCCCAAAGCGTTGGTATGCCTCTATCAGATGGAAGTTGGCCATAAAGTGGTCCTCAGCTTCGATGTGGCATGCTCAACATCCTTCCAAACCATCTCAACCTCTTCGATCAAGCCGACAACTTGGAAGGTCAGCTCTCTCACCATTTTGTTTACCTTCTCTAAGGCCTCGACAGTTAGCCTTTGATGAACATCAGATTTCTCTACCCGCTTCATCAGCGAGGCCACCTTGCTGTTGGAAATGTGGACTTCCTTCTTCAGAGACTAAATTCCAACAAGGGCAGAAGCAAGTTTTATGGACTATTCAGCCTTCTCCTTTTTAAGGCATCAACTTTTTCCTGTGCCTTAGAGGCTTCCTCCTTAGCTTTGGTTACCTTGCTAGCTAACCCATGATTTTTATTTTGAAGGTTTTTAAAGAGGTCTTCAGCCTCTATAGCCATCCCAAAAGACCTTTCCGCCTGGGCAACCATTGTTTCAAAAATATTCACGGCGTCGTTCTCTTGGATATAATTTTGCCATTTTTCCGTCTAGTACTTATGAAAAGTGGTGGTGGCTATTTGGATTTCTAGAGGAAAAAGGGCCAATGCCTCAGAGATAAGTTCGTCGGTTCGGCAAGCTATAGACCCATTTTTCCTAAGGGGCCTCGGAGGTAGATTCAGAAGAAGCCCTAGGCTTCTTAACATGGACTTGCCTCGAGGGCTCCACATTGGTAGATCTTTTCTGCACACCGAGGCTGCAGCTATAAAGCTACCCAAAAGTCTTTCTCCCGTCGAGAACTCAGTGCAGAAAGAGGGACGTCATTGGAACCACCCACCCCATTAGGGGTCGGGATCTTGAACTTTTTCTTTGGTTCTTTCTCCACAATCTTTTCCCTCTATTTGGAAAGGGGAGACGTTCGTCCTTATGAGAAGCAGCCTCTTTGCTAACCTTTTCGATTATTTCCTTAACCTTCTTCCCACCAATAGACGTAGGTTTCAGACCTCTCCCCATGGTGGAGGTAGCAGCAAGGATAGAGGCCATATCCGGTGTTGGGTACCTTCTTTTCTCAAAATGATCTAAAAAAGAAGAAAAAACACAAGTTAAAGAGGTTCTGCAAGTGAGGAAAGAATTCAAACAATCATCAAAGGTTAGCCTTTTACCCCGACTTGCCATTAGTACAAAATCTTTGAAAAAGCGAGTCAGTTGGATTAAGTGGGAGAAGTCACAAGCCTCTGAAGGCTTGTTATAAACTTCATAGAGGGTCTGCCACTCAAACTCTATAAATTTGAAGCTCTAAACAGACCCTACAGAGAAAACACAATAAAATGTGAGTATCAAACCTCAACAATTTAGTGAAATGACATGGCAAAATATATAGACTCGTGAAACGACATGGCAGAATATATAGACTCACATTAATCAGAGTAGGAGGTTGGAACTTTGACGTGGGGGACAGGGTCACCCTCGCTCTCCTACCATTTTTCCCTGACCCAAAACCAGGTCTCCTTCCACACTTTGATGGATGTAGAAAGACCCTAAATGAATGGAGAGTGTGACCCCCATTGACACAATGAATACCAGTCTCGGGAATCCCTATTTTCCAAAGAACAAGGCTGGAACATAGTTTGGAAGACATGCAGGGACATATCTTCACCCAACGAGGCTTCCTTCTAAAGAAAGAAGGAACCTACCAGTTGGGCCCAAGCGTTAAGAACAAGCTGGGTAGGAGCCAGCACATATAACCTAAGGACATCTCTAAAGAAAAGATGTATTGGCAGACGTAGTCCAGCCTTTAGCAAAAATTCGCAAATGGCGACATAACCAGATCGAGGTCGAGAGGTTCACTCATTAGGAAATGGGGAAAGGAGTTTGATATCATAGGGGATCTTATACTTCTATTTAAGATTGGCTAAAAAAGATGGGTATACTGAAAATGGAACCTTATTAGCCCCCCAAACCACATCTTCCCCACTATCATCATCCCTAGAAGTGGAAACACACTGCATATCCTCAACAGCTCTAACAAGGTCGACAGTATTGGTAATAGAAAATCCCAACTCACCCACTAGACCACTAATATCTAGTTTATCCCCAGCAGTATTTGAAAAAGATGCCATTGAAACCCTTCACAAAATACAGTGAAAATTCACAACACTTACAAAGATTTCTTGGTGAAAAAAGGAAGAAATCTCGAAGAAGAGACTGAAAAAACTTGAAAATGCAAAGGAAGCTTAGAAACTTGGAAAGATTGTGGAGAAAATAGAGGTTGTAGGCAGAAATTCGTGTAAGGGTAGAAGGAAAAGAATTCTTCTTGAAATCGGTCTCCTTTTATAGGCAGACAGAATCAACCCCAGCCGTTGGATCTTAATCATTATCATCCAACCATTCATTCTGAAGCTTTGATTTGAGCAACTTACAACTCTAGCACTTCGTCTTCAAAGGCCCAGATCTAGGTGTGGCATGTACGTGCTCAAGCACATTTGATGTTCGTGAAGAAACATGGGAAACAGCCATCATTTCGCATTAAATGCAGCAGCTATAGTGTATGTTGAAAGTTGTACCAGAATAATTGTCTTCTCTTGGAAATTGGATACAACATCAAATCATAGAGGCTCCATAATTGAGGACGCATCGTGTCTCCCAAAATTTTTGGAAAATAGTAAACTCCTCGTAATTATCAATCTGAGGCTATTATCCAATATCAGACCCTATCAACATTTGAGATAAATGATGGCGCTTTGGATCAGTAAATGGACTACGGTTATGCAACCCACCTCGGATATGAAAGGCAGAATCTCAGAAAAATGACATATTTCCCATCGAATAACATACCTTAGAAGACACTGGCAAGAGGGTCTGCAAAATGTCAGAACCTCTTTCTTTCTAAAGAGATAAACAAATACTTGAAAGTCAATGCATTACATAAATAATCATGCATAGACTTGAGGGACTATTGTTATCCCCCAAATCTGAGGTCCCAAATCAGATCTCCATATAGACAACCACATAAGCAGTAGCCAACATGGACTGCCACACAAGCAACTTAGCTAGAAAGTCAGGGGATAGGACACACAAAGTCAAAGTCAAATTCAAAGAAATGAGTCAATGTCCGAGGTCATTCAATGTCTGAGGTCCTTTGATGCCAAACCAGATGTTTATCCTCAAATTAACTCATCAATTTCACGGATAAATTAATGAAGGAGATGATTCTAAGCATTAATCGAGTTGTAATATCCTTATTTCATTAATAAAAAGGGGGTCTATTTAAGGAGTAGCTATTAGTTTTTTTAGTTGAAGGAGGGCGGTACCTCCGATATTTTATTAATATGTCCTCACTTGTGACGGAGAAATACCATGGTTACAAAAGATATCAAGAATGAGGAAGTAATACTTCCCTTACAGTGAAAGTAAAGAATAATAGGATAGCAGTAAAAAATGAGTACTACCTCCCTTACAAAAAGCATAATTGTAAGCAGAAATAAAAGTAAAAGCAAAATACAAATAATTAAACTCTAATACTGGGCAAACCATATTTGTCAATCTGAACAAGTGTCCTGATATGTCGTGGTAGGTCGGCTGGTCTATATTCCTGGTATCTACAATGATGCCAACCATCAGAAGCAAGAGCATCTGCAACTTGGTTCCCCTATCTGAAAATGTGGAAAATCATATCTCTGTCAAATGAAACAATATCTGCAATATGTCTGAGTATCCTCTGGATGTGCCATGGTTCGTCACCTTTGGTGATGAAGTGAATTGCCACAGTCGAGTTTGCCTCAACCTAAATATCTGACAAACCAAGATCTCTAGCCAATAGTATCTCATCACGAATAGCCCTAAGTTCCACCTCTAGTATCATACAATGTCTATATGAAGCCGAGAAGGCCCTGATACAATTTACTATGTGATCTCCAATGATGCCTTTCCCACTCGCAAACCCATCCTGGACGCAACCATCGGTGTTGATCTTGACAGATCCAAATGATGGAGTGTGCCACCAAACCATAGTAGGGATAGGATATGAAGACAGAGTCATAGAAATACCAAAAAGTGGAGCTAGCTGTATGTCGTCATGCCAATGTAGCGTCCGAAATAATCCACCAATATGGAGGAATGATATCATATGATATACTCTCTAGATGATCCATCTCGAGCTCATACATATGTCCCTATGCTTTGCATCATTTCTCTCAATCACTTTACCATAAGATGCTAATAGAGAAATAATGATGCGAATGTGCCCGATTATTGCAAATTGTCCAGAATACCTCCATATCAGAAATCTCTATCTGACACTCTCTTCTGCACTCATGGTAATCTAAAATAAAATCACAAAATGCTGCCAAACATGATCTAAAATTCTGCTACCAGTAAAAATATGAGTGATGATCTCAATCACTTCACCATAAGATGTTGTTGGGGTCCGAGTCACTAGCTTTGATGGGTTCAGGGTCGTGCGGGCCAACCCGACAGCAATAGGGTCGTACGGCCTCTACTGTAAAAGGGATCGGTTCGCTTATTCCCTGGGAGAGGTTCACCCGAAGGTACAAAAAAAGGTCATCCGTACTATCTCGTGAGGTGTCAGCTTGTCCACCTAATACGTGGACATTTCTACTTAAGATTATTTATATGGGTAACAATAGACCCCGAAGTCTAGGTATAGTTATTTTTATGGTACATAGACTTGATAAGTTAGGAGGTAGGAGAAGATGGTATCTAGTCTCCTCCGTTCACTGGAGTCAGTGATGATGTTTCTCTAAATTAACAAGGTTCTGGCTGAAAGGACAACTCTGATCAAATTAGTTGAAGTCTGTGGCGAGGCCTTTTAGTGTTGGGTGAGGCACTAGCAAAAGAGGACGAGCCATATAGAAGCAATAAGAACCTGTGAAGAAGCGTCTTGGTGTGAAGTAAGGCTCTTACTAAAGGGGCGAGCCATCTGGAGGCAATTGGATCCTTTGAGGAGCCCTCTTGGTGCGAGGTGACCTCTATTAAACTATCAAGGCCCTCCTAGTAGCGTGCTTTGACGATTTTGGCAAACACTAATTTTCCATAAATGACAGCTGGATATTGTGGCAGTTTCCAAAGCTCGAGCGACATGCACATTAATACGCAATGATGATAATGTGACACTCTCAACGAGACGTACGTGATTCCTAGGCATGTGGCTATTACATTTTCATCATAACCATTGATTTGAATCTTTAACAGGCACGTTTTGGTTTTAATATCACTGAAGGGGTTACAAGTAGACCAGATCAGAATGGAGAAACATCTAACGGTGGAGGTTCGTTTGCCATGCTTATATAAAAGGCTACAAATCTATTTTTTTTCATCTTTTTTCCACTTTTCGAAAGTTTTAGATATCAAATGTTGACGTCATCTCTTCCGACCCCAATATTTTCTTACATTCGTCGACGATCGACTGCTTCCCGGACTTCGAAGTTCTCCAAGACTTGGATTTTCTATGTTTGCGTAAGTATTCATCTTTACTGAGGCATTACTTTCATTTTCTGACTCTTAATAGCTTCTGCATCGAGGAAAAATGTGGATAGGGGATCTTCTGGAGTAGATATGACCTTAATATGTGCCAAGGTAGGTATTCCCCCGATCATTCCTACTGAGAGGATTATGAAGGCGATGGGGGCCCCCATCATGCATGGATGATGCCAGAGGGTCCCATTGACTATATCGTTAGGTGGGGGCTCTTTGTAGCCCACATATATAAAAGAAAACGAGTTAGAAACCTTTTGGGAGAGGTATAGGATACTGGACAACATAGAGATGTTCATGCAGACCCCCGAAGAGAGGGCCTATTTCCCTAAGGAAGGTTGCATTACGGTGAGTGAGGCCATTCTTGTTGGATGTTAAGACTGCCTCTACACCCCCTTTTTAGATTCATCCTTAGGCAGTATAATTTGGCTCCAACCCTGCAGTGCCTAAGTATGGAGCCAACTAGCATGGACATTTATTCTCTGGAAGGAGGTCACTCTTGGCGAGGACATGCCGCCCTACGTCTTTCGAGTCCATTTTCAACCTAGGACTTCTAGTGGGAAAAGTGACTCTAAGGGATGGTATTGTATGAACCCATGGAGCCACATTCTCCTTTTATTTGGGAAACCCCAACTTCTATTAAAAATTGGAAGTCATCTGGGTTTTGGGTCAATGGTTATTAGCAAACGATGGAAGGAGATGTGGTTTCGAAAATTACCATGCTGACTCAATATCATAAGTATATTGAGTCGAGTCCCTTTTCTTGCTATTATTTTATTCATTAGCCTCTCCTTGCCTGTGAACTCATCATGGACTTTATACAGCTATAGTTAACTGGTTCGATCTCGAACCGTCGAAGTGGGCTATTTTTCGGGCAATTTACGAGCTTCCAGTAGATAAGAGATATTTCAAGAACATTGTCAGTAAGCTAAACTTGTTCGTCACACGCCAATTGATGGCTACCAAAGGTAAGATACAATGGTTTACTTCTCTTTTTTGGGTTATCTTTTGTGTGGTTTTCTCAAATGTTTCCCTTTGTTTTCAAACAACACAATAAAAAAGAGTATGTGAGGCCTAACTTGCTCCAATTGAGAAGTCTAGGGGAGGCCCAGAAGAAAAAACCAATGGCCAGCGGGTCGTTGACTTATAAGAATCAATGGGACGAGCTGGCCTACCTATCCAAAATGAACTCGTCGCCTCTCCAGTGAAGATAGGAGAAAAAGAGAAGATAAAGAGGGGGAAAGAGAAGGAGAAAGAAGAAGGCTCTTCGGAGAGGCCTTCCAAAAGGAAGTTACTTTTGAAGAAGAACACTGGGCTCTAGCCTCTCCCCAAGCATCAGACTACCATAGAGGAGTCACTCTGACAGCCCATCATGGCCGAACCAATTTTCTCTCTCAAGGTTATGGAAGTAGACGAGGCGATGGATGATGGAACTAGTTAGATTAAAAAGAAGATGAGGAAAAAGGCGATGGGTGCCCCCTCTAAGGGAAAGGCTCAAACTTTTTTAGGTAGAAGGTCGGACAAAATCGTCTCCACCATTATGGAGATGTTGCATACTGAGGTTCAAAGGGCTATGCGGCTTCAGTTTAAGTATTGGACTGACAAGTATGCCTCGTACACTGAAACTTGTGACACAGTCGACATGGTAGAGGTGGGACTTGCCTTGCAAGCTCATTCTCAAGGCTTCTTTCTAAATGCCCAGATGGAAGCGAGGCGACTGCAGGGCCTCAACACAGAGTATCTTCAAAGAGCCCATAATGCCAAATCTTCCTTAGCCAAAGCTAAAGCTAAGGCCTCTTCCGCCAATGAGGCAATTGAATCCCCTAGGCTAAAATAAGCTGAAGTAGAGTTGAAAGTGGAAATGCCTTCCAGAGAGAATGATGAATTAAAGAAGGAAACCCACATTTGCAAAGTTGAGGTAAATGCCTTGGCGAAGAGAGTAGAAAATTCTAATAATCTTTAGAAGATTGATTCATACTTGGAGGCAGCTAATAAGGAAAATGAGGAGCTGAAGACTGTGTTGATGGGGCTAGTTGTTGAGGTTTCAAGATTGGGAGAACGGCTGAAAGGGGCAGGAGAGGCATCCATGAATGAGTATATTGCCCACTTTCATGAAATCGTCGAGTATAAAGGGCTTGGAGTGTACTGGATGAGGGTTGCTTACAACAAAGTCTTTAAGAGGCTAGCTGGGCTACATCCCCGGTTTGATCTATCCTTCTTAAGAGGTGAGTTCTTAACGGATGAGCTCTCAACCCCGGGCAATGAAGTGGATGAGGATGTGGAAGAGGCTGATGCTAAAGAGGGAGCCCAACAAGATAGCACGGTCTACGTATACTAGGCCATTTTGTAATAACTGCGATTTTTACCTTCACCCTATAATGTACTGATTAATTTCTAATTCGACCTCATCTTGCATTAGTTAAGTAGACATTTCTCCATAATTTAAACAAATCATCTCGTAGTTCCTAGTCACTTAGTCAATAATTAATAGGTCTATCTAATTGAATTAGAATTGTGAAGATGTGTGAGCTCGTCACTATCTATGGGCCTGTCGTAGACAAACTTGATTAATATGACTAGGTCAATCACCAATGGGCTCGCGCATAATCGAATTTGGTTAACACTACAACATTAACCATTAATGGGCTTGTGATGGTTTAAGCTCGCAATGGGTTTGCAACACGTAACATGGACTCTCAGTAATCAACCTAATGGGCTCGCCATAATAAATCCTCTTTGTGAATAATCACACACACATGTGCTTGTCATCTTTTTAAAAATTAATTCATTATATGGGTTCACTATCTTCAACATATGAGCTCATCATAGTTTAACAATTAATTCATTATATGGGTTCGCCATATTCGACATATGAGCTCGTCATAGTTTAAAAATTAATTCATTATATGGGCTCGCCATATTCAGCATATAAGCTCGTTATATTTTAACAATTAATTCATTATATGGGTACGCCATATTCGACATATGAGCTCGTCGTAGTTTAAAAATTAATTCATTATATGGGCTCGCCATATTCAACATATGAGCTCATCATAGTTTAACAGTTAATTCATTATATGGGTTCACCATATTCGACATATGAGCTCGTCATCATTTAACAATTAATTCATTAAATGGGCTCTCCATATTTAACATATGAGCTTGTCATTGTTTAATTATATGAGCTTGTCATAAATGCAAAAGGACATGCAGTAATCATAAATGGTACACGTTTTGAGTAGAGTCTTACTGATAATACATTCGAAAGTGCTTGACATTCCAAGGATGGGTCCGCACCTTCCCAATGTTCCCATCCAGATTTTCAATGAAAAAGGTTCTGGCCTAACCTTTTCTGAAATGCGGTAAGGGCCTTCCTAATTTGGACCCATCGTACCCACACCATGCTCCTTAGAAGACAAAAACACCCTCCTGAACACCAGATCGCCTCTCCTGAATGACTTATGCTTGACTTTGGCATTGTAGTACCGTGTCATCTTTCTTTGGTGAGAGGTCCATTTGATTTGTGAAGTCTCTCCTTTCTTTAAGGAAATCGAGTTCACATCGCCTTATATCGTCGTTGGAGATCTCATTGAACTGTAAGTGACAGGGTGAGGAAAGACCCACATCTACTGAGCTCATAGCCTCTACACCGTATGCCATGGGAAAAGGGGTCTCCCCTGTTGTAGTTTGGCTTGTGGTACATATTGCCCACTGCACCTGGGGAGCTCATCCATACATACCCCCTTCAATGCATCTAGTTTCTTCTTCAAGAGATGCTTTATGGTCTTATTAACTGCCTCGACCTGGCCATTTGCTCGATGATGGTGAGGACATGAGAAGTTCTTTTTGATGCCTAGCTTACCGCAAAGGTCACAGAGCTTCTTATTGTCGAACTGTCTCCATTATCTGTGACTATTGAGTGGAGAATTCCAAACTGGCATATGATATTTTTCCATATGAACTTAGAGGTATGTGCCTCAGTAATTTTAGCCAATGACTCGGCTTCGACCCATTTGGTGAAGTAATTGACGGTGACGATTGCATAGTTCATACCTTCCTTTTCCTTTGGCATGGGTCCGATCAGATCGACCCCCACTTGGTAAAAAGCCAAGGGTAGGACACCACAATTAGATCTTAGAAGGTTGCCTTTGAACGAAGGAGAAGCGCTGGCACTTATCGCATTGCTTCACGAAATGTAAAGCATATTTCTTGAAGATCGGCCAATAATACCCTTGCCTTAGTACTTTGTAGGCCAACACTGTCCTCCCGTGTGGTTTCTACATATCCTTTCGTGGATTTTCTCCAGTACATAATCCACCTCATCTCCTCTAGTGCATCGTAGGATGGAGATGAAAATTTTCTTTTGTAGAGGACCTCATCTTGCAATACATAATGGGCGGCCCTATACCTGAGCTTATGGGCCCATTCTTTATTTTTAGATAGGATGTAGTCCTTTCTATGATGGGTCGCATCGCATCCATTGTGGAGTTTCTCTGACCCACATCACTTCGTCCACTTTGGCCGTGGATGATCTGGAGATGTATTCAATAGGTACAAATTTAAGCAGTTCTGAGTATTTGCTACTTGTTAATTTTGACAAGGTGTCCGCGTGTAGATTTTTTGCCATTGGGATCTAAGTCGGTTCGAACTTGCCAAAACAAGGGATTAGTTCCATAAGCTTCTTCTGGTATGTCGCCATGACTTTGTCCTTGGATGCGAAGCTATCATTGACTTGGCTTACAACAAGTTGAGAGTTACTTTGGACTACCAAGCTTTTTACTTGCACTTCTCTGGCTAGTCTGAGGCTCACTAGAAGTACCTCATACTTAGCAGTATCGTTGGAGATTTTAAAATCGAACCTCACTATACAATTGAGTTTATGGCCCTCAAGGCTTTCCAGCAGCACTCTGACCCCCAACCCAGTTTCTCCAGTAGACCCATCTACAAATAGCTTCCAAGTTGGTGGGTCTACTGATTCCATAACAACATTGATATTCATTACCTCTATAAATTTGATAACAAAATCCGCCATTACTTGTTCCTTTATAGAAGTTCTGGGCAGTATGAAATGTCAAATTTACTTAACTCCACATCCCACTTCATTAGCCTCCCCGATGCATCTGGTTTTTGGAGCACTTGTTTAAGTAGGAAGCTCGTTAGAACTCGTATGTTGTTGGCTTGAAAGTTAGGCCTCAGCTTTCTCGAAGCAATCATAAGGGACAAGGCGAGCTTTTCCAACATCTGTGTAACATGTTTTTGCCTATATGAGAGCCTTACTCACATAGTAGATAGGCAATTGTGTGTTGCCCTCTTCTCGTACCAATACCAAGATCACAGCATCGGTGCTAACAGTCAAATATAGTAGCAATATTTTTTTTAGTGGAAGGAGGGTGGTACCTCCGAGATTTATTAATATATCCTCACTTGTGGCGGAGGAATACCGTGGTTACAGTTGAAATAAAGTAAAGCAATACATGGGGAAGTACTACTTCTTGTTGACAAAAGTTATCAAATTCATAAACAATATATTTTCCTCCATTGTCAGTCCTTAAGCACTTGATCTTCTTGATTACACCCAAAGAATAACGCGAAAGTTGTAATATAGTTTTTGGGGTGTCGTATCCACTGGGAGATGGATGAATTATTATCTTCAATGTGTAGTGAAATTCAATGCGAGTGCCTAGTATATAGCTGGACAGCCTTCAGTATTTTGGCCATAACTTCTAATATCGATGTCCAATTGAGATGAAAAACGTAATAAATGTGCTATTATCACACCCCCCAACTTACTTATTGCTAGTCCCTAGCAATTTAATGTAGAGCAAGATGAATGAATGAATGACTGGTCTATATCACAAGTGAAATTGTTAAGTTCTAATTTAACCACATGTCATGCACTCTTTAAACTTAAGACCAAACGAAATTAACAATGTCACGATTATCAAGACGTCAAAGATGCCAAATGTATGCGTGTGTGTCAAGCTATAGTCATCTTACCGCTAACCCTAACACATGCAGCATCATGTATATCTCAAGTTGAAGGTTCATCTCCATAACTCACGAGTATCAAAGTGTTTAGTGTGGGGGGTTTTTCTCTATGGAGCTGAGAAAGATGAACGCTCAAATTTGGAGGTTTAAATAATTGTGCACAAGCAACAAGCAAATATTGATTCTGTGATAGGCATACTACCAAATGAGAATTCGTCAACTTCTTACCACAGCTTACTTAGGATCAAAACGGTCAATACAAAAGGTTGTAATGATGTTCATGTTGGTTCGTATAAGAACAGATATAAAAATCGAAATACTTTCAAGCACATAGTTAGGTATCTTATTAAACATCTCGATCGATTACAACTTCCAATAAATACCTTTTTGACATTTCAAACCCCAAAATCAATCAAATTTTTTTCATTTTTTTTAATTTTTTTATGACTTTTTTTTTGGTGCCTCACTTAAGCACATATCAACTTTTATCGATTTCATCGTTTCAATTCTTCACAAATAAACATCAAATACCTACTACACACTTGAAAATAAAAAGACGGAAAAATATGTGCAAAAATTGTACTCAAATATAGAGAAGCATTGATAATATAGGTGTATATGAAGAAAATGATATATATGTGTATTACTCAAAATGGCTACTAGGGGTATTGAAAAGAAAGGTTGAATGCTCAAATGCCAGTCCTAAATTGACCTTTATCATTTTCCAAGTAATCCGCCATCTTACCACAAACCAATGTAATGTTATTCCCAAAAGAGTTTCCAATTCACAAGATCAATAAACGATTATTGTCATATTTTAGTATATTGTGGCTCTCAATACTTACCAATTATTTCACAAGAAAAACTTCAACAAGAGACTTATCTAGCTACATGTGTTAAACCACCATCTTACCATAAGGCTTGTGTGCACGAAAAGTTTAGCAAGTGTCATGACATCTAGATTTTCACAAACAAAATTAATTTTTAGTGGTATGTGTTGTCATTTAAGAGCATAAACATGTAGCAATTTAGAGACTCAAACCATAAGAATTTCTGAAAATTCACATGCAATTTACAACAAAATCCAACAGATCATCCCCCAACTAGAATTTTGCATTGTCCTTAATGCATAAACATGAAAGCCAAATGAAGAGATATGACAAAAATGATGCAGTGAATCAACATAAACTTGAATGATAGGAAGCCTGAAAGTACTCAATGGACTGGTAATGCAAAGAAAATAACAGAAATCAATTAGAATATAAATACAAAAGCAAACAGCAAAAGAAAGGAACGAACTCCCCTTGGGTTGCCTCCCAAGCAGGGCCTTTGTTTATTATCGTTGGCTCGACCCAAAGTTTCCTCCTTCAGCAGGCATCCAGCAAGCATGGTTTCAATTTTCTTTGCAGTGCACTAAGCTCCTTGGACATAATCGTCGGTGATATTCATCCGCTTCCCTCAAATACGTGCGTGAGGTGACTAGATAAAAGCTTAAAATCAAGGATGGGGGCCTGCAACACAAAAGGTAAAGTCCTCTCATTAGAAACTGGTAATGTAAAATAAGAACTATTACCTGACTCTTGATCCTCCCTATCAAGATGTTTATTGATGGTGACGTCCAATCTATCCAGTTCTAGAATTTCCTGTGCTGGTCCAAGAAATATATTATCAACTACCTCCTAAGTGAGTGCATCAATCATGTAGGTTTGATGATACTCATCATCTTCCATTGGTTGCTTTGTGATGTGGAAAATATTGACTTCTAGAGTCATATTCCCAAATGATAGTTTCATAATACCATTCCTACAATTAATTAGAGCATTAGCAGTAGCAATAAAATGTCTACCAAGAATAATAAGAATTTTAGAATCAACATTCACATCAACTTTTACATCCAAAACCAATAAATCAACGGGGTAGCAAAATTTATCAATTTGAACCAAGACATCCTCAACCACTCAACTAGGTCTAATGGTGGACCTATCAACTAATTACAAAGCTACAGATGTAGGCTTCATCTCACCTAATCCTAATGATAAGTAAATAGCATAAGGCATGAGATTGACACTAGCCCCTAAATCAAGAAGAGCTTGTCCAAACTCATGATTTCCGATGATGTAAGAAATTGTAGGACAACCAGTGGCCTTATATTTTGGCAAGATCATTTGCTCAATCATAGCACTCACTTGTTCAATCAAGAAGGCGATTTTCTTGACATTATGTTTCCTCTTAATAGTGAACAAGTCCTTAAATACTTTAGTATAAGTAGGAATATGGGAAATCACATGCAAGAGTGGCAGATTGATTTTTACTTGATTTAGGTACTCTAAAATCTCACTATGATGGCTAGCAGATTACAAAGTAGAATTAAGAGCTTGTGGAAAAGGTATTTTTACTGGATTTGCTATTATCTTCTCACTAGGGCTACTCTTATTCGACTCACTAGACTCTTTTTTAGTTTCTCTAGGTTTGGGGATTGGTTCTAAGACTTTCCTTGATCCAGTGGTTATGGCATTCACTTTCCTAAGATTATTTTCTTCTACACCTGAAGTCTGAGCCATATGTTGTCCCTTAGGGTTTGGTTGATGTTGAGCTAGAAATCTTCCACGTTTCCCTATTGCTAAGGCATTAGTCAATTTAGTTATATGACTTTTGATGTCCTTATTCTCCTCAACAACTTGATCGATCATAGTTTCAAACTTCTGATTAGTCTTTCCATGTTCCTCCATAAAAGCATATAAGGTATCCTCTAAGGAATTCCTAGAAGTTGAAGGTATATTAAAAACTCTAGGTGGCTGGGTAGGTTGCTAATTTTCAAATTTCCAATTGAAGTCGAGATGATTCCGCTACCCCTGATTATAGGTATCAGAAAAGAGAACATAAGATTTGTTATATGTGCCTAAGGTATTGCAATGTTCCTCATAAACCTCATCTCATCTCAGCGAGAGCAAAATACTCATGTACTGGATGATCAATTCCACCACATACACAACATGGTCTAGAGGACTCAACTCGAGCAACAGTAGGTGTAGGCTTTAAGCTCTTGGTGAGTAGGGTTTCAATTTATCTAGTTAAAGCTCCCACTTTAGCTCTAAGACTATCTTCTTCTCTAAGATGATAAATGCCTGCACTAGAAGGATTTCCTATAGGCCGTGACCTATTGGTGCTAGTAGTGGCACTAGGGCCAGTCCAGGTGTGAGCTTTTTCAGCTAGTTCATCTAAGTACTCTATAGCCTCATCTGGGTCTTTTTGCAAGAACTCGCCATTACACATCATCTCAATAAATTGACATTTCCTAGGTGTCAATCCCTTATAAAAATAACTCACTATTCTCCAACTCTAATAACCATGATGGGGGCAAAGAGCTTGCAACTCTCTGTATCCCTTTCATGCTTGGTATAAGGTTTTGCTTTCTTTTTAAGTAAATGAAGAATTTTGTTTCTTCAGCGTACTGGTTTTATGATGGGGAAAATATTTGCTGAAAAAAGCTTGAGTAATTTCAGCCCGAGTGCCAATCGAACGTGATCGCAATGAATACATCCAGCTTTTTGCTATATCTTTAAGTGAGAATGGGAAAAATTTAAGCTTGAATGTATTTGATGTACCATATTGATTGTTGAGAGTTGCAACTAGCTCCTTAAATTCTCTAATATGCACATATGGATTTCCATTTTCAAGTCCATGAAAAGTGGGAAAAAGTTGAGTCATTCCCAATTTAAGGTTCATACGTGGTATATTAGGTGGAGAAATAATGCATGATGGTATAGATGTGTGTGTGGGATGAAGTTAATCACGCAAAGTCCTAAAAGGTGCATCATGCTCACTATCACTCATGGTGTTGTGTGATGAAGTGTTAGTTTTAACAGATGCAAAATCAAAAATAAGGTTAAAAAGAGATTCAAACTCTATATCCTGTCTGTCAGCTGCTCTTCCTTGCTCGCCTTGATACCTGCTCATTAAACAAGTAAAACAAAAATGAAAATCGAGAATAATAAAGAAAATAATTAACTAAAATAAGAAAAATTAGAAAACAATTATGATTGAATTCCTTGACTTTCTGTATCGTCTCCCCAGCAATGGTACCAAAATTTAATTATGCCCAAAGAATAACACGGTAGTTGTAGTGCAACTTTGAGGTGTCATATCCACTAGGAGATGAAAAATGAAGAATCAGGAAGAGTGAATTATTCTCTTCAATATGTAGTGAAACTCAATGTTTGAAATATGAAATTAAAATCAATAATTTTAGGCAATTAAGCGTCGAAATTCCATCAATTGGATTGGATCTTTCACATCAATTATTCCATTTTTATAATACAATTAGAGGCTTTCATCCCGACACTCTAATCGGAAGATATATCGTGAAAATCAATTTAATTTATAAATGTAATCCTAGAATCTAGACTTATGACATATTCGCACAATTTTATTGGAACGAGATCAAAGATCGACCATATACATCAAGCATAAGACAATAATCTATCCGCCAATACTGTAAAATTGAGATTAAAACTCATCAATGAGTTCAATATAATGATAGAAAAAGCATGACTGGATCTATAAAAAATTTAATAATTGCTAAACCAGTCTCAACAAGTAATTGAAATTAAAACTCAATAAATAGTTTGATTAAATAATTGAAAAAGCGTGATTGAATCCATGAAAAATCTAATAATTATTAAACCGATTTCAATATAAATTTATGAAAAGAAGAGTCTAAATCCTAAGATTATTCAGAAAAAAGGACCAATTACATAAAATAATAGATGTGAAATGACCATATCCAATTGAGTTCCTCCCTTATTTCACCAAGATTGTTAGTTCTCCATGAGTTTCTTGAGCCAAAATCAATGGAAGAATGGTGAATAATGAAGAATTTGCGTTTTGGGACGTTTTGGGGTCTTTTAGGGTTGAGAAATCGTGCCACAATTTGTTACTATAAGTGTTTGAGTCGTAGAAGGAAACTTGAAATCCCCCCAAGCAAAAAGTTTGCTTTCTGTATTTGAAATTCAGGGTCGGGCGGGCACCCAGTATATAGTTGGACAACCTTCAGTATTTTTGTTGTAACTTCTAATATTGATGTCCATTGAGATGATTTAAGATGAGTTGAAAAGATAACTCAAAGGGATACAACTTTGCTTCAAATACCATCTTCCAATTCGATCATTTTCCATGTCAAAAATCGGTCTCAAAATAAAGCTAAAAATCGGTGCAACCTTTTCAACTTGAAAGTTGATATGTGATAATGTTTTGATTATATTTCATCCCTTTGACTCCTTTCTTCATTTAATTGACATCTAACACTCTCGAATCTTCATCACAAGATTAGAAACAAGTTTAAAGTATTTACTCTTCAGTCCCTAAACTTTCACTTTCTTCTATTTTGATCTTTTTTCACTTGTTTCTTCCATTTTCCATCGATTTCACCCATTTGCAACATACATCAAGATATAAAAGTACTTAGTACATTTAGACATAAAATAATCATAGAAACACAAATATTAATAGGTGAAAAAGTAATAAATGTGCTATTATCACTTCTTTTCAAATTCAAGCTCCACCAGGACGCTGAATATTTTGCAGACTGCAAATACTTCTGCCTTTCTCTTGATTGGATACACCCAACATCTCCTAGCTTAATCATCATTAAAAGATATAAGAGTATCTTGTACCTCCTAGGGACAAAATTGGTGCCTGCCAAACATCAGAATAAACCAGATCCAAGATAGCTTTACTTTTAGCAGTGGAACTTCTAAATCCAATCTGCGCTGCTTGTTGGTAACGCAATGCTCACAAAACGGTAATGAGACTTTTTTAAGTCCTAGAAGAAGCTTTTGGTCTGAAAAATATTTCAAACCACGTTCTGACATGTTGCTAAGCTTACAATGCCACATCATCGTTAATTCTTATGCTGAACTTGTCGACGCAACAGATGTTTACCCTTGTTTTAGCTTCTCTCCTTTAAGCATATACAAATTTGCAGCTATCTTTCCGCTTTCATCACCACATGTGCACATTTGATTATTTTCATGATCCTATTTTGTACATGGAGTCTTGTAGCCAATGATATCTAATTGTCCTAAAGACAATAGATTTTTCTTCAATCCTTTTATGTGTCGTACCTCCTGGATAGTGCGAATTGTACCATCATACATTTTCAATTTTGATGGTACCAATACTAGTGGCTCCAAGGCATGATCATTCCCCATAAACACAGATCCTCCTGAGATATGTTCGTAATGATGAAACAATTCCCTACTTGGTGTCATGTGTCATGTAGCTCCTAAGTCCAAAAGCCAAACATCATAAAACTATTTTCTACCTTCAACAACTGTTGTTGCCTAACTGTATAAAATTTCACCATCATCTGAGGTGATTGCTACACAACTTTGAGCTTTTGACATATCGGGGCTTTTCATATGGCTTCTTCATTCTTCTTGAGACTTCAGCAATCCCCTTTTAAATGTCATTTCTTGGCACAGTAATGACACTTGGCATTGTTCTTACTCTTGAATTTTGATCTACTCTGATTATGACTCCTAATGGAGCTACGATCTGTTGATCTCCATCTGATCATCGTCAAAGCTTTTGTTTTATGTGGACTTATCAATTTGTCCTCTTTGTTATTGTGCCGACTTTCTTCTTCAAGAACAACAGTTTTAACATCATCGAAGACTAGACTTTCAAGGTTGTTGGTTAAGTTGATGATGAGTTGATCATGCGAATCTGGTAGACTTTGAAGTAAGGTCTCAGCACGTTCACTTGCCTCTATATTAGCCCTATTTACATGAGCTGTGAAAATAAAGTGTTGAGGGTGTTGATGAGGTCGGTCACCATAGTTGACTCCAACATCCGAAGGGTTTAAGGCTTTCTCTTCAAGAAGATTTTGTTGTATAACGATTTGACCTCATACAGCTTTGTTAGCATATCCCATTTCTCTTTGGTCGTTTTCTTCTCTACCGCACTTGACAATACTCCATCGACTAGTGCTAGGTATAGATTAGCAATTGCATTGTCATCCATCTCATTCTGCTTGCTGTTATCAGTGATCTCTGCGGGCCTCTGTCCACTTGCCAAGCAGTTAGCTTTTCTCAAAACTGCTTTATTCTCATTTTCCATAATGAGAAATTGTTCCCATTAACTTTTCAATCTCATACTTTGCTGCCATTTTGTTCGCGATTGATATACTACCTTGTATGTAAATAGTGAACAATGACCTTACACAAAACCTTGCTATGATACCATTGTTAGGAAAATGTGGGTCAAGTTTGGCTTGCAACGGAAATGGAATTGAGAAAATATAGCTAAAAATAGACACAAATATTTATGTTATTCACCCAATTTAGGCTACATCCACCGACAAGTAAAGGAGAATTTCACCACAGTGGGAGAATTGCAATAACACACTCTAATTATAAGGAAATAATAACAATTAATATTTCTTGTAATAAAAGAAATTAAGTATGACATATTCAGAAGACTCTCCACTCTTTCAATTTCTCTCTACCGTTTGTTGCAATTTCCTCTTCAGCTGCATAATGTGGTCACCCAATTCATTAAATTCACTTCAAAAATTCAATTAAAAGGACCTGTATAATACATGGCTATAGTAGAAGAGAAATCCAAATTTTACACTTTGCATTAGATGCATGCAATATGCCCAAGGTAGAAGAGAAATCCAAATTTTACACTTTGCATTAAATGCATGCAATATGCCCAAGTGAACAATTGTTGCAGATGTTCTTGCTGCTGAGGGTTGGGAACACCAACGATATCAGATATATGGACAACTTGACCTACCACGTCATATTAGGGCTCTAGTACAAGTTGACGACATGGATTGCCTAGTATTAGAGTTTTAATTTTGTTTTAAATTTCAATATTTATTATATGTCTTTTCTTTTACATTAGTTCTTATTGTAAGAGAAATAATATTTTCTTGTTTACTGCATTTTTCTTCATCAATCACTTTCATTGTAAGGGAAGTAGTACTTCTTCTTTTATTGCTCTCCGTATTTTCATGTAACAGCGGTATTTTTCCGCTACAAGTGATGATATATTAATAAAATCTCAGAGGTACCGTCTTCCTTTAACAAAAAAAAAAAGTGGCTTCATCCATTTGTGGTCAACAATAAAGAGTTCACATAATCAATTATTGTACATCCGAGTAATTTGTTACCATTTCCCAAAGATTATATTAAATCAAAACATTGAGAAATTACATTGTGAAAAAGCAGAACAATGGAAGAACACAAGCTAATCTGATTTCAAAAATTTCTCAAATTTCACAGCAACAGTTGAGCTAATGGTGATTAATTTTTCTTGCAGGTGCAAAAACTCAATTAATCCCTCTTCTCTCATGTTCTTGTGACTAGTCCTAATAGGTTTTTGAATTTGTGTTCTTTTTGGTGATGTAATTAATGCAAGCATGAGACGAGTTATTCTTTAATTTTCAGTTTCAATTTTGTATTGTAACAAAGAAATTGTAGGAAGTAGTATATGTGACTTTATTTTATACACAACATATTATATCTAATATATAAACCTATTTGTAGTATATTAGTGAATGCTTTTATTTTAATAGGTAATTCTAAATTTTTCCTTTCAAAAGTAGTGGTTTAGTGTATTTATAAGAAGTTCAATTTTGGATGATTTTTATGGGTAATGCTACACTCACATAATTTTTTACTTAAGGACTTACCCAGGCACCCCCCCCCCCCCCAATAGGGGGCCGCTATGTGTCAATTCAGTAAGTCCTTAGGTAAAAAATTAGGTACAATAAGAATTTTTCGATTTTTATTCATGATTTTTACAAACAGTCAAATTCTTGCTTAGAAGTTTATTATCAAATGATTTTTTAAATAACAAAATTACATTTATATCCATATATAAAAAGTACGTAAGTGTAAACAATATAGAGTAAATTTGTACATCACTTGGTAAAATTCTCAATTTATAATTTCTCTTATAAATTTTTTACCTCATAAATGATTTTTTGCTTACAAGTAATTTTTTACATTTAAGTTTTTAACTTAAAAATTGAAATATTTAATTATAATTAAAATTTTAATATATAAGTATTTTTTACACATAAGTATATTTTATAATTTTAAGTTAATTTTGTACTTATAAGTAATTTTTACACATAAGTGAATTTTTATTAGTAGTATTTTTACTTTTTAACCAATTTTTACATAAAAGTACTTTTTTGCCTTGTAATTAAAAATAATACAAACTCCGTTCCATAAATATAGACCTACTTTCATTTTCACATAGATTAAGAAAATATAGTTAATATAATTGAAAATATAATCTTTTTTTCTTCTTATATTTACATTTCCTAAAACTAATGTTATATAACATCATTGGAGGTAGAACATCAATTTATGTAGCATTATGTGATATATTTAATTAAAAGTGAAATTATGTGATTCATTTAATTAAACATATAATTTAATGACATTAGTGTTCTTACCTAGTCTGATGTTAAATATCAATGGTTTAAGACGGTACTACTCTTTTTTTCTAATATACCCATATATCAAATAATAATTTAAATAAGAGTAGTTATATTTGTTGATAACAAGGCATATTAAGCCCAAGTTTAGGCCACTTTAGAAAAAAAAAATATTTTTCTTTTTCTCAACTGCACATTTTTTAATAAAATAATATTATATATAAATAATTTTTTTAATCACACACTCTCCAAAATCACTATTCCAAAATAAAATTTTCATCCAATGTTAAATCACTATTGGATTAATGTAATATTATTGTAAATGTTAAAAAATTAATTATGGTACGAAATCGAACCGAATGGATATCAAAATTAAATTTACATCAGACGATTCCAGTTATTAAATTCTAAAATTTTACTTCATTGGATTCTTCTCAGAAATGAATGAATGAATGAAAAAAAAAAGTGGAAATGACTCATTTCTCTACTTTTGGAGATCCAAATTCTAAAATTAGATTTCATGTTTTAGTTTTCAAAAATCAGATATTTTAGATATAGATACAGATTTTTTATATTTAATTAAATATTAATAATAAATATTATAAAAATTAATTTATATACACCCACCCCACCCTTAAAATTAATTGTCAATCCCTAACTCACCCTGTCTCTCTCATTCCTCTCTCTATCAAGCCCGATTTGAAACCAACGCCGTTATCGCTGACTCGCCAACTACAGCAACTCAATCACCGGATCTCTCTTCTCCTCCTGCTCCATCCTGTCTCCAACCTAATTCACGTCGCGTGATGCTGCCCTAATTTGCAGCAGCGTCGCGCGACACTGCCCTACTGCAAAATACTGTTGCAAATTTGCAGCGTCACGCAGCAACAACGCTACTGCGAATCGCAACAGTGTCGCTGCGTGATGCTGCCCTAATTCACAGCAGCGTCGCGTGACGTTGCCGTTCTCAGTTCTTTTGCTGTGGTTTGTGGTGGTGTGATGAAGATGAAGAGGGGTTTATTAAATCTAGTGGTGGCAGTGGCGGCGACTCTCCTCTCCCCGGCGATTTGCAGTGTGACGACGGTTGGGTGCGATGGTGGTTTCTCAAAAACCCGTCACCACTATCGCCAGGTTTTGTTGATTCTTTGGTAAGGGTGGTGTAAACGAAGATGGTGGTGGTGTGTGTGTGTTGCAGGTGTGCTGCTGGGGGGTTGGCAGTGGCTGAAGGCGGTTTTGTGGATTCTTTGGTGGGGATGGTATAAACGAATATGGTGGTGGTATATGTGTGTTGGGGTGTGGTGGTAGGGGATTTGGTGGTTGTGTAGTGATTGTTGGGGGCGGTCGTGTTGGTGGGGATGGTGGTTTTGTATATCTAATAATTTCTATGGTGGAGGTGACGATATTGTTGGTGTTGGAGATTGTCATGGTTTTTGGTTTGCCGTCGATTGGTGAGGCTGTGTTGGCGACGTTAGCGATGGTGGTTGTGGTGAGTTGTCGGTTGTGGTAGTAGCGGCGGAGTAGGGTTAAGGCATGTAAGACGGTGGTGGTGGTGAGGTGGTGCTGTATAGTCTATGTAACCAATAATATGACCTAAGCCATGTGTTGTGACATATGCTGTGACCTGAGCCATGTGCTGTGATCTATGTTGTAACATGAGCCATGTGCAAAATATTCTATGACCTATACTATGACTATCAACAAAAATCTGAGCCATGTGCAAAAATATTTTGTGACATATGATGTGGCCATTTGAAAATAACATGGGACTATGAACAATATCGTGAGCCATGTGCAATGTATTATGTGACCTGTGATGTGACCATTTGAAAATAACTAGCGACTATTAACAAAAAATATGAAACATGAGCTTTATCATGTTATTAATCACTATAATTAAACAATAATACATTGTGACTTGTGACCTGAACTGTAGCTTGTGACTTGTGACATGGGTTGTGACATGGGATGTGACTTGTGACCTGAGTTATCGTCGAAATATTTGTCGGAGTTGGAACAATTGTCGGAATCGGAGTAGTCGCCGGAATAAATTGACAGCAGAACGGTCATCGAAATAATCGCGGAATCAGAGTAATCGCCGAAACGCTCGCTGGAACAGTCATCGGGATCGGATAAGTCATCGGAACAATCACCGGACGATCGTCGGAATGGTGGGGTGATGGAGGTAGTTGTGTTAATTTTATATATATATATATATGTGTGTGTGTGTGTGTGTGTGTGTCAAAAATATTTTGAAATGTGAAAGATATTTTGTTATTTTTAAAATAGTGTAAATTTAAAGTAGAATTTATGAATTTTTCCAAAAAAAAAAAAAAAAACTGTTAAGCAGCCCGTAAATGTGCAACGCGGGAACCAAAGTGGGCCGTGGCAGTTTTGTTTCGCATGACAACACGACAAATATAGTGAATAAAAAAAAACTCTCTAACGTGCAACGCGGGAACTAAAGTGGGCCATGGCAGTTTTGTTTCGCATGACAACACGACAAACATAGTGAATAAAAAAATAAAAATAAAAAACTCAAGCAGCCCGTAACGTGCAACTCGGGAACCAAAGTGGGCCATGGCAGTTTTGTTTCGCATGACAAGACGACAAATATATTCACTCAATCACTGGGATTGATGTGAAGCTCTCATGGCAGTTTTGTTTCGCATGACAAGACGACAAATATATTCACTGAATCACTGGGATTGATGTGAAGCTCTCAAATTGTTTATAGGAAATCAGAACCGATTCAGCCCCCAAAATCCGAATAGCATCCCGTAGAGAATTCGAGTCGCAGAAGAGAGGAGGAGGAGGAGGAGGAACAATGGTGGGACCGTGTCGGCCACAGTTCGTGCTGTTCGGGTCATCCATAGTGCAAATATCCTATAGCTTTGGAGGGTGGGGTGCTATCCTCGCTGACCTCTACGCTCGTAAGGTACTAATCATCTAATCGCTAATGCTCGAATTTCTTTAATCATGTTCATGGCTTCTACTTTATTCTTACTTTTCCACTTCACTAAAAGATATATATCCAATTAAAATTGGTTTCCATGGCAATTGATCTAGGCAGATATAGTACTGCGAGGATATTCTGGTTGGAACTCAAGACTTGCTCTTCAAGTTTTGGATCAGGTTTTTCCAAAGGTATTATATGTTTGGTAATGCTTATAGTGAAGTTCAAATATAGTTGCAGTGTCCTTAATCATTCATTCAATTTTCTGAAACTGTATAAATCTTGCTAATAATTTGACAGAAAATAGTCTTGTACCCCCCAAAATTAACCCAATTCCGAGTTCCCAAGACCATATTAATTGTTTTTCTTTCATCGAGATATTAATTATGTCTGCAACGAACTATCTTCCATTTTTTTCCTATTAATTCACATTCAACAAGATATTATTCTTTATGGTTCACATTTAGGATGCAGCTGTTCAGCCTTCACTGGTTATAGTATATTTTGGTGGCAATGATGCAATGAAACCTCACCCAAGTGGCCTCGGTGCGCATGTTCCTCTTCCTGAATATGTTGAAAACATGAAAAAGATTGCTGTTCATCTCAAGGTAACTGAGTGTTGGTGCTATAATATTTTGCATAGTTATTATCTTAAGTTTCAACCAATGCATCAATTATATAACTTGACTGCTTAATAAGGATCATCAGATTCCAGACTCCTGTACAGAACTGAACCTTGAAGAAAATGGCAGTTCACTTTTTCCAATCTCCGGTCCCGGTTTTAACGTAATGTAAGGACCTATAGGGGGGGATCGGATGCTTTGCTATAGTGTAGGATCTTCTCTCATTAATGTTGAAGTTGTGTTCAATTTCTTGCTATAGATGTAGCAGTGTTACTTTAGGAGCTTCACAGTTATTACTATTCTCCTTTGTGAGGTCTATGAATCTAACTCATCACTATAAAACTGGGTTAAAATGTGAGGTTTGCCTTCACCTATTCACCTTATGCATTGCACATCTCAATTGTTCCCAGGTGATGTGGCCAGTGCGACATGCTAACTTATATCTCAGCGTCAAGCTAGATTCTCTAGGCACTCCACCTAGACACGGGGCAGGAGATGCAAACTTGACCCACCCTGAAATACACCTGCTAAGATAACGTGTTAAAGTCTGGGGCCTAACTCATCACTAAAAAACTGGCTTACAATGTGAAATTTCCGTTCGCTTTATACATGGCATATCTCAATTGTATCAATGCAATGGGGACATGCTAGCGCTTATTGCTATGTTTAACCTGTTACTAACTATCATAAATCTGTTCTCTCTTGTTCTCTTTATTTTGTCTATCGTAGAATGGGCATTTTTTTTTTCTTTTTGGTGAACCTAGATAAACCCTCTAGAAAAATTAGTGGAAAGTTGCAGGTACAAACGAGGTTTATCAAAATTTATATTATTGCATGATTTGAAACTATAGGCCTGCAGACTTTTCTTCTTTGTTTCCAACTATATCAAGATCACATACTCTTGACACTATTTTGGATTATTTTCAGAGTCTTTCAGAGAAGACACGGCTAATCTTTCTTACTTGTCCTCCTGTAAATGAGGCAGAAATTCGTGAATATTTTGGGTAATCCAAACTTAAATTGAGTTTAGTTTATTGGCTTGTTGGTAATGCTTTACCTATTTGAATAACTAACTACATCTGGTTTATCATTCAAAATCAGTAATGCATTGGATGATCAAGAACGGACAAATGAGTTATGCGGTATATATGCTGAAGCTTTAGTAGAGTTGTGTAGAGTATTGGATGTCAAAGTCATCAATCTTTGGACTGCGATTCAGCAAAGAGATGATTGGGAAACAGCTTGTTTTCTGTAAGTTTCTACCTATCATTTCCTTGGATAAAGTGAATTTTTTTTTTTTTTTTTTCTTTTCATCAACTATGCATCTCTTTTATAATTCACGTTCGCAATTAATTCATTCCTTTAATTGGATGGACTGAGTTATAAACATGAAAGCTGAATAATTTGGTGGGATCCCTCCTTTCCAGTCTTGCTTAAGGTTAGGGCCTACTGGATTCTTGGGATATCCATACATGATCTCCATCCGTAATATTATAGGTTGAACTATCTGTTGAAATTCTTTTATTCTCCACTAAATGCTTCTGTGTATTATGAATGGGTTACACACCTATCACATCAAGATCGGAATATTCTATTCACTTGGGAAATTAACCCCAACAGAATCTAGAACAGTAAATAGAGAGGAGAGTAAACAAAAGAATTGGAAATTTGGGGGGAGAGAAATTTCAATCATTGAGAATTGCATAAATCAATGTCTTAATTTATCAACAATACTTGTTCTAGTTATATATAAAGATTTTTAATATGAATGAAAATTTACCAAATGATAAAAGGGAAAAATTTAGCTTGAAGACTGCTAATTACTATAAGAAATAAATTGCTAATCACTTTTAAAATTTATTTATTTAATACAATCTCTCACATTAAGAATATCACACTCACGGTATATCGGCTTCGAATTAGGGTTAAAATTGGGGCATTAGGATTTGGTCCATTTGATGTTCTAGAACAGCGGACTGAGATCCATTACTAGGCCTAGCGAGGGAAATAAAAGTACAAGACTGTCAAAATAGTAGGTGGGTGAGGTGCACATCTCACGGGGTAAAAGCCAAGGCATGTTTCAAGTTTTAATGCCTTACAGTCTTATACTGTGGTTCCTCTAAAAACTCAAGTGAATCTAAAGTAAGATCACACTTAATCTCGAATTTTTAAGCCATTTATAAATCTAGAAATGGTGATATAAGGAGCTTCTGAATGTACAACATAACCTTAGCTTCTCGATGTGAGCCCTTTTATCACTTATATTGGAAGTACGTTGACTAGGATTGAAGATTTAGGCCCTGTTTGTTTCGAATTAAAATCAAATTTTAATCTAAGTCAAACAATCAATATTAACCACATCTTTAATGGGCCTCACGGCTTTTCAATCACACATTTCAAAAACTTCCATCACTATCTACTAAAAATCTAATTTTAATCCCTACCAAATACCCACAAAATCTAACTAATGATTTAAATGATAGTTAAGTAATTTTTCTTTCTTTATTAGTTTGTTTTAGCCCTTTAAAGTAATTGAGTATTTGAGTCGGGACTCTTGATTGTAGCCCATATAGTACTTATTCTTATTGCCACTATGCAGACCTAAGTCCGTTTGATATGTAAAGATGGAAAGTAATTTCAATTCCATTTTAATTGGAAAATGAAACCCTACTAAATCTATAGGAATTTGTTTTCCATGAAAACAAAGAAAATGCAGTTTAGAGTGGTTGTACTTTGTAATTTGCTTTCCATTTCCGCATTGCAATCAAACGGTCAAAGTGGAATTCGTTTTCCTGGACGTGACATTTTCCATGGAAAATATCGCAGTCAAACAATGCCAAGAATTTTATTCAAGAAATGAACTTGTTGGGTGTTGTTAATGCCTTACACTCCAAGTAATCATCTAGAACATCAATCCCATCAAGAAACGCTTTCCCCGATCAAGTCTACCATTGAATTCTCTTTCATCTAATCTGACTTTCCTAGCGACCTCGTTCACCCCTTCGTAAAATTATGAACCTATGCAGATATGTTGATTTTGTTTCCTTTTTTACTGAAGGCATAATCTAAAGAATTCATCTTTAATATGCAAATCTTGAAAAGGAACCAGCTAGTCGCCATTTCCTTAATTTATCCTCAACCAGTGCTGCTTCCACTTGGTTGACATATATTCTCATATCTAATGGTACCCCCCTTTTTTTATGCGCACACATCCATCTTAACATCCTCGAATAAATTCACTAATATAAATCATGACAATATGCATGCATTGTAACCCAAAAAATGGGAGCTGCAGGATAATAAGTAGTTTAAAACTGTAAAGGGCTTTTTAACTTAATCAGCTGTTTCTTTCTTGACATGTTGTACCAAGAATCAATGGCACTAATGGCTTATATGAGAGGAGATTTCCACAGTTTAGGGAATATTTGGATACTTGCACGCATAAACTCTTGAAACTTTTCACATCAGATGATTGACTTCATTTTTTTTATTTTTTTATTTTTTGGTTATATATAAACCATCATTACACTCAGAGACCCCTTTTGAGAGGTTATTATGATGCCTTTATTGTCCAATATTACAACTAAAGTCACGACATCAGGCATTATTCTAAATTGAACGGTCATACTGCTTCATGCTTAACCATTAACCACGTTTCCAGGGTATCACTCTATCCCCTGGATATTATGTTGATTATTCATGATGTAGCTTACAATTGACATCATATATTCAGTCCATTCATCCAATTCATACATTTATATTAAGATGGACCAATTTCATGATCTGATGTAAATCTTGACTCAATGATGGACGAAGGTATGAAGTAAAGGTTCCAACTGCTAACTTGGAGGTCCTGAGATCAAATCCCCTCCCCGTATTCCCTCCAACTCCTATGGGTCAAAGAGGAGAAGGAATTATGCGATATCATATATGCATTTGTCTGTACTGAGTTTCATTTCAATTTTTTGTTGTGTTCCAATATTGTTATCTTCTCACAATTTTTAACAAAAAAATGTTACACTTGTACCTGTCCATGTGTTCTTCTGTTAATTGACAATTATTGTATTCAACTCAAACTTTGGTTATTAGCTATTGTTTCTCCTCTTCTCAGCGACGGAATGCATTTGTCGTGTGAAGGGTCAAAAATTGTAGCGAAGGAGATATTGAAGACCCTCAAAGAGGCTGACTGGGAACCAAGTCTCTACTGGACGTCAATGCCAGCTGAATTTTCTGAGGATTCACCATATTATACTGTTGCTCCTGACGGTAAACGTACCGTAAATGTTTCTCGTCTTCTCAGTCTTTTACACAAGGAGTGGGCTAACATTTAGTGCCCATAGGAGTAAAAGAGTTTATGCACAGAATTGTGCAGAACACGATCTTATTGACTTTTAATTTGATTCGTGCTATTCTTATTGCCCAGACTGCATAAAGATTATTTAGACAATCAAATTTCCATATTTTATTGCTAGTAAATATGAGATGCCATATTTTCTTTATTGGGTGAATGGGGATGAATGATTATTGGCCGAAGCACTTGGTATGACATAGCATGACAAACATAATCAAGCTATTCGAGGAATTTTGATGCACGAAGACGCAACTATTTATCTCAAAAACTAGACTTAGCAGGAGAGACGCAATCAAGATCTTTAGCACATTATTCATTCCAAGTACTATTTGTTTGGCCTCGCTTCGTCTTTCATGTCCAATCCCTTCATTGGGACAATGGAACATGGAACCTTCAATCCTGATACTAACGAATGCAGAGTGATGGCATAATTTCTGGAAAAATACATGACTAGTAGGAGAGGCGCAATCCAGCCCCTTATTACACAGGACCATGGATTCCATCCACTCCTATCGTTTGGACCTTACGATGAGAATTTTTTCAGAGATAATGATGCTTCACATGAAGTTCTCCATTCTCATTGACTATAAATACACCAAGAAATAGAAATAAATTATCCAACAAGTTTCTCATATATCAATAGCTTACATGTAAAGCAAGTTTTTCAAATAAATGATAAATCACAAACCGCTGTGTGCGAAGTTGGAAGCTTGGAAACCGGCACAAACCTTTTTTCGTAGAAGTTACTAGATTATGTGACGTGTTTTGTATGTTAAACTTTAGAGGGTAAAGAAAAAAAAAAATGAAGCTCATATTCCTGCACACACGTTTCACATAGTAGAGGCGAAAATGGAAGGATTGGATCAATCTATGTGGACGTCAATAATACAAATATCATTTTTTTTTCTCTTTTTACCATGATTGTAATTTTAGATAGACATAAACGACATTTTAAGTATATATGAGAATGATTATAATTAATAGCATGCCCCATGTTGAAGAGGATCTTAACCACATATCAAAGATCTTGGAATTAGATACAACAGAAGCCAACAAACTCCATTGATTCTAGGACTTCTCATGTGATAATGATAATGCTTTTAAACTCTTGTAAATCACAGCAAATCATTGATGAATTATAGCAGATTAGTTTCAATAGGCTTCTATATAATGTAAGCTATTCCTTTGATAATAAACAACAGAAATTATTCAAACCTTATATGGAATCAGAGCCGTTAGATAAACGTCTCTAAACTATGTTTTTTTTCCGGAATATCTTCTCCCAATTCATCTACCTCTTCTGATTCACATGATATCATCTATCCTACCTTCAATTCTTCCTCTGTCGTCAATATTTCCAAACTCAATAGAAACAACAACCCAATTTGGAACTAATGACACTTCTATACCAATTCCCTAGTGTGCCGCTGCTTGGTCCAAATAGGAGAACCTCATTTTCAGTGCTATCAATTCATCCTTTATAGATGAAGTCATTGCTCAGGTCTGCCAAGCTTCTTCCTCCCGCTCAGTTTGGACTGCACTTGAAACTTGTTTTACCTCTCAGTCTCGTGTAAAGGCCGTACAGGTTCGATCATAACTAGCCTCCACTCGCAAGGGTAACTCTACTGCCACGGAGTACTTTATGTCCATCAAAAAATTAACGGATGAGCTCGCTATTGCTAGACAAGCCAAGAATTGTGACGATATAACAACCTATGTACTTTGGCACCTGTTTCACCCGAGAGGTCACTAACAATTAAAAGATGGTTCAGACGATTGTGTAAGGAACAAACCTCTCGAGACAAAGTCTCAACGATGGGTGCTTTATTTATGAAGATTACAATTGGCAAGAAACGAAATGCTTCCAATGGGCACAAGCACATTGAGCAATTGAAAGTTTATCGACAATAAATTAAAAGAAACAAAATTACATATTCTCTGTTCGAGAATGATTTGATCGGGGTCCTTCTTCCATGCTATCTCTTCTTTTTTATACTTCCCTAACAGTTTTTTTGCAGAATCGTCAAAAACTACTTATCACCCTGTAACTATCCACTTTCTCCATAATGGCTGACTAATCAAGAAATTACCGTTTTAACCTCTGCCATTACTCATATTACTTAACTTCTTGCAACCAAAATGTTTGGATCGTGGACTATGATAAGATTGCTCGTTAACCGTTTCAATAATCGTTGCTTTAAATGATCCATAAGACGTCACACTCATTCAGCCTCTGGGCATATCGCAATCTTGGGGCGATGAGGGGGTCGTCGCTTTAAATAACCATAAGGCACTATACTCGCTCTGATCTTAAGCGTCTTTTAAGTTTGGGCGATTTTGGGCCTCCATTACATAACTCTGTCTTGAATTTTTACATGGTCTCATTTTGGGTTTACCTTCGAATCTCATCACAGGGCTTCATTCTTTGGACCATTCGATTGGGCCATATTTTTGTGTGTTAACAATTACTCCCCAATATGGCAAAATTAATATCAAGTATTAATCTTATGCCATATTCGTCCTTTGTATTTCC
Organism: Fraxinus excelsior; assembly: GCA_019097785.1. Classification (NCBI taxonomy): domain Eukaryota; kingdom Viridiplantae; phylum Streptophyta; class Magnoliopsida; order Lamiales; family Oleaceae; genus Fraxinus; species Fraxinus excelsior. The sequence goes on from CM032629.1 coordinate 29,852,506, forward strand.
CGCGATACTTGAAATCCCCAAAAGGCAGAGAATTCCAATCATTGTTTTTGTTTGACGATGACCTTCTATATCCCAAAAGGTGCAATGTTACGCTACTCCTTATGAACCGAAAAGTACATCACTTCGTCGCGCCATTATACCCACATTTTTATAAAAATTACTGTTCATCTTCTTGCTTATTATTCGAACACTTACGCTCCAAAAACCCTCAAGAAGATTAGAGTTTGCAGTAGCTGGCGATTGCAGACAACTCCCTTAGTTTCGAAGATTTTCAACAGTTACTCACGAGACCATATGTGAATCCCGCACTTTTATTAGCCAATGCTGACCTTAATGAGTTTTATTTGGGTCCATCATTTATTGATGTTGATTCTGTGGGACAAGCCGCAATGGGTTAATTGTTCCCTTGCATCCAAGATCATCATTTTTTGAATCCTTTCTTATTAAGGCCAATATGTGAACGATGTATTCGCACTTGGCCCAAAATTGATACTATCTTTTATCTTTGACATGCATGTATGGTAAGTCATGGCCCCACCAAGGCAATTTTTGATCACGCTAGAATTTCTGATTTATTGGCAATTGCTCTTCATCCCCCAATATATGACTCTGTTCTTTTCTCTATCGCTTTAAGTTTTTGGTCTTCTGAATATAATACTTTCATATTCCCACTTAGCCCAATGTCCATCACTCTGAGGGATGTTGGAACCTTGGTTAACCTTCCGCCTTTGGGCGACACTATTTCTCCCAACCTTTTGGTTATCGCTGCTGCCTCAAAATTTGAAAAGAAACTCACTGATTCTTATTCAGGCATGCACGACTCTATAACAGGACTGGTGCTGAACCAACCCATGTGAACGTGTAGCATTTCTTCAAGTTTGGCTTTGTAAATACGTCTTTTGTGTACCTAGTTTGAAACCTTCTATGACTTATTTGCCCATAGCTCAAGAACTAGCGCAAGGTAGGTCTCTGAACCTTTGCTCATTATTCTTAGCTGCCTTTTACAGAGGTATGGCTTTCCTTCGATTTCAATTGAGGAATGGTGTATCTCCCACTGGCAGCGATCCTTTTTGGCTCGCTCAATTGGGGTTGAGAGCATATTTCCCACAACTTGGTGCTCCACCATCTCCACCAAGATCAATTAGTTGTTATGAGCTATTCATTAATCAGTTAGACCCTGTGAAAATGTCTAATATGGACATCTTCACATTCTTTTACACTTTGAATTCAGCTCCTTCCTTTTTTCCTTTCTTTAGTCCCTTTCAATCCTACTTCTGTCGTCCATCCTCTTTTTGCACAGTTCTGGCCTTCTATGAAGCACGGGTTGTTTGCAACTGATGTCAATCGTACCTTCCACTTGCTAGAGAGGCCAGGGACTTCTTCCTTTCCCATTTCTACTGTTCATTTATCTGCCCAGCGTCTCATTTCTCCTTCAAAGTCTCCACCGGCTCGTGTTAAATGCTTTGCAATGAGTCCCATTCCATTTGGTTCTTTATCTGCTCATATGGGAACTACTAAGGATGTGTCCAATTGTAAATGGCCAGCTTTAGCTTCACCAAGCTTACTTGACGATGGTGATGATGATGATGATACCCTTCTCATCATCAGAAGGAAGGTATTTGAATATGCTTTTTCATGCAGAGTTTGTTTATTCATGAAAAAATCCTTCATATGTTAATGTTATACTTGATTTTTTTAGAAAAGCTCGACTTCTGCCTTGAAAGCTCTGCCATCTCCGGTCATTGTTCCACCATCTCCCACTAAAGCCTCTCTGTCCAAGTCATCTGGACAATGGCCTTTACCGATGGGCCAATAGTTTATGACTGCACAGTTGACTAGAGAATTTCCACCTTCTTAGGGCATTGACCCCCCATGCATTGAACCAGAAGGTAATACAGTTTTAGCTTTTCCCTTACTTGCATTGTTAGCTTTCAACTCATTATCATTTGCTCCCTGCAGAGGCTCATGTAAGTCTGCCTATTGTAGAAGAGCCTGCTAGTTCAGCTAAAGGGAAATCCCCACAGGTGGTTGGATCCTCCAGTGATGTGCCCCAATCTTCCAAAGCTGTTGAGGAGGTAGCCTTTGTTTCATCTTTCATCTTTGCTTTGTTTAGTGTAACAAAAATGCTAACTACTTACATTTTCTTTGCAGCACACTAACGTCATTTTGTGCTCTATCTAGGACTTGTTTACTTCTTAGGAATGAGTAAAGGCATGCACTACTTCCAATCATCATGCTTCCTCTGCTACATTCTCGGAAGAAAACATGAGCGTCCTCAAGCAATCAGTACTTGACTATGTTTCCTTCATGGATATGGACATCAATAAGGCCAGTGCTTCTAGTCAAAGAGATAACATTTAAGTACAAAAATGGCCCAGGCACTTGAGTTTCATTCACTCAGAATTTCGTCTGATTTTAAGCTAACTTTGAAGATTATCCACTCAGAAATCAGTTCTTTGTTGGCCAGAAATGTTGAGTTGAAAGGCGAGAAGACTCAGTACATTCGTGCTATAAGTGAAAAAAAGTATTTGCATCAAGAGATTGAGAAAGCCAAGGTCGATCTGAATGAAATCTCCTCTAAAGTTATGGTTAAGGACTCTTTGTTGATGACTCTGGCTACAGAGATGAAGGAACTCCAAGCAAGAATGGATGACTGTAAGGCCAGGTTAGCCGCCAGAAGCGTGCTACTTCCCAAGGATTTGAGCGAATCAAGTATTTGGTTGAGCGTTATTCCAATCTGGTAGTTGATAAAGGGTTTTTGAATGCACTATATGGTGCTTCTACTAAACAGAGCAATGAATGGGGGAAACTTAGAGAACGGATGCGTTCTCTTTGGGGCGAGCTGTAATTAAAACATTGATATTTTGACTTTTTTTGTAGAACGATTTCGTCTTATATTTTTATCTTATAATGGCAACCACTATTTGGCTGAACATGTGATGGCAGCCAATTTTATCAATAAATTAATCATTTTATTTATCTGGGTTATATCTTTTGCATGAATTTTAAAACAGCATGTTTGACATCTTATTTAATCGAGAATTACTCTCTGAAACCTAATTACTAACCTTGTGCCATATTCATACTCATTTTCCCCTTGTTGAATCTTTAGATGGAATAAAACTCTTGGTATTCCATCATCTTTTCAAGATCTAGACCTTCAATTTCGGTTACTATGCATGTATCTGGCCATTCGTATTCTGCATCTTCATCTTCAAACCTCTATAAAGTTGTGTGCTCGTCACATGCTTGTCGTTTTTATCATCCTTTCCCCCATGGCCCATCTGTTACCATCACTTGGCATTCAAATGATCAATCTTACATATCCAACAAATCCATTCTTTCCCTTCGACTGGAATGGGATTTTCCAAATTTCATCATCTGTTTTGATATTTTCTTTGGTATGGGAGGCATGGAAAATGTTTAGTTGGTGAAGGTCTTATCAGCACCATTTTTCATTCATGATCTCCAAAGGGAGTTTTTGATGTGAAAAACTGCTTGTTGAGAGTGCTTCTTTGCCTGTTTGCCCATCATGGCAGCGATGCATTTAGGAAGGCGATGAAGGGTAATTTACCCTTTTCTACAATAGTTAGTATAAGAACAATGATAGCCTGTTTCCAATTACGGCTTATATACCATTTGTATTTTTTGTATTCCTTGATTTGTAATGAATACTTGATAATGAAAGATTGTTCTTATCTTATTTGAACGTGATTGTCCAATTTATTTTACTTATTTTGATAACATGATGTATGCCCAGTGTTTCGATAAGATTTTTTTATATATGTTCACCTTCCCATATGGAAGGAACAAATTTCTTTAAGTACTTACCATTAATAAACCTTATATGCTTCATGCCATCTAAATCTTCCAAGTTCAAATTCTATCTAAAACGTCCAACTTTAACTCGTCAAATTCTAACAAATTCTGGGCTAATGATTCTGCATACTCACCATCACTTAAATTATTTTGCAAGCCTACTCTCATTGACTGCACATTGATTTCCATAGGCAACACCGCCTCTTGTCCGTAAGTAAGTTGAAAAGACGTTAATTTGGTACTTGAACGTGGTGACGTCTTGTAAGCCCATAAAGCTTTGTTTACGCATTCATGCCTATTTCTGGCATTTTAATTTATCATTTTCCTTATGTTACTTTTTAGAATCTTATTAGAAGATTTTGCCTGTCCATTAGACTGAGTATAATAAGGTGTGGAGTTTACTAACTTAACTCCAAATTCACTCAAGAATTCATTCACTTGATCTCCATTTAAAGATGTTCTATGATCCATCATTAGAGTTTGGGGTATGCCAAATCTATAAATAATGTGGTCATGAATGAAGTTTATAATATTCTTCTGAAAAATCTCCTTTAAAGGTATCGCTTCTACCCATTTAGTGAAGAAATCCATCGCAACTATTATGAACGTATGTTGCTTAAATGATGGGGGATAAATCTTCCCTATCAAATCTATCGCCCGACCTTTAAATGGCCAATGTTTGATAATATGTATCATTTATCTTGCTGTCGCCCTTTGTATTGGACCATGCCTTTGGCATGCTAAACAACTTTTTTGTGTACTGAACGCATGATTATCCCATCTTGGGCCAAAAGTATCCACTCTTAATGATTAACCATCTCATTCTTTGGCCAGCCTAATGGGCTCCACATATCTCTTCATGTACTTCAACCATAATTGTCTTGGCCTCTTACAAGCTCACACATTTCAATAAAACACCATCTGATCATTTCTTGAATTATTCCTCGTCTATTAGTATGTAATTTAATGAGCGTAGCTTCGTTCCTCTATCATCCTTTGAGTCGGGCTCTTTCAAAAACCTTTTTACTTCTGCTCTCCAATCTGTTGCATCTCCGTTTTGTATACGATGAACATTAACCATTCTCGCCCTCCGTTGCACTACAGACAGTATTACTCCATACTCACAAGTGGATTCCAAATTTAATACCTTCGAATACCCCGAAGCCATTTGGGCTAATTTGTTTGCTAAGTCGTTATACATCCTATTAACATATTGGAGCTCCACTTGATCAAATTCTTCCAATAATTCTTGGGCGATTTCATACTGACTTACGACAGAATCACTTTGGCATTTAAAATCACCAATCAATTGGTAAATTACTAATTGGGAATTGCCCATAATGATTACATTTTTTACTCTCAATTCTATTAATAACTCTAAACCCACAATCAATGCTTTGTATTCAGTTTGATTATTGGTACACATCCTATCCAGAGTGAAAGTAAATTTATAATAAATCCCTAAAGGATTTATTAAAACTATTTCTACCCATGCACCTCCAGAAGTTTTTGATCTGTCAAAGTATAAAAATCAAAAAGTTAGCCAATACTTGATTTTTAACTGCCTTTTGGGGTACATATTGTATTTCAAATCCCGATAATGCCAAAGTCCAAAAGCCTATCCTTTGGTGTAAAATAGGGTGAGAAAACATATATTTAACCAAATTTACCTTAGAAATTGAGTAAACAATTACATGCCGTAATTAAGCCCTTAGTTTTGTACATGTGAAATATAAAGCAACACATAATTTTTCGATAGCAGAATAATTACATTCACATTTTGTCAACTGTCTACTCAAATAGTAAATTGCCATTTCTTCGCCCAATTGATCTTCTTGCACGACCATCCCGACTATTGATTCTTGTTCAGCCGATATGTATACTTTCATTAGCCGCCCTTGGATGGGTGATACTAACACTGGTGGACTTGACAAATATGTCTTCAGGCTATCGAAAGCCCTTTGATATTCTTCCTTCCAGAAAAACTCGTCCTATTTTTTCAACTTTAAAGGAGACGAAAAAGCTTTCATTCACCCTGCACAATTAGAGATGAAACGTCTCAAAAAGTTTATTTATCCTAGAAACCTTTGCAACTCTTTCTTATTACTAGGTGGTTTGGCCTCTAAAATGGCATTTGTCTTCTTTTTATCAAGTTCAATACCTCTTTTGTGCACTAAAAACCCAAGAAAATTCCCTGTATGAACACCGAATGCACATTTCAGCGGGTTCAATTTTAGTTTGTACTGCCTCATTCGCTCAAAGGAGCGTTTTAACTGTTCAAAATGATATTCCTCTTTAACCAATTTGACCACTATATCATCCACATATACTTCGATGAATTGACCTACATGTCATGAAAAATTAAGTTCATTGTCCTTTGATAAGTGGTCCCTGCATTTTTTAGGTCGAAAGGCATAATCACTAATTCAAAGCATCATAAGGCCCCAGGGTACCTAAAGGTAGTTTTATGTATATTTTCTTCAGCTATGTAAATCTACTTATATCCTAAATACCCATCCATAGAAGAATACATTACGTGTCTGGCAGTCGAATCTACTAGAGAATCTACCGTAGGTATTGGATATTCATCTTTAGGCATGACTAAGTTTAAATTCCTGAAATATATGCACACTCTAATACTACCATTCTTTTTTCAATACCGGCACAACATTAGACAACCATTCAACATATCTGGTTGTTCTAATAAGCAATCGTTATATCTCTTTCTTTACTTCATGCAATACATTAGGGGCAAAACGCCTATGAGGTTGTTTAAGATGTTTAAAATTTGGCTTGGTCGGTAACCTATGTAATATGTTCTACCAAACTTTTATCTAAACCAGGCATGTGTTCATATTCCTAAGAAAAACAATCCTTATACTCTTTTAACAAAGCGATTAACTTGTCACTTACCTCTTGACTAAGCATCTGGCTGACAAATGTTGGACGATCTTCCCCTTCGTCGCCAATGTTCACCTTTATCAAAAAGTCTTGTGGTTGAGCATACCTGGACTTTGTGATCCTCATTACTTTATCATCATTGTTCCTTGCAGGTACTTCCTCTTCTAAGCAATCTACTTTATTGACTTCTCGACCAATACTCTGCTCCAGTTCAAACATAGCTAATTTGTTCATCAACGTCTTCAAAGCTGCTTCTTCCTTTGTTTTTTTCTTTACACTCCTTATTGAAAGCAATCAGTATGGCTTTGAAGGCCCGAATATTGGCCATATTTTCTTGCTGCTGACAACTCATTGAGTTCCTTAGCCATCCTTTTTCCAATTATTGGCTCTTCAAGGGCCACTATATTTGGCCTCATTTGATTGAACATTTTAGTAAGTGGGTCTATTGAAAATAGTTCTTCGCTCTGTGCGACAATTTAAGTTTCTCCCCCGTCCTACACTACCCTGACGGTCCATAATTTCCTTCATATATAAACTTTTCCACTGAGTTTGCTTCTGCAACAAAGGGTCTATGGTCTACTTGCACCACTTCAGCCTCGCCTTTATCATTCCAGAAAACTAGGTATTGGTGAAGTGATAAAGGTATACAACAACTCCCATGAATCTAATCTCTTCCTAGTAGCACATTATAACTGGTAGGACCATCTATCATGGTGGTCATTCCCATAGTTATATCTAGTGGCATCACTCATTTAGCTGAAGTGGGCCCCCCATTAAAACTCGTGAGAATAACTTCTGTGGGGATCATATCGCTCTCTGTCTTTGCAAACTTTCTCATCATTCGGGACGGGATGGTATTTATCGCTGTTCCATTATCGATGAGCACTTTTGCCATAGGTATACCATTAACCAAGGCTTTCACGTACAATGGCCTCAAGTGCTTAGTTAATTTCATAGTTGGTCTCTTAAAGATGACCTTTTCAGTTGCATCAATTTCCACATCCTATTTATCTTATATTGGATTGTTTTCTCGTGACAAGTCCACGTACAATATTTCACATTGGGTCTCTGCTTCTTGGATTTCTTCCTTATTTTTTCCAAATGCTTATTCTTCAGTTCTCCAACCTATAGGAGGAGGTAATGCCTCTTCTTCAGTTATCCAGCCTGTAGGGGAAGGCAGTATTCTTGGAGGTGACCCATATTTCTCAACGCGAGGCACTCTTACCTTCCTCTTGGGAGTCACATACAATACATAGAAGTCAAAGGAACGCTCAAACAGTTGACCCAACAAATCTGCCTTGCGAACACCTTCCTGATACAACTACTTCAATAAATTATTATGTGACACTCCTCTTCTTTTCCTCTCTTCTTCTAAGTCGATTTCCTTTTCGATGTCAGTCATACTATTATCCTCTTCTTTACTACACATCTCCTGATGGCCTTCTTCACATTCCAGTACACAGGTTTCTTCTTCATCATCTTCCTTGTTCTCCTCTTTATTGTTCTACTTTTGAATTCATCGGCCAGTAAGTAATTGTTAGCCATAACAAGAGGTAGCGTGCCAAATTGAATAGTAAAGAGTCGCTCTAGATCACCTTTGTAATCGTATTTTTTTCCCCGTTCAAATTTTGATCGTCCAGAAAAACTTTCTAGAAATTCTTCCATTGACTCGCCCATACTATTCTCTTTATCACCTTTGAGGACATTTTGGTTAGCCACCTCGAGCAATTTAGGTGCCTTAAGACATGACGATCCTTGTTGTTGCCTCATTAGTCGTTCGTAGTTTCGTTGAAAACGACTTTGTTGGGTTCTGGTCATCTCGTTAAAAGGTACAATTCTTCCTGCATTATACTGAAATGAATGCCATACATTTGGCTGGCGAGGTTGCGACTTGAACATTCTCTCATTATTTATCAGTCTAAACTGCCTCTCAAAAGGTGGTTTCCCATGAAATGGCATACTCTATCCCCCATCGGGTTGAAAACTTGGCACACTATTAGGACGATGGTAATTTCGCCACGTTCCAGGTCTTTCATTCACTTCTACCTTTCATCTAGCACACAAGACACCTCCTTCTTTTCTAGGTTCATTTCCTTTGATATGCTCAAAAATACTAGGATCTGACTCAGGATCCTCTTCTCCATCATCTATGACCAACTTGAATTTTGGCAAATTATTCTTGAAACCAGATGTCACCATATTCATCCTAAGTGGTCGTGGGAAAGGATTTTCATCCACCGCCATTTACTTCTTATTCTCAAACGTGATTCGCCATGACTGATGGCATCTTACAACACATGGCGGAAAACCAAACAGTTATTAGTCATATGTGACCATGCATTGTGCCATTTACAATATTTTTTACCTTTAACTTGTTTAAGATCTGGCAACTTATGCTTGTCACTCAACTTTATCTTCTTATCCTTATACAATTTGTCAAATATAAGGTCAGCTTTGGTCACATCAAATGAGAATACCCTAACCTTCTTATTTTCATTTTTTATAGGCTCATTCTTGTCTGTCGCTCTAAATTTGGTCATTATAGGACAAGCATATGCATCTCATTTAACTAATTCGGCCAAACACATCTCTGTCTAATCATAATATTTGTCATTAACAGCATGAACGTTAAAGGTCGGGTCTCTATAATAAGTCTCTTTGCTAGAGTTTTTTATTTGTTCTTCCTCTCTTATTAGACGTTCATATCTAACCACATTAGCACTCAATTCGAAAAGGTTAGAAAACTCTCTGTCCTAGAATTTCTTTTTAGATCGAAGCTCAAACAACTTTGAGCAATTTTAACAAACTATTTTTCAGGCAAAGACACCAAACATTTGCTCCTAGCTATTTTAAACCTCTGAATGAAACTTTATGCCCATTCATTTGGCAGTTGACGTAAATTTGTCAAGTCGGCCAACGTAATTCAGATCTAGTCTTGTAAAATTGAGTGTGGAACAATTGTTCAAGTTGTTGTCATGTTTGGACAAAATTTGCTGGCAAGTTAATAAACTATGAAAATGATACCCCTGTTAACGAACTAGGGAACAATCTCATTTTGTGATAATCAGTTACTTCACCACATTGCAGCGTGAATCGCCCTATATGTTCCAAGGTTGAAACTTCTCCCAGACCGATAAATAATGAAAATTCTGGATCCTTATACCCTCTAGGCCAAGGATATGCTTGATCTACCCAATTAGGATATGGATTTGGCCTTTGTGTAGGTCGGCCTAATGAAAGGACGCATCCTAAAAGCCATTTGAACCTCTACTATTTCTATAATTTGATTCATCAACACAGCGTTGGGATCATACGGGACTTATATAGGTTGATTCATTGGTGGGACTACTTGAGGCCCAACATTTGGTACTTGGTTTGTGGCAAAAGCGCACCATTATTCAAACAATTGTTACCATGAGCATGAGTATTTTCGCTATCATTAATTCGCGGGGTATTCTGTCCGTTTCTTTGGGCATTGTCTCTTGCATTTGGGTTACCCCCTAGGTTTGATGCTCCATTACCACTATTGAAGTTTGTCATTCCGTTACCTTCCCGGTTTGAAGTAGACGATCCAAATGACGGTTATATTCATTGATTCGGACTTAGGACCGGGGAATTATGTCCCACGATCGTCCTGGATTGAAAATGATTCCCTACACTTGGCATAACTAGTTGACTAATTTTGCCCACTAACTTATTCATGATTTCATTTAGAGTGTTTAGTTGTTTGGCCATGTTGTCATAATGTACATTTCCATTTTGAATAAATCTTTCCATATTATGAACATTCTGTAAATTTACCTGTTCAACGACATCTTGTGTGAGTTCTCCAAACAATGCCCGCATGGTTTGAGGACTCAACTCTGCCATTAGCTCATAACAACTTTGGTTCCGTCCCTCTATTCTTTGAGTGCCTTGCTGCTCCTCATATCGTTCAACCATAGACTGGACTATTCCTTGGCTTCTTGGCTCCTTATCGGAGTTCTTACAAGGCATATTGCTTCACTCTTCGTATCTTTAGACTTCAAACACCAATTGTCCTATTGAGCGTGCCAAATTGTTTTACGCGGGAACTCGTTAACAATTAAATTATGGTTCAAACGATTGTGTAAGGAACAAATCTCTCGAGACAAAGTCCCAACAAGGGGTGCTTTATTTATGAAGATTACAATGGAAAGAAGAGAAATGCCTCCAAGGAGCACAAGTACACTCAGCAATTGAAAGTTTAGCGACAATAAATTAAAAGAAACGAAATTACAGGCTCCTCCTTCCATGTTATCTCTTCTTTTTTATACTTTCCTGACAGTTTTCTTGTAGAATCGTCAAAAACTACTTATCACCCTGTAACTACCCACTTTCTCCATAATGGCTGACTAATCAAGGAACTGCCGTTTTAACCACTGTCATTACTCTAATTACTTAACTCTTTGCAACCGAGATGCTTGGATCGTGGACTGTGATAAGATTGCTCATTAGCCGTTTCAATAACCGTTGCTTTAAATGATCCACTAGATGTTACACTCATCCAGCCTATGGGCGTATTGTAATCTTGGGCGATTAGGGGAGTCGTCGCTTTAAATAACCATAAGGCACTATACTCGCTTTGATCTTGGGTGTCTTGTAAGCTTGGGCGATAGTGGGCATCCGTTACATAACTCTGTCTTGGGTTTTTACATGGTTTTGTTTTGGGCTTATCCTTCTAATTTCCTCACTGGGCTTCATTCTTTGGACCGTTCGATTGGGCCATATTTTTGCGTGTCAACAGCACCAAGTATGGTTCTTTACGTTGATCTCATCTCGCGAAGACACTACTCTTGAAGAGTTATATTCCCTGCTGCTTACCGTTGAGGCTAGAATCAACCACAACAACCACCCGTCAGTAAACCAACAACAATAATGGTCGTGGTCATGGCAATTTCTATTAAAATAATAATCGAGGACGATGGTGCTCTAATGGTCGAGGTTGTGGCTTTACCAACTCCAACTACAGTCGAAGCTCTTTCTCAAGTGGTAAAAATTCTACCCTCTTGTGCCAACTATGTGAAAGACCTGGCCATACAGTTCACCAATGCTACTACAGGTTTGATATAACCTATATTGCTCCATCAACTCCTAGGCCAATCCAGGCTAACTATGCTTCAGCCTTTAACGCCAATCAAGATTGGCATCGTGACTCGGGCACCACCCGCCACATGATTGTCGATGTTAATAACCTCATATTACGATCCGAAGAATACAATGGTGCTGACCAAATTCAAGTGGGAAATGGGACAGGTTTGGCTATCTCTTATATTGGTTCTGACTCTTTAAATACTCCTTCTAATTCGTTTCTTCTCAACCAAGTTCTAGTTGTTCCTTCAATTACTAAAAATCTTCTCCCAGTTCAAAAATTTGCTAATGATAACAATGTGTTTTTTGAATTTCATGAACACTTTTCGTCATAAAGTACTACTTGGGGAACGTCCAACATAGAGGTTATGTTCAAGATGGACTCTACTATTTTTTGTAACCTTATCAGCCACTGCACACCCTATTTTGGTGCTCGTAATTCAATAGTAGATTGGCATCAATGCTTAGGACATATTTCTTATCCTATTGTTCAACATTTCCTTTGCTCAAATAAAATCCATATTGCTACAAATAAGAGACAGAATGTATGTCTCTAACTGCCAATTGGCAAAAAGCCATAAATTGCCTTCTTATGGACACACATTATAGCTACACAGCCTCTAGGATTGCTTTACTCTGATGTCTGGGGGCCATGTACCGATGTTTCTACTTATGGATCTCATTATTATGTTTTTTTTCTTGATGATTATACAAAGTTCATTTGGCTATTTCCTTCAAAATTAAAATCAGATGTTGAGTCTATATTTATTCCTTTTCAAAAAATGGTGGAACACCAATTTGACACCACCATTAAATCAATACAAACTGATTGGAACGGTGAATATAGACATTTAAATAGTTTTTTAAGAACATTGGAATTCAACATCGACTTGCATGTCCACACACACATGAACAAATGGGTGCAATAGAAAGACGACATCGTCAAATAATCGAAATGGGTCTAGCTCTTTTAGCTCATTCCAATCTTCCAAAAATATTTGGAAGATGCTTTTCTAACGCCACTTATATAGTTAATCTTCTCCCAACAAATATCTTGAATCAAAAACCACCTTTTTGAAATGGTTTATAAACGAAGACCAGATTATAATTTCTTACATGTGTGTTTGGATGTGCATGTTGGCCAAATTTACGACCTTATAATCATCATAAAATTGATTTTCGATCCAAAACATGCATATTTATTGGTTATAGTCCTTGTCATTAGGGTTACAAATGTCTTGATCTAGCAACACGAAAAATATTTTCTCACGTCATGTTATTTTTTATGAAACTTTCTTTCAATACACAAACACAACTCTCCCACAAAAAGCCTCATCTTCCACTCATACATTTATTCATACATTTATGTCTTGATCGACCTCCGCACCATTGGAAGTTCAAAATTTTCCAACAACTATACGTGGTCAAAGCTTTACTGATTTAAATCTTGGATAATTACTTGTTGTGACTTCTACTGATTCAATGGTTGACATTGCACCTCAAGTCTATCAAGAGCACATTTCTACACATCAAATGGTAATCAGATCAAAGACCAACTCTCTTAAACCTAAGAAAACACCAGATGATCACGTCTGTTACCTACTACCAAAAGCTCTTGTTGCATTCCAAACATCAGTTCAGTCGGAACCAACTTGTTACTCGGAGGCAGTTAAATCTTTTGAGTGGAGATCGATCAGCATTGAACAATGAATTTGATGCTCTTATTCGAAACCAGACATGGACATTAGTGCCACTTGTATCCAATGTCAACATCATAGGTTGCAAGTGGGTGTATCGCATTGAACGCCGTGCTAATGGGCAAATTGAACGATTTAAAATGGGCCTAGTTACAAAAGGCTATCATCAACATGAATGGGTTGATTTTCATGAGACTTTAAGCCCAATTGTAAAACCAGTTAACATTCATTTGGTTCTCTCCATTGCCATTACAAGAAATTGATATATCAAACAAATAGACGTTCAGAATGCTTTTCTACATGGAGTACTTGATGATGATCTACTTCTCAAATTGGGTTTGATAGCTTCAAAGGCTGACACATCTCTATATATTCTATACAAAGCCAATTTGCAGTTATTCTTTCTAATTTACATCGATGATATTATCATCATAGGGTCTGCAGAATCACAAGTAAATAAAGTAATTCAGGGCCTTATCTCATACTTTTCCAGTTAAAGAACTTGGTGACCTCTCTTATTTTCTTGGGATTGAGGCCTTATGTACATAGACGATTTATTTCTTACACAAAGAAAATATTCTTGACCTGCTCCAACGTACTGATTTTGACAAAGCTAAGCCATGCACTACACCAATGGCTTTCACTGGTCATCTCTCCAAATATGATGGTACTGAGCTTGACAATAGTTTTCTCTACAGAATTATAGTTGGTGGTCTACAATATTTGAGCTTTACACGTCCAGCAAAGCTTATGCAGATTTATAAAGTTAGCAAATACATGTATTGTCCACAGGATACTCAATGGGATGTTGTAAAGCATATATTATGCTATCTGAAAAACACCATCTCGGATGGCTTATTTCTATCCAAATGATTAGCTCATGCTTTGCATGCATTTTTCAATGCAAATTGGGCATATGGCCAAGATGATCGACATTCTGTAGGGGCCTATTGCATTTTCCATGAGGATAACCTCATCAGCTGGTCTTGCAAACAACAACAAACAGTAGCAAAGAGTAGCACCGAAGCTAAATACAATGTTGTCTCTACCACTGCTACATAGGTTCAATAGATTCAGTCTTTACTCATAGAAATCCAGCACCCAGTCTACTATTCCTGAGCTCTGGTGTGACAACATTGGGGCGACATACTTCTCTGCGAATCCAGTATTCCACTCAAGGACAAAACACATTGAAATTGATCTTCATCATGTTTGTCATCTTGTATTGCAAAAGAAATTGCATGTCTTTTTTATTTTTTCCAAAGAACTGATGTTCTAACAAAACCATTGAATAGCTCACGATTTCATCTTCTCAAGTCCAATCTTCATGTCCGACAAATTCACATGAGATTGCAGGAACGTGTGGAAGAGGATCTTAACCATATATCAAAGATCTCGGGATTAGATACAACAAAAGCCAACAAACTCCATTGATTCTAGAACTTCTCATGTGATGATGATAATGATTTTAAACTCCTGTACATCACAACAAATCATTGCTGAAATATAGTAGATTAGTTTCAATAGGCTTCTATATAATGTAAGCTATTCTTTTTATAATAAGCAACAAAAATTCTTCAAACCTTTATAGCCCATTGACATATCTAAACACTAAACTTATAAGAGCTTGGCACCGTTCATGTTGGGTGTGCCACGAGAGCTCTATCTTAAAAATTAAAAAATACATCCAAAACCTTTCATTGTACTTGTACAATTGGTGTACAATAATAAAACTGTCCAACTTCATGAAGCTAAGTTTAGATAAAAATAAAGGTCCAAGGTGAGCTTGAGTCCGGGCTTGTGAACCGAGCCAACTAGCGATTTGGCCATGGGCTTGAAAATATAATTTTTAATTCTAAAAAGCACAATTTTAAGTCTGATTTTACAAATTTAGCATTTTCAAATATATAATATTTTATCTATTATTTAACCATATCAAAACATTTTATCATTACAATAAAAAAATCAAAATTTCAACTTTCAAAATTTAATAAATAAAAAAAGACTTGCGGGTGGCGTACCCATCCAATTTTGAGGAAATTTCTCCATATAAGAAAATATTTAAAAAAACCCCTATTTGTATGTTTTTATTTGTCATATTACATTAAATAAAATAATTATTCTACTTTTACGTGTTTGTTTATTGATTTTCATTTATTGTTTAATAAATAAAAAAACATGAATAAATGACATCGGAGAGCTCCATAGGGGATTCTAGAGTTCCGCAAGTGTCCACTGCCTTATACGACCCAAATGACATCGAAGCCACCTACTGAAGAAATGTCCAATTACTTTGCTTATTCGATGTCAAGTTATGACTAGCAACTTGTCAAGGCGTGACAATGTGTATGCTTCCCATTGTTAAGATTTGAAATTTCATCTTAAAAGGTCAATCTTAATAAGATGAGTAGTTCAAACCCTTATAAATTTATCTATGTTTTCATCTTTATTCGATGTGAAATTCTATCCCTTAACATACCCCGCAAAAGGTGGCTCATTTGACCTGATCAATGTGCTCATTTTTTAGTTTTAATTTGATATAATTGCTCGTTGGAGTTTAATGAGATCTGATACCATGTTAAGATTTGAAATTTCATCTTAAAAGTCAACTTTATTAAGAGGGATAACTCAAACCCTTATAACTTATTCTATGTTTTCATTTCTATTCGATGTGATATTTTATCCCTTAACTGTTGAGAATATTTTCCCTAAGAGAGAAATGGAGAAGAAATCAAGTTTATGACCAACAACATATAGAGCAGAAACCATGATGACACTCAAATCCAATCAATAGAAACAAACTAAATTAAAAATGATAAACTTATCTTTAAAGAGCTTTTTCAATGATATTGCTTCTATGAAATCCATAAATAAATGATGAACTTCTCCATAGAAGAATCAAAGGCCCAAACACGAAAATCGTTGTCCTCAAACGATATTTGTTCCCTCTCCTATACAATTTGGTGCTTAAAGGGTCTCGCGGCAAATGGTTCGAAGGATTGATCAAGCCTTGTAAAGAATTCAACACTTAAGCACTTGTGGAATTCTCCAAAACTTCAAGAACACAAGGGAAAAATTGAATATGGAAGACAAAAGAAATGTTTCTTTTCTTTTGGAATGATTCTAAGGAAAACACTTTAATCAAATGTTTTTCACTATCTTGTATTGATCATCTATTATTCTATTTATAGAATTGGATCAATACCCATGAATAGGTGCCAAAAAATCTTGGAAGAGTTGCAAATTACCCTCCAAAAGTCACCACTTTTCAAAAATAAAAACTGCCCAACGGTCATTTCTTTTACCATTTCATTCCATTTCTCATTTTAATTGTTTTGAACAACAATATCAACATTAACACCCATTATAAAGTCTCTCGTACCGTTTTGCAAAGTTCAACTTCCGGGGATAGAATAAGACTTAAAAAATAACAATGAAACTTTACGAGGAACATAAATCAGTCTATAGAGCCTAAACGGCAGTCAGATGGAGAGGGATTCGAGCCCTTGGTATTCAAGCACCGGGTAGTGTACTTAGTGCGTCGTCTTGTGCCCATAGAGGTTTATGAAAAGCGGTGAAGGGAAGAGTGGATCCTAATGCATACAGTGACTTCAATTTGCTTTGCAATGACTACTCGATCATAAATGCTCGGGCAAGGCAAGACTGAGATGATTTGATAGCCTTGAGCTCATGGCGTCCATTTATTTTGTTTTTTTTTCGATTGGTATAACTGTAATACTTCACCACAACGCGGGGAGCAACTCGACATAATTAATACTATATAACGTAAGACAGACATACCGCTGATCTTGATTTTGTATATACATGGCACCCTCACTTTGAGTCACCTTTTCTATTTTCGAATAATCTCCAGTAGCGTGCATAATAATAATTAATGTAGATTATATAACTGCAGTAGTGGAAGTTAGAGCAAACTGTTAGGTGTAGCATAGTCTATTAAATTTGGTTTTAGTTTTCTTTTTCTGGGGTTTACCCCTTATGTTTGTCTCTCTACTGATTTTCATTTTGAAATGTTGTCGTGACCCAATCTCGATCAGCCTGAGAGATAGCCTCTATTTGACAACCATTATTTGAGAAAAATAAAGTTTTGAATAGTGATTTTTAAAAGAATATATGGTTAAAAAGTAGGAAAAAATTTTAGATTTACGTTTAGATTATTTTATTGTGTGAATGTGTGTTTGAAAATGAGTATGCTGGAAATTTTTTTGAAAATAATGATTGTTAAACAATGGCCTAATAGCGGTAAAAAAAAAAAGGTTTTTGCAAGTTGGATTTCTAGATCTAGCAATAGTTGGTCTTGCCTTTACACAATTCCGTGTGTTCTTCTTGTTGGGTTTATTAATTTGTTATTGTGGACGCATATATGTAAATAACCATATACAAAACTAGTGGAAATTACACACACCAGAATTTTAAACTTCCAATTTCAAAATTCAGATTTACAAGTTTTTATTTCAAAAAACAAATAATAATTAAAATATTAAAAAATAATTATATTATAAAATTAAATATACATATTTATTCTACACACAGCCATACACACCAAAACCCTAATTATTTCATCTTCTCAATTTTCTCTCTTCTCTCTCTATCCTCCCTTCTCTCTCTACTCTACCTCTCATTCTCTCTACTTCACTATCGCCCCCATTTTCTCTCTTCTTTCTCTTCTTTATCTCCCATTCTCTCTATCACACCGTCGTCACTAGACGAGAAGACATCTGAGCAACTCAGCTCGAGATCGCGAACCATTGTCTATAGTAATCTGCTTCCTAGCGATCTGTTGTACAGCCGCTACAATGACTTCGTCCTATACAACGATCTGCGAAGCACCGCATAGTGGTAGCTGTTCAATGGTGTTGGTGTATTGTTGCATTGTGGGCTTTTGTTTGTGGTGGTGACGGTGCATCATGTTGATGGCGGTGTGCGTTGGGATGCAAGGTGGTAGTGGTGTAGATGTTGGGTGCAACACATTGTGGTCGACAGTGGTAGAGTGTAGATGGTGGTCACGGTAATGGATTTGAGGAAGTGGTTGTTGTGTTGGCGCGATGATGTAGGCGATGTTGGTGAGGTTATGGGATGGTGGATGTGGTTTTGGTTGTGGCGATGGCAATGGCAATGGCAATGGGTTTGTCACAGTGATGGTGAAATGGCGTGATGATGTGGTGGTGTTTTTCTGCAATGTGTTGATTATTGAGGTGGTTGTGTAGCCATCGGGAGGTTCTGGTGGTGGTTCTGGCGGGGAAAATGGTGGTGCTGTTCCTGGAGGGAGTGGTGCATTGGCGATCACAAGTATTGGTTGTGTTCACACATTTTTTGATTGATTGTGACCATTAAATTGGTTAATCTGTGACCAATAAACAATACATGACCAATGAAAAAGATAAATTGTAACCAAGAAATAACGTGTGGTCTAAATTTTTTTAATTTGTAATCGATAATTTAACAATTTGTGATCGTCTACTAAGTTGTTACTTATAATATTTGTAATTTGTGATCGATAAATAAATTGTAGCGTATAAATTTTTTATTTGTAACCGATGAACAAATTGTGATCTACAAAATTCTAATTTGTGACCGTAGAATAATTTGTTAACATATAAAATTTCTGTTTGTGACCGAAATATATTATGTACCTAATTGAATTGATAGATTTGTGATCGGTGAATAAATTGTGACGTATAAATTTTTGATTTGTGATCGTAAAATAATTTGTAACATATAAAAATTGTAATTTGTGATCAATTAATAATATGTGACCAATTATATAGAATTTGTGACTAAATTATATGAAATTGTGTATATTTAATTAATAAAGTATATGTTTAATTAATTTATCAATAAAATTTGAAAAAGTCATAGATTTAAATTTTTAAACATTGATCTCTTAAATTTGAAATTGGTGAAGCTTAACCTCTTAATTATGTAATCTTCCCATAAAACTATCTTAAAATTGAGCCCATTTAAATTGATCTAATAAATAATTAAATTGTTGGGTTTATGATATCTAAATAAAGTGATGACGAGATTATATGTGTAGAGACTGAATCCATTAGGATTGTATTTGACGATGCACTAAATACATATGGAAACTATAAATAAGGTTATGATCATCAATTCATATGCAACTTTTCATTCTTTTTGTCATCACATCAACAGAAGTATTAATAGAAAAAGCATATTGAAGAGGAAGCTCAATAAACTCACAATCAAAAATCTAGATTACAATCAAGAATTAAGCAAAAAGATTGGAGCAATTAAATTGAAAAACAAGACAATCAAGATTATAGAGAAAAAAAATAAAAATTAAAAACAAGAACTCAAGAATCAAAAAAGCTAACAATCAAGATTCAAGATCCGAAATCAAAATACAATAATAAGAAATTATTCCCAAAGAATTAAAGTATGTTCCACATTATTAATTTTTTTATGATTCGACATGGAGGACCTTGATAATAAAGTAATTAGGTTTTCAAGTTTTAAGTTTTAAAGTTTCATAATATTTCTACAAATGGTATCAAAGATAACTTCATATTAAACATTTAAGAATCAAGAATTTTAGGGTTAAAATTCATACTTTGGATTTCGCAATTTTTCGGGATGTGAATTTTAGCCTTAAATTTCGAGATTTTAAATTTTGAGAATTTTTTTTTTGTAAAAAAATAAAAATAAAAGATAAGGATTAAGGGACAATCAATTTCAAATTTTGGTACTTAATACTTATTTTAGATTACTAATTTTCTAAAATAGATTAGTTGAAACAACATGTTACCAGAGTGACATCTCTTGCCTAAATTAATTTATTTGGAATATTAGGAAGGTTGTGTGTGCAATTTTTGACCGGTCCAAATGAAGGTTAATATTTGGTCGAATTATTTATACACGTGATGATAAATATGTAACAGTTGTAAAGTTTTATATTATGTAAACATTGAGTCGGTCCAAAGATAGACTTGATATTTGATTGGATTTATTGTTAATATTTGATTGCTATACCAAAAGTGTCATTTACATGTTGGTATTTCTGTTCAAAACCAAATATCAATGTTGTGCTCGGTCTCTTATGATGAAGTTCACCATTATTTGAAATAATTGATTGTTCAATACATATTCCTACATGAACATGTTATTTAGGGTTAAGTTCTCTATTCGGTTAATCCATCTATTTGTACAATAGCTGTCATAATAATTCAATTTTTGTGTTTAAACCAAAGTTTAAGGGTTGGAAAAAGAACATTTGTATCATTCTTTTGTGGCATCGATCTAGACCTTGCATTAAGGACTGAACAATCCACTAATTTTAAGGATAAAAGTTCTGCTAATAAAAAGGGACTTAGATGAGTGGAATCGTTCAAGCCGCATAAGTTTTATGATCATAAAAGCGTGGAATTCCAGCAACATTCGGGGCACTGTGTCCGATGAGGTAACTACTGCCAATGAATTTCTTAAAGAATTAAAAAATGCTTTGCAAAAGACAGTAAGGTCGGAACTAGCACGCTTTTAGCGAATTTAGTTTCACTAAAGTATAAGGGTAAGAAAACATAAGGAAGTACATGATGGAGATGTCTCATCTTGCTTCAAAACTAAAAGCATTAAAGGTTGAGCTGTTTGATGACTTGTCTGTGCATTTAGTTTTGATTTCAATTTTTGCACAATTCGACTAATTTAAAGTCAGTGACAACTGTTAAAAGGGAAAATGGACTCTTAATGAGCTCATTACATATTATGTGTAAGAAAAAGAAAGGCTAAAGCATGATAAAACAGATATTACTCACTTTGCAAGTATATCTAAGGACAAGTTATAAAGTATTAGAAAAATGCATCCGATTTTGTTCAAAGTAAATAGCGAAAGTCTGAAAATGATAAATCTAGCTATTACTTTTGTGAAAATCTAGGATACATAAAGAGACTGTACTAAATAGCACGTTGGTCATGTAAAAAAAAAAAGCACACTTCTCACTTTGGTTTGTTTTGAGGTTAATTTAGTCTCAATACCTAAACACATTTAGTGGAAAAAATTCTGGTGCCACCACTCACATAAGTGTGTCTATGCGAGTTTGATTGAACAGCCAAAAGTCAATTGATACTAAAAGATTCATCTATATGGAGCAATGGCAACTCAGTTAAGCTTGATGCTATAGGGACTTTTAGGTTATTATTAAAGACTGATTATGATTTAAACGTGAAAGAGTTATTTGCGGTACCATCTTTTAGACAGAATTTGGTTTCTATTTCTATATTGGACAAATTTGGTTAATCTTATTCAATTGAAAATAGTCGGTTTGATCTTTTCTTAATTAAAATATTTTGGATACCAGTTCTTTATCCGATTACGATAACCTATATTTGCTTAATATGGTGGCCTCTTACAAAGAAATCTTGCATGTGAATTCACATGGTATTAAACATAAATTAACCAATGAGAATTTTACTTCATTATGGCACAAACGATTAGGTAATATCTCTCAAAAAAGAATGAAAAATCTTGTGTCAAGATGAATTCTTGATTCCATTATTTTTTAGATTTAAGTGTTTATGTTAATTATATTAAGGAAAAACAAACATACATAAAGAGATTAGGTGCCAATAGGATTTCGAACATCTTAGAACTAATTCATACGGATATCTGTGGGTCATTCAATTCAGCTTCTTGGAATGACCAATAATAATTTATTATGTTCATAGACGATTTTTTTCACTATGGCTATCTATATCTCATCTAAAAGAAATCTCAAATACTGGACATGTTAAAAGCATACAAGGTTGAGGTTGAAAAACAACTACGTAAAAAAAATTTAACAAGTCATATCTTACCATAATGGTGAATAATGTTCCTGATATGATCCGGGATGCTCTAGCAATTATCAAGAATCCGAAGCATGTTGGAGAGAGATTTGAGCCAAGTCAGAGACTTCAAAGAGATGATAAAATCTTTACATTTACATGTTTGAGTAAAGGAGTCCATAATATCGAAGTTAACATGCCAATGAACAAGTTTGGTGAAGGGGGCGAGGTCGATAATCAATTGGATCAACACGAAAGTTATTTACTGGTTTTTAGTATCATATTCGGGCATGTTTTTGACATGGTAAATGGTTGAATTGGAGGATTATGTCTGAATCAAAGTTGTAGCCCTTTAAGTAATCTTTCCAAGGCATTTTGAATCATTTTAATTGGATATCGGTAGAGAAAGTTATGACCAAAATATTTAAAGATGTCAAGAGTAGACGGGAATTTTCCGAGAATTTTCCCAGTTTCCTATTTAGACTCAAATACTATCTTTTTAATATCTTTTAGCATACTTTGAGCCCAATTTCGTGGCAACTAGGTTTCTTTCATACTTTAGTACAAATAGTATTTTCATTCGTTGTAAACAGAAGACTTTTATTATTTTCAGAGATAAAACACAATTTGTGAGTTTTTTTCTCCATATTCTTGGTGTCTTAAACTTATAATTTTGAACTTATAGTTTTTTTTCTTGGTACGAGTCGGGTTGATCTTTGCGCGACGTGATTTCTAGCTTTCTTGGGTGGGTTCCATCTTGTTCGTAGGTTCTCAAGATCAATTTTTGGCTAGGTTCACATCAGTTGGTATCAGAGTTTGGATCTAGACTTCGGGTCATCTATCCTTTACTTTCAGTGATTTATTTTATTGTTTGAGTCAAAAGAATATTCAGATTTGTTATTCTTGTTTTGGGTCCTTATTTTTCTTGGTATTTGCCTCTAGATTTGTATTTAGTTGTTTATTGAGTTAGTAAAAAAAAGTTCAAAAAAAAATGTGTTACTGTTTACGTCATTACTATTCACGACATGAAAATTTAAAAAAAAAAAGAGTCTCTACACTTTGAACATCTAGAGGCAAAGCAAAACAAAAACAAATATCAATTTTGAGTCATTTTGTTTCTTTTCCTTGAACTTGAATCATTACCTCAGTCTGTACTGTTTCTTTTCTTGAACTTGAGTCAATTACCCAGTCCGTACCAAAGATTCGATTGATTATTCGAGACTTGTACTTGTGTTGGTGTTCGCTGTGGGAATTGTGATCCAATTGATTGAGACCGGTTATTTCTCGAGCCATTGAGGAAGGAGGACGAGCGGTAAAAGCCAATCTCGAATGAAACACGTGAGGTACATTTATTTGTTTTCTGTTATTTCCTTTCATTTAAATTCTTGTTATTTACTTAATTACAAATGGGCGTTATGACTAGAGATGAGACGGAAGTGGTGCCTAAGGGGTTTATTGCGGAGTTTAGGGATAGTATGCAGGCTATTCATCATAAGTTTGATCAATTGGTTTTGGCGATTAAACGAATTGTGGTGATGTAGGTAGGTCTGAAACTTTGATTGGGAGTCGGTAGCGAGAGACGCCCCAAAGGGTTCCTCGTGGAGATAGAGGAAATAGGAGTGAACAAAGGAGTAGACCTATTGTTGGAGTTGGTGTAGATATGAGGAATGTATGTAAAGAGGAGCTTAAGGAGCGTCGTAATGTATGTAATAGAGTTAGGAAACCTGTAGTGAAGGAGGCTTGGGTGTTGTTGTGTGATTTCCATAAACCTATCAGCGTGGCTGATGTTGAGTAGCTATGGGAAACGATATTTCAAACTAGATGTCATGTTGATAGCAAGTTATGTAGTTTGACTATTGATGGAAGTAGTTGTGTAACTATTGTTAGCGGTGGGCTTGTCGAGAAACTTGGGTTGACTGCAGTAAAACATCTAAAACCTTATAAACTATGTTGGTTAGGTGAATGTGAAGAGCTTAGGATATGTGAGCAGGTGTTGATAAGTTTCTCGATTGGGAGGTACCACGAAGAGATGTTATGTGATGTCGTTCCTACGTATGTCGGGCATATACTATTGGGTAGGCCATGGCAGCATGCTAGGAAGGTGAAATATGATTAGTGCAAAAATATGTATAGCTTTACTAAAGATGGGAAGCCTATTATTCTTGCATCGTTGACACCACAACAGGCTTATAAAGATAGAATCCAATAAAAGGGTGATCGAGAGAAAGAAAATAAATAGTGGAAAAAGGAGAGCAAGAGAGAAGAGAATAAGGTGGCTGAAAGTGAATGAAAAAGAGTAGGGCACAAGAGAGTGAAGAAAAAAATAGAAAGGTGTCAACAAAAATAGAAGAGCCACAAGAGAGAAAAGAAAAAGAGTATAAAAATGAAAGTGGAGAGGTGGCAAAAAATGAGGAGGAGCCACGAAAGAAAAAAGAAGTGAGCTTTCAGAGAAAAAAAGAAAAATCAGAAGTGAGCTTACATGAGAAAAAAATGAGTGTGAAGGGGCTTTAGTGAGAACTAACAATCCCTCCCCCATTTTCGATTATTCTCTTTTGTAGGAATTCAAGGAATTACTCCATGGATGACTACTTTGTGGTGAGCCATACATTGAGAATCCAACTGGAGCAATGCAAATGGAAGCTTTGAAGAGTAAGGATGAAGAGGTGCTGAGTAGAGTTATGGTAACATATTAAAACTTTACACCTAAGATAGAGAATGGGCTGGTGTGTAGAAATAGTTTTCCATATAGGACATGTACTTTTGCAAATGCTGATGCATCCAATCATTCTGTGAGTATAATAAGTCCATTGTCCAATACATTCATGGAGAATGCATTGTTTGTTCATGATATATACTTACTACATCATCAGATTCTAGCATGTCACACGGAGTTATTCATATATGCTACACAATTAGATTGCATTATCGGGAGTTGTAGGCAAGTGTGTTTAAGTTTATATCCTGATTTTCTTACCTATCTTAGATTGGATTTATGGAATGTGTTAGAATTAGGTGTAATGTCTACTTATTTCATTCCATGCGTCAATTTAATGAGAGGTTTTAATCTACTAACACTGTTCAATTTAATATCTTCATTTGTTGTTAGTATTGGATTTTATGAGAAACAGAAGATCCTTTATTACACATATCAATGTAGCCAAGGGATCCATCGAGGCGTGTTTTGTTTGATTCAGGCATTGTGGCATGGGTGAACATCCATACAAGGCGAAAACGAGTTCAAAAACGGTCCAAACGTCTTCTTAGGGGAGATGGATCATTCCATATCCTTGCATTGATCAAGAATGCAGGCTACCGTTTACTTCTAATGGGTAAGTCGGTAACATTTACTCCTTTTGAGGATGCTAATGTTGCTTCATTTGATGCAGGTCCGGATTTGAGGACGAATCCTCTTGAAGAGGGAAAGTATGATATGATTCGGGATGCGCCAGCAATTATCAAGAATCCGAAGCATGTTGAAGAGAGATTTGAGCTAAGTCTGAGACTTCAAAGAGATGATAAAATCTATACATTTACATGTTCGAGCAAATGAGTCCATAGTATCGAAGTTAACATGCCAAGGAACAAGTTTGGTGAAGGGGGCAAGGTCGGAAATCAATTAGATCAACACGAAAGTTATTTACTGGTTTTTAGTATCATATTGAGACCTTTTTTGACATGGTAAATAGTCGAATTAGAGGATTATGTCTTAATAAAAGTTGTATCCTTTTAAGTATCTTTTCAACGCACTTTGAATCACTTCAATTGGACATCGGTAGAGAAAGTTATGGCCAAAATATTGAAAGCTATCTGGAGTGGATGGGAGTTTTGTGAGAATTTCCCAGTTTCCTATTTAGACTCAAATACAATCTTTTTAATATCTTTTAGCATATTTTGAGCACAATTTCGTGGCAACTAGGTTTCTTTAATACTTTAGTATAAATAGTATTTTCATTCATTGTAAACAGAAGACTTTTATTATTTTGAGAGATAAAACATAATTTGTGAGTTTTTTCCTCCATATTCTTAGTGGCTTAGACTTATAATCTTGAACTTATCAAAAGGTTTCATAGTCCTTTTGTGGCGTTCTCACTTCACGGTTCTTATTCCGCGTAATCAACATGTCAGATTTCTCACGCAGAATCTCAGTTCTTGGTACAAGTCTCGGGTTGATCTTTGCGCGACGTGACTTCTAGCTTTCTTGGGTTGGTTCCATCTTGTTCGTGGGTTCCCAAGATCAATTCTTGGTTGGGTTCTCATCAGTTCTAGAAAAAAAAACTCAATAACCTCAATAACAAATGCCATAAAGAAATCCACTATAAAAAGGAGAAAGGCAATTTCCATTGACTTTATAGTCTTTCTCCAAAAAAATAAGGATGTCATGGATTGATGGAAGAAGAACTAATCAATCAACTTTCATCAAGCCATGCAAATGAATAATTCTAAAGAGTGGATTGATGTCATGCATAAAGGGATAAAGTTCATAAGTAACAATGACGTTTAGGAACTCAACACATTGCATGAAGGTGTGAAACCCATTGGTTATAACTAAAAATTTAAAATTAAGAGGGATTCAAATGGTGATGTGGAGAGATATGAGGTGCGTCTTATTGCAAATGGTTTTACTTAAAATGAAGGCATTGACATTAAAGAGACTTTTTCTCCAGTTTCTATGAAATACTCTTATCGGACACATTTGTGACAAGTTTTGTTCTTAAGCTACGTCAGATAATTTACAAATTAAAAAATCCATCTATTAGCTTAAATTGGTTTCCCATAATGGAATCACAAATTCATCAAATAATTATATCATTTGGTTTTGAGATGAATTCAGTTAATGATTGTGTATATCACAAGTTCAGTTAGAGTAAACATATTTTTTGATATTGTATGTGCGATAGCATACCACTTACCTGCAATGATATGAGCTTATTGCACGAAACCAAGAATTTTTTATCATAAAATTTTGAAATGAAATATTTTTTGGTGATACCTCTTTTGTATTAAGGATATTATCACAAAAGAGTTTTATCAATAAGGTTCTTAAAAATATGGGATGCATGAATGAAAATCCAGTGATACTCCTACAACTAAGGAAGCTAACTTCAGTCTCAATCAATACCCTAAGGATGAATTCAAAGAAAAGGAAATACATGAAATTCTCTATGTTTCAGCAGTTGAGAGTTTAATGTGTACTTAGGTTTGCACAAATCCGGATATAGCATTCATTGTTGAAATGTTAGGTAGATATTTAATTAACCCTGGGATGGAAATTTGGAAAGCAGCCATTAGGTTATTTGGTATCTATAGAAAACTAAGGATTACACGATCACATTCAGGACAATCGACCAATTGGAGATCATTTGATATTTTGATTCAGATCATGGAATATGACTACAAAATATTATCACTAGGCTGCATATTTTGGATGGATTTGAAAGACTGCTTTAGTTATTTTATGACATAGCAGTCATGTATTCCAACAAGAGCTTGATAATGTCAAAATTTATAGATATTAAGTTTCTAGTTGACAAGGAAAGAATTCAGAGTGGTTAGGTTTCTATAAATCATATTAGGACAAACACCATAATCATGAATATATTTATTAAATAGCTACCACATAAAGTCTTTCATGAGCATAATATTCACATGGGTGTTGTATCTTTTGATGATATTCCAGTTTAGTCAAAGTTTGTATCCAAATGTTGTCCGTTTTAGACATATTTTTTTATCCATAGATATTTGATTTATTTCAGAAATAAAGTATTCAATTCAGTTCCACTTTAATTAAAGTTTTATGGTTGATCTTATTAAAAAATAAGGTAAGACCAATTAGAAATAGGCATGTTTGGATCACATTACATGCAATTTTCATGTTACACATCCACACTTGATCTGTGTCATTTGACTATGTTGATATACGTGATCATTGATGATTTAGTTATAATATTCGTAATGAAGACCGCTTTGATCATATATTGATATAATTACTGGGTGAGATTTTTTAGAGATGCTTTTGGTTATGATAGCAAAAGTTTTGACATCATAAGATTATACACATTTATAAGGTAACATATGTGGCTCAAGTGGGAGATTGTTGAGTTTATTAATTTGTCATTGTGGGCCTACATTTGTAATTAATTGTGTATAAAAATATCTTAAAGTTGAGCATAATTAAAGTGATCTAATAAAGAATTAAATGTTGGGCTTAGGGCATCTAAATAAAGCGTAAGCCAGATTATATGTGTAGAGACTAGATCCAGTATGGTTGTTTTTTACGATGGAGCAAATACATACGAAAACTATAAATAGAGTTATAATCTCCAATTCATATGCAACTTTATTCTTTGTGTCATCCCATCAACACAAGAATTAATAGAAAAAACATATCGAAGAGGAAGATCAAGAAATCCACAATCAAGAATTTAGATTATAATCAAGAATCAAGAGCAAGAATTGGAGCAATTAAATTGAAGAACAAGACAATCAAGATTATGAAGTAAGAAGTAAAAATCAAGAACTCAAGAACCAAAAGAGCCAACAATCAAAATTCAAAAGTCAAAATCCAGTAATAAGAAATTATTCCCAAAGAATCAAGGTAGGTTCCCATTATTCATTTTCTTGATGCTTTGACATGGAGGATATTAACAATAAAGTAATTAGGTTTTCAAATTTTAAAGTTTAAAGTTTCATAATTTTTCTACGCTTTTGTTAGTTGACAATTGTTGTATATGTTTATTCACTATTGTTGCTCATCTTCACAAGGGAAGGAATCCATTTGTTGTCTTAGAGGTTCAAAATTGTAGTGGATGAGATAATTGACTAATTGTTCAACAATATAAACAACTTGCTTCTTTTAAAGATTGCGGACCAATTGTACAATTTCCCATTTTTGCACAAGTTTTTATGGCTGCATTTTTTTAGCAGGTCCATTATATGATTTGTATCCATTTTCCTATGAGAAAATTTCATAATGAAAACAGTTTAAGAATACAATTTCAAATTAACAAACTTATAATTTTTTTTAAGAAATTAATGTTGACATATGGTTAATCTGAAACCTCGAAATTTTGATTATAACAAACAAGTTGGTCTTATTTATTAACAAGTTGAATTCAAGTGATTATATGCGCTCAAAAGAATATTGATCAATGACCATCAAAAGAGCAAAAGTTATCATCACAAATCGAACCCTTGAAGAAAGTCAAGATCGAAGTCACATTCAAGAAATCAAGAACCAAACTTTGGAGTAAGACCAAATACTTGTTTTCTTATAAAAAATGTGAAGGTACTAACACCTTGATATATGATATGAATGGCAATAGCTCAAAACCATTCCATGCATTAAAAAGTGATTTGAATACTATAGTTTGATCAAGTGAAAAATGACTTTAAAAGATTAACTTTTGGACTTGAAAAATAATATTTCATCTTAAAAGGTTAGTGAAAAATGCTCACCAAAAGACTATACTTTTCAAAAGTCTCAAATTAAAATAAACGAGGTCAAAAGAGTGGACTGCTATCCTTGTGGTCAACTGGCCCAAGGCGACGGTCGACTGAAAAATGCCGATCGATAGAAAAATCCCTAATGATCCAAAATTTAACCTTTTTGACTTGTGATTTTTCATGTACAAACATTCATTTTGATCATCCGGAAACTAGCGGCCGACCGGACCAGTCTTCCGATTTGACAGAAATTTTTGACATTTTTCATCTCTATAAATACCAACTCTCTTATCATTTATAACAACTCTAGAGCATTCAATTGAATTTCATGTGAGCTAAAATTGCATTGATTTCTCACGTTATTTATTATTATCAAATCATTCTAACTTTGAAAAACTTTTGATTGATCTCAATTTTGAAAATCATTTCATTCATTAAAGTTTCTCAAATCTAACTCTTGAGTTTCATTCATTGCTATCTATCAAAATGTTAGCCTACTTCTCTTCTTATACTTAACTTTGATTTTATCATTCATTAGAGGAGAATATTTCATTTGTAAATTCATTTGAATTGTGGGTCATGTTGAGGTCCCGAAAAACTCAATGTTGTAAAATGATTGGTGTTCATTGCTTGTAAGTTACCGAAAGCTTTGTAAAGGGTTGGATTACACCACAGTTAATCAACATAGTGAAACTGGCCATACTCGTGCCGGAGAGCTTGGTAATGGAGGACGTAGATCATTGCGTTGGATCGAACCTCTATAAGTATATCGTTTGCACTCTTTATCACTCTTTACTTATTCTCTTCATATTTGTGTTTGCTATTTAAATTACTCTATCTTGTATTACGCACTTAGCTTTAAGTTAATTTCTCGAAAAAGATTTAGAAACCAATTCACCCCCTCTCGGTTAGCTATTCTTGGACTTTCAATTAATCGATTCGTGATTGTGACATGTTATGATAAATGATTGTGACATATAAACTGTGTGATTGTGGCTTAACCCCTGTTTGAATAATTTTTTTGAAAAAACATCGTTTTAAATAGTGAATTTTTGGAGATAATGTGGTAAAAAATAGAAAAAAAAATTGGATTTACGTGTAGAATATTTTATTGTGTGAATGTCTGGTTGAAAATGAATACATAGAAAAAAGAGTTTTAAAAGAATGAGAGATAAATATGAACTTAATATGATGTTTGATTGTGACCTAATCTACACGAGTCCTGTTAATATATTATTGTGTGGATTGTGATTTAAACTTTTTGTCTCGACGTTTGTAACTAAGAGTTTACTAGTGTGTGACCTCTAAATTCCTTTTTTTTTTGTTATCTTTTACATTTCTCAAGTAATTATGACAATTAGTTTCATGATAAATATATTGCTACAACTATTTTTATTCTCTCTCTCTCTCCCCAACATGAGAAAAAAATTTAATAGGATTGTTTTAAATGCATAAATGGCAGGACTAAACATTTCAATTGTGACACCGCAAACTCTGAATCACTCAAATCACGATATCTCAACATTCGATATCGTAAGAGAGAGAAACAAGTTGGTGACAAGATTCACTAAAATATTAATGCGTCGTGATTTAAGTAGGTGTTAACTCCTCTAATTGCCTCAAAGAGGAGAGGAGACAATTTGTACACGAGTTATGTTGTTCCAGATGTTGTTGTTGACTAGGCGTTTGAGCTGTACATTAAATGCCTTGAAAATAAAGGTAGATGAGGTGATGCTACGTACCTCATCGCCTCAGACATGAACATGGGAGACGTGGTACTCACCTCGAGAATGAGTACTTGAGGGCCGTTTTACTTAGCTGGCACTCATGTGATTTACCACCTATGTTTAGTACAGATTAAAATCAGATTTTTAGTAAATTTTAATAGAAGTTAATAAAACGAGGGATCTATAAAGTATGTGATTAAAATTAAAATTAATTATTAATTTTGATTTGAATTAAAATCTAGATTATAATTGGTACCAAACATGGTTTAATAAATGTTTTATGCCAAAAGACCAATTTCAGTTTGACTAAATTTTGATTAGATAGAAAAATTTCCCTATTCCATTTAGGACAAAAGGGCACTAGTCACTGGAGATTTTTTTAGCGACCTTAATCTACCACTTTAATTTACTGTTTGCGTGTTAAAAATGTTAAACTGACAATAAAATAGTGAATAGATCGTTATCGGTATGCCCCTACTTGGCTCCAATTTTTTGTTTTTTTTCCTCGAATTCATTTTAATCGGTTTATAATTTTTTAATCACATATATTAATCAATTTTGTCGAAATATATTAAAATTTTATTTTTATTTAAACTAAACATTAATATGTTTCATTTCTCAACCTAGAAAGAGAAAATTACCTAAAATCCTTCTTTTCAAAATTACAATTCAAAAATAAGGGGATAAAGTTTTACAATTCAAAAATCAGGTGGTAAATAGAATTATTGATTAATATTATAAAACTAAAAATTAATTTATATACACCCCACCCACCCCACCCCACTCTACCCACACCTTCGATTTTAAATCCGTAAACCATCGATTCGAATTAGTTCACTTCTCTCTTTTTTTCTCCTCGCTGCAGACCACCGTCGACATTGCACAAACAGAATTCATGGTCACCAGATACTGTACGAGAAGAGGCATGGACGAATAGGAAGAAAAACTATTGGATGAAGCAGGGTAAATTCAGTGTCACAGACGATGATTTGGAAGAGCTCCGGGTGTGCTTTGAGTTGGCGTTCAACTTCGATTCGCCCGATTTGGATCCAAAATCGTCATATGCTTTTCCAGCGTTAGGGCTTTACCATGCTGTGAATCAGCAGTCCAATAATAGCTTTTCTCGGTCTTCGTCTTCTATTTCTAATTGTGATTATGTGTCATTTGTTGGAAGCCCTAGCTCCATTTTCGATCAAGGTAACTTCCCCTTAATTACATTTGTTAAATATTATTTTAAATAATAATTGTAATTTTGATTCATCTTTTTTCTATTTTATGTAATGTACATTAAATTTTAATGGGTGCATGTGGTAAAGAGGGTTGTTGTGCGATGTTGTGGTGGTATTGTTGGTGGTGGTGATAATTGATTTGATGTGGATGTAATGGTCGTTGTGGCGGCGGCAATGCTATAGGTTGTGCTTATGGCTATAGAGTTGGTACAGGCGGTAGTGTTGGTGGGCAAGGTGTAGCGGTTTTAGTGAGTTTGTGTTGCAGGCGATGGCGGTGTTTGTGAGTTGTCTATTGCTTCGAATCCAGGCAACACTGCTTCTAGTTCTTTTTCCAGATCGGTTGCTTTGATTCCACCGGAGCACCATCAACGCTGGGATCATGATGCCTCCGATTGATATGGGATCACTATCTTGGTCTTTCATCAACATTAATACAAGACCTGCCCACTGAAAAATCATCAATGCCTCCAATTGTTAAATTGGAGGGCTATTGGCAGCAGGTTGAGCAAGCTTAGGATTTTGAGAGTAATGATCAATTGTATAGAAATTTGTAAACAATTTTCGTATCTTCTTAGGCTTCAATGGTGTTGAGTTATTGCAGTACTTCGTTTGTAATTGTAGTTATAATACTTCGGCTTGAGTTATTGCAATACTTCATAGTATAATCCGTAATTGTATGCCACCATATTTTGTCTATGTTTGATCGAAGTTGGTCTTCCTAATTTCTTGATGGTGTTGGTCGTAAATTTGAGTTAAAGGTGACAGTGGTGGTGCATTGGAGGTGATGGTGGTAATGATTGGTGGTGGATTGTGGTACTTGTTCGTGGTGTAAGTGTATTTGTTTGTGGAGACCATTTGTGACCAAATATGTGTTTATTGTGATTGGTTGTGACCAATTGTGATTGATTGTGATCAATTATGTGTTAATTGTGACCGATTATGACTCGTTGTGACCAATTATGTGTTAATTGTGACTTGATCACATACTGTCACAATTAAGATTTATTTGATCACAGACTGTCACAATTATTACAAATTTGGTCACAATAAGTTACGGATGACACATGTTAGTGACTTGATACTTTTAATTTTTGAAAATTCTTTGCAAGGTAGGGGTGGGGTAGGTGGATCCATGGATTTTGGGTGTGATTTCCAGTTTTTAATATTTAAAATTATATCAATAAAATAAATAAGTTGTTACTAATAAATAATATTTTGTCTATGTTTGATCGAAACTGGTCTTGATGGTGTTGGTTGTAAATTTGAGTTGAATGTGGTAGTGGTGATGAATTGGAGGTGATGGTGGTAATGACTGGTGGTGGATTGTGGTGCATTGGAGGTGATGTAAGAGGATTTGTTTGTGGTGGTCATTTGTGATTAAATATGTGTTCATTGTGATTGGTTGTGACCAATTCTGTATTAATTGTAATTGATTATGACCAATTTTGTGTTGGGGGTGTGGTTTCCCGTTTTTAATATTTGGAATTTTTTTTGGAAAGTAAGATAGGATGGTATGATTTTCAATTTTGAATTTCTGAAAAAAATTTATGAGGTGGGTGGGGGTGGAGGTAAGGGTCGGTCCGGGAGAGGTGTGATTTTCATGTTTGAATTTCTGGAATTTTTTGGTGTAAGTGGGATAGGGAGTGGCCGTGTGGGGTGAAGTGTGTGTGTATATATATATATATATATATATATAATATAATTGGAGTTAACTACTGAATTTTGAAATAATTTAATAAGTTTATTAGTTTTGAAATGTGATTTTAATAGGAAGAATTCAAATTTTAGGTGCTAACTTTAACACAATTCAATTTTCAAGTATCAAGTTTCAAAATGTAAAACTTAGGTATTTATTAATTAATTATTAAATAAACTTATTAAATATTTAATTCTAATATAATATAATTAACTCACCCTACCTCTACCACCCCTATCGTTCTGGAGACTATTCTGGCCACCACTCTTCTCCGACGATCATTTCGACGACTACTCCGATTCCGACAATTTATACAATATGGTCACAGATTCACAATTTAGATAGTCACATATTATTTTTCAGTCACAAATAATAATTTTTATACGTCACAGATTATTTTACAGTCACAATTCAAAAAATTTGTAGGTCACAACTAATTCGTTAGTCACAGATTTCAACATTAGTTGATCACAGATCAAAATTTATAGGTCACACAGTCACATATTTTCAAATTAATTGGTCACAGATTTTTTCACGGTTACAGATTATATAAATTTTAGGTCATAGATAACAAAATAATTGGTCACGGATTATATTTTTAGTCACAAATTACCAGATTTTAAGATCACATATTATATTTTTAGTCACAAAATCAAAATCACAAAACTCTTCATCCCGTCGCCACGACTACAACCACCACCAATAAAAACAATACCACGAACACAACATCACCACCATCAAACGAGTCTGAACCTACTAACCCACCACACACTCCGCGCGTGGTCAAAAACCACACACCGCTATAGCCACCACAGCCATCGCCCCAAATTTTCAGCGCACAACCAGATCCGCAGTCAAATACCACTACAACTAGCATCAACACCACCACCGCACCTCGACGCAACACCATCACCACAACTCCACTCCGCTGGCTGTCGTTCACTGAACACACACCCACAACACAAACCACCAACCGTCAAAGTCAGACGCCCAACGGCAGTCACAGTACCTGCCGGTACCGTCACCCAAACACCATCAAAACCATCCTTTTTCTCCTAAACTTTAGCTTCGCCGACACCACCACGCAGCTACGACCTTCTCTTTCTTCAGTCAACAACAGAAACTCACACAAAGAAAAAAAAAACAAAGAAAACATACAGTCACCCGCCGCCTCCACCTATTCCTACAACTTACCACAACACCTATTTTTCCCCAAACCCCGCAACAGCCACAACCAGCCACAAACCTTGCTCCAAAACTTCAGGCGAGCCCACCATCATCTGCGCTCTTATTCCTGCAAAAAAACCATCGTCGGCACCCGTGCTTCACATCGTAGCCTGAATTCGCAGACCTCCATCTGACCGACGCTGCCGCGAACTGTAACAGTGTTGCGACGTTGCTGCAGTGAGAGGGAGAGGAAGAAGGGCAGTGGGAAGGGGAGGGAGAAGGGACGGTGGTGGTGGAGACGGCGAGTGAGAAAGTGGAGACATGAATAGATTGGGAGGGATTACAGAGAAATGAATTAGTTTAGGGTTTGAATAGATTAAGTGCTTAATATTTAAAATAAAATACCTGATTTTTGAATAAATAAATTGTAAACCTGATTTTTAAAAACTAATGTTTAAACACCTGATTTTTTATGATTTCCCATTTTATAATATGTAGGATTTATGTATAAGGGAAAAATTCATATTTAATGTGTATTCTTTACCTCAATTCAAAAGTAAGGTAAATAGTTTGAAAATTCAAAAATCAGGTATGGATTTAATTAATTAAAAATATTTATTAAATAACGATAATAAAGTCACAGTTTGTGACTAATGGTCACAGATTCATAATTATAAGTTACAGATTTACTTACTGGTCACATATCGTTAAATTTTTTTTATCAAAGATTATTTCGAGATCGCATATCAAAAAAATTGTGCGTCACAGATTATTTCGAGGTCACAGATTTTTGAATTAGTTGGTCACATATTATTTTTTAGTCACGTATTATTAAATTTTTAGGTCACAATTGAGTAATTGGTCACATATATTACCAAATATTTGGTCACAGATTACCATACGTTGGTCACAGAACGCTACCACTATGGCCATCACCACCAACACTGCACACAGCACCACGCCCAACCACCACCACCACCACTATCAACATCTCTACCTGCACCATCGTCGATCGCCACCACTATCATCTACCCACCAAACACCAATGCACACCGGTAATGTCGCTACCACCTACGCGCGCGCGCGCACACACACACACACACACCACCCCTCATAGCATAGGAGAACCAATTTTCAGCAATTTTTCTTCACTGTCAACGCTGATTACAGACATATTCTGTCAAATAAAAACGAGAAAATATTCATCACAAACATAAACCTCAGAAATTGGGAAAAATAACAGTAATGACAACATTAAATTTGAGCATCCGATGTGAGGCGGTTAAAGAGGGACTAGAAAGAGTCACCATTGGATCAATTCAAGAAATGTGGTCTTCAGTTATTTATGCTGTCAGTAAAAGGCGAGAAAAATCAAAACCTCTATTATTCTTTTTTCAGGACTAGGAGGAGTGTGTTCTTCTTGCTTTGAGAGTTGTACG
This sequence comes from Fraxinus excelsior, assembly GCA_019097785.1. Lineage (NCBI taxonomy): Eukaryota > Viridiplantae > Streptophyta > Magnoliopsida > Lamiales > Oleaceae > Fraxinus > Fraxinus excelsior. Next base: position 29,889,535 of record CM032629.1, read on the forward strand.
GTAAGAATCATGGAAATGAATGAAAGAGGAATGGAATTGCAAGTGAATGAAACAGAGGAAAATCAGATGAAGAAGAAGAATGAAGGGGATGGTGGTGGCGAAGGCAGGGCGGAGCTGGTGGTGGCTGCAATTTGCCATGGGATTAATTATCTATCTATAAACACTCTAAGCTATCACTCAATCTCTCTGGTTGATTATTGTAACGAAGAGATCAAGTGGAATAATGGGCATTTAGCAAGAAACGCAATGAAATTGGATTTTGGGAATTGATGTGAGATTCAAATCCCAATGGCGTTTGCTGCAAAATCTGTGTATTTTTGTGAAGTGGGAGAGGTTTCTTCCAAAAATGGTTGTGAGGGTGTTGTCATTACCAGAGGGAAGGGAACGAAGGAACGAAGGGGAGGCGAGAGAGAGAGAGAGGTGAGAGAATTGATGTGGAAAAATTAGGGTTAGGATTTTAATGTATTAACTGATTTTTGAATAATAAAATTTGGTCCCTAATTTTTGAATTTCATTTTTCAAACCCCTGTAATTTCCCTATGTATAATTCCCACGTAGAAACCCGACCTTACCCAATTAGTAAGTGGGCCGAACTGTCAAGGCCCGTTTCATGAAATGTCAGTTGAAATGCCTATAATCGGAAAACCGCACCGTTTCAGTCACGCGGAAAATTCCGAGTGTGAATCGGACGATAGAATCCCGCCGGTGGTGAATATCTGGCGAAGCCTCCCCTCCGCTCCCTACTCTAATTCTCAGTCTGTAAATATATCTTCATAACCGTTTGGTAACGCACTAAGTCTTCTGTAAGAACATAGGGTTTCACTTTTGCGCTACTGGTATAAATGGTGGGAATGATGGCCGCTACTTGGAGAGAAAAAATTGCGGGTCTGATAAACTCTGTACAGTACGCCGCCGACGTCCCTTCGAAGCTCGACCACTTGCGGAGGCTTAGGGACGAGATATCGGGTGCTGAATCTAGATTTCTGGTTGATTTTGTCTCCCCCATCCTCGACCTCATCTCCGATCGCTCTAGCCCCGTTCGCCAGCTTATTACTCAGTACGCACATTTTCAGCATTACATATTACATAATTAATTATGTACGTGTGTGTGAATAAATATACGGTTGTGTATTCGTATAGCTCTATATATCTAAGTGCTGTTTAAATTGATTTACTTTGGAGTTGGATTCCAATACTAGGTTGTAATAATATGTACACTTGTCTACTAATTTTCTCGGTCTGTCCGCTGAAAGCGAGAGGAATGGGAGTGGCTCTACTGTTAAGAAGATAAACAGAATTAGAGTTACCGCTTTCTTTCATTTCGGAATGTGGGACGACAATAGAGGTTCTCGCTTTCAGAGTTTAGGTACAGGCCCATAGATAGGATGGAGGTTCATTTGATTCGCGCTTGATTACAAGAAGCTCAAAAGATAAGGCCAAGGAAAGAGGCGAAACTCCACTATAAAGGGGAAGAGTGGCCACTCGACCGACTATCATGAACGAAGTGAGGGAAGGAGTTCGGATTAGATACCTTAGGAGAGAGACGTACGGTATTAAGAAAGAGAATCAGGTCTTTGACGATCCAGTATTAGCTAGCAAGTGTATGGACTCATACTTTGATGACTCCCTAGTGGCCAGAGAAGCCTTAGCTTCACCCTTGGACGTATCATCTACTCTCTCTAGCTCTCAACTTAACTCGAAGTCTTTTGCTTCAGGGGCATCAGGAACCGGAATGGATTTCACATATTCCCTTCTCTTTAATCCATAGATAACAACTCAAAATACCAAGCGTGGCAGCCTTGCCCCCATGCGGATGATACACACAGAGAGAGAGAGAGAGAGAGAGAGTATTAAACACACCGTTTAAAATTTTGTTACCGATGGGTGATGAATTGCTGTATGATATTTGCAATTTTAGCTAGTTTTAAAAGTCTTACTGTGTATTCATATTCAAGTGCGCTTGCAGGATATTATCTTGTGCATCTGTTTGTTTAAGGTTTAAGATTTGTATGGAATTAGGTTTATTTTGTTATTTTGTAAGTTTTAAATTTTAAACTACCCAATAATGATCATTTGAACCAGATTCAGAGTCCTTTTGTTTGAATTTAATGTTTCTTAATATTCCCTGTGTTTACATGTGTCACGATGTACACATCAAATGATGTCCACTCATATGATATGAGTATGATGGTGTTTCAAGTTGAATATGCTGATGAATAATATTCAATTGTAACTAATATTTTTCTATTATTTTTGAAGTACAATTGATGCTGTTATTGTTGCTTCTGCTCTAGTTTAGTTATTCTGTTGGACTTGACCTGAATATTGGAGTTTATACATTCATTCCTCAAGTCTAAGATAGTTCTTTAGGTCAATGACCAAAAAAACTTGAGAAAAGTGAACATTATAGCTTGACATATTTCTTATAAGGTGGTGTCTTGATTTTTGTTTGAAGTATTTTCTTGTGATGTAGGATGATTGGTCAAATTGGTTTGAAGAACTTGGAATTCTTACCTGAAATTGTACCTGTATTGATCACTGTCTTGAAGGATGATACACCAGCTGTTGCTCGACAAGCCATTGCATGTGGTATTGATATATTTCGCTCTACTCTGATCAAAGTTGCTGTCCAGGTTGGTTCAAACGTTTTGAACATGCAACATGAATTTGGACATTCTGCTTTCAGCTCAGCACGAACTTTATCTGAAATTGATAATCTGGAGTAGTTAAATACTATTCATATCACTTTTTCATATTAAATCAATTTCATTGCTTACATTGTGCTGTTTTTCTTGCGTAATTGTTTTTGCTTAGCAAAGTTCCTTTATTCAATTAGCGTATCTTTTCGGAGTCTAGGCATGTATTTCTGAATCCGTGATGGTAATTAAGAAGTTTAGTATATTTTGTTTATAATTACCATCGATGTGTATCCATTCATCAATTGATTCGGGTGTGCTGCTTGCAAGATTGGGTGATAGTTCAAACCTAACGTTTCTATTGATCTCTTTCAAACATAAACTTATCAAAACCCACTTAACTAGCCGGGTGGAAACTTATTTCTTTGCCTAGAACTGGAGCCTGGGGATGATTAAATTTGTTCTTATGTGTTAAAATCTCGCCAATGAATTGGCGCTTAGCATCTCTCTACTCTTCTTGCAGGTAGCGAAGCAGTCACACAATATTACTATGACATGAGGGAGATGCAACTTTAATGCTGTTCTTTGACAGAAAACATTTTATATTTATGTTCCTTTTGGTAGACAGAGAAATTTTCTTGCTAGAATTTGTTGTAATGGAATTTAGTTCTTACAAACTCATTTTTTCTTCAATTAGTGTTTGGTTGATATTATGAAAAAATTTGAAAAATTTCATGTCAGAAAACAGTAGTTGAAAAAATTTCTGACCTTTAGTTGCCCATGTCGGTGGGTATTAGCTCCTGGTTCTAGGTAGTAGTAGTGGTAAATGGCATGATGGTATAGATGTAGTGGCAAAAACACTTTTCTCCTTTTCTTTCCTTTTAAACATCTATGCCTATATTCCCATGTCGTATATGCAATCTGTAATATCGCATAAGTCAGGATGTCAATATATAATTTTTACGCTTGTCCCATTGCAATGACCAGGGCCTCTACTCAAGCGAGTTGAATGAATCTCTTAGATCATCATGGGCATGTGTGCTAAAGTTCAGGGATGAAATATACTCAATGGCATTTCAGGTACCACCTGGAACATGATCATTGATTTCTACGCACATTGTACTTGAACATTCTTTAACTTTCAATGTCATTATAAGGTGGGAAGTGATGGGAGAAGGTTGGCTGCACTGAAATTTGTGGAAGCAGTAGTTGTACTTTACACACCTGATCCTAATGGCTCTTTGGAGATTCCTCCAGATCAATTTTCTGAAGGTAAATGTGTATTATGTATTTGTGGGAATTTGTATTTCAAAAAATAGGGTTTTGGGGCAGTGCACGGATGAAAGGATATTATTTTGTGAGCCATTGAATAATAGTTTCTGGAACTGCCCGTTTGGCATGTAGGGAAGTTTGAGGAGTTCAATATTTCATGGCTTCGTGGAGGTCATCCCGTACTCAATATTGGAGATTTGTCTGTTGAAGCAAGCCAGAACCTGGGTCTATTGCTTGATCAGCTGAGGTTCCCAACAGTTAAATCACTTAGTAACTTGACAATAATCGTTCTCATAAAAAGGTATATATGATCTTTCTCTGGTGGTTATCCTAATTATTCTTGTCCTATATGTGCTGTATCAGGTGTTCATTGTTTTCTTTATTTTGTTTCTATTTTTTAGTCTTTCAGCTGTTGCAAGGAAGAGGCCTGCCTTTTATGGTCGCATATTGCCAGTTTTACTTGGTCTAGATCCTTCAAGCTCTGCTAGCAAAGGAATGCATCTTTCTGGAGTGCATCATGCTCTGAAGAATGCATTCGAGTCTTGTTTGAGTTGCACACACCCGGGTGCTGCACCGGTATCTTGTTTTCAGGATTCATGTTTCTTGATTCTTTTTCGCCTGTTGCATATGTGATGTTTCTGGGGCCACTTCTGATCTCCTCTTGCTGCTACTTGAGTTCTTATTTCGCCTTTTTCTTCCCATTCCCTTTTTTAAATGCAGCAATTCTTTTTTTGCCTCTTTGTTATCTTACTTTTTACTCATCTGAAGACAATAATTTTTTGGCTTGCTCTCAACATCTGAGCAATAAGAATTCTACCTCAAGATGATTTTGACCTGGCAATTTTTTTTTTTTGTTTTTTGTTCTTGGAGTGGAGGGACCGTCTAGTTAGTGCACTGGAAGAAATAAAAGCTGGAAGGTCATCAGTACACTCTTTGAACCATATATGTGAGGACAATGGAAGTGCAGACTGGAAAGATGATTCACGAATGGCTCAGGTTTATGGATATCTGTTATTTTCCAGTCAATAATTTCTTATGAAATCTTAATGTACGATTATTTTACATTCTTGCAAATGGGACTACAAACTTCGCATAGGATGAAAAGCCTTCAATTGAAGCATTTGCTGCTGAGCATGCTGATGCTGGGAGAAAAAGACCTGGAGTGCAGGATATTTCTGTTGTGCCTGGGGATGAATTGTCTGGGAAGCGTGCTAGAACAGGACCTGGAGTCTCAGAGGAATCAGTGCAAGAGACAAGCGGGATTTGGGAAGGAGCCCCTTCGAGAGGACCATTAACATCCACTTCAGATGCAGATAATGGACCGGTGCAGCAGCTTGTTGCAATGTTTGGTGTATTGGTGGCTCAGGGTGAAAAAGCTGTTGCGACCTTAGAGATTCTCATTTCTAGCATATCTGCTGACCTGCTAGCTGAAGTTGTTATGACTAACATGCGAAATCTTTCTCCAAATCGCCCAAATTCTGAAGGGGATGGAGAGCCTGTCCCAATGATGGGTTCTCAACCTGGTATGATTGAAAGTGATACACACCTCAAAAAATTATCTTCGTTGTTGACAGACATACTTTCACAATCCGGGTCGTTTCCGCAGAAAGATATCCAAGTTGAATCTCATCATTCATTGTCCAGTGGATTTGAGGTGTTTCATCTTCTTCGAATCCAAATATTTATTGTCTACTTTTTGAGCTGAGATACTTTGCTTCTCTCTCTGAATTTCTTAAATGCATTGATATTGAGCTTCAATTTCTTGTTTGTTAAATGGTTCAAGTTGATTGCTATTGCAGCTAGCTCAAGGAGAAGAAGATCTGAAGTCAAGATCTGAACCACTGGTGAATTTGGCTGATAGTAATGTTTCATATGATGGCTTTGATTCAGCAAGTCAACAAGCAACAGAACCTATTATTGGATCTGTTTCTGCCGAACATATTCCATCTGGAACAGATACTGGTTATCCTTCGTTGACTTCTGACACCATTGACGTCGAAACTGTAGTGAATGAAATACCTGGTCTTGCTTCGTCCACTCAAGATGATGGATTGCCAGTAACAGTGGCTGTCTCTTCACTGGACTCCACTGATTTAGAGGATACCAGTCCAGAGCAAGTCACTGGTTTAAGTAGGTCGCCATTAGAATTAGTTCCATCAATGTCAACGGATAGGTCTGAGGAGCTTAGTCCAAAAGCAGCAGTCATGGATATAGCCTCTTCTGTCAGGTTACCTACGCCATTGGTTCTGCCCAAGATGTCTGCCCCTGTAATGTACCTTGCCGATGAACAGAAGGACCATTTAGAAGAATCAGCTTTTCTGCGCATCATTGATGCATATAAACCAATAGCAGTAGCAGGAGATTCTCAACTCCGTTTCTCCATTCTTGCACATTCAGGAATTAAGGTGAAAACCCTAAAGTATGGATGCCAGTATCTTTCTATGACGCTTATCACTAAGTCTTTTATATGTGTTTGTATTATGCAGTTCCCCTCAGAGTTAGACCTGTGGAAGCCTCTGCAAGCACACATATTGTCCGACTATGTAAATCATGAGGTAATTTTATAGTTTAGCATCTGTTCTTTTTGGATCTAGAGGGGACATGATTTCAGAGCTTGTTTAACCTCTATTTCATTATGTTCACATTGTCTGTCGACCACACGTGAAGTTTCATAGTCAGAACATTGAGTAATATAACGATCAAGTCCTAAGTAATTCTTGCCTGTGCTTGTTTTGCCTCCAGTAGTACTTGTGTTTATCATTAGGGAAAGCTACACTTCATTTTCTTTTCTTTATCCTGTCTCTGCCCAGTCCCGCTCGTGCTTTGGGGTAGTAGTGGCAGATGGGGAAAAAGAGCTAGTTTTCATCATGTATTCATTTTTCTTTCCTGCCTTTCAAGGTGTTCTAAGTTCTGTCTTTCGAATCTTCTTTGTAGTAGTGTTAAATATATTTTCACCTGAACATTTGTTATCTGAAAATTCTTTATGATGTTACTAATCAATTTATGTCTTCAGGGGCACGAGTTAACATTGCGTGTCCTCTACAGGCTACATGGTGAAGCAGAAGAAGACCATGATTTTGTTTCTTCAACGACTGCGAAGTCTGTCTATGAGATGTTTCTTCTTAAAGTGGTGTGCACATAGTTTTCTTTTTACCAGTTTGTTTTCCTTGGAGAGTGATTGTTATCATACTTTTTATCTTTGTTGTTCTTTCATCATGCAGGCAGAAACACTAAGAGATTCTTTTCCAGCTTCTGAGAAATTTTTGAGCAGATTGCTTGTTGAAGTCCCTTACCTGCCAAAATCAATCTTCAAAATGCTGGAGTGCTTGTGTTCTCCTGGTAGTAGTGATAATGATGATAAGGAGTTGCATAGTGGTGATCGGGTTACCCAGGGCCTGAGTGCTATATGGAGCCTAGTTTTGCTAAGACCTCCAATTCGAGATCCGTGCCTCAGAATTGCTTTGAAGGTTTCCTTCGTTTACTAGCTTTCATTAGAGAATTTTGGTATTTAAGGACTGGATAACAATTATTTTTTTCAAGTTTGTCAAGATAGAAAATGCCACCTTCCAGCTTCTTTCAAGGATTTATATCAGTAATTCCCGAAATATTTGATTCATGGATCTGCATTTATAAAATCCCTGTAAAATTGGAATGGTATATTATGATTCCCTTTGCGAATGATAATTATGTCTTACAAATTGATGAACAGTATTTAGTCATCTGTGCAACAATTTATTGGTGTGAGATTATTTTTTTTAGCAATATCACAGATTTTTCTAAATCCTAATTCTGAGGCTAACTATTCAATCCACTTGAATATGGTTCATCATATTTCAGACAGTATTTGATTGTCCAAAACATTTTGATTGAGAAGCTCATTAGTCCCTGTACTTTCTTAGTACCTAGCTTATCCTTCATCTGTGTTGGTCTGACTTTTATTCATTCAATGTCCGAACAGAGTGCAACTCATCACTTGGAAGAAGTGCGTATGAAGGCAATACGTCTGGTATTCATTCACAACTTGCTTGTCACTGAACTAAATTAAGCTCCCGTTTGTCTCCCATTCTTTCAAAACTCTTTTTTTACACTCATTTTCAATAACACATTTACACAATAAAAATATTCTACACGTAAACTCGAAACTTTTCTCTACTTTTTAACTACACATTCTCCAAAAATCCACTGTTCAAAATATTGTTTTTCCCGAAAAAAAAAAGGCCACCAAATAGGGGGCTAGTTCTATTCCTATAATATCTATCAACTCTTTTTTGTCAATGATATTTTGTTTTTTCTGTTGCAGGTGGCAAATAAGCTTTATCCTCTATCATCCATCTCTGAAAAAATTGAAGATTTTGCCAAGGAAATGCTGCTCTCAGTTGCAAATATAGATCTTACTCGAGAGAGAAGTGATACTGATGGGCCGAATACTGGATCACAGAAGGTAATGATTCTATAGTCTACAGATGCGAAGTTGGCTCCATGGTCACGAGGTTGCTTTTCCTTGTTGTCATCTATATCGCAAAATCCACTTTACATTTTTGGAGTCTAGGTCATACTTCCGACTTCTAGGAAAAATATCTACTACCTGTAAAGAGATAGCAGGTTTTTCTAATTGGATGAGGGGGAAGGAGGTGAAATTTGAAGATCAAAATCAATTCTTCCTGTTAGACACAGCAAACTGATTTAGATGTGATAACAGAAAGGCCACCATATCAATTAGTTTCTGAGTTTATTATGTTAAATCCTTTTAATCATTTCTTCTCAATTGAATGTCTTCATTACCCTTCTGGACGTCTAGATGTGTGTGCTCACTTTCATAAAATGAACTCGTCTTTCCTGTGTAACCCTTGTTGAGATAATTCTGTCTTTTCTTTTTATCTTTTTTCATCTAAAGTTTTGGAAAACCATATGGAAGATGCAACTTCTGAAACTCTTACATGACTAATTTGGCCTAGCTCATCGTGACATTTAGTTAGAGACTGGGGAGAATTATATTATATTGAGTGATTTGCTAGTAGTTGTTGATACCTTGTAAATTTTTTTCATCCACCTAGTTGATGTCAAAGTATATGCCTAGATTTTTGATGGGGGTGATTACTGATCCAGTTTATGGTTTGTTGTTAATTTTATCCAATGGCTATTCACATGTGGGGATGGGGGTGACTAGTAGCTGGATGCAATGTGAATATTAGTATTTTAGCATTGAAATATTGCAACCATTTTGCATTTGGTGGATAGGTCATAAATCCGGGTGCTAAAATAACCTTTTCTTGAATTATTTTTGGCTACATCAATCTGCAGAGGTTTATTAGTTATATCATTTTTTCAAACATTTTTCCTCCATTATTTGGAGGACTCATTGCATAAGAACCACTGACACAATCTAATTCTTTTATGCCAAAATTTCATTATGTCAAGTACATCCTCCTCTTTTGCCAATAGTTCATTCCTTGCCGTTTATGAATGCTTCGATAGTTTTTTTACTTGATCCTTTTGATCTTTCTTGAATTTTATGACTGTATGCTTCTTATGTTCTCTTTTGGACATGAAACAGTGCATTTTAATTCATTTTTATCATGTGAGGTTTACTATTGATGGTGTTTTATAAACTAATTACCATTGATTTCACGATTTGACAATTTGCTTGGTTGAAGTATGACCTGCAAATTTGATTAAAGACCTCTTGAAAGCTGTGTTATAAAGTTGTTTTCTGAGCTGTTGCATCAGGTGTAAAAAATTTCCTCAAGTTGTGTTTCAATTTCACAATTACAAAGCACAAGAAAACAAAAGAAAAGTATTGCTGTTCAACATAAAATCTCTCTTGGTTAGTTAGCCAAAAAGGAAAGGAGATGCATGATACAAAAAAGAAAGAACTTCTGTTGTCTGATGTAGATTTGATAAATGTTAACTTGATACTTGACCAGCATTTATGCTGTGTTGTAAATGATTGCGTTTCTGCTATTTTCCTCAAAACTCTGGTTCATTATTTGTGATGGTTTTGGTTTTTGATATACTGCTTTCTTTTTGTTTAGGATGAACAGCCTTCAAGTGATAATCAATCGGTTAGTGCCATTGTCAAAGACATTTCAACTGACACTCATCAGTTAACCTCTTCAGAAAGCATATCATCTTCATCTATAGCTGAAGTGCAAAAGTTCACATCCCTCTACTTTGCCCTGTGCACAAAGGTTGATGTTTTGTTTTTCGATTTTATCCCCATCGTTGATATCATAATTTTACATTCAGTAACCTAGTAATGGCTTTAGTTTATACGACCTAACAGTGTTATGTATTTGATCAACAGAAGCACTCTCTTTTTCGCCAAATATTTGATGTCTATAATAGCATGTCCAAGGTGGCAAAACAGGTCTGACCACTCACAAGTAAACATTTTGCTGTTGTGATAGTCGATAATTTCAAAATTTTGTCATTTGGGTTGTTTATTGGAACAGCTATACGTGCAGGCAGTTCATCATCAAATTCCTTTGCTTGTCCGAACTATTGGCTCGTCGCCCTATCTCCTTGATATTATATCAGATCCACCAACTGGAAGTGAAGGGCTCCTGATGCAGGTCTTGCCTATGTATATGTTTCTTGATAAGCTTGCTTATGAGGAAATATCTGTATGTTGCTCATGATTCAGTATGCAACTGCAGGTAGTGCATACACTCACAGATGGAACGGTTCCTTCTCCAGAGTTGTTATCTACCATTAGGAAGCTATATGATACAAGACTGAAGGTAGAATAGATCTTATTTGTTTTAGTCACCATCTCTTAATAAGTTTTCTTTTTCTTTACTCTGAACGAGTATTCACTTTCAAAAGTTTCAGCCCCTTTCGTTTCAGATGTCAATTCCGTCTGTTTTTCGCTTAAGCTAATAGCAATTCTGTGTCAAAGAAGTAATTTTAGTGGTTTCCACCATCTTTTTTAATACTTGCTATACCTGATGACTGAACATCTGTAAATTGAAAATTCTTTCTGCTGCTTGTTGAACAGTGATAATTTATTTTTGAGTCATACAGTGATCGAATTGATATTGATATTGCTATTCTTATTTTGGTTTCTGCTCTTTCCACAGGAAATAGACATTTTGATTCCAATATTATCGTTCCTGCCTAAACACGAGGTGATGATTATTTTTATTTCTTCTGGTATTCAATATTGATTCTCTGTTTCTTTTGATACTGTGTGCATCTGATTGTTGTGTTAGTAACTTTATTTTTCTTATGCTCATTCATTACTTATTGAGAAATAATTTCATTGTGTGCTTGCGAAGGGACCTTATTGCGTATTTGCTCTAACAACAATGGTGAAATCTTTTGTAACTGAAAAAAATCCGACTTTTTAAAGCTCCTTCTTTCGTTGTTAAACCATGATATCGAAGGATTGATATTGAAGCTCTACCACATCGGAACCAAGTGACCTTGTTTTAAATCATTGCTAAACAATAGTATAGAGAGAAGCTAGTAACTTATAGATTGTAATGTAGATTATTCTAGTGAAGAAATAATTTTCACATCAGCTTTAATCTAATTTCTTTCTATGTATATGGTTTTATGAACTTTCGGCCTATGTTAGAAATCTGCCATTGCTGTCTTGACTGATTGGCAGGAAAATTTACTCTTTAACTCAGCATTTTATTTGATGCCGATGAGTAGTTTTTGGATAGACTTAGACAGAGACAACTATATTCCAAAATCAGGTTCCCAAGGAATTTCTAAATTAATCCAAAGCTCTTGAACTACAGTTCCTGGAATTTTATGTTATTTATATGTTTTTTGAGAAACTCATCCTTTGGGGAGCTGATCGACATATAACAAAAGGATGATTTCTGGTGCTACAAGGCAGCTGTAGATGTTCTTTGTACCACCTTTTAACTGCTGCTTAGTGGCCTCAAATTACTAGGCTGTAAAAATCATTTATTAATGTGCGTTATGGCATATGATGATACCCTTTTGGGGGCAAGAAGAGAGGGAAAAGGTTCCTTTTCTGGTTGGGAGGCATGTTAGCTTTGGTGATCATGAACCCATTTACTCCTATCAGATGTTGCTTTCTCGTCAAGTGATGATATATTCATACTGCGTCAGAATGTTGATGAAATCTTGTGCTGAAAACTGTTGTGGAACTGAATTCTACGTTCTTTTTTCTCCCCCAATCTTCTCGTGTTTTTTTTTTACATTGTTTTTCTTCAACTTTCTGCTCATGCATTTGCATTTTCTAATAGAAAACGCATCTTCTTGTCAGGTTTTACTTATTTTCTCGCATCTGGTGAATGCCCCACTGGATAAGTTCCAAGCTGCTCTTTCTCGCGTTCTGCAGGTGTTTTATATCAAGGATCTTGTTTGCTGATTATTTTTTATTTATATAAATTCTCTCTTAAAAATCCCTTTATTTTCCTATGTCACCAAGAACATTACATTCATGGGGTTGGATAACTAGGACTTGTATATTCGATACCACAAACTTCTGTTCAATGTACTTACTGTTTTCCTGTATTGTCTAATTACCAGGACGTCAATTTTTTTTGTTTGAAGAAAACGATGTCAGTTAATTTCTTCCTTTTCTGATTCGAGCTTCTAATGCAAGAAACCAATTAATCACTCCCCAAATGCTAAGTAAACTTGCTCATAAATACTTTTTGGTCCTTCACTCTTCACTTCAATTTTCATTCCATTTCTTCAATTACCCTTATAGTGCATGTTTGGTAAGTGATTAAATAAAGACATGTTTAGGAAGTGTTTATAAAAAAGAAACCAAAAATAGGCCAAAATTTAAGTGATTATATGGTGTGGGTCCTCTGAATGTGTGGATAAAAAATATGTTTTGATTGTAAGTGATAAAATCATAAGCATGTGTGTTTAGTTTTCACTTAGCCCGAAACACACATAAAATGGCATTTACTCCATGATGGGCCAAGATGTAGCTAAACTTGAACATGTATTTCTCTTGCAAAATGTATTATACACTCAAATTAGTGTTATTTTATTGCTTGATCATGTTTTAAAGTGGTTATTGTCCAGGGGTCCACTCATTCTGGTCCAGTGCTCACTCCAGAGGAAGCATTAATTGCCATCCATGGGATTGATCCCGACAGAGATGGAATTCCCTTGAAGAAGGCAACTTGTGCACTTTATAATTTCATTTGCCCTATATAATTTCTTTATTCCAATTCAACTTGTGCACCTAATAATATTATCCTTTTAAGCAGGTCACGGATGCATGCAATGCCTGTTTTGAGCAGCGACAAATATTTTCTCAGCAGGTTCTTGCTAAGGTTTTGAACCAATTGGTATGAACATTAATCCCATTCTTGCCCTCCCCCTCGCTCTTCACCTTCCATTATGCCTAGCATCTGATCACTCATCAATATATCATGGTGCAGGTTGAACAAATTCCTCTTCCTTTATTATTTATGCGCACAGTACTGCAGGCCATAGGCGCCTTTCCTTCTTTGGTAAGGCACTCGGTATTTACCCATAAGATTGTTTTGTTATTATTTATTCATTTATTTATTTGCCATTCGATCAGCTTGTGAGAGACCAGATCTAGAATTAACGAGGACAGTTACTCTATTTTAAAATGATTTTGTTGTTGCCAAATTTCATTTCATTTTTGAGAAAGTATGTCCAGTTTTCAAAATTAGGCGTGTCATGATATCAAGTTTTAAAATTTGTGCACCACCGAGTTATATTAGCAACCCATTTGACCCCCTTTGTTTCAATTTTAATGTTTGGAATAGTGTTTTTTTGGAGAATGTGTGGTTGAAAAAGAAGGAATTTTTTTCGATTTACATGTAATATTATTTTATGGAAGATTGTGTAGTTGAAAATAAGATAGAGAAGAAAAATGAGAATGAGAAAGGGTGCAAAACAGGGGCTAGATATACGTGTACAATCAGCAAAACAATATTTGCAATGAAGGCTTCCCCATCGCTTTATGAAGTGAATGAACATATTGGTTCTTATTTTCTATGTATTATGTTTAGATCCACTAACATTTCATGGGAACATTTTCCAGGTGGACTTTATAATGGAGATTCTCTCTCGGCTTGTAAGCAAGCAGGTAATACTTTAACAATGGGTTGCTGATTGTACCTAATTGTCAGTTCAGCATTATAATGAAAGTAATGTGCAGATATGGAAATATCCAAAGCTGTGGGTAGGATTTGTGAAGTGTGCTCAGTTGACGAAGCCACAATCTTTCGGTGTGCTTCTTCAGGTTTGTTTTATTTCCTGCAATGAATTGCTTAAAAGTCTTGTATGGTTTTAGCTCCTGTATATATCTTGTTATTATCTTAAAGGTCATCACCTTCATTTTGTGCTTCTTTTTGTTCAACTTGAGTATGCATGCTGTTTCTTCTGATCTAGGCTGTCACTTTATTTGTATTTCTGCGGTGCTGCTATGTAACACTAAATATTAGAGTATGGGGAGAATTTCATCTTATCAACATGTCATTTATGTTTTAGTATGGACATATATTTTGGCTTCCAAAAGTTATGTTCTACATTGGTTAACAAAATGATAAATTCTGTGAAAGTGACGGGAAGTTTAAAACCACTCAGTAGTTAGAAATAACCTAGCTTCAAGCTAGGTTCATTGCATGAAAGGCTCATGTTACTCCAGTTGGACTAGCAAGTTTTATTCTATCCTGGTCTTGCTCTATTGTAATTTTTTCTTTTGCACTCTAGTTTCTTTCTTCGGTTTAATGTGACCAGTAGCTCAAACAGAGGGTTCTTGTATTACACCTTTTGATAGTATACTAGTCTGAATGTTGGTCTCAACGTGCACAAGCCACAGGATAGTTATGAAGGACAGAACCTTGAAAAAAAAAAAACATTACTACATTCGAAGTGTTCCAGTATTTAGAAGTTGGTCTTGGTACACACAGGAAATGAGACAGCAAATGAAGGAACCTTCAAAATAATTTATATCTGAAGAAAGGAACATTTTATTTTAAAGATACCTGTGTACCAGGATAAATGAGAGAAGCTTCCTGCACTTTACTTGAATGAACATTAAAATCAGTTGTTTTCTTAGGGTCATCAAAATGATTGCACATCTACAACACTCGAGTATTCACCCTCTTGTTAGATGTATTTGTTCTGAATAATTATTGTTTTTTTTAGATTCAAGAATTGATTGAACACTAGAATATATATTTTGTTGCATCAGAATAATTTTTATATTTGAATGTTGTTTGTCTTTCAGCTACCTTCAGCGCAGCTTGAAAATGCCTTGAATAAAATTCCTGCAGTAAAGGCTCCCTTAGTTGCCCATGCAAGTCAACCGCATATAAAATCTTCACTTCCAAGGTTTAATCTAAGTTATTATATTAGATTGGTCAATAAATAGATTCCTCCTGTTTTTGTTGAACTGGATTGAACCTTTTTCCTTTCAGGTCTACCTTAGTGGTTCTTAGCATTGCATCAGATGCTCAAACTTCAAGTCAGATACAGCCAAACCAGAATGAGGCTGGGGATACAGGCAATTCAAATAGAGAAACGGCGACGGAATCTTCTACTGTCAGTTGATCTTAGGGTTCCCCACAGCTGTCTAAAGGGTAACTTTGTTTTTCACCTTGATATGTGTTCTTCAGTTGGTTTTACATAATTAATTCTCTGTTGCTTTTTATTTGCTAAAGACGATAGCTGATAACGGTTTTGTCTTCTGCACTTTTATTAATTCATCTTGCTAGATGACTAGTGCTTCTGATGTGGAACTTTTGAACTAGCTGGCTAATTTCGTATTGAGTTAGTCAGCCTGCTGGCTTCCAGTGAGAAAAATTCGATCTTCTAAGAAGGAATGGTGAAATATAGATGCAAGTGAAGGAAGCTATCTTGCGTTGGTAAATAAAATTAGTCGGGGCCTTAACAGCTATATTTCAAGTAGTTGCTATGACATGGATGGAGAATTGGCTTCACAACATGAAAAAATTGAAACGTGAAGATTGTCTAATGACTGATGTATAACACTGTTTGTTGGGATTTTTCGATGTTGTGACCATGCGATGCTCATTTTGCAATTCTGTCAA
Organism: Fraxinus excelsior; assembly: GCA_019097785.1. Taxonomy (NCBI): domain Eukaryota; kingdom Viridiplantae; phylum Streptophyta; class Magnoliopsida; order Lamiales; family Oleaceae; genus Fraxinus; species Fraxinus excelsior. The sequence goes on from CM032629.1 coordinate 29,905,475, forward strand.
GTTTTTGTAGGATACCTTCTGTAGTTGATCAATGTTGCTGCGACAATGGGATAAAATAATTGGTTGTTACGAGCTGAAAATAGTTGTAATCTATAGGAGTTTGCTTGATTTTGAAGGATGTAGGATTTGGAACACCTCTAGAGTTGCCAATTCTCTAATCTCTATACCTAATTTCTACCTGCAGGATGACTATGTAACAAACACACATTTATTTGAAAGCTGGTTTTGTTGATTATGCAGGCGTAGCATTTAATGGCTTCTGCTGAGTTGAATACTTAAATTGACTTCACATTTCTTCTGTTGTGAATGATTTATTTCCTCCCATGGCATAAGATCAATACACGGTACCCTTCCATTCTGCAGGTATGGATGTATTGCAGCACAAACTCAATCAGTCATAGACGTTGCATGAACTCCCACGCACAATGATCAACCTGAAAGAAAGAATTAAGCAAAACACAGTCGAATTTGTTAGCTTCCCCAAAAACGAGATATGTGTCCTCGTACTCATAATAGATTGTCTCCACAACAATATTTTCAACCATTTGCTTAACACTCTCTTCTATTATTTCTTCACTCTCTTGCTGAACTATCTCTACAATTTTTATACCAGTCTGCTTGTGCTCCTCTTTAATTTGTTCACTCTCCTCAATTTCAACTACATTTTTCAATTCACCATCCTCCATCTCAACTCCCTTATCTCTGGGCTCTTCTCGCAATTCAACCCAGATGTTCTCTCTCGGTGTAGTTATCTTCTTCTCTTGTTTTTTCTTTTCTGCCTCACCTCACCTTCCATCGGTTTGCAAGGGACAGTTCCAATATCAAACTAGCCAGAGTGATTTTTTTCTCGTCCTGAAGAAGCCTATACATGTTCCTCCCCTTATCATAAACAACATTCATCTCATGCCTCTAAGGTGTCCCAAACAAGATATGAAAAGATTTCAATGACACTACATCACACCAAACCTCATTATTATATCTCCCAATTGTGAAGTTTACTAGAACCTGCTTGGTCACATAACATTCTTACACTCGAAGTCATCCTGTAAGGTGTAGGGTGTTGTGTAAAAGTAACCCCAATTTTTCAATCATCATAATATTAGCCAAGTTTGACATGTACTCATTATCAATAGCCAGACTGCATACCTTACTACCCACAAAACATCGAGTTTGAAAAATGTGCCCTCTATCACCATTCATCTTTTTATGTAGATATAATGAAGAAGACTCAAGAAAAGAATTACATTGGATGAAATTTCAAATGAGAATTCTTTTAAGTGGTTCTTGAATCTTTTTTATTCGAGTGAACACAAACTGATTTTGGATTTGAGATAAATAATATGATAATGACAACTTCACAAATAAGTCAAGTAAAAAAATAATTTGAACAGTACGACTTGAAGAGTAAATTTTTTTAACTCGAAATTCAACAACGAAACTAACAAAAGAAACGATGGTTGATTTGGATGCTAGATTAGCCTAAAAATAATTTTTGAGTTTTTTTTTTTTTTTTTTTTTTTGGGAATTTTCTAGATCAAATACTCAAAATTTACAACGGACACGAATAACATGAAAAACAAAACAAAGACTGAAAAGAAAAAAAAGATAGAACCTGAATCTGGAACCCAAGCTCTGATACCAAATAACACGAACCCAGGAACGGGATTAGTGTGGAAATCGCGGAAATAATTGAAAATATCGGGAAAGTTCAAATTCAAGTTGTAGACGGTAGAATTTCGACCCGCAAATTATTGAACCAAGCAACCAAACAAAAACGAAATTTGGATGACCTCTTGATTACAAAACAAACAAACCTTGATTTGCAAACGCCACAAAGGGTGCCTAATCCTTTGATAAGTTCTAATGGTTGAACGCCACAAATATAACAATATTGATAAGTTTGATACATATTCAATTAAGAACAAGGAGAGATATTCTCAATTCATTAGGTCAAAAGTCATAACTTGTTTTTTTAATGCAGTGAAATAATGAGGTATTTATATGAAACCTCTAAAAATCCCAATTGTACAAAAATATAATTCTAATATTGTAAAATATGCTAAAAATATAAAATTCTAATTAAACTAGGAAACTGTCAAAGATTAAAGATCTCGCGCTAATTTTGTTATATTCGTGTCACATCACTGATCTAATATGACTTCTTCTAAAAGCACTTTCGATATAGGAAGTGCTCTTAATTAGTCACTGTTTGGTGGTGATTAAAATTATATTTTTAGTAGATTTTGATAAAAATTAATGAAATGTGGTTGAAAAGTTGTGAATTTCATAAAATGTGTGGTTGAAATTTGTTGTTGATTTTGATTTAAATTAAAATCTGAATTTTAATTTCTATCAAACAGGGGTTTAGTTTCTAAATAAAAATTAAGACTTCTTCCAAAAACTCTTCAACTGGAAGCGAAAGCAAAAGTAAAAGTCATGTCCAACGAACCATTAGTCATGTTTTGATTTAAATCAAAGTGAACAAATTTTAAACAAGGGTTTATTCATGTTGAACGGATCATTAAAATTTTAATTTTGATTTTTATCAAACAGGGGCTTAGTTTCTATACAAAAATTAAGACTTCTTCCAAAAGCTCTTAGACGGGAAGCGAAAACGAAAGCAAAAGTCATGTTTTGAAAATAACAACCAATTTGCATGTTCACTGGCTTTTAAGTCATTCCGAACAGACCATTAATCATGCTACATGTACAATATCGGTTAACAATATTGGTTGACAACATTCTATTTGACATCATCATATCCATCCATTTTAAAAAATTGTTTTTTACACCACATACTAAGATTTTGACAACATATGGTTGTCAATCATTATTGTCAACCAATGTTGTACACTTAGATTTATTCAAATTCAATCGAACAACAATTAGGTACGAGTGTCCCACTTTGTTTGGAATTGGAGGCGGTCTGAGAACGTGGTTCCTAATTAAAGTGTATGAGCAATTTGATCGATTATCACTTACCTTCCCCAACTCTAATCTTATGAAGGCCTTATTAATATTGATGTTCTTATAATTGCGTCACATTTTTTTATTTTTTTTTTTGAGGAATATAATTGCGTCACATTTTAACTACATTAGAAATCCTTAATCTTTATTTTTATCTTCTTAATATCTTTATCGCATTTATATTATCAATCTTACAATAATTAGTAGATTTTATCTATGATGATTATTTTTGTCCATTTTTTGGGTTAATGGCCTTGCATGAATTATTTGCCTTTCATATTTCTTTTTTAATAAGAAAATAATAATAATAAATATAAATGTGCAATTAAATATAAAAGCATGCTAATAGAAACTTTGGATAAGAAAAATCACAAGGACCAATAAGTACTAATTAGTAGAATGTAAAAAAAAGTTAAGGACACAAGTGTAAGGAAATATTACATAAATAAACATTAGGGACTTTCGTGCAATTAAAATGTGGCGCATTTTTTTTATAGAAAATAATGATGTAAGTGTACTTATCTTTCGAAATACATTAACTTTTACATTAGTTTTACATTTTGACGACATCTATTATACCCATTAATTTTTATAACATACTTTCACATTGCTAGTCAGATTTTGACACACGGAGGATGTCATCCTTAATGTCATAAAAAATGTACATCTTGATTTATTCTTATCTTTTAGTCTTGTTCGATGGGGATTAAAATAAAAATTGACGAAATATGTGGTTGAAAAGTTTTGAATTTCATTAAATTTATGATTAAAATTAATTGTTGATTTTGACTTAGATTAAAATTAAAATTAAAATTTTAATTCCTACTAAATAGGAGCTTAATGAAGTTATACATCTTAGTTCGTAGTTCTTACACAATCTTAGATAAGTACCATGTACTCTAGAAGGGTATATTATATTCAAATTGTAATTCTCATATGAATCCATATTCAGATTGTAACATACAAATTTATCGATATTTCTATTATTCTCATTTTTCACTTATTCATTTAGTATTATAACAAATTATAATAATTAGACACCTGTTTGGTCACGATTATCCCTGGGTTTTTTTTTAGAAATATTTGGAACATTATACAGTGCAATGGGTTTCAACTTAGCCCTAACCGTTGACAAAAAATAAAAATCAGCATTATATTTTTAATTTGAAATCCAGAAATGCCTTGCCGAAGGCTTTTGATTGCAAAAAAATAAATGGTGAGTGGTCATTTCCCATTTCACTAAAATTGTTGGGTAATGAATCATTCAACAATTGTGGCTGCGCTGGGACCCCCATTGCGACTGAATTGGGACCTATTGCACTGTATAACATTTCAAATATTGCTAAAAATCATGGGATAATCCCGACCAGGGGCTAGATAAATCTAATGTTAGCATTGATCCATAGTTAGAACACTCTTGATGTTACCAAAAATGTCACCTGTTCTTCCTCGAGCTTAAAGATTGAGGATGATCACGAACGGAATCTTTGGTGCTTAAGTTTGCGAAAAGGGGCAATATAAGTGTAAGACTTTAAATTGAATGTAAAAACATACCTGAGTAATGAATTAGAACTTGTATTTATAGAGGTAAGTAGCACACTCGTGATAGGATTAAGATACTTGAAGCCTTATCTATTTAAAGGATGTAAAAGATTATTTCAATATTAGTAGGAGTGGTAAGCTAGTTGGAATCCAATCTATGGAAGTTGAATAAGTTTGAAGATGGAAGTAGAGTCCTACTAGAGTATGTCTTTTGAGATAGAGAAGGGGAAAAGGTAAAAATCCGAGGTGGTATGGAATCGTTACGTGCGGCAATTAAGCCCGACAAGGGAACCCGAGGAGGACACCTTGGAAAAACTCCCAAGATGACCGGAAACAATCTCACACGTTGTTCGAGGTTGATAAAAAAATGACCACATCATTGGCCCTCGTGCATCCATGTTCTAGACTCGAGGATGTTGCTTAAAATGCTCGAGATTCCAAGATGAGATGCAGATTGCTCGGGTTGAGTGTTGACTATGTGATGTCAAGTGAAAGATGTGTCGATAGGCTCCCGAGCACATAGATCCAGGAAAGAAAAGTTTCGGGCTTATAAAATCGATCTTTTAACTTGATGATTTTTAGAACCAATTTTTGCTTGAATGTACGAGGTATTTGTAAGAATGCTTTCACATGGCAAGACTTTGAGGTGCTTGCTCGTGGGCAAGGGCTTTGAGTGCTTGCGTGTGGGCAATGTTTTGAGTACTTGCTCGTGGGCAAAGCTTTGTGTGCTTGCACGGGACAAGGCTTTGAGGCACTTGCTAGTAGGAAAGGCTTTGAAGTGCCTGCTTGTGGGCAAGACTTCGAGTGTTTGCACGGGACAAGGCTTTGAGGTACTTGCTTGTGGGAAATGTTTTGAGTTTTTGCATGGGGCAATGCTTTGAGGTGCTTGCTCGTGGGCAAGACTTTGAGTTCTTGCATGGGACGAGGTTTTGATGTGCGTGCTTGTGGACAATGCTTTAAGTGCTTGCTCGTTGGCAATGTTTTGAAATAAGCTTCTTGTGCAATGCAAGACCGTAATGTAGCTCTAGCGCGGCACAAGGCTGTAAGGTGCTTGTTTGGGACAAAGCTTTAGCTTATGATAATAAGAAATCCACGAGCTAAGGCTCGCCTTCAATAGTAAGAAAACCAAGAGTTAAGGCTCACCTTCAATAATAAGAAAACAACGAGCTAAGGCTAAGAAAACCAAGAGCTAAGGCTCGCCTTCAATAAATAAGAAAATCGCGAGTTAAAGCTTGCATTCGATGATTAAAAAACCACAAGTTAAGGCTTGCATTCAAAGATGAGAGGCCTTAGAGCTTGCCTAGGAAAATGGAGATGACAATCAAAAGGCCTTTTGAATAAGAGAGATTGGAGCTGGGCACTTTGCTGAACACTTGGTGTGCATAGTCGTGATGTCATATTTTCTGCCCAAGTTGTGTTATGTTCTGAATCAGAAGATTGAATCCACACTGGCCATCAATAAATTTGCTAAGAAGTCCTCTTAACCATATTTGCTATCGCCAAATTCTGTTGCAATGTAGAAGAAGAAAATTCTGATCCAAAGGAAATTATGAACCACTATGTAAAACCATGGTCTTTCCCCAAAATCTCATTATAATAAGCTCAAACCAATGATTATAGAAGCAATGTGCATTTGAAGCTAAATATAAATAGGGATACTTACAAAAATACTCTTAAAATTAGAGATGTTTTGAAAAATCATATGAAAAGTTTTTAGGAAGTAAAAAATACTGTGTACAATAAAAAAAAAGTGACACAATGTCAATTTTTTTGCATAAAAATTGTCACTTTTTTACTTTTTTTTAAAAAAAAGTGACACAAACTAAAAAAAAGTGACAAATACCGAAATAGCATCATCCATTTGTGCAACACCGTTAATCATGTTATTAAAATAATCACCACATTCAGGCAAATCCACATGCTGATTATGTTAGGAAAATATAACATATTATTTCATTTTATTTTCTTAAAAAGTGACAAAAAAAACTAAAAAAAGTGACAAAATTCAAAAAAAGTGACGCGCTCAAAAAGTAACAAATTTTTTAAAAAAAATAGTGAAACTAAAAAAAGTGACGAAATATTTTTTTTAAAAGGTGACACAAATTAAAAAAAAAAGAAAGTGACAATCTTTTGACGAAATTCACGGGCTTCCTCATTGTGTAACAATTGGAGTTGAATTTTTCCTTACAAGAACAAAAGTTAACACCAAAACCTCCTACCACCAACCAAAAAAAAAAGGTGATAGAAAAAGATATAAACACTAAAAAAGTGACATGAATTAAAAAAAAAAAGGTGACAAATGTTCAGAAAAATGACGAAAGTTAAAACAAAACTGCAAACATTCGAAAAAGTGACAAAACATAATCGAAAAAGTGACAACCCATTTATTCACATCTCTTCTTCTCACAAAATCTTACAAACGATCATAATCCACTATTGAAAATCTTAGCAAAAGTATCTATTATCCTCATCTTCTTTGATCTCCTCTTCTTCATCAATTCCATCTTCAGGAATCAATCCTTTGTCAGTCACCTGACCACCTTGAATGCCAACATGAGCCATCTTGAAAACTTTCAGTTTTAAGCTTGATTTCCTGTCACAAAATTGATGCAGAATGTATTGGTTTCTTGATTGCCTAGATTTGATTCCCGTTTTACAAACATTCTTAACTAACATCGCATTTGTGCTTTGATCAATCCATAAAATCATTGCCACCACCAAAGTTGACAAAAAGTGACGATCTCAAACTAAGTGATAGAAAGTGTGAGAAGTGGCAAATCATAACAACCACCATCTCTGAGCTGCCATCGCCACAAATCAATTCAAACACCAAAGAATACCTATTATTCAAATTCATATTTCTCGAGCCATCAAAAGTACCACAATGGACTGCAATAACTTGGGATCCTCTCGTTAGCATCAGAGGCTCAAATAGTTGAACAAATGAAATACCAAGCCCTCAAACGTATCATTGAGCGAATCTTGCCTCAAACGAATTTCAAAATAAGGAAACACAAGACATAGAATTGATATAAGTACCCTATCAAGAAATTTTTGTCGCTATTTACTTCTATTGCTCAACATAATGCATCACAAATCATGACGGCGGAGATTAGTAATGCAATCATGTGTTGACAATCATTGGCGGAGCAACCCATATTAGTGTTTCTCGGTGGAGCAACCAACATAAAGACAAGCTAACACACTCCGTACTTTCAAATTTAAAGAACTTAGGTAACATCATGTATTGATATTTTCTTATCAAATAAAAGTGAAAACAAAGTAAAACACAAAATCAGTGTGTAGCTTTTATCGTTAGGTGGTGAATAAACTTGGAATTCACATTGTAGAGATAGAATGTAATTATTAAATAGTAAATTAGAAATAAACCTTACAAGAATGGTGTGGCAACGGCGTTGATGAATCCAACCCCAAAGAAAAATAGCTCAACTGATACATATATATATCGCCTAAGGTGTTGGAGAAAATCCAAATGTCCCCACTAATCAAATTCACGACTTGCATTCTATCTTTCCCTTTGATAACAAACTCTCAACTAAATCGGCCACAAATTTGAAAACAAATTAGCACAAATTGGCCCAAGAACAAAGACAAACGAGATAGCAAGGAGAGAAGAAGAACGCGTCGAGGAAGCAAACTCGAGATCTGGTGGTGGAAGTTTTGGTCGGATTTATAGCTTCTAGTTTGAGGTTTTATGTGGTTTTGGTTTGGGGGTATTGAGCGTATTATTTACGATTAAATGATTTGATTTTAGTTTCGGGGGTAGTTTTCCAATTTGTCATTTTTAGAGGGTAGTGAGCCTAATTACCTCATATTAAATAATTGCCTGAGTTAACCAAACAAAGCTCAGTCAACATATGGAAATAGCAGCCCAATAAAACTTTGTGATTAGGAGGGGTACAGATATATTGCAGCCCAAAGACGAAGAACAGTTACATCTAATTGTGCCATGGAAATAAATCGGGCGGAAAATTTCATATATGCCCCAATACAAAAAAAACTAACGAGGAAATTACAGGCACACAGGTATTTAAGATTCAATTTTCACAATTCCATATTCAAGTTTGATTTTTCACAAAACAAGTTTTAAAGAATTAAAAATATTATTTTTTAATTATAATAACAAACCCATTTTTTACGTGACGATTGGAGAGTGTGTTTTAAAAAAGTAAAATACATCTTCTATAACTGCCTAGAACCGCTAAACATCATAACTCTTCCTATTCCTAAAAATCCCAAATTGATTCTTTCCCAAATTACACAATTTCTCTCCGTTTGACATCAAACAAAAACCACATTTCGATTATTTCCTACATTGTTCACGAAAGAAGTGAAGACGGTGATACGGAAGTTGTGGTGCTGACGATAAGTTGTGACCAAAAGTTATGGTGCTGACGAGAAGTTGTGGCTGGAAGCCACAATATGACGTTGGAGAAGAGTCTGAAACTGCAAACGATCCAGAAGGAAGTCGCAGTTGTCAAAGGAATGCCGTGAAGAAAAGGTCACAAGCCATGGTACTTCGCGGTCGAAAGTGAAAAAGATGATTCGAGAGGAAATCCCTAGAACTCATGTGTACCCATGAAAGTCGAAGCCGAATAATGTAAGTTTTTTTTTTTTTTTTTGTGAATGTGATAATCTATTGTTGTTTGTGACCTAGTTTTTTTTAAAAATTGTGACCATTCGTACATGTTTGAATACAACAGTTTCATCTAGGTTACAGTTCATGCCTGTTTGTGACCTCTTTTTCCTGAGTGCGAAGTGATTTCCTCTAAATATTACTCTACGTGTAATGTTAGTTATTGCTTTATGTGACCCAGGATTGGAAGTACATTATACCCGAACATTCATGATTTCCAAGGAAAATTACAACCAATGTGACAAAAACGTTCTGTCAAAGTTAGATGAGGGTCAAAGGGCTATCTTGGCTAGAACATGCTTCTCGCATTGATTGAATGTAATGAAATTATTTTGCAGCCTCAGGTTATACACTATTTGTTGATGAGGGAAGTCAAACAACCTAATCCCAATGAGATGTGGTTCAAGTTTGCCAATAGATTTTTGAGATTTTTGTTGTGTGAATTCTGTTTGGTCACTGGCCTTAGATGTATTGGTGATGACTTTAGGAAAGATATTAACAAGTTTCCATCTAGGATTAAGGATACATACTTTGGGCATTTGAAGTTGGTCACAAATGAAGATGTGAGGGATGTGTTTTTGAATGTGTCTGACGTTGACGATCATGATGTAGTGAGGATCAGGATTCTATATTTGATTACATCGTACTTGTTCTCCACGTCATACAAAAAGGTGGTTGAAAATTATTTGTTAGCGTTGGTAGATGACTTTGATCTTATGGAGAGGTTTCCTTTTGGCAAAGACTTATTTCAAATGTCTTTAAAATATTTGAAGGAGAGTTTAGGTTACAGGAATCCACATTATAGATTGAAGAGGTTCTTGGTTGCATTTCAAGTGTGGATATATGAGTCCATTCCCGGACTAAACAGCCCTGTGACGAATAGGATAGGAAATTGCTTCCCCTGAATTGTGAACTGGAGGTCGGAGAAATAACCGTCTGCTGTCAAGCTGGATGAAGATGTATTCTCCAATCATGATGTAAGTCTTTATATGTTTTTCATAGCATAGGTCACAATGTCACATATTTGTATGAGTATGTCACAAGTAACTGAATATACATGAACACATCACACAATTTGAATCTTTTACATGTTCCACGTTCATTAATTACAGGTCAATATACATGTTAATACATTCGAGGTTTTCATGAATAACATTTGTGTGGTGTGCATTTTTGTCACAACTTGAATTATGTTTTATCATTTCGTCTGACATGGAGATGGAGGCTCCATATATGAATGGTGTTATGTACTCTAAACCCCACCAACCACGTGTATCTGGAGCTCGAAAGTTTGAAGGTGCAGAGCACGAGAGCACAGGTGCTAGCACATCCCAGACACGGTTGTTGATGATCACAGATGGAAGAAAGGGTCATTCCAGTGATGTTGATGACGACGACTTTGTGGTGCTTCTACCCAAAAAACATAGGACACCAACTTATTCCATCTCCTCTACTGAACAAAATGCAACACGTGATGATTTTCCAATGGGACCACATGTAAGCGACATTCACAGCCTTAGCGAGCGGTAGGCAGCACACGACAATGTCAATACAATGCCAAAGACAAGTGAAATTCCTATGCCGAATGAGCCGATGTTGACTCCTGCACGAAGTGCACCGCAATCAGATATAGGTTGATTAATGTCCAAGTGTGAAGTTACAAATTATTCTTACATTCTAATATCCTTACTTCAAACAAGTTCATTACAGGATTTTGTGTTGTTCCCATACAGTTGTTTGAATAGTTGAAGGACTTGAATGGGAAAATGTCGGAGATGCAGTAGAAGAATGTGGAATTAACTGTGCATCTAAATAACGTCAAGTCACATTTAATGTTATTGAAGGCGGATCGTAAGCATAAATTGAACCAGATTATCCGAATGCAAAGGGAGATTAAATGTGACATGATGGACATAAGGTCCAACATGACGTTTCTGTCGAATTCTGTGACTGGCTTGATTTCGAGTACGATGGACGCCATCTTGGAGAAGTTGAAGGAGAAGAATGATGGGAACAGTGATGCAATTGAAAAGCAACCATCAGAGAAAGTAAGTAGAAATGTGAGTTTCGAATTGTTTCCTGGTTTTTTTTTTTACGTTTGACATATAACTTTTACAATTCCATCAAGTCACAACACATGAACGACTTGTGGACAGAAAAGAAAAGGGTAAGTTGGACACTGTTGATGTAGTTGACTACCCATATTTTCCTCCGACACCATTGTATGATTTGGAGATTTCATCTACGCCAATCACTTCGGGTGCGGTGAACCTCAATGAAATTTTCCAAACCTCAAATGTACAACAATGTGTTGATGATGCAATAGAACGGGTTAAAACTGAGGTTATAGATGCTGCAACGACAACGCAAAAAAATCTGAGGACTACGGTATTGTAAAACATGTTTTCCCGTAATTATTATTTGTTGATGAACACTGGAACCAGTCACTTGTCTATTTCAATTAGGTCACAATTCATAGGTTATACATACGTGGCTATACTGTTAAAGGTCACAGGTTACATGTATTTTTTAATTCGCTCACAGGTCACAAGTCACATATAAATGTCTACTTCAATCGTGTCACATGACACATGTCACATATCCAGCGTGTCCGTGCACAAATAACAGGTGAAAATGTCATGTCCAACTATATGTAACCATGTGCACATAAGTAGTTTTTGTTTTGTCCTTTTGCAGATATCACATCCATCGGCACCGTCATCCGAATTGACCGTTAAGAGGGCTCCCAAACCAACGAGGCTACTACAATCCCCATACGTCACAAGTGCTTGAAAACAAAGCAAGCACTCAGATGATGTGGTCATGTTTGAAAACCATGACAAGCCAGTCGATGAGATTGATGTTGTAGCGTTTCAAAACTGGTTCAATCGAGATTACAAACCACGGAACAGATAGATTTTATGTGATCATTGATTGTATAGTAGAACATTCCCTTATATTTTTTATCTAAAGTCTCTATGTTGCAGGAAAAAATTCGATGATACAGATGATGTGATCCGTCCTCCGTTTGCATTTGGTTCAATAATAGTAGGGTCAAAAACATGATGGCATGAGCTTGTTTTTTAGATTCATCTCTTAGCAACACGGTATGTTTTATATTACATCATGTGTTAGGTTCAATGGAATGGGTTACAGGTCACAAACTGATGCATTTTCCTAAGTCACAACTATGCACACAAGTCACGGGTACACTAGCATGCACAAGCCATAAGTCAGACTAATATACATTGGTCATAGAATTTAGGAAAGGTCCACATTTATGCACATAGGAAACATGTTACAGAGTTGTGGCCATATCATACAAGTCACAGTTTTGGGCATATGTTACATATCATGGTCACAAATGATTCTGCCTTGGTCACATGACATTCTAGTGAATTCTTTGAATTTGGCAGCACATGGATGTGTGTTCCTATTATCTATGGTAATTTGCAACAAGAAGTCCACTTGCTAGAATACGTGCTACAACGACACGCATATTCTTCCAGACGAAGATAAAAAATTTGTTTCCCCAGTTCATGAAAGATTCTAATGTGATAATGTCAGATTCATACATTGTTGAAGTTGCCACAGGTGGTCGAATAGAATACAATCGTCCTTGGGCAGATGTATGTTATGTTCTCTTGCCGATTTTGCCAACTTCGTGCTTACTGGATGCTTGGATGTCTTGACATAAGAAAGCGTATCCTTTATGTTTTTCATTCCAGCTACAAATCACAGGTGAAACTGTCATGTCCAACTATATGTAACCATGTGCACATAAGTAGTTTTTGTTTTGTCCTTTTGCAGATATCACCTGCATCGGCACCGTCATCCGGATTGCCTATTAAAAGGGCTCCTAAACCAACGAGGCTACTACAATCCCCATACGTCACAGGTACTGAAAAACAAAGCAAGCACTCAGATGATGTGGTAGTGTTTGAAAACCTTGACAATCCGATCGATGATATTGATGTTGTAGCGTTTCAAAACTGGTTCAACCGAGGTTACAAACTATGGAACATGTACGTACTGATGGATTTTATGTGATCATTGATTGTGTAGTAAAACATTCCCTTACATTTTTTTTATCTAAAGTCTCTATGGTTATCTCTATGTTGCAGAAAAAATTCGATGATACAGATGATGTGATCCATCCTCCATTTGCATTTGGTTCAATAACAATAGGGTCAAAAACATGGTGGCATGAGCTTGTTTGTTCAGATTCATCTCTTAGCAGCACGGTATGTTTTATAATACATCATGTGTTGTGTTCAATGGAATGGGTTATAGGTCACATACTAATGCATTTTCCTAAGTCACAACTATGCACTCAAGTCACAGGTACACTAGCATGCACAAGCCATAAGTCAGACTAATATATATTGGTCATAGAATTTAGGAAAGGTCCACATTTATGCACACAGGAAACAGGTTACAGAGTTGTGTCCATATCATACAAGTCACAGTTTGGGCATATGTTACATATCATGGTCACAAATGATTCTGCTTTGGCCACATAATAATCTGGTGAATCCTTTGAATTTGGCAGCACATGGATGTGTGTTTCTATCATCTACAGCAATTTGCAACAAGAAGTCCGCTTGCTAGAATATGTACACAACGACAGACACATTCTTTCAGGCGAAGATAAAAAATTTGTTTCCCCAATTCATGAAGGATCCTAATGTAATAATGTCAGATTCCTACATTGTTGAAGTTACCACAGGTGGTCCTATAGAATACAATCGTCCTTGGGCAGATGTGTGTTATGTTCTCTTACCGATTTTGTCGATCAATCGTGCTTACTGGATGCTTGACTGTCTTGACATAAGAAAACGTATCCTTTATACTTATTCTCGGCACTAAATCAGTATATTTTATTGTCTTTTGAATAAAATTCTACATAATTTATGTTAAATTGTAATTTGTAGGTAAAATTTTATGTTTGATGAAGAATTGGAGAAAAGATGTATAATAACGGATGAATGACAAAATTCAAGTACAAGGACCGAATTTTATTATTTTAAAAGATTGAGGACTAAAAGAAAAATATAGCATTAATAGATTTCAAATTGGAATTGGACAAGTATTCAAATTCAATTGGTATTGAATTGTTGTTGGATGAATTAAAAGGGGTTGCTAAAGGAATCAATTGGAGAGAGAATTTCTTTTTCTTTTGGTCTCTCAAGGAAACACAACCATTGGATATTTTATATACAACAAAGCCGTCAGAATTATGGAGAGGATCCAGAAAATAAAAAGCAGATTTTGGGGATTATATATACACACACAGCCATAGAGGAGAAAAGAAAAAAGAGGTGAGGAAAGTCAAATATAGTGACTGGCTTGGGAAGAAATAGAAGGCAAAGTGGAGAAATTCTGCTATATACATAGAGCATGTTTGGGGGAGCTTTTTGTCCAATGCCAATTGATTAATGGACCGTTGCTCACTGCAAGATAGGTCTCAGTGTGCCAGCAAAAATTGACTTCCTACAAATAAAATGTCGAAAATGTCTTTCCATCATGCAAAATGATTTAAATGTAGAGGACAAAAAGATCATTTTGCCATAAAATGATTCAAAATGCTCACTGCCATGTCAGAATTCCTGCAAAATTTGTCTAAAGCAACGGTCCAATTTCACCATTGAATGGTCCAAATTTGGCTTTTAAGCCCGCCCAGACACAACCATATATTATATATACACATGCACAAACAGGCAGAAATGTAGCAGCAAAATGGATGAAACTAAGGTTGAAATTATATTCTTTTCACGTGCAAGAGCCGACAACACGTAATTGAATAATCGATCACTTTTCGTCAATTTTGGTGATTTCTTTCCATTTTTTCATATTTAAATTCAATATTATGAGTGACTGAATAAATATGAATTAAATGTATGATAAATAACTCAAGTGAAATTGAAAATCCTAACTACCTCATCACATAATCTTGCAATCTTCATCTGAATTCATCATTTTATTAAATAGATCGTTATTTTATTTCTTAGAATTTCGTTTATAAAATAAAACTTATTTGATTATTAGTGACCATTTTAATTTAAATTGAAGCTAGGTTAGTTTAAAAATTTATAGCAAATAGTAGTCTCCATGAGACAATATCCAGACTTGATAAATTCACTTATTACTTGTCATGATCCATACATTTACGGAATCTCACAAACATACAGTCAAGCGTTGGCTCACCTAGTAAAATTAACAGCTTGCAATATTAATTTTGGAAGAAACATTTTATGTTGAGAGATAGACGTTCATTTGATCATGTTAGCACCAGTGCACGAGCGAAATCCATCTTAAGGAAATTTGCATTCGTACACCCGCTTCATTCCTTCTCGTTCGATTTATACATTTTCTACGTTTGAGTAATTAAGTAGTGATTTTCTTATTATTATGCATATAATACGATTGGGTAAGTCACTACTCTAATATTTGCATGCACGTATTTTTTATTAACAAAATATAATTCATGCTGAAATTTATTCAGAAAATACACTATTAGATACGGGGTTGTTTTGTGTTTTAACCACTAATATTCAAGACACCGCATAGATCGCACCGTCACATGGCCGGTTGTTTTCACTAGAAAAAATGCTAAAAATGTTGGATTTATGTTAGTATTGCAACCTCCTGAGCGGTCTGAGGATTTACAGGAATGGATAGGAAGTTGCATGCTAAATGTACTGTTCTGAATGAAATTTAAAACATTAATTGATTGCACCAGACAATATTACCTTTGTCTTATCAAATTCCAGTGACATGGTGTAGTCATGAGAGTAGTGTGTCTGATCAGGGGCGGACACAAGGGGGGCACGTGCCCCCCTAACAAATTTTTTTTTTTTTTTTTTTCGTGTTTGATATTGATTGAAATCTAAATTTTAATATAACTCAAAGTTAACAATAAATTTTAATAATATATTTCATAAAATCCATAACTGTTTTAACTTTTATCAAAATTTACTACAAATTTGATTTTAATTTCCACCAAACAGGGGCAAAATCACAATAAATTTGAATTTCGATAACATGCTAATTTTAAAAATTCACCGACAATTGTACGCTAATCAAATCTACAAATTGCTTATGTAATCTCAAACTTATTTCGATAACTACATTATGGGTATATCGAATAATCCAAATAGATATCGAAAATAGTTAAAAATACGTTAAACGTGAGTCTTAAAGAAAAACGTCTAACTCGCATTTTTTCATTAACATTTACTATTTTTGCGATACACCTCAATGTAATTTTCATCATTTTATTAGGAAACTCTATGGAATATGATATCAAAAATTTTCGAAATTTTACATCCAAAAAAGTCATATCCCATGTAAATTTTCGGATGCAAAATTACATGGGATATGATTTTTTTACGTAAATTTTCGAGTGTAAAATTTATCCCAACTTCTTTACAAGTTCGAGTGTGCCCCCCTAACATTTTTCGTCTGCGTCCGCCCCTGTGTCTGATCCTAAGTTTTATGGTTTCCCAATGGTTCTCTTCAGCTGGGCAAATGTATGACTTCAATAAGACCTTGTACTGATGCTTTAAAATCTTAATATCAGCTGTTCTGGTGCAGAGATATGTGTGATTTTTTGCCTATTTTGCCTTGAATTAGTGCTATAAACTCCTCACTAAAAGTGAAACGCAGACATCCGTTGTGGTTATACGTTGGTTTCTTTTTTGAGAGGAGAGGGGTGGAGCCGTGTCTGTCGCGTGGAATTTCATAAGGGGTCTTTCATGATGCACATGTTTTGCCTATTTTACTTGCAGGAAGCGCCTGTTCAGCTTGATTAATGATTTGCCTACAGTCTTCGAATTAAAGGAAACCTGTGAGCAGATATCGGAAACAGATCTCGTGGCAGTGTACGAAGGTAAATCACTCGTGAAAAATAATAAGAGAAATTAGTAAATAAAGTTCTGCCATTGACAACCTGAAGTTCAACTAGGATTGGCTGAAGGGGTGCTGTCCTTTCTCAAGGAGCTAATAACTCTAATTTCGTTTCACTTTTCCTTGATTACATCTTTGGTTGCTCTCATACCTTGAAAAACTGAGATATTTTCTTTTTTATTTTCATTTGCAGATATATAGTGATGGACAGGCTAAAAGCAACTCAAAGTTGGTAGATGAAGATGGACATAATGAAACTCTATCTGGAAGCATCTGCAGGGGTGTACTAACCATTAACATAATTTGGGAGGTGGGAATGAACTTTTTCCTTCGCGTGCATGAAATACGTACTTTTATGGGAAGTTCTCCATTTCCTATATTTTAGAACACAAGTCCATGGCAAATGGCAACAGAAGTTTTTTGTTGATGTAGCTCATAATTTTACTGCAAGTTGTTATATGTTCGAGTAGAATACATTGTTATAAAACCTGGTTTGGACCGGCCGATCGGGCCCAAAAACCGGTGGCCAGGGCCGTTGCGTGAGCCGGGTAAATTAATTTAATAGGAATGCACATGACTCAGTGAAAAATCAATTTTGACCGAATTAACCTAAGGTTTTGATCGAGTTAACTCAATCGGTTTAATGATTTTCAAAATTGTCTTTTAAAATTTTGGGAGTCCAAGGAATTAAACATTGGACGTTTAAGTAAAACAATTAATTTCTCATCATTGGAGTTGTCAAGCACTTTAATGCTTTCTATGTACAATAAGTTATATGTATCCAATATATATATATACATATATTTTAAAAAAAATTTGATCAAATATTTTACTTTATTTTATTGAACTAAATAATTAGGGAAAATAATTTTTAAAAAATGTAATTTTGCATAAAAACATTTTTATATTTATATTTTTTTTATATAGATTTTTATGTAATGACCCACAGGTCCGACCATTGACCCACCGATTCAACCAATAACCCGAGACCTAGTACCTTGTTAGGGTCGATATCCGGGTCGGATCTAACAACTATGGTAGAATATTTGGACTAGAAGTGCACATAAAAGATGACTGGACTAGGCTTCTAAGCTTTAAACAGTAGTTTCTATTAATAAATTAATGCAAACTACATCTATAGTTTGATGAATTTAAGAAGCATAACAAATTAATTAGCTAAGGATGAGATTTGAGTGATTCAACTTGGATTTTGCCAGAAGGACCTCTTTTCCTGATATAGAGTCTGTATTCATCAAAAGTCATGCAGGGATACAGTGCTGGATGTTCTTCACTGACTAATTCTTCTGCAGGTTTAATGGGCATTTCACCCCTTGGATTATAGAAGAATGCAAGAGACACTCTCTCTTTCACTGAATTCACTATGACTCTGTGCTCTACACTCCTGTATTTTCCATTGCTTACCACCTGCATACAATTAACCATGCTTCAATTACAAGAATTCGATCGGATAAAGAAGTAAATGTCTAAAGGTTCAAAATGAGTCGTCGAAAATAATTAATTAAATATTTTTAGATAGAGAATTTAGAAACATAACTTAAATTTCATTTATACGAAAATATAAGTTGTATGAAAATTCACACGTTAAATTTTATAGTATCAAAAATACATATAACGATTACGATGTTATTTTGGTTAAATGCAAGTATTTAAATAATGATATTCAACATTCGTTGGTAGTATTATTAGGATAATTCTGCTCTACCAGGTTTGTAAAAGACCTGGTAGAACAGTTGCTCTCACATGAGGTGGGTCCCGAGGACCCACCTCATTAACCCCCCCCCCCCCCAATGTTAAACACCCACCCCTCCTCCCCCCATCTCACATTTGCTCAGCACAGCTCGGTTTTTATTATTATTCTAGGTGGCGGTCTATTACCTAATTGTCCAAAAAGTTGGAATGTAATCTGATTCATTGAACAACGCTACAGTGAACCCTATTGTTACCTGAACTTATAATTCTCATCGGTGGTGATATATTAAGCCCTTGTCTGGGTGCGATTCTTATTGAATTTTAAGAATAATTTGGACCGTTGGAACAGTACGTGAGTTCCTATATAGCCGTCGTTATGACTAAATATCAAGCAAATTCCTTACAATGCTCATCTCTCAAATACATTAAATAAATGTCGAAAGTGTACAAAGGTACTTTTGCTTGGTTTGGTCAATAAATGCTGCCTTCTTACTATAGGACGGGCAGAATTTTGCTAAAAATCTGCTGAAACTGGCTTTCAAACAAGGGCTGAATAGCGTTACTCCTCATGCACTGCGATTCACAGGGAAATTTATGATAGGAAAACTAGATTGCACGAAAGCAGAAACCGGAAAGTATTGTGAGTTGAAATACCATTTCAAGTTAGTTGAGAGATAGAAACAAGAAGAGAGAACCTGAAGTTGATCCCCTAAGTTGATGATGAAGGCATTAGGAAGTGGGTTCACCGTTAGCCAGATGGTGCCATGGCGGACCTGGAGTCCAGATACATTTTCATCTGGGTACAAAAGGGTCATGCTCCCAGGATCCGAATGAGGTGAAATACCCAATGTAAGATCTGGTTGTGGGCATTTTGGGTAATAGTTTACCCTCAAGCATGCACCATTGTCGTCTCCTCCAAAAGCTTCGGAAAGATAGTTCTCTCTCAGTCTTAGATTCACTGACAAAATCTTCATCAGTTTCTCACCAAGTTTAACCACTTCTTCACTGTACTTTTCAATCAATTCCCTGCAACAACACCACATTCATTACGTAACTCATGGGCGGATATGGGGGGTTGGACTTGCCCATATCCATGTTTTTATTTTTCATCTCTTTTTTGTAGTTTTTATTTTTTTATTTTATTTTTATTTTTAAACAAGAAAATCATCGTATTTCTATGGCTATACAATCAAATTAACATTTTTCATTAAATTTTATGAGATTATTCGTTGGTTAGCCTTGTTTGATAAAAATCTAGATTGTAAACAAATAATTTTAATCACATATTTCATGGAATCTACAAATTTTCAATCACACATTTAATAAACTTTTATCAAAATTCGCTAAAAATCTAGTTTTAATCTACACCAAATAGGGACTTAATTTTATATTTATAATGTTGTGGCTTGCTTAATCAATTGCATTCTATTCCACATTTGACATTTTAAATCCTTCATTTCACATTATTGTTTTGCTAATAATTAGCCCTTGTTTGGGCTCCATTTTTTGTCAAAATACATTTTTTTTCTCTCTTATTTTTAATCACACATTCTCCAATAAAATAATATTACACGTAAACCTAAAAAAAAAATCTTTTTTTTAATTAAAAAAATCACTATTTCAAAATATATTTTTCCTCAAAATCTAATTTTAATGGATCCTAAATAGGGGCTTAGATTCCTGCCCCCTGCCTTAAATTTGCCGAATTGCATACTATGCAAATTATTACTATTCATAATGTTTTATCTTTAAATAAAATTATTGTTGTTTTATTAACTTATATTATATCCTTTTTTGAGTCTCATTTTTTCAAAAAGTTACAAAACTCATTTTCAACTCGCATCTTCAATAAAATAATTTTACACGTAAAATCAAATTTTTTGTTTTCTTTTGTAACCACAATCGTCCAAAAATCACTATTGTATTTTTTTTTTCTCAAAATGGAGCTCAAACAAGGGCAATATATCAATTTTACTACATTGATTTTTTTTATTTTTTATTTTTTATTTTTTAATTTGAACCTAACGAAAATCTTAAATCCGTCCTCTTTTGGTTACAAGAATCTAGAGTGGTGTATTTTAACACATTTTCAGGCTTTCAGCTGTGATTTTGTATCTCTGCATGCAGCACTACTGCAGCCACAATGCGCATGTATGTATATGTGTAGGCTCGAGCACTATTAGTTCAATTTAATCTACTAAGGTCTATCAAATTATCACATTATGTAACCACTCTAAATGTATTCCATTTTACGAAGTTAGTGCTTAACTTGCAGGTTTATAAATACTTCAAGTAATTTACTTGGACAATCTTTCCGTACAAACTGATTTTAAGGATGAGTTTGTCTGTTGCCTATCAGTAAATATGCACGAGTTAATTTTTACCTGCAAGAAACTGGGAGAGCAGGCCACTTTTTCTGGTCCCTAATCGCCATGGGAAGGTAATGAAGGAAAAAATAGTCATTCCAATCCAGTGATATACCCTTCTCCACCCCAAGCCGACTACCGTATCCCTCATAGGTACTCGGCGAATTCGCGTATTTTTTCTTCTCCTCCATAGGAAGGTGAAAAAATTCACGCCAGGCCTCGCGGGTACGCACCATCAGTTCGTGGTTGACACCGTGGTTCACCACCTGGAAGAAGCCCCACTCGCGGCAGGCACTGTCTATTAAGCTGGCAGCCTTCTGGCGGAGCAAGTGGTCTTCCGAGTACAATTCGTGTAGATCAATGACTGGAATGTTGATGTCCGACACGGCTGATTCGACATTGGACGGCCTTTCTGATGGTTTCTTGACGTAGCGTCCCGGGATCACTCGTATCCCACTGTCTGATAAATGTTGAACTGGGACAACTGGTTCTGGCCATTTCTGTAAGAAGTTCATCATAATGCAAACAAAGTAATGGAGAAATTTACAATATTTGAGAATTTAAGAATTTATATAGCTATGAGATAAAGGGGAAATGACAGCAAAATGATGTAAATCTGGTGTGACTATTATTATATGTATAGAAGGTAGAATAATTTGGCTGGTTTTAATGCAGTTTCTATCCAGCATGTGCCATAATTTTTATTTACAGTTGGAGAGAAATTTATGGTTACTGTCCCAAACTTTAGGAATAAATTTCTTTGTCATTGACTGGATATATATTTGCACAGATTTGTGCCATATTTTTATAAACAATATATGCATGTAACATGTGGGTTATTAGATACAAAAACACTATCTAAACATGCATTAATTGCAAGAAACCGTGATAAATTAATAAATTGATAAGTAGATTATTAATTTTTAATCAACTTAAAATCTGAGTGAAATTATAAGATCAAAGTGATCAACTTTTGTTGAAACTCATGAAACTAGATTGTGATAATGTAGAGGGATTTTAAAGAAAGCATGGGATCTTTATATATGAAAAGAACAAATAGAATAAATCAATAAATCGCGAGGAAAGCATAAAAACCTACAAGGTTAAGAAAGCTACCATTATTATATACAATGATTATGCTACATGTGTCAGAATTTTTTTCACCTAAACACCGACTACTCATAATAGAGGGTGGGACCACATCTTGGAATTTTTTTCATGCACGCGAACACGGGGTCTGCGTGCATGTGAGAGGGGGTAAACAATTCAGTAGATTTTTTTAGGTACAAA
Source organism: Fraxinus excelsior (assembly GCA_019097785.1). Classification (NCBI taxonomy): domain Eukaryota; kingdom Viridiplantae; phylum Streptophyta; class Magnoliopsida; order Lamiales; family Oleaceae; genus Fraxinus; species Fraxinus excelsior. Next base: position 29,927,915 of record CM032629.1, read on the forward strand.
TATCTTTATCATATATACACCAACATTGATAACACACCTTCTTAACTCATGGTCAGTGACAGAACCAGGAATCGGGTTCGATGGGGTTTACACCTAACTATGGATTTTATTTATTTTTCCAAACAAGGCAATAGAAGATTAATATTAAAAATCTTATAGCTTTTTACAATTGCTACCTATAGATTTTTATACTTCGAGAACTTTTAAATGCTCCATTAAAATGTTTGATTGATAAAGTTAAACCAAGAGAGACATGTCACATGTCATAATATTGATAATGTGTACATTTTATATTCCAAACGTGCTACTTGTTTGAACTCTAGAGACATGTAACAATATTGATGAATTATTGTGGGTAGGTTTTATATATCAAACAAACCGACAAAGGTATTCTCGACTGAGAATTTTTATTGGACGGTAAAAGAGTGCTTTCGCCAACTAATTTTTGGTTAATCAAGAAAGTCATAGTTTCTCGTAGTGCCACTTGTATGGACTCTAGAGATGCCCGTAAAAGAGCATTTTCGCCGACTATTTTTTTGTTGATTGAGAAAGCCATAGTTTTTTGTATAGTGCCACTTGTATGGACTTTAGAGACGTGAAAATATTGATGAACTGTCATGTATACTTTTTATATATCAAAGATGGCACTTGTATGGACTCTAGTGACATGTAACATTATTGATCAATTGTCATGTGTAATTTAAACAATTATGCTACATGAATATTAAGGTTGACATAAAGTTTGACATAATATCACGTGGCAATCTATCATCAAACATATTAAAATAAAATCGAATTTTTTATCCGATCATTTACTGCCACATACAATTATGTCAAGTTTTCTGTCAAATTCTTTCGACAAAGTAGCTTTATCATAATTTAAATTATGAAACACGCCACTTATATGGGCTCTATGTGGTAAAATTGACGAAGACTTTTACTTGTCTTTTCTTGTTTGCATATCATATAAATTATTGGCAGGATCCATACCTACAAGATGGCTTTTGAGTTTTGATCAACAAAATCATAAGCAAAAATATGGTTAATTATTTATTACCTATTTTAAAAAGAGAAGAACTATCATTTAGATCACTTGGTACAAAGTCTTTTCAATCCAATAGATATAGACAACGACGACGAAAAGAACTACACATGCATGAACTGTAAGAGATGGCCCCTTTTGGAACTAACCTAACGTGCACATAAAGACGATGAATAGCAAAGTAGACTCCAAAACTATTTTGGGCATTATTATCCGAATATGATAATGTTTTACAAATTAAAGCCACACATTCAATAGTCACGTGCAATAGCTATCGGATCCAAAGTCTTGACTGAAATTGGTAGGAAATTATGTGAGCCAACCCCAGCTCATAAATATGACTATAACAGTGACAATGACTCGACTCTCGAGAAGATGTCTTCCATTCAAACATAGAAAAATCTTTCGAAAAATAAAGGTCTAGATATCGTAAGGCACGTGCAATGTGTAAGCAAAAGCTACAATCATCCATGTGTTTAGATTTCGGCTTTCTTTATTTTTCAGGGCCTAGGATACTAAAAGATAGGTGAAAAGGAAGTCGAACCTCTAATTAACCTAGACACAATTAAAACTATCTGTGTCGAGAGAGATTTGAGATTACGTAAGTAATTCGTTGGGTGCTTTCTAGGGTTTAAAAGAAGAAAATACAATATAAACAACCACATTCGACTGCAAAGTCAACAAAATTATCGAGTTCCATATCAACAACTTTATCATCATCCTCCATAGCTTGGATGTATGTAATACGTATTCGAACTAAGGCTCTAGTAACCGATTTACTGCTAGGCTAAGGCCAGTATAAAGAGCTTCCGTTTGGATCGTGAGCTTTTTCAACCCCCAAAAACTAAGAATCAATAAAATGTTTGTCCTTTCCAAGGAATAATGTATAGGAAAATCTTCGCGGAGGAAGCACAAGAACTTGTTTGATACCTTATTGCTCATTGAACAAACCTTTCGAACCCTTGGATATGTTTGAGTTTAGCGGGTAAAATCATAGGGATAAATAGGCTTCTTGTTTCTTTGGAACCCATATTCTTATACTGAAATAGTACATTAACCTATTGAATATGTTTGGAAGGCTTAGGCCTCTCCTCCTCCTAAAATGAAATCTGTCGAAACATCATAATACATATATAAGGTTAGAATGCCTTATTCTCATTAGATTGATATACTTGTATAAAGGTCTGGCACAAAGCAGTGGCGGCCCTGACTATAGGCGGGGTAGGCGACCGCCTAAGGCCCCGCTTTGACGAAAGCCCCGAATTTTATAAGATTAATTGGTTGGTTGAAGAAAAACGAAAATTATATTAGTAAAATTATTTAAAATAGAATGGTCATATGCAAATACAAGAAATTAATAAAAATTAAAAATAGAAAAATCTTTAATATATATATATATATATATATGACAAAATTTATACTTACATTTATTTATCATATAAATATATCACAACCATAACTTTCTATTTCTATAACTAATTTGACCATTTATCTTTCAAACATCCATTTTTTTTCTTAACCAAATAAAGTCTTTTTTTGTCTTTTCAAATTTCACTCCAACAGTTACCTACCATTATTTTTTTAAACACAATATAAAATAAATTATCTCTCTTTGAATTAAACTTTCAAAGATACAATTTAGCAAAAAATGGTATCTTTAGTCTTCACGTACAAATCAAAAGCTTTGCAAGACCAGTACCGTTTTCAAGTGAAAGAAATAATTGGTAGAGTTCCTTGATCAGAATAGGCGTCGGTGTCGAAACTTTTTACGGGTTTGTAGACAATTTTAGTGGTTCCAACACTAACACTTTCCAAATTTAGTTAGTAAAAAGTGTCTGGAAATTTATTTATCAAGGGAGTGGACACAACATTTGACTGAGGGTGATCAAGTGGGCATTTTTGTGACATTGCACGAATTGCCAAGTTTTATTGTTCCTCAACTAATTTAAAGTTTAATATTGTATTTATTTTATTTTTTTGTATTGCTTTAATATGTCTACTAGAAAGTATTTGTTTGGACATGAAAAAGAAAATTGGATTTTTGTTTGATTTAAAAAAATTGCAGAATGCAGAAGATAATTGTTTATAGTGTTGGTGTGATAAGCTTGAAAAATCTTTAAAACACGACATGGATTAGGACATTGATGGATCAGAGTTATTTGCTTAGCTACAAATTGTGAGAAATAGCTTGCCAGAAGAGACTAAAAAGACGATTGAAGTGTTGGACTACATAAAAATGATGTACTGTTTTCCAAATGTGTGGATTGCTTATAAAATATTATTGACTATACCAGTTACGGTTGCATCTGTCGAGAGGAACTTCTCGAAGTTGAAGTTGATAAAATCCTATCTTTGATTAACAACGTCACAAGAAAGATTGAATGGGACGGCCGTGGCATCTATTGAAAAAGAAGTTCTAAAACATATTTTTATTGATTGTAATAATATAATTGTTGACTTTCTATCGAAAAAATTCTAGAAGTTTTAAATTATTGTTTTTGTAATTTTGAATATATAAATAGGGGCTCCATATTTAAAATTGGCATAAGACCCCCAAAATATTCGAGCCGGTCCTGGCACAAAGTCTTATGTTTTCTTTGTTTCAGCCATGCATCGATCCTTCCCGTCAAAGCAAAAGAAAATGATATTGATTTGGTTGCTACTCTTTCTTATATGATACTATTCCTCAAGGTTTCCCTGATGGCTGATCAACCCATGGAACTATGGTTTGGTTGCTTCTGTAGGGTTAATACCCTCAATGGTCACTGAACTTTGTCTAAAGTTCCTCAGGGGTCATTGAACTTCAAAAATTCCATAATCAGTCACTCAACTTTGCCAATTGGTCTCCCATCCATCACCAACCTAACTCCGTTAGTAATTGTGATTGATGGGAGATCAATTGGCAAAGTTGGGTGACTGATTAGGGGATTTTTTAAGTTCAGTGACAAATGGGAAACTTTCGACAAAGTTCAGTGACCATTGAGGGTATTGACAAAAATTTTTTTTTTTTTTTTCAATCGTGCCTTATCCACATTATTATAAACAGGACATAAAAGGACAAACAAGACATTGTTACAAACTATAAATAATATTTTATGAAAAATAAAAAAAGGGAAAATCCTCAATTACAAAAAATGTTTGACAGATTTTTACTCACAGCGACGTGACGAAATGTGATTTGCCTAGTTTTTATTTTTTCATCTTTCAATGAATGCACATAAATATTTTCTATCAAATTTGTCTATACTTATAGCATGATTGAAAAAAAAAAAGACATGTCATCTTATGATTACTTGACAATGGCACACCAAAGCCACCAGAGCAAATAACCATTCTAGAATCCCCACAATTCGTTCCCCAGAACTTCATCCATACTTTTGAAGCATCCCAGATTCCCATCATCACTTTCTCCCAATTATTTGTTATATAATAAGCTAATTTAATTATAATTGAACTCTTTAAACTTAGTTATATGTGTGTGTGAAACAAAATATCAATTTGATAACGAGTTATTTGTATATCATGAGTATGAATAAAATAAATATGTAATTGTTGTAAAGTCTTAGACTAAATTTGAATAATTGAACATTGAGATTGGGTTGGGAATAAAATTAGTTGAGCTAAGATTAATTTTTGGACTAAACTAAATTTCTATTCTTTTTTATTTTCACCATGAATTTAAGCTAAATTTTCCATTTTTTTACAAGGTTAATACCCTCAATGATAACTGAACTTTGTCGAAAGTTTTGATGGATGGGAGACCAATTGGCAAAGTTGAGTGATTGATTAGGAGATTTTTGAAGTTCGGTGACCCCTAGGGAACTTTTGACAAGATTCAGTGACCATTGAGGGTATTAACCCGCTTCTGTAAGGTATATATTATCGAGAACCTTTGGATATGGTATCTCCATATATCTAGTTTCATTATTAATTAGGTGAGGTATTTTGTACATCTCTTGAGAAACTATAGGTAAGCTCATCTTTCACTTGCATTTGGTATCGTGGAGTAGTACCCGTATAGGAGGGATGAACAAGCTTTTCAGAATCGATACCCATTTATTGGGATGATCATTTCCAAGCATTGAATGCCATTTTTGTTAGCGATCTTTAAAGGAAAAGAAGGATACCTTGAAGGGCCATTGAAAATATCCCCTAGCTAAGACATTGAAGACTTAGTCATTATAGAGAAGGCTTTCGATAGACGTGTCATAACAATATTAGGTGCAAGCAACGTGCAATGCACGTTTGCTAAGTTTATATTTAATAATTTTGTTTAAGAATTAATTTGTTATTAATAAAGATGTAATTTTTTTGGTTAATTAAATAATTAATGATGTAATGTTTATGTAATTGATAAATAATTAAATAAAGTACTTCTCTCTGTTATCTCCAACCCAACAGAAAACTCAAGGTATGTTAAGGGGTAAGAAGATGAGTTTACTTAAACTCTATTTGATTCTCATTAATGTAAAATGAAAATGAAAAATATAGCCGTTATTAGACCCCACACAAGAGATAGAAATTCAAAATTGATAGATTGATGTGATGGATAACAGTCATATTTTTCATTTTTATGGGTTTTTAATGAGAAACAAACTGAAGCTTAAACTTTTTGCATGGTTTAAGTCTTTACTCTTTTTTAAGTAATAATGCAATTCATTTTATCGCTAAAGTATGATATGTATTACGATAAAATATGTATATCATGTGTTAGACTTAGTATTGGTAAGTGACGGGTAAATTTTTGAGGACGAAAATATTTTAAGGGGGTGAGAATGTAATACCCCGACAATTTTCATAAAATATAATTCAATTTTTATATACTTTTTTTTAATATTTTGAAAGTTAGGGACTAAATGATACATTTATCAAATTATATTTTATTTGTGTCAAATATTTAGATATTGATGGAGTTATCGCAAATATATGAATATTGGTCTCGTTGGATAAATCGTAATTAGATACATAAATCAGATTCGAGAAAAAATCGATTCGGATAAGTTAGCTCCAAGATATTTTAATTTGAAAGAATTATCAAAAGCTAATTTATTTTTATTATTATTTAATTATAATTTTGAAAGTAAGGGGTTGTGAAAAAAGATTTTCTGTTAAAACAAGAAATTTCGTTAGTTTTTCCGTTAAATCAAGAAATTCCATTAGTTTTTCCGTTAAACCAACATATTCCGTTTAATAGCCACTTTTTATATATAGAAAGAAATAATCAATCTAGGGAAAAAAAATCAAATTATAAACCTATTCGTAGATTTTTTTTAATTATTCCATTTTAATTGATTGTGTTGGATGAGTGACAAATATTATTTTATTTAAAATTCCTTAGTGAATGGCAATTATTATTTTTACTTTAGCCAATTAATGTTTGATTTGATTTTCTGATATAATTTTATTGTTGAAATTGGCGAAAAAATGGGAGAGAGAACATGTGACCCGGCTTGAACCTCAATCGAACGGATTTGGGTTGGGTCGGTTTTGGTTACGAGCCTAATCGGGTCAATTTCAGAAGTGGAAATTACATAAAAACAAGTGTTTAAGTATCAATTTTAATAAATCAGGTTTAGAAGTTATTTATTCAATTTTCAGGTTTTATAATTTTAATTAAATAATAACTATCCTAAATTAATGATGCGCGTATCCCGTTAAACGTGGGTTTCAAATTGGTGTATATCCCAACTTCCATTTTCATTAAACCCTTATTTTCTCTCAAAATCAATCCCATCTCCACCTTATTCGCGCCCACATTTCATCTCATTTTCCGCGTTAAAAATCCAAACTCCACCCAAATTCCGGCGCATTGCCTTCAGTTCGAAGCGGGATTATTTCTCTCCATTTGGCAGCGATTACAAATGGCGAAAAAAAATGATGAAAAGAAGGGGAAGAAGGCGGTGCAAATGCCGGCTCGAACAACGAAAAGGAAGACTTCGGACAGTCCCAATAAACCTCCAGAAGCGAAGAAAAAAATGCCCGAGTCAAGCAGCAGTCAGTCCGTGAAGAAGGTAACGGACATGTTTGTTCGTTTATGAAAATTTTTATTTTATGACAGGAACAGTGACATTGGAAATGCATCAAATCTATGTTTAGAGTTACATATTTCTTTATTTATGCCATTTGTGAACTGTAATTTGTCTGAGAAGTAGCATTGAATCTCGGGGGTTTTTATGTTGGGGGGTTTTATGTTGGGACAGTTTTTTGGAATTTCCAATCAAACAGTGTGTAATGTGTCTGTGACCTATTTCCCAAACGACATTGAGATGTCTATGTGTCTGTGACCGCATTAGATGATAAAGTAATGGATGTGTGACCTATCCCCCACTCGTCATTGAGATCTTAATGGGTCTGTGACCTATATTCCAACATGTCAAAAACTGATTAATGTATCTGTGACCTATATTTGATTGAAATTTGAGATGATAATATGTCTGTGACCTGAGTGTATTACTGATTTGGTGGCTGTGACCCTGTCATGTATCATCTGTGACCTGACCTGAACTGAACTGATGCAGGTGTGGAAATATATGCTACAGCAACATAAATGGTTTCCAGGGAAAATAACCACGTCCATGGCAAAGGGTGTTATTGACAACCTGAAGAAATATTTAAGCGAAGCCCAACGAAGAATACTTATGGGTACATGCTTTGCGCATTTCTTGGAGTGCCATGATATTGTGGTTCAGCCTCAATTGATCCACTACTTCCTTCTCAGACAGGTGCATTCACCGAATGAAGATGAACTATGGTTTTGCATATCAGGAAGATTTGTTAGGTTCTCCATGGTTGAACTATGTTTAGTAACGGGGCTGCGATGTACGGGGAACACCGATATAAGTACACTTGAAAACAGTCATTCAATGTTGAAGGAAAAATATTTTAGCCAATTGAACATCGTCACACACGAAGATGTGAGGGATGCATTCATATCAGCCTGTCAGCTTCCCGAACAAGATGTGGTTGAATTGCTTGTAGACGAAGATGTGGCAAAGCTGGGAGCGCTGTATTTTATTACATCCTATCTGTTCCCAAGAGACTACAAGAAGGTAGTTGATCATTACTTGTTTGTGGTTGTGGAAGACTTTTCTGTGATGGACTCATTTCCATGGGGAAAGATTCTATTTGAGACTACTCTGAATGACATGAGGGAGGGGCTGAGTAAAAGGACGAGCCATTACAGGCTGAGGGGCCTGTTACTACCATTTCAAGTATGGATATATGAGACTATTCCCTGTCTGGCTGGAAACATTGTAACAAGGATGCCCGTATCCCATCCTCGTATCCTGAATTGGAAGGCGGATGAGAAGCCATCCACGGCTAAACTCGAAGAATGCTTCGCAAACCCTGATGTAAGTATTCTATATTTGATGAATTCATAGATTCTTAAGATGTTCTTTGGTTATGAACAATGATTTTTTTGGTTTTATGTCAGGTTCAAATATGTGACCTTGATCCATCAGAAAATGAGATGCATATGCCGTATATGACGGGGGTTCAGTACATCAAACCAGTACAGCCAAGTGTGTCACGCGATGGTGGGAGAAAGAAACGGAGGACAGAAAGGTCAGTAGCTGGACCGAGTGGAGGATCTGGTGGTCCACGTGGAAAACCGTCTACAACGGTTCTTACGATCACAGATGGTAGAAGTGATGCCCCTATTGTAAATGAAGGTGACGACGACTTCGCTGATACTCCACCGATATGGCAGGAGACGCGTGCATATGTACACTCTCCAATCGCGGAGGGTCCGTCATCGGACCCTTTCATGCAAAGGAAACTCGGTCAGATGACCCACCGGTTGACAACGTAAGTTGGTCACAGCTCTTTAGAAGATAAGTCACAGATGTATATAATTTGGTCACAGAAAGTTTATTTTTCAACATGTTCATACCAAATTATTCAAATCACACACATTACTGGAAACAATGCAGGCCATGGAACAGCTCAGGAAGGAACTAACAGTGCAATTGGGTGAACTTACCTCAAAGAACGAAGTATTGACCGTTCAAATGGTTGAGATGAGGTCACATTTGACATCCACACATGTTGAACAAATGTGGAAGTTTGAGGACATTGTGCAAAAACAGAACGGAATTCGAAGTGACATGCTAGAAATTAGGATTAACATGCAGTTCATGTCTGAGTCTATAACTGCGCTGATATCTAGTACTATGGAAGAAATGTTGAAAAAACTCAATGACAGTTCCAGAGATCAAGAAGGTCCAGCTGTGGAGGAGTCTGAGAAGCCTGCTGCAGTAAGTATGATATATTTTTTTTTGTTTTTTGAATGAAGCATGGGTTCATCTTAATTTACAAGTTTGCTCTACTTTCAGACCAAAGAGGTTAGTCCGAGTACAGACAAGAAAGGCAAAAAGAAGATGGCTCATGATGATGACCCTGATATCCAACTCACTATGCTGCCTCCTTCATTTGATTTGGGTTTTGAATTTACGCAAGATGAACCGCAAACTCCGGTTGACTCCAAAACAGTTCAGGAACAAATCTTATCCACAGAGGCAAAGGTACACTCTAATATTGTAGACTTTCACGATTTCTCTTTTGTACTCACATTTGTAAATAGGCATTAGGATAGGATTCCATGCAGGTCACAGATGTGCATGTATGTTTGGTCCTGAGTCCAGATAGGTCACAGATGTCAGGTTGTCATTAGGTCCCCAGTCCAGGCAGGTCATAGATGTGCATATAGGACGTGATTCCCAGTCCATGCAGGTCACAGCATGTATGTTTGGTCCTGAGTCCAGGTAGATCACAGATGTCAGGTTGTCATTAGGTCCCCAGTCCAGGCAGGTCACAGATGTGCATATACGACGTGATTCCCAGTCCATGTAGGTCACAGCATGTATGTTTGGTCCTGAGTCCAGATAGGTCACAGATGTCAGGTTGTCATTAGGTCCCCAGCCCAGGCAGGTCACAGATGTGCATATAGGACGTGATTCCCAGTCCATGCAGGTCACAGCATGTATGTTTGGTCCTGAGTCCAGGTAGGTCACAGATGTCAGGTTGTCATTAGGTCCCCAGTCCAGGCAGGTCACAGATGTGCATATAGGACGTGATTCCCAGTCCATGTAGGTCACAGCTGTCAAGTGACATTTAATCACTAGTCCTGGCAGGTCACGAATGTGTCCCCGGTGACCGAACCCAGTTCAGGATTACCAATGAAGAGGGTGTCCAGACCGACAAGGATACTACAATCTCCATTCGTAGCTGATGAAGGAAAAGGTCTCAAGCAATCTGAGAATGCTTTGGTTTTTGAGCATTACTCCCGCAACGCAGAACATGCCGATGTTGCTACATTCCAGAGTTGGTTCCAACGTGGATACAAACCGAGGAATAAGTAAGTTAACATTTTTCTACTAATGAGGTTGTTTAACACGTGACTGTAAATAATATCTGATTAAATGTCACTCATTTACAGGAAACCTTTCAACGATGCTGATGATCGTATCGTTCCTCCTTTTGTGTTTGGTCCGTTCAAAGTGGGAAGTAAAACCTGGTTCTATGAGCTTGTGAATTCTGAGTCCTCTCTCAGCAGCATGGTAAGGATGAGTATACACACGGGTTTCTCACATAATGACTGTGACTGAAGTCACAGGTTGCACCAAACATTTGCAGTTTATATCAATGTCTCGTAATTGATATTATTTTTTCATTATACCACAGCACATGGACATTTGTTTCTACTATATCCGCCAGTTGGCAAGATATGGGAAGGGTGTCAAGTTCAGGGCAACCACGACGGATTCCTAGTTCCAGATGAAGATAAAAAACATCTATAAGGAGTTCCTGAAAGATCCTACTGTTGTGCTTTCAGAGCCCAGCCTCGTAGATGTTACAAAAGGTAGCATACCTTTAAGCTCTCCCTGGGACTCAGTGGATGTTGTCCTGATTCCCATCATACCAACAAACAAGGCATACTGGATGCTTGCTATCCTGGAATTCAGCACACACACTTTGCACGTGTTCAACTCTGCTGGGAAGACATATCATAACTTCCTTGTTCGTCTTGGCATTGAACCGTTTGTGAAAATTATTCCATATCTCCTGAACTCCGTCGGACTTTGGAAAAGGCACATTAACTACGATGGTGACGATCGTATGGACTTGAGGTTAATGATCGACAGCAGCCTTCCTCAGCAGAAGAACGGGTTAGTCTGTGACCTACTGTTTTATTTCACAGATGCTTCAAGCATGTTCCATACCAATTAATATCAGTTACTTTATTTTCAGGCATGACTGCGGCATCTTCACCATCAAATATGCTGAGTACATGATACATGACGACAAGGATTCTATGCCGGTGAAATTTAACACAGTGAAATGCAGGCTGGACATAGCATCAAGGCTGTATAAACACCGGGGTATATATAAGCCTGCGAAAACGGGGAAGCTTAAAAAGGGAGACGAGATTGTAATTGATTGATGGACAGATTTTGATTTTGATTTTGAAAATTTGAATGCAGTCTGTAAAGTGTCTGATCACTTCTTTTCCTTCCTTTTTTTTTGATTTTGGTCTGGTTGGGAATTAGTTGAACAATGAACATTTGCAAATTGGTTACATCAATATATGAAAGTTTCTTGCTTTTCTGTCATTGCTTGTTCACAAGTTGCCGAGATGTCACAGTATGGATGGAATACAGTCATGCACTTTGTAAGGTCACAAGATATATCATGTTACAAGTAACGTGTCTGTGACCCTGGGTTAATACAGGTCACAGATTTGAGTATAAGGTCACAGATAGATATATCAGGTCACAAATTATAATTTCAAGCAACATATTCGTATTTCAGGTCACAGATGGTATGTCAGATCACAGTTACCCCAGTTCATGTCACAGACACCCTATTCCGCTCTGGAAACATTTGCAGTTATATCCAAAAGTTACGGGCCTCAATTTCAAGCTCTTTAACATTTATTTAGGTCACATTTCATAATTTAACACATTTTACTTGTCTTATGGTAAACATATGAAGTCACGATGTATGTCAGGTCATGGTGCCCCAGTTCATGTCACAGACCCCCATTACACCACTGGAATACAGTTCTGTTTATATATTTGAGGTTCTTGCTGGCATCAAATACAATACAGATGTTTTGTGTTTATGGACACAGATGAACAAGAAAGGTCACATCTTATTTTTGGTCTCAAAAATAAAAAAAAAAAATTTTCATTTTTTTCTTACATATGAATTAATATCTGGAGAACATATTAATAAAATGTAAAAGAATATCACAACTGTTGTTGTGCCTACGATCTAATTTTGACTTAATGGAACCAAGCTTCTGCATCTTCTGCGATTGTGACCATGTCCTCCACAACGTCCACATTTCATAGTCGATTTCCCTTCACTGGATGACCTTCTCCTCTTTTCAGCGGGTCTACCAGAACTCCTTTTTTGATAAGGAGCTAAAACAATTGTTGGTTGCAAGTCTACAGGTGTGGTCCATTCCTCCGGATCTCCAACTGGAATCACGAAGTTCTGGTACGAATTCATGTATGCATCTTTTGTGTAATAATAAGAACAATAGTCATATGGATCCCTTTTGGTATGCGCGATCACAGCCAGTGCATGTGGACACGGAAACAGATCAACTTGAAACATCCGGCATGTGCATGTACGTTGATCTATATCTACGTCAAATGACGAGTGTTCGTCTTTGACTGAAAATAGGGACTGATTCACAGGTAACACCTATAGGAAAAGGTTAAACATCTAAAATATATTAAATCAAATTCGTATATTTAAGTCACAGCAAAATGATTTGGGTCACATAACTATTTATCAGAACAGACTTATTCAGATTAATATGAAAATGAAAAAGATACCCTCATTTTCCTCAAATCTGTGCCTGTTTTCCTCATAAGTTTCTCGTAATTGTGTGTCAACCTCGTGAACGTGCCACGTGCATCCTCGTTATGTTTACAAAACCAGGTTTGTAAAGTTTGTCTCAAAGATTCTAATAAAGACACGATGGGGTAATTCTTTGCTGCTTTCGTGACCGCGTTGACTGATTCCACTATATTTGAGGTCATTGTAGAATACCGATTTGCTGGCATGTGAATTCGTGACCACTTTTCAAGTCCAACATCCTCCTAATAAGACCAACCAAGTATCAAAGTTATCTTATAAACTACATATATGGTCATTTTTAAATGTATGTAAATTGAAAAGTAGTACATTACCAGGTATTGCCTAATCTTTCCATTCATCATGTCGAGCTGGTGCATGTTGTATTCAAACTCGGCTAATGTATATGATCGGACAGTCGAATCGAAAGCCTGCGTTATGTTGTGACCTGATTTACCGTAGTATGATTTCAAATTCTGCAACAAATGATATGAACAAATCCCATGACAGGTTCCGGGATAAACATTATCTACAGCATTCTTGATACTAATATGGCGATCTGATACGAAACACAAACCATCTCTGTAACCATAAGCCTTCTTCAAGTTCTCGAAAAACCATGTCCAAGATCTATCATTCTCGCTATCTCCAACCCCAAATGCAAGAATAAAGATGCTGTTATTGGCTACTTTTACATGCTTGAACAAAGGAACCCTGGAACAGTCACAGCACTGGAGCTCGATAGTCACAGGAGGTTTAAATATTGCTTCATGGCCCTTGGTGCATCAATTCAAGGCTGGAAGCATTGCAGGCCTGTAATTGTGGTTGATGGCACCTACTTGAATGGACACTATGGGGGTACTCTCTTCACAGCATGTACACAGGATGCCAATAACAGCATCTTTATTCTTGCATTTGGGGTTGGAGATAGCGAGAATGATAGATCTTGGACATGGTTTTTCGAGAACTTGAAGAAGGCTTATGGTTACAGAGATGGTTTGTGTTTCGTATCAGATCGCCATATTAGTATCAAGAATGCTGTAGATAATGTTTATCCCGGAACCTGTCATGGGATTTGTTCATATCATTTGTTGCAGAATTTGAAATCATACTACGGTAAATCAGGTCACAACATAACGCAGGCTTTCAATTCGGCTGTCCGATCATATACATTAGCCGAGTTTGAATACAACATGCACCAGCTCGACATGATGAACGGAAAGATTAGGCAATACCTGGTAATGTACTACTTTTCAATTTACATACATTTAAAATTGACCACATATGTAGTTCATAAGATAACTTTGATACTTGGTTGGTCTTATTAGGAGGATGTTGGACTTGAAAAGTGGTCACGGATTCACATGCCAGAAAATCGGTATTCTACAATGACCTCAAATATAGTGGAATCAGTCAACGCGGTCACGAAAGCAGCAAAGAATTACCCCATCGTGTCTTTATTAGAATCTTTGAGACAAACTTTACAAACCTGGTTTTGTAAACATAACGAGGATGCACGTGGCACGTTCACGAGGTTGACACACAATTACGAGAAACTTATGAGGAAAACAGGCACAGATTTGAGGAAAATGAGGGTATCTTTTTCATTTTCATATTAATCTGAATAAGTCTGTTCGGATAAATAGTTATGTGACCCAAATCATTTTGCTGTGACTTAAATATACGAATTTGATTTAATATATTTTAGATGTTTAACCTTTTCCTATAGGTGTTACCTGTGAATCAGTCCCTATTTTCAGTCAAAGACGAACACTCGTCATTTGACGTAGATATAGATCAACGTACATGCACATGCCGGATGTTTCAAGTTGATCTGTTTCCGTGTCCACATGCACTGGCTGTGATCGCGCATACCAAGAGGGATCCATATGACTATTGTTCTTATTATTACACAAAAGATGCATACATGAATTCGTACCAGAACTTCGTGATTCCAGTTGGAGATCCGGAGGAATGGACCACACCTGTAGACTTGCAACCAACAATTGTTTTAGCTCCTTATCAAAAAAGGAGTTCTGGTAGACCCGCTGAAAAGAGGAGAAGGTCATCCAGTGAAGGGAAATCGACTATGAAATGTGGACGTTGTGGAGGACATGGTCACAATCGCAGAAGATGCAGAAGCTTGGTTCCATTAAGTCAAGATTAGATAGTAGGCATAACAATTTCAGATATTCTTTTACATTTTATTAATATGTTTTCCAGTTATTAATTCATATATAAGCAATGAATTTGTGACCAAAATGACATGTGACCTTAATGTTGATCTGTGACCTGCATACGTGTAACCAGTATGATCTGTAACTTGTCAGCATCTCAGTGAATATAGCAATCAATGAACAAAACATAAATTGTGACCTGTAAAAAGCTCACTGTGTGACCAACTTCATATGTTTACCGTAAGGCAAGTAAAATGTATTAAGTGATGAAAATGTGACTTAAATAAATGTTAAAGAGCTTATATTTGAGGCATGTAACTTCTGGATATAACTTCTGGTATTACGTGATGAAAATGTGACTTAAACAAAATGTTTCTAGTTATGAATAGGGTATCTGTGACCTAAACTGGGGCATATATGACCAGACATACCAATCTGTGACCTGATATACCGATTTGTGACCTCATATACCGATATGTGACCTGTATTAACCCAAGGTCATAGACACGTTAAATGCTCAAAATGATATAAGGGTCTATGACCCTTAATATATCATGTGACCTTACAAAGTGCATAACTATATTTCATACTGTGACATCTCGACAACTTGTGAACAAGCAATAACAGAAAAGCAAGAAAGTTTCATATGTTGATTTAACTAATTTGCAAATATTCATTGTTCAACTAATTCCCATCCACGGACCAAAACCAAAAAGAAAGGAAGGAAAAGAAGTGATCAGACACTTTACAGACTACATTCAACATTTCAAAATAAAGATCAAAATCTATTCATCAGTCAATTACAATCTCGTCTCCTTTTTTAAGCTTCCCCGTTTTTATAGGCTTGTATATACCCCGGTGTTTATACAGCCTTGATGCTATGTCGAGCCTGCATTTTACTGCGTCAAATTTCATCGACATGGAATCCTTATCGTCGTCGTGTAGCATATACTCAGCATATTTGATGGTGAAGATACCATGGTCATGCCTGAAAATAAAGTAACATAAATTAATAGGTATGGAACATACTCAAAACAATTTGAAATAAAATATTCGGTCACAAACTAACTCGTTCTTTTGTTGAGGAAGGCTGCTGCCGATCATTAACATCAAGTTCATACGATCTTTACTATCGTAGTTAATGTACTTTTTCCAAAGACCAACGGAGTTCAGGAGATATGGAATAATTTTCACAAAAGGTTCAATGTCAAGACGAATAAGGAAGTTATGGTATGTCTTCCCAGCAGAGTTGAACACATGCAGAGTGTGTGTGCTGAATTCCAGGATAGCAAGTATCCAATGTGCCTTGTTTGTTGGTATAATGGGCATCAGGACAACATCCACCATGTCCCAGGGAGAGCTTAAAGGTATGCTACCTTTTGTAACAACATCTACGAGGTTGGGCTTTGAAAGCACAACAGTAGGATCTTTCAGGAACTCGGAATAGATGTTTTTTAGCTTCATCTGGAACCAAGAATCCGTCGTGGTTGCCTTCAACTTGACACCATTCCCATATCTTGCCAACTGACGGATATAGTAGAAATAAATGTCCATGTGCTGTGGTATAAGGAAAAAATATTTTCGATTAGGAGGCATAGATATAAACTGCAACTTATTGGTGCAACATGTGACCTCATATGATTGCTCAATATAAACCATGTGTGACTTCAGTTTCAGTCATTATGTGAGAAAATGTGTATATACTCATCCTTACTGTGCTGCTGAGGGAGGACTCAGAATTCATGAGCTCATAGAACCAGGTTTTACTTCCTACTTTGAACGGACCAAATACAAAAGGAGGAATGATATGATCATCAACATCGTTGAACGGTTTCCTGTAAATGAGTGATGATCCATCAGATATTATTTACAGTCAGGTGTTAAACAACTTCATTAGTAGAAATTGAACTTACTTATTTCTTGGTTTGTATCCACATTGGAACCAATACTGGAATGTAGCAATATCAGCATGTTCTACGTTGCGGGAGTAATGCTCAAAAACTAAACATTATCAGATTGCTTGAGACCTTTTCCTTCATCAGCAATGAATGGAGATTGTAGTATCCTTGCCGGTCTGGACACCCTCTTCATTGGTAATCCTGAACTGGGTTCGGTCACCGGGGACACATTCGTGACGTGCCAGGACTAGTGATTAAATGTAACTTGACAGATGTGACCTGCATGGACTGGGAATCACGTCCTAGATGCACATCTGTGACCTGCCTGGACCGGGGACCTAATGACAACATGACATTTGTGACCTACGTGGACTCAGGACCAAACATACATGCACATCTGTGACCTGCATGGACTGGAAATCACGTCCTAGATGCACATCTGTGACCTGCCTGGACTGGGGACCTAATGACAACATGACATCTGTGACCTACGTGGACTCAGGACCAAACATACATGCACATCTGTGACCTGCATGGACTGGGTATCACGTCCTAGATGCATGGACTGTGACCTGCCTGGACTGGGGACCTAATGACAACCTGACATCTGTGACCTACCTAGACTCAGGACCAAACATACATGCACATCTGTGACCTGCATGGAATCCTATCCTATTGCCTATTTACAAATGTGAGTACAAAAAAGAAATCGTGAAAGTCTACAAAATTAGAGTGTACCTTTGCCTCTGTGGATAAGATTTGTTCTTGAACTGTTTTGGAGTCAACCGGAGTTTGCGGTTCATCTTGCGTAAATCCAAGACCCAAATCAAATGAAGGAGGCAGCATAGTGAGTTGGATATCAGGGTCATCATCAGGAGTCATCTTCCTTTTGCCTTTCTTGTCCGTACTCGGACTAACCTCTTTGGTCTGAAAGTAGAGCAAACGTGTAAATTAAGATGAACCCATGCTTCATTCAAAAAACCAAAATAAATATATCATACTTACTGCAGCAGGCTTCTCAGACTCCTTCACAGCTGGACCTTCTTGATCTCTGGAACTGTCATTGAGTTTTTTCAACATTTCTTCCATAGTACTAGATATCAGCGCAGTTATAGACTCAGACATGAACTGCATGTTAGTCATGATTTCTAGCATGTCACTTTGAATTCCGTTCTGTTTTTGCACAATGTCCTCAAACTTCCGCATTTGTTCAACATGTGTGGATGTCAAATGTGACCTCATCTCAACCATTTGAACGGTCAATACTTCGTTCTTTGAGGTAAGTTCAGCTAATTGCACTGTTAGTTCCTTCCTGAGCTGTTCCACGGCCTGCATTTTTTCCAGTAATGTGTGTGATTTGAATAATTTGGTATGAACATGTTGAAAAATAAACTTTCTGTGACCAAATTATATACATCTGTGACTTATCTTCTAAAGAGCTGTGACCAACTTACGTTGTCAACCGGTGGGTCATCTGAACGAGTTTCCTTTGCATGAAAGGGTCCAGATGACGGACCCTCCGCGATTGGAGAGTGTACATATGCATGTGTCTCCCGCCACATCGGTGGAGTATCAGCGAAGTCGTCGTCACCTTCATTTACAGTAGGGGCATCACTTCTACCATCTATTACGTAAGAACCGTTGTAGACAGTTTTCCACGTGGACCACCAGATCCTCCACTCGATCCAGCTACTGACCGTTCTGTCCTCCGCTTCTTTCTCCCACCATCGCGTGACACACTTGGCTGTACTGGTTTGATGTACTGAACCCCCGTCATATACGGCATATGCATCTCATTGTCTGATGGGTCAAGGTCACAGATTTGAACCTGACATAAAACCAAAAAAATCATTGTTCATAACCAAAGAACATCTTAAGAATCTATGAATTCATCAAATATAGAATACTTACATCAGGGTTTGCGAAGCATTCTTCGAGTTTAGCCGTGGATGGCTTCTCATCCGCCTTCCAATTCAGGATACGAGGATGGGATACGGGCATCCTTGTTACAATGTTTCCAGCCAGACAGGGAATAGTCTCATATATCCATACTTGAAATGGTAGTAACAGGCCCCTCAGCCTGTAATGGCTCGTCCTTTTACTCAGCCCCTCCCTCATGTCATTCAGAGTAGTCTCAAATAGAATCTTTCCCCATGGAAATGAGTCCATCACAGAAAAGTCTTCCACAACCACAAACAAGTAATGATCAACTACCTTCTTGTAGTCTCTTGGGAACAGATAGGATGTAATAAAATACAGCGCTCCCAGCTTTGCCACATCTTCGTCTACAAGCAATTCAACCACATCTTGTTCGGGAAGCTGACAGGCTGATATGAATGCATCCCTCACATCTTCGTGTGTGACGATGTTCAATTGGCTAAAATATTTTTCCTTCAACATTGAATGACTGTTTTCAAGTGTACTTATATCGGTGTTCCCCGTACATCGCAGCCCCGTTACTAAACATAGTTCAACCATGGAGAACCTAACAAATCTTCCTGATATGCAAAACCATAGTTCATCTTCATTCGGTGAATGCACCTGTCTGAGAAGGAAGTAGTGGATCAATTGAGGCTGAACCACAATATCATGGCACTCCAAGAAATGCGCAAAGCATGTACCCATAAGTATTCTTCGTTGGGCTTCGCTTAAATATTTCTTCAGGTTGTCAATAACACCCTTTGCCATGGACGTGGTTATTTTCCCTGGAAACCATTTATGTTGCTGTAGCATATATTTCCACACCTGCATCAGTTCAGGTCAGGTCACAGATGATACATGACAGAGTCACGGCCACCAAATCAGTAATACACTCAGTCACACACGCGTATAAGCATATATCGCTTTGCGGAGTCAGGTCACAGACATATTACCATCTCAATTTTCAGTCAAATATAGGTCACAGATACATTAATCAGTTTTTGACATGTTGGAATATAGGTCACAGACCCATTAAGATCTCAATGACGAGAGGGGGATAGGTCACACATCCATTACTTTATCAAATAATGCGGTCACAGACACATAGACATCTCAATCTCGTTTGGGAAATAGGTCACAGACACATTACACACTGTTTCATTGGAAATTCCAAAAAACTGTCCCAGCATAAAACCCCCCAACATAAAAACCCCTGAGATTCAATGCTACTTCTCAGACAAATTACAGTTCACAAATGGCATAAACAAAGAAATATGTTACTCTAAACACAGATTTGATGCATTTCCAATGTCACTGTTCCTGTCATAAAATAAAAATTTTCAGAAACGAACAAACAGGTCCGTTACCTTCTTCCCGGACTGACTGCTGCTTGGCCCGGGCGTTTTTTTCTTCGCTTCTGGAGGTTTATTGGGACTGTCCGAAGTCTTCCTTTTCGTTGTTCGAGCCGGCGTTTGCACCGCCTTCTTCCCCTTCTTTTCATCATTTTTTTTCGCCATTCGTAATCGCTGCCAACTGGAGAGAAATAATCCCGCTTCGAACTGAAGGCAATGCGCCGGAGTTTGGATTTTTAACGCTGAAAATGAGATGAAATGTGGGCGCGAATAAGGTGGAAATGGGATTGATCTTGAGAGAAAATAGGGGTTTAATGAAAATGGAAGTTGGGATATATTTGATTTTAAACCCACGTTTAACGGGATACGCGCGTAATTAATTTAGGATAGTTATTATTTAATTAAAATTATAAAACCTGAAAATTGAATAAATAACTTCTAAACCTGATTTATTAAAATTGATACTTAAACACCTGTTTTTACGTAATTTCTACTTAAAAAAATTTATTGTGCGGACTCCACCCGTTGTCTGTACAACTTCTGTAAAAAAAAATGTGTACACCAAGAGGGGTTCTACTATTTTTAGACAATTGACTTAACCGTCGAGTATCGATGACTGTCGATCTTTTTTTCCGATACAGTAATCTTCATGCCTAATAGTTTGCGTTTGAGTGTACAGTTAACACATATATAGTTGACAATTTGAGAATTGTTTGAGATTAACGCCGATATTATTAAATTCCACTCAACTGAGTCCGAAATGTAATTTTTATCGTATTTCACGAAAAAAAGGTTACTCGATTCTTAGTCGCTCAAGTCGGCCAAGCTCATGATACACCTAAACAATATGCTGGTTGATTGATAATGTTGGCCCTCAATATTATCCGGGCACAACATTTTGGCAAATAGTCATGATAATTAGGGTTTGTTTGTCTCTCATTATTGAGAGAAGAATGATGTAATGAATAGTATTTTTTAGAGAATGTGTGACTAAAATTTAAGGTAACTTTATTGGTTTGTGTGTAGAATAATTTATTGGGTGAACGTATGGTGGAGATTGTTTATTGTAGAAAACTATGTTTGATAAAAGAGTAATGCTATTCATCTCCATTGGGGTTACAAACACAGTTTAAGTGACGTTAATGTGGCATTAAATGATAGGTGAAATTAAATAAGTCATTTAATTTATTTAATTTCACATATAATTTAATGTCACATTAACGTCACCTAGACTATGTTTGTAAACACATTGGGGATGAATAACATTACTCTTGATAAAATGATAGACAACCATAGGCTTAATGAACTATTTTAAAATTGTTAATATAGTCATTTCGGTTCAGTCAAGTTTGAAAGACAACTGAGTCGAACAAAAAATATTATTGGGTATTTTATAAATGGAATACTTGGTAGTTGGTTCCAACTTTAATTATGAAATTGAATCAAAACTGAACTGTTCAATTGGATGCTAGAATTAAAATTTTCAACGCTCGCATAATTCCAACTGTTGAAACTTTATAAAACTTTAAACTTTATAAAATTAGAAAAAGTAATTGTTTAATTGTCAAAATCCTCCATGTCAAATTATAATAATAATAATAATAATAATAGTACGGAACATACTTTAATTCTTTGAGAATAATTTTTATTACTGAATCTTGGATATTGAATCTTGATTGTTGGCTCTTTTTGTTCTTGAGATCTTGGTCTTAATTTCTACTTCTTGCTCCATAATTTTGATTGTCTTTTTCTTTAATTTAATTGCTCCAATATTTTTTTTCTTGATTCTTGATTGTAATCTAGATTTTTGATTGTGGATTTCTTGATCCTTCTCTTCAATATGTTTTCTCTATTGATTTTCGTGTTAATGGGATGACACAAAGAATGAGAGAATTGTATATGAATTATGAACCATAACCTTATTTATAATTTTCATATGTATTTGACATTTGACACATCATCAAATACAACTGTATTGGATTCGGTTTTTACACATATAATCCGGCCCACATTTTATTTAGATACCCCAAATCCAACAATTTAGGGGGAAAATTTACAATCAAGGCAAATTCAAAAATCAGATTTTAAGTTTAATTAATGCAAAAATCATGTATTTATAGTAATTAAATATAATAATATCACAATTATATAATTAATGGTTACATGTATATAATCATATGTCACAACTTATTTATTGATTACGCATTAAATAATTAATTGGTCACAGATTAAATCGAGATCACAAATCAAAAATTTTGTAGGTTACATTTTATTTTATTGGTCACATATAAAAAAAATTATAGGTCATAATTTATCAATTAGTCACATTTTCAAATTTATTGGTCACAAATTATCGAATTTTAAGATCACAGTTTATCTTAATGGTAATGGATAAAAAATTATAGGTCACAATTTATCAATCCATCACATATTTTCAAATTTGTTCACAAATTATCCAATTTTAAGGTAACAGGTAACCAAGTAGTAGATCACATACGACCATCACCTACACTGCCACCGCCACCGTTGCCGCCACAACCACAACCCCTCGACCCCTGAGATCACAGTTGGGGGCGTTGCCTCGAACTCATGAGATAAATGTTGGCTACGATGAGTTTCAATTCAACTTGGAATGACGACTATCATGCAGTTAATATATAAGATCTGCATTTGTTGACTTTGAAATTGAAGAAGCAATCGAGTTTCATTGATTTGAACTTTTAGATTCTCCAGATAGGGTTTATGCTACCTACCATTTAATAAACAATCTGCCGACATTGTTCACTTCATTGGAAGTGTAATAGACAGTGTCCAAAATTAGGTAGGCAAGTTGAGATTTAAACAATAAAAAATTAAGCCTCACTAGCTTCCTTTTTGTTTATTTGTATATTTTTTGTAAAGTTTTGCTAATAAGTTTATTTAGCGACGTCTCCAAAAATAACCAAAAATCAGTAAACGCTATTACATAGTCAACTATACTACAACACGTGTCTTGCACGTGCGTTCACTAGTAATAATAAAAGTAATAATTTTTATCTGACAAAAATAATTAAAGAAACAAAAATAATAATGTAAAACTTTCAAATAACCTAATATCACGAGTCAACATATCTCAATTTATTTATTTTTCTTCAACTAGTCAATTAGCCTTGTGTACTTAAAGTTAATTAGTTGCACCAAAGAAGATAAAAGGGAACAATACATAACTCCTATTTTTAAAGTTCACATTTCATAAATAACAAACTTATTAAAATATTTCAAAAATCAGATGATAAATAAATTTATTAAATATTAAAATATAATATAATTACATTAATTATTTCTACTCATGCCACCTCACCTACCACATCATATCACCTCACTACACCATCTTCCCTCCACCTCTGCATCGGAGACAGCCATCAGCTCCGGCGATCACTCCGGCGGCTGCTCCGGCAACTTCTCCGGCGACCGCTCCGACGACTTTTCGGTGACCGATCTGGCGACTTTTCCGGCAGTCGCTCCGACAACTTTTCCGGTGGCCACTCCGACGACTTGAAAGATTTCAGAAAATTAAAATTTGGAAATCACACCCTCATGGATCCACCTACCACCACCCACCTCCTAAAAAAATTACTGGTAAGTGAAAATGCAATACATGCTTACGGTTCTAAGTAGAAATATCTGTTCGTTAGCCTGATTGATCTTACTACAAGGGAATTTGATAAAAATTGGTATGCACGTACCTTATTTATTTTTCAATCAATGCTTGTTCACACCTGCACATACTCTTATATAAACATCATCTGAGGCTCAGATTGACTGACAATAATGAATCTGGCTCAAATAGTTTTTTAAGCATAATTTTCTGTATAATACTGGTAATAATCTCTATGGGACACGATTTCTGTTTTTGGAAACATTTTGTGCATTCAAAAGTATTCACATTTCTTCTTGATGATTACAGGTTCCTTTGGAGTATTGGACAGTGATAATTTCTCGAATATGCAAGTGAAGCTAATGCTTGCTCAAAACACCTGGTGAAATGGAGATGCTACTCCGAAAAATAATAGGAAATGCTTCACATGATATCGCTGACCTGTGATTAACTAAGACCAACTTTATCTTTGGTGTGACTAACTGTGACCAAATTTGTATTCAGTGTGTCTGTCTGTGACCAGGTCAATCTCAAGTCACAACCGGTCACAATCAACACAAAATTGGTCACAGATAGTCACAACAAACACATACTTGGTCACATAGGGTCACCACAAACAAATTCGCACACATTGCAAATCCACCACCACCACCACCTCCTATGCACCACCACTATCACATTTAACTCAAATCGATGTTCATAAATACTACATTCACCTCAAATCCATAACAACAATCATCACCACTGCAGGTGTCAATTATACAGAAGCCTCAACAAGTGTGAATAAAAAAACCAGTTCTTTCCAACCTTCCCCCTCCTTGCGTCAACAGAAAAACTAAGAACTGAGGGTGAGCTTACGTTTCCCATCACCACCACCACTAGCCGGTTCCGCACTGGCCATCGATGCTGATCGACTGGCTTAGTGTTCTTTACTTGATCTCCTCTTCCATCGCCCTTCCCTCCCAATGGAGTACTGCTCCTCCTCTTCGGTGTGACCTTCCTCACACTACTCAAATTAGGTGATGGTGAGGCCACTTTAGTCTTACTAACGGGTAGCAAAAATGCTTCCCCATTGATTTTTGAGTAAGAGAGTGCCGATCTAATTTTTGGGGAGAGATTGTCATCGATGCTGTGAGCGGCTGCAACCGCTGATGCAGTAGGCGACTGGTCTCGCGAAACTCCGGTGAGAAAAGTGGTAGGTAGCCGGAATCTAGAGGGCGAGGTGGGGAAGAAATGGCTGATCCGGTTTTTGGGTAAAAGAGTGCCAATCTAATTTTTGGGGAAGAGAGAGAGAGTGTGGGAGATGAATCACAGTTATGGCTACTTCTTCACGTTATTTCTGGGTAAAAGAGTGCTATAATTTTTGGGGAAGAGCATGCCAATCTAATTTTTTGGGGAAGAGAGAGAGTGTGTGTGGGAGATGAATAATAGGTATGACTAATTCACATTATTTCTGGGTAAGAGTGCTGTAATGTTTGGGGAAGAGAGAGAGTGTTCAGCGTGCCAGAGGGGTAGGTGTAATTAATTTGTTTTAATTAATTTAAAAATTAGTATTTATCACCTGATTATTGAAATTTAATCTTTCACCCACTTGTTTTTGAAATGTAATCCTGATAAGTAGGGTTCTAGCTAGTTTTTCCAAGATAAAACATCGAGTTATCATTCGACTACTGATTGGTATGATTTTTTATACCAATCACTATTATTGTTTATCATCTAATTCGCCTATGGTGAGGGCCGACGCTGAACATTAGGTGATCTCTTAAGTCAAATTTTCTTGGCCTTTTGCCAGTGGCATTAGGTATCTATTTGTTGGTCGAATTAGTCAATATATAAGTTGTATGTAGACAGTCCTTTGTGAGTCATTAACCCTTAGATGTGAATTTATGGCCCATTGGACATAATTTTTGTTTTTTCTTTTTATAGAAGAGTTTTTGATGAAAGTTATTTTTATTTTTGTTTGAAAACTAATTTGTAAAAGTGGTAATTACATAAAGTCAGGTGTTTAAAGATTGATTTTTAAAAATTAGGTCTAAAATTTATTTATTCAAAAATCAGGTATTATATTAAAACTCTAATTCATAACTCTCTTCCCCTCTCTCTCACGACTCTGTATTCTTCGCGTTTTTGGCAGCGCCTCCCTTCATCCTCCTTCCACTCCCCTCTCTCCCTTCTTCCACTCCCCCTCTCCCTATCCTCTCTGTCGTTGGACACTGTTGCCAACAGCGTCACGATGCTGCAGTTCGCGGCGCGTGAGCGAGATGAGGACTAATGCTGGTGGCGATTTTGGATTGATGTGACGAGTAGAAAAGGGTATACTAAAGACGCATTTTTTTTCACTTCTGGCCAATGCTTCCGAAAATTAAAAAAAAGACCGGAGTGAATGGTTGGTTCCGACGAAGAGCCGAGACTCTGTGCTTGAAGTAGCGGTGGTGGTGTTTTGTGTGGTTGGATGCGACAGTGGTGGTGGTGTTTTGTGACTAAGAAGGCGGAGACGGATGCGAAGACGGTTGTGGTGTTTTATGTGGTGGTGGTAGTGGTTGTTGCAACAATGGTGTTGGTACTAGTTGTTGTGAGGTGGTGGTGGTTTTGTGGCATGAATGGCGGTGGTGGTGGTTATTGTTGGTAGCGTGGTACATGCGACAATGGTGGTCGTTTTGTTGTTGTTTGTGGAGGTGGTGTGGGATATTGTTTGTGACCAATTATTTGATTGATTTGTGACCAAGTGTTGGTGGTGGATCGGGAGTGGGGGTTGGGTGTTTGATGTATGCGACCAAATGTTTGGTTCACCGTAATTAACTATTAAACCGTGACTTTAAAATTCGATAATTTGTGACTAAAAGTAATTTGTGACTAACAAATTTGAAAATGTGTGACATATAATTTTTTTTTTAATTTGTGATCTTGAAATATCCAGTGACCTCGAAATTTGAAAATTTGTGACCGACAAAGAAACTGTGTCCTATAAAATTTTTGAGTTGTGACCTTGAAATAATTTGTGGCCAATAAACTTGACAATATATAGTCTAAATAAATTGTGACCTATAATTATGTACATGTGACCATTAATTGTATAATTATGAATTTATTGTATTTAAATAATAAATATTTTTAATTAATTAGCTAAATATCTGATTTTTGCAACTTTTAAACTTGAAACCTGATTTTTGCATTGGTGAAACTAAAAACCTGATCCTTGTAAAATAGTTTATTAATCTGGAAGTACTTTCGCCCCCTCACACAATTTACCCATAAGTAGAGTAGATAATTTTGGCCCAATCTTTATATAGGCCATTTTAAGAGAGAGCAGAATGCCTTGGGCTTCACTACAGTCCGGCTAAGAAGGGCCCACAGCTTCACAACACCCCAATATTCTGAAAATGCAGAGGACAAGTCTTGGCAAAGAAGAATTTAGCACTTGCAATACATTCTACATCCTAAGATAACTATGAGTAAGTTTTGGTAAAACTTTTTATAAGTTGTTAATACTATAGAATGTTTGGATACAAAAAAAAAAAAAAGATGCAAAAGACCCTTTATTTTAAGTTTCTATAGATAGCGGATTTGACTCGGAGAGTCAAACTCACTATTTATTTGTACTTTACCAGTATTGTATTTAATAAAATTTTATAATCTTTTACATAGTCCTAGAAATTTAAATTCTTTTATAAATTTTATAATCTTTTGTGCAAGCCTTGAGATTTGGAGAGGGGAAATTTATAAAATACATCATCTCTATAGAGTGTATGACACTTCAAGTACTGTAGTTTTTAAATTTATATTTTACTATATTTTACACTATGATAACAAATAATAACTTTTGCATAAAATATTTACAAATTTCTCATTAAAAATAGTTAAATAGACAAAAATACCCACAATTGAAAAAAAAAAAAAAAAAACCACACCATTCGTATTACATTATGTAATACTTTACATACCAAATATATATTTTTTTTTTTATCATTCCTTTATTCTTCAAAAACTCAATTACTATTTTATTTCCATCTAAAAATTAATTTTCTCATTCATACGTCCCTTTTGGACCTTTTTATAAAATCTTAATATTCATAAAACATCCCTTTCAAATAAAGACAATAAATAAGGGAAGAGACCACATTAGAGCAAATACATACTAATTAAGATAGCAATATATAAAGAAGAATTTGAAGAAGTAAGGTTACATTTTATTGTGGGTTTGATGTTAGTACGTGAAAGATTCTTGATTTGTGTTTGAGTTATTTGATAATGTGCATTTTGAATTTAAATAGCGTCAGTAAGTTCATTCCAAATTATTTAAATTTCTATTAGAATTATCTTTTTTTTTTTTTTTTTTTTAATTGAAAAATTGATGGCTATCTTTTCTACCAATTTTATGAGAATGAAAATTCGAGCTTTCTGCTAGACATAGGTGGTCTTTACCTCCTAACGAGGTATTCCAGTGTGCAGGCGATATCTACGCGGAGGTTAGGTGGAAAAGATTCCGTGGCGCATTTTTTGAGGTCAACAAGTGTCATATTTAATATGTTAAGACTTTATTGCACTCGATGATGAACAAATTAGCTGAGAGGGGGAAGGTAGAAACGCGTTACAGATAATGAAGTTACCAAATGCCAAAATCAATTAAATAAATATAAATGTCGTGTCTTCCACTTAGTAGCATTATTATAAATTGTGTTGTTCAAAAAGTGTAATGAAAAATTCCATCTAACAATAAACACATCGTTTGATAAATTAAGGGAGCATCCCTACCAACCTAATCATTTGCTTCGTAAAATTAATCTAATAAACTATCAATATCCATTTTATTAATGTCTGATTCTCCTGCAATTTTTGTTTGACTTCACTCGCTTCATAATAATAATAATAATATTTGAAGAATAAGAATATAAATTTCTGCATGTTTTAAATCCTTACTAATTAACTAGCTTAGATGAATATTCTCTTAATTTAGGTAATTTGTGAATTAACTGTTAAATTACTTTCAATATAATAGAGACTTTTTTTTTTTATTTATCGAGGATTAAATTTTCCCATTATTTCAAATTGGGACAAATTTTTTTTATATAATAAACATGATTAATTTATAGAGATTACACTACATATATTTACATAAGAAATATAACTTTTTTCGATTAATAAAAGTTGAACCTAATATGTATTTTGCATGGTACGTGAAACTATCTTTTATTTATTTTTAAATTTAACCAAACCTTTGTAGGATAAAATAGTTGGAGAATCAAAGTAGTTAATCAAACCGAAAGCCTGTGTTTACACGGTTTCCTTAAATCGAATTCGCCGCCTCACCGGAGTGCACAAGGTTTTGATCGGTGTTCGATTCCCAGGATACAATCGGTTGTCGGTTCACGTTGCACTACGTTAACCGCCTACGAACCCGCCGTGTCTATCTCTCAAAGATTTCAGCAAAGGAAGAAAAAAAAAACTGGAAATGGAGGAAGGAAACGGGAATTTGTCCTTGTTGTGTTTGCTGATTTTTTTTTTCTCTTTTTTGTGTGTTTGTTCCAACCAAGAGATCCTCTATTTATACATATAGATGAGGAGTGTGGTCATTAAGACATTGAAGATGAGTTATGGAATTGAAGAGGTGAAATTGATTTCCATTAGTTATGGAATATGAAACAGATTTTCATTCAATTCCAACAACCTTCATCTAAAGTAATTATACATTTGGAAAATTGAAATGAAATACGAATATCAATTGAAAAAAATTGTTAACATTGGTTCAAATTAAGCTATTAATAGAAACCATGTTCAAAATGTTTCTAGTAAAAGAGCCAAATAAAAAATTGAATTAAATTTTATTTTTAATTAATTTAAAATCGATTGAGTACATAAATATTTTCTTATCGTTCACGACTAATGGGAACTAAAACTTGAAATAAATGAACAAATAAAACCAATGACCTCTTTTCTTGATATACTTCGAGTGAGCAAATACTTTAATTAGTTATTTCACTTTATTAAAAGCAGGAAAACGAGACTACAAGTTGAAAAGAAAACATTCATACTTAGAAACTATATACCATACATAGGAATGACCATAGATGCATAATGCATTTTCAGTTATTTTCAGTTAATAAATGCATAATGCATTAACATGAATAAAACTCGACAAGCTCGTCTAAGGATTCAGGTTGAGGATCAGCATTTTCCAGCATCCAAAGCAAATGCTCGAAAAGCACAACTTCACACCCGACTGTGATCGAGTCGTCAGTGGCCCCGGACCGCTCCACCAGCTCCCGGAAGAGCGGGTTGTCCATGACGTTGGCGGTGATGAGATAGCGCCGCCGTGACTTGCCGACATAGACGGGATGGAGGTCTTTTCCGGCGGCGGTTTCATCATCATCTAAGAAATTGTTGATGGAGGTGTCATTGGCGCGGCTGAGCTTGAAAGATTGCATTTTCTTTAGCATGGACTTGAGCTTGGTGAGTTTGCCTCCTTTTGCCATTGTGTATTGGAGCAGAAGTTTTCAAAGAAGAGAGCTTGATTCTTGAAGACGAAATGGAGAAGAAGAATGGAATTTGGGTCTTTGGGAAATGAGAAAGAAGGTTCGTTATATATAGGGGTTTTGGGGTGGGTGGAGTGGAGGAAGTAAAAGTTTATTTTATAGAAAATGCCCTTCAAACCTAAGTTTCTTATAGAATTTTCCGTATTGTGTAATTATAATTATATCCCGTTATGAAAAAATCAGGGTCTCTCTCTAATCACATAATGTGTGTGGTATTGGCTTTCAACCTTCAACAATGAAGATATGAGATTTCAATATATTTAAAAATGTGAATCTTGATCTTCATGTAACGAAAATCCACAATGTACGTAAATATTAAAATGAGATGTGAAAGTCACGCCAAATCTAAAAATTTGAGTCTCTACGTGAATATTTGACTATTTTGCCCTTTATCTTTAAGTCACATGAAAGTTGCAAACAATTTTAATGTCTCAAATTAACAAATTTAAGAACCTCAATTTTGAATGTTGAAAACCGAAACTGCACTTCTTGAAAGGTTAAGAAACCTACCTCCAATTTTCGCAAATATGTTTGAATTTAATTTGGAGTTGAAATATTTAACACCACATTTATATTAATAGGATAAATTATACTAGAATGTTTAAACACAAGTCATTATAATGTATTATATTTCGTCACCAAAAATAACTTTATTTTCTATTTCAGTTATTTCTATAGTCAAAGATTCTCGATCAACAACTTGCAACGATTGTGATTGATCATAGGTGATAATCGACAAGGGTTGTTGTCGTCGACAATGGTCTATGGCTACAATTGGTAAGTACCGTCTCTTGTGCTAGACCTTGATTGACATACAATAAACACAATTACCTCGTGATTATATTATTATAGTTGTTCATGGAAGTCATCAATATGTAGTAGTTGGTGGTCTATGTTATTTTTCCATCATGGACAACTACTAATTGTGCCAATTCAGCCATATTTGTACATCTTGACGGTTGATTTCTGAATTTGCCAATCGGTAACCTCTATGATCATTTAGTTATTGTGTTACTAATTGTATCTTGTTGATACTCTGGCAACTATTCATGAAAAATTCACAATTAGAACCAAGTCATGAATGGAGAAATATCTTATGAGTAATGCTATTCAACCCCACTTGGATTACAACCCCAATTTAGATAACGTTAATGTGACATTAAATTGTTATATATTTATACAATAAATATAATATGTGAAAGAAATAATTAATTAAGATAAAGTGCCCAACTGGTAAAAACGTGGAATTTGTGTGAGAGGTCAGGGGTTCGAGCCACGCCTCACGCATTATTATTTTTTAATTATTTTCGGAATTATTTAATGGGTCAACTAGCCAGTAAAATATGACTGTTTTAACTGCCCAGTTTTAATAACCATTACCATAGGCCATTACATCTACAACTTAATGCTAGATCATGGTGGAAGAAGTTACATCTCGTTATGCCTATATAAACACATTTTTGGGTATTAGAAAACTACAACAACAAAAACGAAATTGTCTCTTCATATATACAGTAAAATATTATACTCAAATTATTTTTTCGTATTTCTGGAGTACACTTGAGAGTTCTGAAAACCTTTTGTGATTGCTGAACAATTGATTTATTTGATCGTTGTATCCTGGAGGTGATTGTCCACGAAGGTCGCATCAGTTATCGACGGGCAATTTCGCTTTAGGACATCGTGCTGTCACGAGACTCGATCTATTGATAAGTTATTTCTGCACTTTATTATTATTTTATCCAACATAAATAACATGTGAAATTAAGTAAGTCATTTAATTTAACCTATCATTTAGCGCCACCTAAACTGGAGTTGTAATCCTAGTGGGACTACGTAACATTATTCATATCTTCCGCCATCTCGCTCGAGCCGCGAGAAACCCTTCCAAAATAATTACTTATATGTTGTAAGAAAGTATATACAAATACCAACACTTAAATTTCGGTCGTGGGGACCCATACATCCAAAGTCAAGACTCACGCTTTGTTCCCATTCGCATTCAACAAGAAAATGAAGTTTGGTTCATTAATTAATTTCTGCTTCAACTTGTTTCGAACAGAACATTATTATTGAAAGAGACAGACATGTGCAAAGAGAAAGTCTGCCATATTCTGAAGCTTATTTATTAATTATTCTTACTGACTTATTTTAATAAGAGATTAGTAAATTGTTAATTAAAAATAATTTACTTATTAATTAAAGATCAACAGGCAGTAACTACCAGAAGTTTTTCTTTTTCTTAATTCTTGTTGGTACAATAAAGAATTAACAGTTTAGCAACTACTGTATTTATCTATTAGTTATGAAGATACAATTTTTTGTGACATGCTTGAACAAGAAATTGAGAGGACAATCCTTGTACAAGTAGAACTCTTCCAAATGTGATACTTCTTTTGTTGCAAGTTTAGTAGGTTCGGCTGAACAATGTTAAAAGTAAAATCTAACACTAGTTAATTATAAAAATTTTAGTCAACATCTAAGAGTGGTTTGAGTTACTCTTCAAAATAAGGTAAAATTCTAATATGGGACTCCATGTTTAAATACCGTATCATAGTCCATTAAACTCAAACAAGCATTTGGATTCCAAGGTTAATGCTTAGACGAGCCACATCTTCACGACATGTTAAAGGTAAAACTCCATATTGATTTAAGTATAAATATACAAATCAATATATAAAGTTTTGAGCTATTCTTAACACTTCTAAATAGAACCCCATGTTTTGATACTCAAAAGATTTTAGAGTACTATTGATCCAATTTGTCCTAAATGAATAAAAAGAGTACAAGAGAATCAACCAAATTCAGTATAGTAAATAATAGATATACAACGCCATGTAATTTTTGAAATGAGAATTGTACGATGGTGTTGATGCACAACAACGACGCTAGAGAACAAGTGCGTTGCACCTATAAAGCATCCCGAGTCCTGACAAAAAATGCATGTTGAGTTCTACAAGATTGGACAAACAATGGACATACATCGCAGTGATCTCACGTCTTTCTTTTCCATACTTGTCTCTACACTTATTCAATTCAGTGTACCTCTCTTAACTACGATAACCAAAAGCATTACTTTTTAGCAACATGTTTTCTTTGGATCTTACTCAATCCAACAAGGCTTGCAAAATGAGTAACTTTAAGAATATGCTTGTCCCCGGCCCCTCTCTCTATAAGCATTTGTGTGGTCCTATTCAATTACAAGAAGCCAGTTGCAAACAACAAAAACCCTAGAGCCATAACCAATGGTGGCATGCATTTAATCACTATTGTGTATCATCATAGGATAGGGATCCAAATGCATTGAGTCCATTACATTTTATGGTCAAACTAGGTATTGAAAGTGAAATAGACATGGCAATTCTTGGGCAGAACCATGTGACAAAACATGGACTTAACAAGAATTGATTCACGTTTGTATATATATTAATGAAAAAACGCCCATACTATCCCATGTGGAGTGATGAAATTGCCAAATTTTCTTGCCATGTGAAGCCAAAATTTGTGATTAAGTTAAAAAGGAAAAGTTTTAAAATAATGTATTTTGAAATAGTAGTTTTTGGGAAAATGTGTGGTCAAGAAAGAAGGAAAATATTTTGATTTACGCATAATATTAATTTATTGAAAATGTGTGATTAAAAAAAAAAAAAAAAAACGAATTAAAATTTTAATGGGACCAAACACGGACATAAGTATATAACTAGTTTTATCCGTGGCAACATATATTGGATAAAAATATTAATATATTGCTGATTGCTATTCCTTTTGTCTGATGCCGACATTCCTGTATCATGAATATGTGTAGAATGGATGCAAAGTGTAGTGTTTATATTTTACGTGTAATGAAAATGGGATTTATGAGCCCTATTTTATTTTATTTTTTTATTTTTTTGTTTATAATACCTTTTGGAAGAGTAGATTGATAGAAAATGTGATTAAAAAATAAGGAAAAATTTTCGTTTGCGTCTGAAATTATTTTATTAAAGAATGTGTGGTTGAAAAGAATAGAGAGAAAAATATATTTTAGAAAAAATGAGGGATCGAACAAAGGTTTATATATCGAATGTTATAGGAAATATTTCACCAACATGGTCGTTTTATCAAAAAAAGTGTGTAGTCGATTCAGTATGCCCGTATAGCAATGTTTTCTAACCTATAGATTTCTAGTGCTTCGAATTTTTTTGTAAAATTATATAGCTATGTGGAATCTATCAAAAAATTAGGCTCTATTGTTAACAATAACGGGATAAGCTTAAAAAAAAAAAAAATGATTAGATATAAAATTTAGGAATTTTGCAGTGAAGGTCCCAAACCTTTTAAAATAGTGTAGATTAGACTCAAACCTTCAGATGATAGCATATACATCACAAATCTATAAAAATATGCAGTCGAAGAACTTCTTGATGGTATCCGTCCAAAAATCTAGTTGATCAAAAGTCAAGCATTTTCATCAAAATATTTGTGACTTGAAGTTAGGTGGATTGGAAAGATGAATGTTTTTATACTGACATATAGATTTTTGGATGAAAATCATTAGAAGTCATTATGTCACATATTTATTTAAGGCTTGGGATCACAAGGCACATTTAGAAAGATTTGGAACCTCTGATAGAAAATTTCCTTGTTTTTATTAATTAAAAGTTAAAAGACAATTTTGCCATTTTTAAAATCGGTCATATTATGGTCAAAAGCTTGACTTTGATCAACTAACGAATTTTGGAAAACAACCGTCCAAAGATCCTTCTACCACACCATTTTGAAATGTTTGAGACATATTTGTTACGATTTAAAGGTTTGGAGTCTAATATGCACTTATTAAATAGTTTGAAACCTCCGCTGCAAGTTTTCGTAAAATTTATTTCTTACCTTCTAAATAGCGTATTACGATTCAAGCATAAAAGTCCTCTCCTTAACTACAATGCTCAAGATGTAGACACTGAATTCCCCAAAGATCAATTTTCTCCATGATTTCCACACGTGAAACAATCAAAGGAGCCATTTCCTCAATAATATATATGAATTATGAATAGAAAGAAAAACCCACACAGTATAATCTTGTCTAGATTGAACTAATCAGATCATTAGTCAATAATGTTTTATAGGAAAACGTCAAAATTAAGATGATAATTATGCTTGTTAATTGAAATCAACATGTACCAATGTCGGCGAATTGTTCCCTCTTTACACGAGTATCTGTCCTAGAATTAGAAAACATGAATTAATACATGATAATGATACTAAACTTTTTCATTAGTAACAGACAGACATATATAATGTTTGTTTTGGATTTTAATGAGATATGATTGTCTACTGGTTTTCGTCTGCATGTTAAAATCATTTATGTTCTCATGTAGTGATGTAGAATGCAACAGCAAGATGGATTTAGGATTGAGAAAAAGGACTAAGGAAAATGTACTGATTTAGTTCAACAACAATCAAGTTGCAACCATTCTTTTTTGTAAACTTTTAGTTGTTTCTCATCTGAAATTTAGTTCAGAATTTTTTTTCTCTACTTCGAATTTTTGGTTTAAAATGCTATGCTAAGTTAGCGGCTCATTTGAAAACATAAAAAAATGGAAGTACTTGTTTGAATTTTAGTCGTATCAAATTACTCATTTAAACTCTCGGTTCCTTGATATTATATGGAAGATACCGTCTTAAAAAGTCAGTCTTATGAAGAGAAGTAGTCGAAATCTGTATTTAAAAAAGTGATCCAATTTTATTATATACATCGATGAAGTCCTCTCTCATTTTTTACCTTGAGCTCTTTTAACTAATTAACGGAAGATGATCATAGGTGATTTTGGGTAAAATTTGATTTTAAATTTCATATTTAAATAACTTATTCAACCAACAACATACATATGCATATTTATTATATAGGCATGCAGTCACTTTATTCCACTTACCAACTTGTCTTTGTTATAACTTGTAGTTAATTTTCACAGTGGTTAGGTTCCGAGACGTGCTTAAGAGATTTAGAATATAACATCATGTAAGATTATGAGTGATTCTGTCGTGTTTTTTGGGTCCCTAGGGCAATGAACATCAATATAGATATATTACTTTTTTTTTTTTGCATAATATGTTTCTGAATAATATATTTGTATACATAAATATGTGTCGTCCTCGACGTTTACATTATCTTGAATTTTTTATCTCGACTATTAGTTAGTTTTTGACATTTTTACTCCAAAAAATGTCGAGCCCCCCCTTTTTTTAGAGGGGATCAACACTTTAACCAATTTTAGAAGTTCAAGTTGGAAACATTTTTAGCCAATGTTTGGTACAAATTAAAATCTGATTTTAATTTCAAGTCAAAGTCAACAATTAATGTTGACTACATATTTCATGGGACCCTTAACTTTTCAACCACACATTCCATCAACTTTTATCAAAATCTACAACAAACAGGAGCTAATGTTATCACAGACTGCAAGAACTTGTACGCCTTTTAATCACAATGTCCGTGCTTTACAATTGAGTTCTTTTCACATAACCCTGATTTACTATCTGCAATCTTAAATTGACAGCCCACATTTGCTAGAAAATTCATAACTTAAAAAGTAACAATGTTACATTATAAGAAAGTACTCTTTGCAGTCCAAATGTATATTTCGACTTTATGTTTTTAACAGATAAATATTAATTTATGTTATTTGAATATTTTTATAAACGCATTCAATATTTGAACAAATAATAAAATGTAGGCTAAATATATTTACATCAAAAATTTTAATAATTAGACTAAATTGCACGAAAGCTTCACAATCCTTACATTTTATTACATTTATGTATCAAACTTTTTTCATCCCGTTCTATTCTCAAATTAATATAAATTCCTCTTAACTATGGTATCTCTTTGAAAAGTTTTTTTTTAATATAAAGTAAAAAGACTTAATTGTTCAGTGTATTTTTAAATAAGCAAAACAAATCATAATGCAAAAATGTGATTAAATATTTGATCCTTATTTTAAAACACGTTAATAATATTTTTGGACGAAAACCATGTTATACAAAAAAGATGCAGCCGCCTCATACGTATATATGTTTGCCTTTCATTATAATCTCTATATAATTTAAAGATCAAAATCAAAATTTAATTTTAAACAAATATATCATAAGATCCATAGCTACTACCCATTTATCTATCGTTCGTTTATTTCACATTATAATTTCAATGACTTATAATGAAACTCAAAAGTGTAGGGAATCCTTTAATAAAATTTTTTTTTTAAAAAAAAACAAGGTTAGAAAGATTTCGATAGGGGATAATATAATCCAGCACGAGTCTAAATAGAAATGAAATCATTACCATATTATCCACTATTTTTATTTATAAGACGATGTAACATTGACTCCATGCCACTAGTCTAGACGTTAAGCACCACTAGTGTTAATAACTTTATTCCTGTATTCTTTTGGTAGGACGAGGAAATTCATTGGAGATAATTAATGACCAAAAAGGAAAATAATTTATTATTATTTAAGACCCGACAAAAAACATTATGATATTTGTAATTAATTCTGTGACGAATCAACTTGCTGATTTAAGATAACTAATTAAGTGCAAGCACATAATTGTTTTTGGGAATTAAAGATTAATGACTTAAATGGGCTCATTCATTGGAGTTTCTATTATGTATCTTCACATTACCATCCAATAATCATTTGGCCAGATCGAACTAGCTAGAGAAATTCGTGTTGGACGCTGATAACTCAAGATCTAGCAAAATTCACGTCAATCACCTAATGAAGTTTCCGTTAAACTCTGTTAATTTTTCTAATACAATGTCCAATGTAGGTTTTGGCAATCTGATGTAGCAAGTCCTTCACGTTGGATATTTCGTTATCGTTTTGAAAAATAAGTGATCAAATTGAAACAAGAAAAAACTCTATAAAGAAAATAAATATAAGCGACCGTCATAGAACTTCACTACAAGTTGTGACTAATAGTGTTTACAGGACCGGTTCTAACTATAGGTGGTGTAGGCAATTGCCTAAAGCCTCACTTTAACGAGGGCTCCAAATTATGTAAGGTGAATTGACCGATTAAAAAAAATAGCGAAAATTATAATTACAGTTATAAACTAAAGAGAAAAGAGAGCAAATGAGAGACATAAATAAACTTGTATGTTTTATTAAGAGAAAAGAGAGCACATGAAAGAAAAAGAATACACTATTCTTTTAAGTACGCTACCAAAGTTGTCTTATTAAAAATTTTGCTGGAAAACTTAATGAGATAAAACCTTGGTCAATGGAAAAAAGAGTACAATGCATATTTACTCAACCTTTGATTATATTATTTAAATTATATATTTCCGGCATAATAAATCTTTCAAGATAACATTAATAGCTATGCTAGAGGAGTTAGCTATATCAAAATTATTATATGCATATCACATTTTATGTATTGTCTGATTTAAAAAATAAAAATTTGTGATTACATCAATCACATGATAATTTATATATTATACAAGTTTTCATGAAATTCATTATATAAAGAGTAGTACATTTCATATTACGACTTTACTTTTTCTATTTTCATTTCGCATAAGTATACATCTCTAAGTGTTTGGATTGCAGGTCTTGAAACTTCAAATTTCTCTAATAAGTTCAATTTTACTAGGATGGAGTCTAGAAAATTTAGATTTCTCTAATAAATTCAATTTTATTAGGATCGCATCCTTTTATTTGGCCGATTATTTATACAATCAATATGCTTTAATGTATTTATTTTGACTCATCGCTATTCATAATATGGTGCGGCACATCATATACAAAAGTATTTAGACAACCGTTTCTTTTCGATTCTATTTCTTTTTATAATGATATGACTTATTGAGGTATCTCAATTTTCAACATATCAAATACCCGAACATCTTTTGGAATTTTATAATTTGTTATGTTTAAATATTCATCAATAGTATATGCCTCCTTAATGCAACAATTTTTTTACGAATTGCTCCATTTTCATTTTCATTTAGATTTTTTTTTTTAATAATTGAATTCCATCACGATTCAAGCGTACCATAGATATATCAAATATAATGATAACGAATAATACGGCATCAATAAGTGTCGTAGCATTTAAACATGGTGCGTGAGATATTGTTAGTCTCTTTGATCAATAAATGCATTTAAATAAATTATCTTTCGAACTTTTTGTTCGGATTTTCTTTTACGTGGATAATGATACATTTCTCTATTATTTTTAACTTCTTAATTTTCCCATAATGTTGAGAGAATTGTTCAATCAAATTGACAATCATTTTTTTTACTACGTTATAAAATATTGTTCATCTGGAATAAATGTTCAAACTACGTTTATTCTCAACATTCTTTACTTTTCATCTCAATATAATGTGGTAGATTAATTGCACAATCAAATAATTTGATCAAATTTTTTGGCTCTAACCATAAATCAAATATAACAGAAAGAACTATGATATTTGCATGATGCGTAACAACATTCCCTAAATAGAAATGGAAAGTACTATGTTCTCAATTAAATTAATTTAAGACATTTAACAAGCAAAAATGTTAAATCATTATTGACATTTCAACTAACATTTATTAAAATATTGAGTTTTATGATCACTAGCATTAACAAGACACACTATACTGTTTTTATACTTTGAAAATTATGCTCATAATTTAAAACTTGAGTAGTGATTTCGCAAACTTCAGATTGCAAATACCATACAATCATTTAGTATATGTATTAAATCTATTAGATACAAATAATACTTAGATGGTCAGCGTGGAGGAGAATGAGACCCCATTTATTATCCTGATTAATTATCAGAAATATAGAGTCAATCCCTATTTGAGCTAGTGATATTTAATGATTATTTGTCGATAAAGAGAACAAACAATATATAGAAATTCACTGGATTGAAGAATCTTCTGGTTCTTCATTGAATGTCTATTTGAATTTCTAATTTAGCATAATTGTTGATCTAGTGATGATCCAACTGGTCATGCCAATTAATAAAATTAAATTGAACTTTTGGTTCAATATAAAATATAATTTAATTATTTAATTTCGAAGAATATTATTAAAGATTATATAATCATATATCAATCAAGATTCAATTAAGTAGACAAACTAACCAATGTCAATTTGATATGATTTATATATTTCCATTCATGGATAAACATGAATTTAAAATGATATATTTTTCGAAACACTTTAAGAATAAATTATATTTTTCTATTGTTTTTTCAAGGGTATTATGTTAATATTTTTCTGAAATATTGAAATTTAATGACATATTCTTCAGAAGCAATAACATATTATTATTTAGAAACATAAATTATGTAAATATTTACTTTTTATGAACAAGAACATAATTTATATTAGATTTTATTTAATTATGCTTTTCGTGAGCAATTAAATCTAACTATAATATACATAACAATGTGCTACTTCAGGAACAACAATATTTTATAATAATAGATATACGAGTACAAAAGCATATATAATTACCACTTTTAAAAGATGAAGAACATGTATACATCATTAATTTATCCATGTCACAAAACTAATACAATTATAATCTGCATAAATTGACAGAACTGAGTGTGACTAATGACGAATACAAACTAACACAAATTCTTCCACACCTGCGAGCTTGCGGCTGTGTTTCTACCAATTGAATTAATAGCCAGAATTATGAGCTTCCACAAATGGATAAATTCTTCCACACTTATGATAATACAAGGACCCTTTTTTTTTTTTTTTTTGACTAAATGTAATGATTACATTAAAAAAAAAAAAAAAATACTTTCCTACAGCAATCGTGATGCCAATAAAATTCATATGGAGATTTTGTGAGGGCACGTCAGCAACAGTGAATAGATGATTATGGCACAGTGAACGTCTATAATTTTTTTTTTTTTTTAATCACGTAATCATTATGGCACAAACATTATTTAGCATATTGGCAGAAGTATCATTGCGGCAAAGAATTATTTCACATAATCATTGCGACTAAGACAAATTGTGGCAGATTGTATATATAAAATTATCCCGTTACCAAATTAATTTTGATAGACACGATAGGTGATTACACTTGTCAAAAAATTATTACCTCACTAGATTTTGAAAAATTAAAATTTCGTGATAACATATTATGAACTAAAGAGAAAAGGGAACAAAAGAAAGAAGTAAATAAATTTGTGTGTTTTATTAAGAATCAATGTCATGTAATTATATGGTCCAAAATGAGAGTTACAATTTGAATGAAACAAACTTTTATAGATTAGATAATACTTATTTATGTTTCGTGATAATTCTAAATAATCATCAGTAATCATCTCATTATTTTCCAGCAAATACAAAATTCTTTAAATTAGAAATATGACATGCAAACACAAGAAAGTAATAAAATTTTAAAATACAAACATTTAAAAAAAAAAAAATCATATAAAATGACATGAAACTTATGTCATACATTTATATATCACATAATTATATAACAGTCTTTACTTTCTCTATATATAATTAATTTGATTATTTATCTTTTCAATCGTCATTTTTTTTCTTAACAAGAACAAAAAGCCACTTTTCTCTCTTCAAAATTTGGGGCCATTACTTTTTGTGATACTCTCATGGTGGGTCTTGCACTTGTTCAAGAAACTGCCGCTAAAAACACATGTATTCATTTCTCTCTTTAAGTTCTTGAATTTCATTTTATTGTCCATTATTTTTTTTTCTAGTTTTTCAATATTATTGTATTGATTAATGTTTTAATTAAACTAACACTTCTCTCTATGTATGAAATTTGGTTTGGAATTTTTTCGATCCACTTATTTTTTTCCCTTTTTATGTTTGTAAAGGATCATTTATAGTGGATTGTTGACTTGACAAAGTACTCGAACTTTTTACTCAGTTGGGTTTCTCCGTGATCATTCTTGTGTTTCTTTATTACTTACTTTATCTGCGGTATTTAAACATAGGAGAAATTGATTTGCATGTTTAACCATCTAAAATAATAATTAAATTAGTAACTTGTTGCTATTTAATTCTTAAGTTATTTTTATTCCGCATCATTACCTATTCACCCCCCCCCCCCCCCTTTAGGTGTTGTTAGGATCGAACTACGTATTTTCACTAAATAAGAACATGTAATACAAAGTAAAGAAGGCTCTTGCAGGTAAAATACATCATTATTTACAAGTAGCATTATTCTTTAAATAACCTGTTACAACCGACACAAATATATGAATTATTAATCATGTCTATGCATTGCTTTTGTATTCAACTACATTTGTAGTTGCAGCACTGCTACTAAATTGATGGAAGACGAAACTTAGTCTAATGCTAGATCCACATTCACTGGCTGATAGGGTTGTTTCTCCAACCATTTACACGTTGCAAAAGACCAGTTTTTTTAGCAACACATACCTAATGGATGTTGCTCTTTGCATGTTACAAAAGACCATTATTGTTATAGTGTGTTGAGCATTTTAAAAGCGTGAATCATTCACTAAGTTACCTTCCAAAAATTAAAAAGGCTCTTCAGCCTCCAAGACGTTCATGGATAAATGAACTAGTTTGAAATTTTCTTCCATTGAAGTCATACACGGATATGCAAGCTTAGGCCTTGGAGAAAGGAAGAGATATCAAGTATCTTCATTTCTCTATTGAAAAGAAAAGTGATTTGAGGATTAACAATTCTATAATCTACTCTTTCTGTGCATTAATTCCCAGTAACATTGAGTTTGATGCATCTCCCATGGTGGTGTAAAATTGGGTATAAATTGATATCTCCAAAATTATTTTTGCATTCTCATTTACATCCCAATGGATCTAAATTTGGTCTGAGAAGATCTAAGTCTATTTTTTTTTTTTTTTTGCCTCTAGTGGATCTTACAATTTTTTTTAATGCCGGAAAACATAAAACACATTCCTTTGCATCTCTGCATTGGAGAGGTTTCTGACCACTTTGCAATACTCGACGTTTGATCCTGCAAATATGAGGGCTTTGGGTGAGGGGTATTTTTTAGTTTTGCTAACAATTTTTGTTGTTTGATTGAAAATGTGGGGGTATTAGTCTAATTTTGACTATTCAAACAGGACTTGTAGTAGTTTTGATTCTTATAATATTGTCACTAAAAATCATGTAATGCAAATCTTTCTGAATAATGCAAGTGAAGGACACGATCAAAATAGTTCATCCAAATTAACCAATTTTATTATTGAATTTTTTTTTTTGAAATAAACCGATTCATAAATTTTCAAAACAGCAAGTTCCGGATACAAGGAGGGGTTTCCTCCAGCACAATTCTCTTCTCAGAGAGTTTAAGCGTTTCTTTTGTTAATGTATGAGCAACCACATTCACCTTCCTAGGTACATGACCGACTAGGAATGAAAAAAAACCAAGCATACTCTTTGCGTCCTGAATAAGTAAACCCGGGTAGTTCCAAAATTCCAAGAGTTTATTTATTTATATATTATCCTCCACATGCATCCCGTCAAGTGTATAAATTATCTCAAATGTCTCTATAA
Source organism: Fraxinus excelsior (assembly GCA_019097785.1). NCBI lineage: Eukaryota > Viridiplantae > Streptophyta > Magnoliopsida > Lamiales > Oleaceae > Fraxinus > Fraxinus excelsior. The sequence continues at coordinate 29,971,859 of CM032629.1, forward strand.
AAGGAAAATGTGAATTTGGAATCACAAACCCATAATCTATTAGCACAATGGGAACCCCAATTTAGTTAGGCCATCCTACCAATTAAAAGTGGAGAAAATTTTATATCTCAGAGTTTAACTGGGATCCATTTCAAAACTAAGAAACAATGTTTAAAATTTTAAAAAATTGATATTATTAAATTTCATTTATGAAAGAATTAATTAAATATATATTTTATTAATTATATATATTAAGATCACAATTCTATACAATTTAATCATAAATTATCGAATTAATTTATCACAAATTATTTCTAGATTATAAATCAAAAATTTCATATATCACAATTTATTCATCGGTCACAAAATAAAAAAAAATTTATGGGTCAACATCATTTATTGGTCTTTATTAGTCACAACTTATTAACGGTCACAAATGATCAAATTAATTTATCTCAAATTATTTCTCGATCACAACTTAATAAATTGTGAGTCACAATAATATTTTTTAGGTTGCATTATTTATTGGTCACAAATCAACCAATTTATTGGTCACAAACAATAAATTTATATGAACCCTCTTCATCCCACTCAATCGCCGCCACCGCCTCCAACACCACGGCGCCACTGCCACCACAGCACTACCGCCACAACCAACAAGCATCCCTCCGCACCACCATTTGCAATACATAGTACTAATAAAATCAACCCAACTACCACCAACACCAACACCACCACCATTAAAAACACCTCACTACCATCATTAATACCACAAACCAACACACCACCATTTGCAATAAACAATACTAATAAATTCAACCCAACTGAGTAACAACAACTTATACTTTCATATCGTTGCAGCCACCACATCCATCCCGCTCAAATCAGTAACAAGAACTTATGCTTTGAAATCAGCCAACACAGCCACACCGCTTAAATCAGTAACTGGAACTCACACTTTCAAATCAACTACCACAGCCACGCCGTTCAAATCAGTCTCGTACAATGACGATATGAAAGAGCAGCTGCGTGCGGTGCTCAAATTAGCTCCATAGCTGCGTGGTTTCTCTGCGGTGGCGTGGGAAGATAGATATAGCATAGAGATATGGTATGTTTCTCTACGGTGGTACGGTGAAGAGAGAGACAGGAGATTGACGGGAAGAGAGAGACAGAAGATTGGCGGTGGTGCGGTTGGATCGCCTGCGACGAGCCGTGCACGGCCCCTCATCACCAGCGAGAGGATAGAGAGATGGTGAGAGAAGAGATGGTGATAGAACAGACAAAGAAGGGAGAGGCTGCTGCATAGAGAAAAGATGTTGTGAAACAAATAAGATACCATAATCACCCTAATACCACTTGTTGTATTAATTATGCCAAGAATATCTGATATCACTTGTTGATAATTTAAGGATCATGTATCGCTCGATACCACTTGATATGAAACTAACCACCGAATTGAGATGTTGAAGTTATATGAAAAAAATATGTAGTGTATGATCGCAAGTAAAAGAATAAAAGAAGATAAGAAAATATGGTCGATGAATTATGAGATTTTATTGTACCAATAATAATGGAAAAATATACAAATTGATTCTAATATTCTAGTAATATCTTTTCTCACATTATTCTCATGCTATAAAATTGTATAGAAGAGTCTAATATTTATAGAGAACATGTAGGAGATGTCCAAACCCTCATAGTAGAGTTATTGATGAAATAGGATACCAAAAAATCGAGTTCAAAACAAATTTCAACTCCCAATGAACTTCCAAAATAGAACTTCAACTTAATATAGAACTCCAATAGCATTCCAACTGAATTCTTCTTGACGTACACATCAATTAAAATTCTTCAATTATTTCAACAAGGAATTCGGGTTACACCCAAATTCTAACAAAAGAGATTGAGAAATAATTAGGGTTTGAGAGGGTAGATGGTAGTGGGGTGAACATGTAAAATAATTTTTATAATAATAATATTATTATTAATATTTAAAATTCTAATTATATTTGAGTTTTGAAAGAAGAACTAGTAATTCTTAATTATGAATTAAAATCTTGAAAACACTTAGTCATTGTAATTCTCACTTAAAAGGTCCATAAAAAGAAAATAACAGTATCTAGAGATCAATTAAAGTCGTGGTGAGTTTTTCCATCCATCAAAAGAAAACAACATTAAATTATCGCTTTGTCTTGATTTACTTAGTGAGATTCACATAGATAATAAGTCAATCTTGTGGATGTTTATTACTTAGAAAATCGTGCCATAATTGGATATTAGTTTCCTGAGCCAGTGGGCTATTGTTGGGAAACAAATAAGATGTCAGAATTGTTCTGATACCAATTGTTAAGAATTCGGGCCAAATAATTAAAGAACAAGAAAAAGAGCAATACGAAGAATAATGGATCACACAATGACAAAAGATTTATGTGGAAGAAGAGAAGAATTTCATATACCAAGAAACTAAAATTGTGTTTACAAGATTTGGTAGTCTCAATCTAAATCTAAATAATTCTATCAAATTTCTAATGTATACAACAATAATCTAATTGTTATTTTGAGTCTATGAAGAGCTAAACCACGTGGAGTATATATAGGAGCAAAATCTTGAAATTATGGATGAAGTAGAACACAAAAACGTGGCCAAAATCAATAGGAGTCCCTTTTCTCCCGTCCAAGTGACGTCGTGGCACCACCCACCCGGTGCCTCCTGCGCTAGGGCACCGACCTTCTGTCGCCTTTTTGAGCTCCCAATGCCAAAGTGCCCCTTTTAGACCCCATGCTTCCAAAACACTTTTTCATTAATCCCAAAATCATTTTCCCAATCAAACTTTCAATCCATGATGAAATTTGATCCTTTATCAATTTGAACTTCCAATCAAAATTATCAAAGCTTCCTCTATGAATCAAAATCTCAGATCACATGGTATTTGAGTCACAAACATAGCAGCTATCAAATGGAAGTTCATTATTGAGGCGAAAATTTGATTTGATTTACTTATTTCCTTCAATCTATCTTTGTTTCGAATCAAAAGTTACGCTTTCTTATTTTTCTTAAGATTTAGAATTATGGTTTATTGTATCTTGGTTATTCACTAAGAAAATTTGAGAGTTTCTCAATTCTTTCAATTATTCAGTATTCCACTAGTGAATCAGAATATTTTCGTGGTCAAATCTTCAGTATTCAATTGAACGAACGAGTATTTGGAGTTTTAATCATCTTCTGCATAATTTTGCTGCATCAGTTTGGCATTGAGATGTTGAGTTTAACGTATAATGTTTCAAAAGAAATTATTTGTTGTCTTAATTAAGTCAAACAATTTTTACGTTATCTACAATTTGATTCGGGATTTTTCTCCAGAATTAGGCCTAGACTAGACGTACACCCACATAGATATCAAGTTTATCATTAGGACATTGAGAAGAAGCCTCTAACCTTTTTTTTTTTTTTTTTTTGTGTTTACTCGGGTTGGTTCAGTTTGAGTGGTGACCAATAACTAAATCAAACCAAACCATTTACAAGAATCCAACCGGGCCTAATTATTTTTGTTTGACTCAAGTTGGTTCGAGTCACTCAAGTTTTTACCACCGATCAACTTTGACATGCGATTCCCAAGGCCTTTTTGTTGAGCAAAGAATTAAGGTTGTGCTGCAAATATTGTTCAAAATAAATTTAAATGGTATATGATGGAACCAGAGGCCTTTATTTTAGCCTATGAGGGCTTGCGGTCGCATAGGCTATTGTAGGGATAAAATTCCCTGCAACTGGTTGTTCTATGCGACCACATAGGTTTGTTCCATGTGGTCGCATAGAACAACCAGTTAGCCGTTATTTGGCTGTTGACTTTTGAATTTTGGTGACTTTTGGAGGGTTTTTGGCACTAATTCGTATAGTAATGTTTCATATGTACATATAGGTGGTTTGTGATCATTAGAATTATGTAAAAAACATATAGGTGGTTTGTGATCATTAAAAATATGTTGAAAAACATACAAAAACCATAACTATATTCAAAAACAAAAATTCATTCCAAAACAACATGAATTCACAATTTTCTTCATCATATTCAAATCCTTCTTTAGCGTTCTTCAAGTTTTGAAGAATTACACTTAATGCTTGAGTGTTAATTCTTTACGAGGCTTGTTTAAATCTTGCAAACCATTTGCCTTAATCCCTACAAGCATTATTTCAATCCAATAGGGGGCAAATATAATTTGAGGACAACGTTTTCATGTTCGAACCTTATTTTCATCTCTTCTTTTATTATCTCTATTGTTTCTGGTTTTTTGTTCTTTGCTTTTATCCCCAATCACTCCTTGTGGAAGAAATTATAGACTACAACATCAAACTATAATATCCTTCGATGGAAAACGAAAGCAAGATGACATCAATCAATTTGATGAATCAAGACCTTGTACGATTGGATCGTTTCGATGACACGAACTTCACGAGATGGCAACATAAGTTAAAGTTCCTACTAATAGCATTAAAGATCTTTTACATACTTGATCCAGAATTGGCGCAATTACCGGAACCTACCAATGGAGAAACTGATGCGGTGAGGGCCGAAAGACAAAAGCGCCAAGAAGATGAACTCATATGCCGCGGTCACATTCTGAATGCATTATCAGACCGATTATATGATCTCTGCACCAATACTTCATCGACAAATGAAATCTGGAATACTTTAGAGAGTAAGTACAAAGTCGAAGAAGAGGGCACTAAGAAATTTTTAATCTTGAGGTATTTTGATTTCAAGTTTCTAGAGAATATTCTCATTCTTTCCCAAATTCATGAATTGCAAGTGCTTGTCAATAAGTTGAAGGAGATCAAGATTGAGATTCCAGAAACATTCCAAGTGGGAGCAATCATTTCTAAACTTCTCGAAACTTGAAAATGATACCAGAAAAAAATAATGCATAGTCCGAAGACTATACTTTGGAACAATTGCAAAAACATCTTCGAATTGAGGAAGAGTCAAGGGCAATAGATAATAATGATAATTCTTATGAAGACACATCTAAAGTCAATACGTGGAGACGACTGAGCCTTCTAAATCTAACAAGAGAAAGTTTTTAAGGAACTTTGATAAGTCTAAGAAGAAGAACAAATGTATTTGTTTCGTGTGTGGAAAATATGGACATTATGCAAAACAATATCGATATTGAAAAAGGAACAACACCGAAGGAAAAGTGAACTCCATCAAAGAAGACAACATTGTGGCCACCATAAGCGAAATCAATGCTATATTGCTATCAATGAAAAGGTTCCCGGTTGGTGGTATGATACGTGTGCAACAGTACATGTATCATATGATAAGTCCTTATTCAAGACTTATTATGAAGTTGATGGAAAACAAGAGATTTAGATAGGTAATGAGGTTCGATCTAAGGTATTTGGAAAAGGAAATGTGGATATCATTTTCACTTCCGACAAAACTGTTACTTTGACAAATGTACTACATATTCCTGATATGAATGTTCGCTAGATTCGTATGCCGCAAGCGCACGGGTCGAGAACAAGTAGTAAAAGTGGACCTTCAGAGTCCAAGTCGATCCCTCAGAGAGTGTTGAATTCAATTTTAAGTTTATCCGTCTTAATCTAACGAACACACACATATTTAAAAGAAATAGATTTAAAAACCCTAAAAACTACAAATTTGATTAAAATTGATAAAATGACAGATAAAAAGTAAAAATATTTGGATTTTGAAAAGATGTTGGAATTTACGTTTTCGCTTAACCTATACTCCATTAATGTCAATTCGATCACGCGCCGATGCAAATTATCAAAATGATTAGTCAGGCCCGATTTTCCTATTTTAAATTAATACCCTCTTTCGAGTGATATTAACCCTAATTAATTAATTCATACCACTATGTTGATACAAAATTAACTAATCGCATTCAATATTTGTAAAAATGCTCAACGGATCACATGAGGTATGTGTATATTTCTACATCACCTAGACGCGCCTAGAACACTAAGCAAACCCATGGCATCAATCATTTCGGTCTAGTAAATGTAATTATTTTTCAACAATCACATAAACACCTAATTACCACATATCATGTCGTCACATAAATGAAGTAATTTTCAACATGATGTAATACACTATTATTTTGATAACAAATGCATAATAAAATTCTAACAAACATATAATCGACATTAATGAAGCATTAGGTTAAGTTATTCCATAAATTCCAACAAAAATACTTAGTTCATCATCATATAATCAACAACAAGTAGATTTATATTACAATACATTACAAATATTGGAAATGAATTGAAGGAATGCAAATATAGAAATACAACCCCTTTTTAGTGTAATTTTGATTCCTCTAATGAAGTTCCAAGCATCCTTTGATAAAATCTCCTTGTTGCTATGAAAATTCTTCCCAAAATAAACTAAGAACTAATTAAGTAAAAAAAAATGTAAAATAGAGAGAGAAAAAAAAAAGGGGAAAAAACGTGTGGGAGAGAAGAAAAAAAGAGAGTTTTTTTTTTCTTGGAGTCTCCTTGGTATATTATGTGAGACCACTAAAATATCCCAAAAATATCTCAAAATATCAACCATTAAACAAACCAAAAATAATAAAAGTTGACCAAAGAAAAATGTAAACCGCCACAATTTTTGCCTCCCATGCGAAATTGCAGCGTAGTCCCTTCCAATATTTGCACGCCGGTCCATCATCTTTCATCTTGTACAATTTGGCCCTCATAATTTCACTTTTATATCAATTTGGTCCTTCATAAATTGTACTTCAAGTCCTTCATCTTTCTGGCATGTGCAATTTGGTCCCAAGCTTCACTATTTTGTACAATTTTAGTCCCTTTCTTCTCATTTTCGCTCCGTTCTTCGTCCAATCGAGGTTTAAGCCTACAAAAGTGAAAATTGCACAATTATGCATAGAAATCGACTCAATTTTAATTCTAATTAATTTCAAAAAGTGCCAAATAAGTGTGTTTTTACACACTTATCACACCCCCAAACTTGAGTTCTTGTTTGCCTCGAGCAAGATTATTTCTAACATAATCATGCAAAGGCGATAATGATCAACATATTAGACATCTTTCCAAAAATATCAATGAGTATAAAATTGTATATCAATTCACAACCATTCTCCAAATAATGCTATCAAAAATCATTTTAGCTTATCCAATGTTCGATCAGTATAGTGTGTGCATAGCCACTTTCAATCATCATCTAAATTAGGAAGCAATTGTCAAGATAGGAAAAAATCTTAAATTGGTTGCAACCCGACCCTTTGTAGTCAAATATATCCTTTCACGCTCGTAAAATTCATACTCAAAATAGATATTTTCTTTATTTTCCCAAGGTGTAAATCTAAAGGGTTCTCTCCATTCACTCGTTTTTTTTTTTTCGCACTAGTTTGGTTGGATCTAACCGGCACTTTCAACATCTAGAAATGTGATGATTCTCCACTAATGAGTGCATTACAATCAAGTTTATACTATATAAGTCAAACCCACTAGTTATCTACGCCCAAGATCAATCAATTGCACCAAATCAAATTTTTCAATATAAGCTCAAAATTTATCTCACTCCCTTAAGCTTTCTTCTTAACCCTTGTAACGAGTTTTAGGTCGGTAGCTCCCCAGTTGTTTAGACCAAAGGGTACCAGGTTTTGAAATACCCCAACGGACTTAATAACTCGAGTAAAAAAGGCTACGAAGTGAGACATAGTTTTAACATAGTGCAATGTTCTTTTTTAAGCAACAGTAAGGCGTAGATTCCTAGCATATGGTCAATACCTAGCTTATACTTGGCAATAGACACTCCACACAAACAATTTTTTTATCAACATGCATGGAATCAACACATTTTTTCAACAAAATCATTCACCGGCTCGATCACCCCCAAACTTATTTGAAAACATGGTAAAGTGGAGGAGAAATGGGTATAGGTTGATATAATTTTGCAATAATACTCACAACCTAAGTTATACCAATTCAAACAGTTTCCATAAAACAATCATTTCCATATCTAAACAACAATCAATTATGACTATGTGCTCAATGAAACTCATAATCTCAACTGGACAAGCAATTTTTTTGAAAATTTTTGGCAGCATGACAGCATAATTTGGCAAACAAACATAGTTTATGAATCAATAACAATTCCAACTCTATGCAATTCACAGCCGGCAAGGCCATCTAACATGTTACAACATCATCACCAATTTAAAGCATACAGAAAAGCCGGCAAGGCTCAATACATCAAACAACTCAACATCAGTAGCCGGCAAGGCTCAATACCCCCAAACTTAATCAACACATTGTCCTCAATGTGTAAAGAACAAGCGAAAGGAAAATAGAGACTTCCCTGATTTCAATGTGAAAAGGTACCAATGCATGTATTTGGACTTGTGATGCACTTGAATAGCTTGGACCAAAGACCTTGTTGTACATCAATTTGATCAGAACCTGCTAAAAATCAGAGACATGTAGAACTGCAAACATTGCTTACAAAAATAGCGGTATTAGTTACAAATATAATAATAAAAGCAGTAAACACACTAAAAACCTAAAATAATACAGTAAGAAGGTTGGGTTGCCTCCCAACAAGCGCTTGGTTATAGTCGTTAGCTTGACTATAAGACTTGATCACTCGAGAATGACGAGTTTAACGGTGGACTTGTCTTTCTCAAAGTCACCTCCGAAATATGGCTTCAATCTCTGGCCATTGACTTTGAAATTCCCATTTTTGTAGTAAAGCTCAACCGCTCTATGTGGAAAAATTTGTGTGATGGTATAAGGACCTGACCATCTAGAACGGAGCTTACCAGGGAATAATCGGAGTCGAGAATTATAAAGGAGAACTAGTTGTCCAACATAGAATTCCCGCTTAACAATGTTTTGATCGTGCCATCTCTTTGTCTTTTCTTTGTAGAGACGAGCACTCTCATAAGCATCGAGGCGGATTTCATCAAGTTCATTTAGTTGGAGCAACCTCTTCTCACCGGCCAATTTTTCATCAAAGTTTAAAGCTTTTATAGCCCAATATGCCCGGTGTTCGAGTTCAACAGGAAGATGACATGCTTTTCCAAATAAAAGACGATATGGTGACATACCGATTGGAGTTTTAAAAGCAGTACGGTATGCCCATAACGCATCGTCCAACTTCTTGGACCAATCCTTCCGTGAAGCATTCACTGTCAACTCGAGAATTCTCTTTAACTCTCGGTTCGAGATTTCGACTTGTCCACTCGTTTGGGGGTGATAGGGTGTAGCGACACGATGCTTTACCCCATACTTGGCCAAAAATGAGTCGAAGAGGCTATTGCAGAAATGTTTGCCTCCGTCACTAATGATGGCTTGGGGAGTGCCATAACGAGAAAAAATATTTTTCTTCAAGAAGTTCACGACTACTCGAGAATCATTAGTAGGTAAAGCTACCGCTTCTACCCATTTTGACACATAGTCAACCGCCACCAGAATGTACTGGTTTGAAAATGAAGATGGAAATGGCCCCATAAAGTCAATGCCCCACACATCGAAAATCTCTACCTCCAATAGCGAAGTCAACGGCATTTCATTTCGTCTAGAGATGTTACCAATACGTTGACATCTATCGCATTTAGAGACAAGTGTGTGAGCGTCTTTAAATAACGTGGGCCAATAAAAACCAGACTGAAGTACCTTTGATGCAGTTTTCACAGCACCAAAGTGACCACCGTATGGAGAAGAATGACATCGATCAAGAATGTTCTCCATTTCATTTTCCGGTACACATCTCCGAATGATCTGATCCGAACCCCTTTTAAACAACAAAGGATCTTCCCAAAAATAGTGCTTAATATCAGCGAAGAACCTTTTCCTTTGTTGAAACGAAAGCTCAGGGGGTATGATACCACTTGCAAGATAATTGACATGGTCCGCATACCATGGCAAATCAGTTACTTGCACCAATTGGAGAATTTGCAGTAGTTGTTCGTCCGGAAATACCTCATTAATATCTCCTTCTGATACGTCTTCGGGTTGCTTAAGACGAGATAAATGATCAGCTACAACATTTTCGGTTCCTTTCTTATCTCGAATCTCGAGGTTAAACTCCTGCAGAAGTAGTACTCATCTGATCAATCTCGGCTTGGCATCTTTTTTAGCTAACAGATATTTGATAGCCGAATGATCAGTGTAGACGATGACCTTTGAACCAATGAGGTAAGATCTGAATTTATCAAACGCAAACACTACTGCAAGCATTTTCTTCTCAGTAGTGGCATAGTTCAGCTGTGCATCGGTTAGGGTTCTACTAACATAGTAGATCACATGCAAGATTTTGTCTCGCCTTTGTCCCAAAACTTCTCCAACAACATAATCACTAGCATCGCACATCAGCTTGAATAGAAGAGTTCAATCTGGAGCTGCAATGATAGGAGCAGTAATGAGTTTTTCTTTCAAAGCATTGAAAGCAATGAGACACTCTTGAGAGAAATTGAAAGTAGTGTTCTTCTCAAGTAAGGAGCACAGGGGTTTTGTGATTTTCGAAAAGTCTTTAATAAACCTCCTGTAAAATCCAGCATGTCCGAGAAAACTCCTAATCCCTCTTACAGTGGTAGGTGGGGGCAATTTTTCAATTACTTGAATTTTTGCCGTATCCACCTCAATTCCTTTCAGGGATATCCGATGGCCAAGAACTATGCCTTCTTGTACCATAAAATGACATTTTTCCCAATTCAATACTAAATTGGTATCTTCACAGCGTTGAAGCACCTTCTCCAGATTATTCAGGCATCCGTCAAAGAAAGACCCAAATACCGAGAAATCATCCATGAAGATCTCAATGCATTTCTCGACCATGTCTGAGAAAATCGCCATCATACAGCGTTGGAAAGTTGCGGATGCATTACAGAGGCCAAAGGGCATTCTCCTGTACGCAAAAGTACCGTACGGGCATGTAAAAGTAGTTTTCTCTTGGTCTTCCGGGGCTATTGCAATTTGATTGTAGCCCGAATAACCATCAAGAAAACAGTAATGTGAATACCCTGCCAACCGCTCTAGCATCTGATCTATGAAAGGAAGAGGAAAATGATCATTTCTAGTCGCAGTGTTTAATTTGCGGTAGTCAATGCACACTCTCCAACCAGTAATAGGTCGGGTAGGTATCAGTTCATTCTCTTCATTTGCTACCACTGTGATACCTCCCTTCTTTGGTACGACTTGAACAGGACTTACCCAAGGACTATCAGAAATGGGATAGATAATACATGCGTCAAGCCATTTAACAACTTCGGCTCTCACCACTTCTTTCATATTCGGGTTAAGTCGCCTTTGATGCTCGACTGATGGCTTAAAGTCATTCTCCATCAGTATCTTGTGCATACAAAAGGACGGACTAATTCCTCGAATATCTGCGATTGTCCACCCGATGGCTTCCTTATGTTCCCTAAGAACTCGAAGTAGCTTCTCTACTTCTAGCTCACTCAAGGAGTTAGAAATGATAACAGGAAGCGTGGATGATTCACCCAAATAAGCATACCTCAAATGAGGTTGAAGAGTTTTCAATTCAAGCGTGGGTGCTTTTTGAAGTGATGGAAGTGGTGGTGAAAAAGTCTTGTCCAAATCCTCAACATATGGGGTTCTCTTATATGCATGAGAAGGTATAGCATTTAAGTAATTTGCCATGCTTTCAACATCTGAATCCCCATCCTTATTATGTGACGAACTCATAAGGCATTTTTTTAGATGATCCTCAGAACGTCCATAAAAAGAGTCGGCAACCAATTGATCAATAACATCAACTCTAAAGCAAGTATCGGATGCCGACGGGTACTTGACTGATTTCAAGATATTAAATGTAACTTGCTCATCTTGTACCCGTAAGATGAGTTTCCCTTCTTGCACGTCGATCAATGCTCGACCCGTGCCAAGAAATGGCCGCCCTAAAATAATAGGGATATCATGATCTTCCTCCATGTCGAGAATAATGAAGTCAGCTGGAAAGATGAACTTGTCAACTTTCACTAACACATCCTCAACGACACCACGAGGATACGTAATAGAACGATCGGCCAATTGCAAGGATACCGTAGTAGCCTTGACTTCTCCCAATCCCAATTTTCGAAAAATCGACAATGGCATCAAATTAATGCTAGCTCCAAGATCACACAGTGCTATACTAATATTCAGATCGCCAATGACGCATGGAATAGTAAAGCTGCCTGGATCTTTGATTTTTGGAGGTAACTTGTTTTGGAGGATGGCACTACACTCTTCAGTTAACATCACCGTCTCATGCTCCTCAAACTTCCTTTTGTTAGAAAGGATATCTTTTATGAATTTAGCATAGCTCGGCATTTGAGCTAGAGCATCAGAAAACGGGATATTAATGTGTAGTTTCTTGAAGACCTCCAAAAATTTACCAAATTGCACATCCAATTTGTGTTTCTGGAGCCTTTGTGGGAAAGGAATAGGTGGTACGTAAGCTTTAACTGGTGTAGGAGCCTTTGATGATGATGGCTCGTCTACATCAGTCTTACTTGGTTCAGGAATTTCCTTTGGTTCCTGTACCACCTCCTTTTCAGCAGTGGGTGCAGCGGGTCGTACTACCGTGGGATCAGCCAGTTGCATCCCACTTCTGGTAGTAATAGCTTGTGCATTCTCTCGAGGGTTTGTTTCAGTGTTACCTGGCAAAGCCCCTTGAGGCCTCTCAGAGAGAAGTTTAGCAATTTGGCCCACTTGCCTTTCTAAATTCTTCAAAGAGGCATCATTGCGCTCTTGATATTGCAATTGATGGTTTGCTAATTTAGCAATGGCCTCTTCCCAACCTTCCTTCTTCTCTTGTGGTTTAGGATTCAATACATTTTGATTGTTCCCATAAGAGAAGTTGGGATGATTACGCCAACCAGGGTTATACGTCTGCGAATAAGGGTTGAACCCGGGGCGTTGAAAATTTTGAGTATATGCCAGTTGCTCAGGTGGTCCCGAACTACTGGCAATCAGAGGACAATTCGGACTCGGATGGTTCGCCCCACACAAATCACACACAGGCGGTGATTGTATCATGTGAGCTGACTGAGAACTGGAAGAGGATGTCGAAAGCCCTTCTACTTTCCGTGCTAAAGAGTCGATCTTAGATAAAACTAAGGAATATGCTTCACTGTCTCGAGCTCCACTAACTCCTATTTTAGCACGTCTATCCGGCCACATAGCACTTTGTTCACTCATCACCTCAAATAACTCATACGCCTCTCGGATACTTTTGTTTTGGACAGATCCGTTTGACGACGAGTCGACATTTGATCGGTGAGATGGAGTTAAACCGGCATAGAAGTATTGGACTTGTTGTGCTAAAGTAATCCCATTGTTTGGGCACTTTCTTAGCATGTCCTTGAATCTCTCCCAAGCTTCATGAAACGTCTCTGAGTCAATTGTTGAAAAGTGGTTATATCGTGTTTGAGTTTGGCAACACGAGCGGGTGGAAAGAATTTGGTTGTGAATTTCTGTACCAGTTCTACCCAGCTCGTGATACTCCTCGGTGGTAGAGTGTCAAGCCACTCTCTCTCCTTGTCTTTCAGAGTATGCACGAATAACCTCATTCTGATAGCCTCCTCACTCACTCCTTCATAAGTGAAATTGCTCACAATTTCCATAAATCGAGCCACGTGAGCATGAGGGTTTTCATCTATTCTCCCATAAAATGATATGGTGTTGGAGAATAGATTAATTACATCAGGCCTCAGTTGAAAGTTTGCATGCCCAAAAGAAGGATAAATGATTCCTGATTGATTCTCAACTACAGGACGGTTCAAGAAATCCCTAAACAGCATGTCTTCCTCGTTTACAACGGGATCCTGAATCCTTCCTGCTTGGTTATTAAAACCAGGCGGAATACCATCCCTTGGGGCATGTCCCGGTTGAATGAGAGGGTCAACAGGAATTCCTTGTTGATCCATCTCAATCTGTTGTCTTCTCAACTCGTTTTGTTCACGCAATCTCTTTCGAAAAGTCTCCTCGATTTCCGGATCAAATTCGGCAAGATCGAGACTTCGCGAACGATGCATAAAAATTCAATAAGTTCAGAGTTTTGAAAATAACGAAGACAATCGCACTTTTGGATTTTTTTAGGAAAAAGTTAAAAAAATAACAGAAATAAAGTTCGTTAAAGTGAAAGACAATTAAACTGACAAATTGATCTAAACACTCCCCGGCAACGGCGCCAAAAACTTGTTCGCTGAAAATATGCCGCAAGCGCACGGGTCGAGAACAAGTAGTAAAAGT